>CM035434.1:8042315-8304815 GCA_020310875.1 Ceratopteris richardii
CTTTCAAGTTTTTTGAATGTGTTGTTTCTGATTTTGAAGATAACTATTAAGATCCGTTTTCTTCCTCATTATAAATTTGAAAAGAACCGTGGATCATCATGATCACTATTTTTATGAGATGTTTAGTGCGTAACTCTAAGAATAGAGTTGAAGGAATAAAGTGCCTTCCTCATTAGAGGAGGGAACTCTATATACGCATGATATGAGGAATTAAGAAGGCCGATACATACACGATTTCTTTCTAGCAAAGTTCAGAGGAGGATCTTGATCACTAAAGGAGTTAATCATTGATCAGATTTGATGCTCTGAGGCCTTCTAATGTGACAATGACTCCACTAATCTGATGAAGCTCCTTTATCGAGACAGAGGAAGAATTGGAGGCTATGCCAGTTATATGTGTAAGATGTACAAAACCAGAAATAGATATACAAAAGTATCATGGGATGGCTCAGAAGGTATGATGAATAAATTTAGTTTCCATGATAAATTTAAGCTATGCGCAACAAAACTATGGATGTAAAAGCATTATCTCAGACTTCAGCAAATCGATTGCCTCAATTACTTTTCTTGATTTCTTATCCAAATGTGTATTGTATGAGAGACTTTGATATTGAAGTTTAGTTCTCCCACATAGTACATCAGTATAGAAGAAATAATGCTTCATCTATAAAGAGCGTTTGTGCCTACTAACACGAAAAGCTTAGATTATGCTTCAGTTTTTTGCAAGTGTTTATGTTATGTGTACATAAATCCTCCTATATCATATGATCAATTTCATAACTATATAAGAGTGCTAAGGGAAAAAGAGAGAATGAAAACGTTTGCTCCTAAGTGTGGTGCAAGTATGTCTCGTTTGCTCGATTTGTGAGGCTGAAAAGCTCATACAAGACAAAAGGTCGACATCATTCAGTGGTCACTTTTAAAGTATACCTTCTGCTTGTAGAAACAAAGAGCTTTGCTCCTCAGTCTTGCATGATTATGAGAAGTAGAATGACAATAGTTTCGATACATAGATGGCTTGGACAAAACAAATTGCTCAAAATGCTGAACAGTTATCATAATTATAAAAGCAACAATTTAACATTGAAAGATTGTCTGAATAAAAGTTAAGCTTGTTAAGGTTTTTGGTGTAATGAGTTATTATTTGAAATTCAATGTGAATTGTTGAAGTGATAAGAACTTCCTTACCCTTTATGATTGTAATGGATTCAATGAATAAGATAATATATTTTGTGACCGCGCATGACCATGAATTGTTCTTAACTGTTTGATTATGTAAAATTCTTGTTTTGAAAATTGACCTAATCACACTCCTTGAGTGTCCACCACTTATGACACGATTCTATTAAATAAGGATTTTAAAGTCAACCTATGTGAGCCATCGGATTTGGTAGTTAACTTGATCCACGAACCAAGTGTCCCCATCTTCTTGACAACATGAGGCCCCTCGCTCAACTCCACTCCATTTGCCCATTCAACTCATCCTCATCAATGAGGGGCAAGTGAACTTAGATTCACAAGTCAAACACCTAGCCAGATCCACGATTATCTACAAAATCATCAAAAATGCCACCTCCGACAAACTTACGGACCCTCTTTAGAAGAGTGTGCTTGCCCACATTGGCAAGTTAGCTGAAATTTGTACCCTCAATCCCAACTTTTATGAGCTTGAGCTTGGCTCTCTAGAGGGTGCCACTTGTACACATGGTTCATCTTTTGCTTTCATTCCTAGGGAAGCATATGGTTTTCTTATGATGGCCTACTTCCTTGGCCTAATGCCCAAGTATCTACATGTATTGCCCTAGATTAGAGGATCTCTTGGCACTTTCTTGGAGGACCCAAATACTGTGGACTCTCTTGAGGCCAAGGTAGTAGGCTTTCATGATTCAGATTCTCATCTCTTATTTTACACAACTACTATTAGAGATGAAGCTTCTTTTAATTTGAGGTGAGTTATTGATTCAAAGCCTCAATTATTGGAGCCTTCAAACTCTATTTTTTTCTTGCCAGAAGGTTGGTCATCTTTAGAAGGCATGGGACTTAAGAACTAGGTGTTAGAATAGACAACATTTAAGGCAGGAGGCTCAGGAGCCATTTGCACACACTTCTCATCCTTCTTCCACCTCTTTGGCTCCTTGGGGCTCCTCTCCACCAGAAGAGTGTGGGTTTCATCATCACCATGATGCAGTGATTTCAACAATTTCTCCCTCATCATCTCCCATTAGTTTGGAGCAGCATTGGCATTGATAATAGCTTGGATGTTAAGCCCATCAGGCATTCTATGAGAGGATTGTTCCAATAGGGAACCCTTTTACTTCAATTCATGATGATTTTCCTCTTGCCCTTGGCATTGTGCTAGAATAGGAATCGCTATTGGGTGTATTGTCTACTTATGTTTACTCTCCTAGGCAACCTACCTTGGTCCCCATACATCTGGTGTCCTCTATAAGGCCTTCCACCTCCTCACGACCTGTTGGTGCAATTCACAAGCCTACACATTTGGCTTGAAGGATACTTTGAAGTCCATACATAGAGAAGCATAGGAACAAAGGCTAGTGGTTAATTACCACTTTACTTCTTTGTAAAAGTCAGTTTTTGACTTGGAATCTTTGTAATCACCTACCAAGGAGATCTTGTAACTTTATTAGTTGTAAAGCATCAATCAATTAGATGGGATATCTCCTAGGATGTAGGAGCTTGATTAAAGGGAGCCAAAGTTTGAATTCAAATTCAAACCTTAACATAACCACTATAAAAGTAATCTTGGAAAAGTCGCGGGTAGAAGACTCATATCCCGAGCTCATCTCTATCATTTCTGAGTGTGTGTGAGGCCTACACTCTAGCCCCCACCTATCTACACCATTAGGCAATGATATTCATGCCAATGGCATTGTATACAAGTGTTCATTAATACATATATCTACATCGTTCATTTCTGAGTTCTCTGTCATACTACTTGAAAGTCTATCAACTTGTGGAGAGCATATCGAAGCCACTTCTTCACCAAATTCAAAGATCTAAAGCTTGTTGGAACCAGCTCAAAGGTGAATACATGCTAGAAAAATTTGAAGAGATTCTATTCAGCCATTTCAGAGAAACGCTTGTCGAGGTGATCATTGGTCATAGCCTGCAACAGTCCTAAAAAATCGGGGATAAAGGTTCACTTGCTAAATTGATTTCTCTGAGCATAGTTGATCTTTTTATATCATCCCACTTGGAATAGTTAGCTTGCTAAGCTAATTAGATATCCCTAAAAGGAATTTTTCCAATTCCTACTATGCTGGTCATACTAAGCAAAAGATACAGCAGGTGTGAAGTAAAAAATAGAAGGTTTTCTTAGAAGCTTGAAGTTCAAAGTTGTTTGTTTTGAATCAATCTCTACACACATCATTTCCAAAGTACATAGGCCATTTTATGGTTTCATTGGAAAGCTAAGGACGTCCACTTATCAACCCTGAAGCAACAAAGGGCTGGTACAAAGCAGGATTTGGCAGTACCTACTCAATCTCTTGGAATGTCCATCCATCATTCCCAACAGTGATATCAAAGCAAACTAAGGTAAAATGGGAGATGGTTTTCCTTGATTTATTGAAAAATTGGACAGGAACAACTATCAGGCATGGTCTCTAAGGATGAAGAAATACCTACAAGGAAGGAGTCTTTATGGATACATCTCAAGAGATGAGGAATTGCCCTCATTCAAAACAAGACGATTGCCAACAAAGGAAGAACATGAAAAGCTCAACACATGGTGTGCCAAGGATGCATTAGCAAGGTCTTATTTACTCAACTCCATCTTTGATTTTCTTTTGCCACATATTAGAAACTGTAAGACATCCCAAAAGACTTGGGAAACCTTCTCATCCTACTTTTCTTCCAACACAAGGGCCAGGAAAAATCAATTATGGATTGAATTCACTACACTAAGAAAGCAACCTAAGCAGGCTATTTCAGAATTTGTAACCAAGATCAAAGATGTAGCAGATCAGTTAGCAAGCATAGGAGAAGAGATTGAAGAAGAGCCGATTGTAAGGCAAGTGATCAATGGGATCAAAGCTGATGGCAAATGGGAAAGCTTCACCACTGCCATGGACCTTTACATGGACATGCAAATCCGAGATCTTACAACTCTCATGAGACAATTATTCACTCATGAAGCCAAGCTCAACAAGAATGGAGATACATCCAAAGGTAATAGCTCTTCTGCCCTATATACTGATAAAGTTAAAGCTAAAGATAAAGGCAAGAACAAGAAAGGAGAAGATGAAGGCACTACCTCCCAAGCCAACTATGCATGGAGAGGTAGATCATCAAGAGGAAGGGGCAGAGCAGATAAGCAAGGTAGGGGGAGATCCTATAACTCCTCACAATGCAACATTTGTGGTTTATCAAATCATACTACAGATGAATGTTTCAGGAACTACAAGAATCAGAGAGGAAGAGGATATCAAAGAGGTGGATACTCACAGTCAAGAGGCAGATTCAACCATCACCAAGGCTACAACACCAACTACAACAATAACTACAACAACAACTACAATGGCAACTACCAAGGAGGATTCAAATCCAGAAAGGAATACAACAACTACACAAAAGAGAAAGATGATTCTCTTCTCATCATGAACATGACCTCAAAACTAGGTATAAATGATGACCACCTATTCTACATTGACTCAAGATGCTCAAATCATGTGGTTGGCAATGTAGCAATACTCTCTGATCTTGAGGAACCAAAAGGTAAGCATCAAGTACAGACAGGTGATGAAACCAAGCACTCAATAGTTAAAGTTGGAAATGTTAAGACTTGTGATGGAAATCAGAACTTGTTGAGTAGGGTACTCTATGTACCAGCCATTACCAAAAATTTGATGAGTGTTGGACAGATTGTGGAGAAAGGTTTGCAGGTTAGATTCAACCAATTTGGAGCATTTGTGGAGGATCCAAAGCAAGGGTTCAAGAGAATAGCAAAAGGAGAAAAATCAGGTAGACTTTTTACTTTTGAGTTAGAAGACTCAAAGAATATTGGACTATACAATTATAAAGACCAAACACTTTCGGAGCTTGACATTTGGCATAAAAGGTTAGGGCATGTAGGAGAAAGAAGCTTGAAACAGATATGCAAGGATCAATGTGTAATTGGAATACCCAATGTTTCCAATCAATGCATGATATATAAATGTGGTGTTTGACAAGTTGGGAAGTCTCATAGGTTACCCTTATCAAGGAAAGGCTACATGCATGAGGACTACCTAGAGCTTATCCATACAGATGTATGGGGACCAAGCAAAGATCCCTCAATCTCACGATCAAGGTACTATGTATCTTTTATTGATAATTATAGCAGGTGGACTGTATTGTACTTCATGAAGCACAATGATGAGGTATTTAATTGCTTTAAAAAATTGCTTGCACTTGTTGAGAATCAAACAGGAAAGAATTTGAAGAGGCTAAGGTAAGATGGAGGAGGTGAGTACTTCTCCAATGAGTTTGAAGACTTCTTGCAGGATAGAGGCATTAAAAGAGAAATCACCAAAAGGTATACTCTTGAACAGAATGGGGTAGCTGAGAGAAGAAATAGGCTGATTGTTGAAACAGCTAGGTCTATGTTGAATGAAAAAAAGTTACCTAACTATTTATGGGAAGAGAGTGTTTCTACTGCCACTTACCTCATAAACAGGTTACCATCTAGGTCCCTTGATGGGATGACACCCTATGAAGCATGGAATGGTAAGAGACCCTCACTAGACCATTGTAGGATATTTGGATGTGTAGCATATGTACACATTCCTTCTCAGATAAGAGGTAAGCTAGACCCTAAGGCTGAGAAGTGCATCTTTATTGGATATGATCTGAATCAAAAAGGATACAGGTTTTACAACCCTTCAAATAAGGGATTTATGGTTAGTAGAGATGTTGTCTTTGATGAAAATGATTCTTCGTATGAGAATGAATGCAGGAAGTTTAAACTACCCTATGATTTGGAAGAAGAGTTTCCAAGTCTTGGTAAGGAAGAACCTACTCAGAATGAAGACACTACTTCATATGATGAAGATGTTATCAACCTTGAAGAGCTCAAGGCATGGAAGTCCAAGGGCAAAGTCAAAATGAAGAAGCTTGAAGACATACCTGAATCTTCAAATCAATCAATCAGAAGCTCACAAAGGGAGAGCAAGAAACCTATCAGATATGGGTATGATACCTCTCTTGTTACTAAACACTCTGTTTATCTTGCAAAGGATTTGTCAATTGAAGAACGAGGATCATATGAAGAAGCCATAACCAAGACATAATGGAAGGAAGCTATGGATGAAGAGATTGAAGCAGTCAAGGAAAGTGACACATGGGAACTAGTACCAAAGAGAGAGTCCATGAAGGTAATTGGATCCACATGGATCTATAAACTTAAAAGAAAATTTTATAGGTCAATTAACAGGTACAAAGCCAGATTGGTAGCCAAGGGTTTTGCACAAAACAAGGCATTGACTATGAAGAGACATTCTCATCTGTGGCCAAGATGCCAACAATCAGAGTGTTGGTAAGTGTGGCAGCATCAAAAAATTGGAACATGTACCAATGGGATGTAAAAAATGCTTTCTTGAATGGATGGATTTCAGAGGAGGTATATATGTCACAACCTCCTTGCTATGAGGATCCAAACAAAGTATCATATGTGTGCAAATTGAATAAAGCTTTATATGGATTGAAGCAGGCACCTAAGGCATGGAATCATAGATTGACCACTTATCTTCTAGACCAAGGTTTTGTCATGAGCAAGGCAGACACTTCTCTATTCATCAAGAGAAGTAATTCAGAGGTAATATACCTATGTGTTTATGTTGATGATATCATACTTACAGGTAATGATGTCAATGGAATCAGGAAAATCAAGAACTAGATGATGAAGGAGTTCAAGATCAATGATCTTGGTCTACTAAAGTATTTTCTTGGGCTTGAGTTAGTCTATACTAACTCTGGAATATACATTACTCCGAAAAAGTACATACAGGATATGTTGAAGAAGTTTCATTTGCAGGATGCCAAAGTTGCAAGTACTCCAATGGAGGTAAGACTAAAACTAAGTGCCCATGAAGGTGATGAAATTGATGATGTTAGAGGTTACCAAAGTATAGTTGGAAGTTTGAACTATGCTACCTTAACAAGGATAGATATTGCATATGGAGTTAGTGTGCTAAGTGAGTTTATGCACAAGCCAAGGGTACCTCACCTAGAGGCTGCCAAAAGAATATTAAAGTATCTCAAGGGTACACAACATCATGGTTTGTATTTTCCTTACACTTCAGACATTGATATCAAGATCTACTCAGATGCAGATTGGGCAAGATGCAAGGATGATAGGAGGAGCACTTCTGGATACATTTCATTTGCAGGTGAAAAACCAATATCATGGTCTTCAAAGAAGCAACCTACTGTTGCTTTGTCCTCTACAGAGGTAGAGTATAGAGGATTGGCTAATGCCACTCAAGAAGCCATATGGATCAAGCTATTATATACAGAATTGGGTTTATATACTAGGTCACCAATAATCTTTGGAGACAATACAAGCTCACTTCACCTTGCAGCTAATCCTATCTATCATGCTAGGACCAAACATATAGAGGTCCATTACCATTATGTGAGAGAGAAACTATTAAGCAAGGACATTCAACTCACTTATGTATCAACCAACATGCAGTGCGTAGATTTATTAACTAAAGCTTTGGATGGAACCAAACTTTGCAGGTTCAAAGAAATGATTGGATTGCAGGATATACACGAAGACTGAAGATGAAGAACAAGCCAAAATGTTTGGCTTGAGGGGGAGCTGTTGGTGCAATTCACAAGCCTACACATTTGGCTTGAAGGATACTTTGAAGTCCATACATATATGGAGAAGCATAGGAACAAAGGCTAGTGGTTAATTACCACTTTACTTCTTTGTAAAACTCAGTTTTTTACTTGGAATCTTTGTAATAAACCACCAAGGAAATCTCGTAACTTTATTAGTTGTAAAGCATCAATCAAGCAGATGGAATATCTCCTAGGATGTAGGAGCTTGATTAAAGGGAGCCAAAGTTTGAATTCAAATTCAAAACTTAACATAACCACTATAAAAGTGATCTCTAAAAAGTCGCGGATAGAAGACTCATATCCCGAGCTCATCTCTGTCATTTCTGAGTGTGTGTGAGGCCTACACTCTAGCCCACACCTATCTACACCATTAGGCAATGATATTCATGATGGAGAGTGTTAATCTCCAAAACAACAAGTACTCTTGAAATTAGAACACCTCTATATCAAGATTAACTCAAAACCTTCCTTAATTTAGAGGATCAATGTTCAATTACAAAGATTTTGGATAAACTGTGAAGAAGATGATTCTATAGAAAGTCTGTGGCACATATCTCTCTCATTGACTCACCAATTGTGTAAAGTTTTTGATAAAACTTTGTACAAGATGTCACCTATAGTTTGCGCACCTCCTCCAAGTTAAATTACTTCAAAAGACTCTGTAGATCTTGAGAAATGAACTTAACAAGTCACCTATGTCTAAAACTGTTCTTCTGAGAAGTCGATTCAAACACCTATAACTTCTAACACTTGCTTCTCTCAATCTAGAACCCGTTTATGCAAATGCTTTTAGCCACAGGTAGCTTACCTTCCAACTTAAAGATTGAGTGCTTGCTTGCTCAAAACTTTACACTGTGGAAGGAGAACTGACCAAAACATTGACATCAAATTTTGCGCCTATTTTAGGAACCAGTGAAAACTTCCTCACATATGAATGTTCCTACTCATAATTCTCACGGCCTGTTTACAATTAGTCTCTCAAAATTTAACCATAGACTCATTAACTATGGACTTAGACATCTACAAAAGGATTCTTGAAATGATCAAGCACAGAATGAGAATACTCAGAAAGATCGGGTGCAACATTTTTTATTTCTGAGAGATTTTTACATCTGAGTAATGAGATAGACTCTACGCACTTCTAAAGTGTCTAATGACATCTAATTCTCCTAAAAAATTATTCTAACACATTCTCTTCTATTTTGCCCTGACATTTTCTTTGTATATATAGGCAAATATTTACAAGCTCATGACCATTCAAAAGTATGTGATGATCTGACTCTAAAATAATGTACATATGTATACACATATTTATCTCCTAGATATGTACTTCCTTCATGCTTCATGACTTGGTATTTTCTTCAGTCCTTGAATTCAATTCTTCCTCCAAAACTTCAATTGTTGATTGCCCTGCACCAACAGCTCTCCCTCAATCATCAATTGAGGTTTTATCTATTTTCTTTATACCTACCATGTCTTTGAATCTCTATAGCTTTGGTCCATCCGAGATTTTGGTTAGCATATCAACTATCTAATCTTTTGTTGAAGTATGTATGACTTCAATCTCTTTATCCATCACCTTTTCTCTTAGGAAGTGATACTGAATCTGAGTGTGTTTAGTCCTAGCATGAAACATAGGGTTAGCAGCTAAATACAAAGAACTCATGTTATACTCAGCCTCTATAGATGACAAAGCAACTGTGTGTTGCTTCTTTGAACACCATGAAATTAACTTATCTCCCACATAACACAAGTATCCATAAGTTGATCTCCTATCATCAGGATTACCTACCCAATCTGTATCACTATATATCTTGATGTTTGTATCTGATGTAAAACCATAATACAAACCCTCTTTGAGTGTACCCTTAATGTACCTCAACACTCTTTGTTCTGCAATCCAATGTTCTTTCCTAGGACAATGCATGAATTGAGACAAAACTCCAACTACATATGACAATTCAGGTCTAGTTAAAGTAGCATAAATCAAAATACCAACCAAACTTTGATATATCTTCATATCTTTGAACTCTTCTCCTCCATATCTGCTTAACTTGTGATTCACCTCCATTGGAGTAGGTGCTACCCTACAATCATTCATCTTAAGCTTGATCAACAAGTTTCTCAAATACCTTTCTTGAGTTACATACACTCCATGTTCAGTGTATGAGATCTCCATGCCCAAGAAATATGACAAGTCTCCCAAGTCACTGATTTTGAACCCTTTCTCCATTTGCTTCTTTAGGCTTTGAATGCCTTTCTCATCTGTACCTGTAAGAATTATATCATCAACATATATGCACATGTATATGAACCCATCATCACTTGCTTTGACAAGCAAGCTACTATTTGCTTTAGATACTTGGAATCCAAGTTCCTTCAAGAACTTCACAAGTCTATAATTCCATGCCCTTGGGGCCTGCTTCAAACCATACAAAGCTCTCTTGAGCTTGCACACATGATCTGGATACCTTCCATCTCTGAATCCTTGTGGTTGCTCCATGAAAACATCATCTGAAATATAACCATTCAAAAAAGCATTCTTCACATCTAATTGACGTAATTTCCACCCTTTACATGCAACAATAGCTATGAGTGTCTTGATGGTTGTCATCTTTGCCACAGGACTATAGGTCTCATCATAATCTATACCATATGTCTGAGCAAAACCTTTCACAACAAGTCTAGCTTTATACCTAGACACACTTCCATCTGCAAACCTCTTTGTCTTGTAGACCCATTTACATCCAATGATCTTCTGGCTATTTGATTTAGGAACCAACTCCCGTGTCTCATTCTCCATCAATGCATCATATTCTTCCTGCATAGCTTTCTCCCAATTTTCCTTACTTTTTGCCTCTTCATATGTAGAAGGGTCTTCATCTGCCTTTATCATATAAGCATAATCTTTGGTAGCCAAAAAAGAAGTGTCATAGCTATACCTTGTAGGTTGCCATTTGTGTCTTGATGACCTTTTGAGTTCTCCACTTCTTGAGGTTTCTGGTACATCACACTCTTGATCAGACCTTGGCACTTCTTCAACTTCAACCTGTACTTCATTGTTCTCCTCTTCATCAAATATTTGAACCTTTGATTTACCTTTCTTTTGATTCACAACTTCTTCATTACCTACATAAATATTAATTGTACTTGCATACCAAGTACCTTGCTCATCAAATGTAACATCTTTAGACACTAGGAATTGTTTTTTGGATGGACTCCACAACCTATATCCCATCTGCTTATCATCATATCCAATGAATACATATTTTTCAACTTTAGGTTCCAATTTGTGCCTTAATTGTGATGGCACATATGCATATGCCAAACATCTAAATACTTTGCAATGATCTAAAGTAGGTCTCTTACCTCACCATGCCTCATATGGTGTCATACCCTGCAAAGCTTTACATGGTAATCTATTGACCAAATAAGTAGCTGTATTCACAGCCTCAGCCCACAAGTAATTTGGGCAATTTTTCTCCTTCATCATGGATCTTGCAAACTCAACAAGAGTTCTATTCCTCCTTTCGCTACACCATTCTGTTGAGGAGATACTAAGCAAAAGATCCAGCAGGTGTCAATTCAAAAATACAAGGTTTTCTTAGAAGCTTGAAGTTCAAAGTTGTCTATTTTGAATCAATTTTTACACACATCATTTCCAAAGTACATAGGCAATTTTATGGTGTCATTGGAAAGCTAAGGAGGTCCACTTATCAACCCTGAAGCAACAAAGGGCTGGTACAAAGCAGGATTTGGTAGTACCTACTCAATCTCTTGGAGTGTCCATCCATCATTCCCAACACGACCTCCTCAAGAGCGTGGTACCTTTCCTCCTATTCCTCCGTAGTTAGTGGACAATATCATTTTGGTGATTCCCATGGCCCATGAGGGTCAATCTTTCACATGGGTAGAGATTTTAGTTAGGTGTCCTCAAGTTTCTTTTGTAGGTAGTAGGACTTGCTCCGTTCAATTGCTAACATCCATGTTGGGGTTGTGATGTCTGAACACTAGACTACTTTCAAGTCTATAGTCACTTTCTCGTTTCCTTTATGCAAAGCCATGGAGCCAAGGTGGTATCTTGAGAGGCATTGCACTTTGTCCGTGCTAACGCCATTAATTTTTTGTGCCACATTGGTGAGATCAATCTCACTAACCTCTTCATTGAGCCTTGGGATAGAACTAACTTTGTATTTATTCTTGGCATTGACGAAAGTTCGCTTATTATGTATATGATTTTGGATGCTCTCACTTCATGTTTCTATATGTATATACATGAAGAGGATATTGGCTAGGATTAAGCACACATGTGAGGTGAGTCCACTTGCTCAGTCTACCCAAGATTCTATAGTAGTAGTTGGATTCAAACTTAAGATGTTTGGACTCAAATTACTCTAACCAACCTCAAAGATGGCCCATTTATCTTTTGTGATATTATCTACCTCCTTTCATGAGGGTTCTCTCATGAAATGATTAGGGACTGGGTGGGTCTCAAAATTTGTGCGATATAGCTCATCTTAAACATGAGCTATGCAAGTTCTTGGTTGGCGGGTCCATCAATGTTTTGGTGCTTCACAAACACCATATTTCCTTGAACCATACATGTTGATATAATTCAGTAATGATGTGTGTGATCACACTTAGGTATAGTATGGCACTTTCTTCCCTCTTTAGGAGGTTCTTTCTCCCAGCTTGTATATATGCATATAACCCTAATGCATTACTATTTTTTGTATATTCACTTAGTAATAAATTCAATATTTTATGTTCTGCTCCAAGAGTCTTCTTCTTCCTTGCAATCTTCACATGCTTCTATAGAAATCAAACTCCAACAATGTCTATGCAGTTAGATTTGTTAATTTTTGACAAAAATATATACACGTTTCACTTCCCTAGTACAAGTGTGTTAAAGTTTGCTACAGGTTTAGAAGAGCTCCACAAGGTATTTCTATTCAACTTTTTAAGATGCAATCATTTTTCTACACCACGTTATTCTAGTTAGTGGCCATGACTAAAAGCAATGATGTATTCCATATGTTGGGTGTTTAGAAGATGTTGGATGGTACCAATTACCCCTTGTGGACATATATGATGCATCATGTATTGGTCGCAATAGGACTATGGAATATTGTGCAGGGCACTGAAAAACGCCCTACTACTACTCCTATGAATATAGTTGTTCATCTTGAGGTTCCTATTTGTGCTATTGTTCCCCTTTCACCTATAATTGAGAAAATTTGTGGGGATGGTAGAGATGCCTAAGCACATGTGCTCATAGCTTTGTCTATCAAACTTGCCATTATCCCTCACATTCGCTCTTGCAAAACAACATAGAATGCTTGGGAAACACTTAGAACTTTATACTAGGAAAGAAATGAGGCTCGTGTTCATTACCTCTAAAAACAACTAGAAAGTGAGAATATGAATGAAAAAGATTCTATGGACAATTTTTTGAAAAAGTCAAAGTTTTGAAAGAGCACTTGATTTTTGCAGATGAAATCTTGCTAGATAGTGCACTAGCGCAAACCATTCTTAATGGTCTTCCTGATTTGTATCAGAGTTTTTCTTCTACTCTTCTATTGATGATGAAATGGGATCCAGAATGGCTTAACATTTTAGGAATAAGTCTTCGTTTTGATGTAGAAAGATCCTTCTAGGTAGAATAGGTCCATCACGCATGTTGAAGATCAAGTTTTCTCAGCTAGTGAGAAGGGCAAAGGTAAATGGATCTCACCTACTAGTAAGCGAAAATTGGCAGGTTCTCCACAGTAAAAAAAGCTGAAAGACAAAGAAGAGAAGGAAACACAAAAGTAGAAACAATTCTACAAATATTGTAAAGGAAATGACCATGTCATAAAACTTTCTCCAAAGTTGGCTACAAAAGAGGCAAAGAAGAAAGAGTCTGGAATGGTTGTTATAGAGGTCTTTACACCTAAAATAGATTCTACCAATCTTGTGAAAAATGGAGAATGAGAATTTATCATTTTTTGTAGCTATAACCCATCTTCTTATGAAGAATGTGTGTGTACAATAGAATCATATGTTTCCTACTTTGAGAGTGGGGAATCCGAACGTATTACCTTGCAATGCACTTTATTTAGTTCACTTAAGGCTTCCCCTATAGTGAATACTATCATATGCACTAACAACTCTTTATAACTTGCAATGGGAGTTGATAAGATCATTTTGACTATTGCAAATATTAGTTCTTCCACATTGTCAAATGCTTTATTTTTTCAAAGATCAAGGAAAATATGTTAACAATTTTAGCATTAACCAACATCGGCTTGGTTCTCAGATTTATAGATAATAGATGTAGAGTTCATGATATGTCAAATGGTGATGTTATTATTCCTTCTGGCATTTTATGTAGTATGTTTAATAAGATCATAGACTATACAAAATGTGTGAATGATTCAACATGTGTAGTTCAATGTCATCAAGCTATCTAAGATGTAAAACTTTTACCTGCACCCTTTGTTCATCTAAATTTTGCTAGTTTTTGATACGCTTGCAGAAATATGAAACGGTCTCCTCTCTTCCCAAACTTGAGGCACCTAGTAAACATTTGTTTGAAGGTTGTTTTTTTGGGAAAAATGTAGTGTTCTTCCATCACAAAAGATGGCTTAGTATGAGCTACTAAAAAATTACAGCTTGTTCATGGTGATATCTATGGTCCTATGTGAACACATTCTTTTGGGAAGTACCTTTACTTCCTGAATTTTATTGGTGATTTCTCCAAGCATGCATGGATGTATCCATTGACAACAAAGTTTGAGCTCTCTATATGCTTCAAACAATTTCTAGCTTTGGCTTCAAATCTACTAGCATGTAAAATGGGGGAATACATGTATTCTCATTTTATTGCATTTATGGCTAAGCATAGGATAAAAAAACAATGTATAGTGTTGTATTGTAATAGGTCTCTTTTCTAGTGAAATAATTCATTTTGAACTTTTTGAATTTCATTGTGGGGATAATGCTTTGCATGAATAATTAGGTCATTTTATGCATATAGGAAAAATTTTGGGTTGACAAGTTTCATTTTCTCTCTCTAGACCTTATTTGCATCATCTTTTCTAGTCAAATTTTGAAGATGAAGATGAAAGAATTAAGAAAAACTATGTATGAGAGAAAGGTAGAGCAAGTATATGAGAATAAAAGTGTCTGAGTGAAATTCTTGTGAATCATGTTTTAAGTACCTCGTTCAGGGTCCTACATTTAGTTCATTGTAAGAAAATGCCTTGATTATACTCTCTAGAATTTTGAAACTTGCAAGGCTCAATAGTGGCATTTGGAGGTGGATTTGGACCTTAGATGTCTCTAACACTATTGTGCAGATCCCAAAGTTGAATAAAAGTGTCTCTCACAAGCTTAAGCTAAATCCTCACCATTTTTGAGTTACAGGGCTTTGAAAAGTGCTGTTTTCCAACACTTAAAAACAAAAAAAAACGAGGGCTTATCTAATTCTATTCGAATCCGTGATTGTGATGCTCACATGTCACCATGTCTAATTATGGATGTTTTCGGATATGTCATCTTGGTGTTCTTTTCCTATTTTTGACAGGTATGCTACAATCACATGAGCTTTTTATGAAAGTTTTGGAGAAACTCGACTTTTTCTAAATTTGGTGGATCCCACACTTCTTTGGAAAAAAGGCAGTGATCAAACTGTGATATAGGGAGACCTACGCATGAACACGGAGGACGCACAGAAATCTGAGAATTACCTTGTGATTGAGAGTGTGATTGAGAGTGAGAGTGAGAGTGAGAGTATGATTGAGAGTGCGAGTGTGAATGCGATTGTGATAGCTCCGGGGTGGATTGCAACCATTGATTAACATCTATAATATTAGAATTCTTCCTTCTCTTCGTCATATTTGTTTCTACTCTTCCGCATCAGATTTTCTTTTACCTTGTGCAATCTCTGCGTTCTTCTCTCTGCTGTTATTTTTGAGTGGCAAAAAAATCGTGATTGGGGATAGATTGTGATTGAGGAAACGCTACATGTATACACCTAAACAAAAAATGAATTTGATAAAGGACAGAGCATGTCTCTCATGGAGCTAGTGAGGTGTATGGTCAAAAGTTTGAGTTTACCTCATAGCTTCTATCTTGAGGCTATTATGTGTGGAGCATATGTACTTAACAAGTGTCCCACTAAATCACTTC
Source organism: Ceratopteris richardii (assembly GCA_020310875.1). NCBI lineage: Eukaryota > Viridiplantae > Streptophyta > Polypodiopsida > Polypodiales > Pteridaceae > Ceratopteris > Ceratopteris richardii. The sequence goes on from CM035434.1 coordinate 8,058,336, forward strand.
AGTCCATCACTCCATATGAGGCTTGGCATGATTGCAATCCAGTAGTTGCATATATGCATGCCTAAACAACACACAAATTTGGATGATAAAGTAATGAAATGAACTTTTTTCGATAAAGTTTTGATAGAAAAGGCTATAGTTTGTATCATCCACATAATGAATGTATTTGGGTTAGTCGTGATCTTGGCTTTTTGAAAGATGAAATGCACACATTACTTGAATCTACTAAAAAGGTACCTGTCATATCCAAAGTTGTGACAGACACCTTGTTGCCTCTTTTTATAGGTGGATTGTCAATCTTGGTCTAAATGAGGAAATTTATCAACCTTTACAATTTCCACATGATGATGTAGATAGTTCCATTTCTGATGAAGAATTACATGATGCACTTATTGATGAGAAGGCTGATATAGAGGAGGAAATTACTATGGCTAAATGGTTGGTGTAAACTTTGAGAGATAGCAAACTAGATGCATCTTTGTCTATCATACTTGTTGAGGCTCTCATAGTGCTTCTTTTGCATAAGATGATGTTGTGGCTGCCTCCATTATCTACAATGAGAATGGGCCTCTTTCTTTTTTATGAAGCAAAAAATTTTGGAAATTGGATGGTTGCTATGCAAACAAAATATGATGCTATTATGAAGAATGGTACCTATTCTTTATGTGATTCACATCCTTGCCTAAAAGTCATTGACACTAAATGGGTATACAAGCTATAACATACTTCAAATGGAATATTTGATAGGTATAAGGCTACGCTTGTTGAAAAAAGGTTATGCTCAAGAGAGAGGCATTGGTTTTGATGCGAGCTTTTCACACACTTGCTGAATGATCAATGTTCATAGCATCTGTGCACTTGTAGCTTAACATGGTTGGAATGTACATGAGTTTGACATTAAAAGTGAATTTTTGAATGGCGACTTACGTGAGGAAGGGTATGTATTTAAGCTCCATGCCTTTGTGCAGAAAGGGCATGAAAAAAAGTGTGCACATTGTGAAAAAGCATTATTTTGTTTGAAACAAGCACCACATGCTTAGTATCAAAAGATACATGACTACTTGATTGCACATCATTTTGAGAATAGTGGTATTGATAGCACTTTATATCTGAAGTGTGCAAATGACATGCTTCGTAGCATTGGTGTCTATGTTAAGGACATCTTGTTCATTATTCCTAATGAGAGGCATATTGTTGATTCTAAGGCTGATTTGCATGCCTCTTTTGAGATCTCAAATTTGGCACATTTGCATCATTTTGGGCATTGAGTTCATGCTCACTTGTGGTGGATTAGCTTTGTGTAAAACAAAAACCATTATTGCATCACTTGGCCTTGAAGACAACAAAACTATTGGTAGTTCTATGGAAAGAGTTTTATGGTTGACTCTTCATGACATTGGAGATGCATTAGATGTTGTTCTCTATCAAAAGGTTGTTGAATGCTTGACTTACTTATGCATAAACAAGCCTAATATTTGGTCTGTTCTCTCTCAAATGAGCATGTTTATCTGTTGCCCATGTCTCAAGCACTGGTAGATGGTTAAGCCCATCCTTAGCTAATTGAGTGGTAAGGAGCTACTCGATTCGCGATAAGGGATTAATACTAGGACATTTAAATGATTTTTTTGATTCTAATTCAAGCTTGGTTGCTTTCTCTAACACTCATGTTTCCACTAGTGGCTTTTGCTTAATTCTTGGTAGCTCATGCATATCGTGGTTGAGCAAGAACCAACCTATTGTGGCTAGTTCTATTTCTAAAGCTTAGTATATTGTATTTTTCACACCACTTGTTGAGTGTGCTTGTCTTAGATGCCTTTTGCGTGATTTGGTTGTTGGTTAGTCTTCTGCCACCACCATTTTCATTGATGCTTGCACAAAGCATGTTGAGGTGCATTATCATTATTTCAGGGAGAGGTTTTTTTGATGGAGAGATCACTTTGGCATATATACCCACAAAGGATAACATTGTAGATCTTTTCACAAAGGCTATGCCTTGGGAGACGTTTGAATCTTTTTGCAAAGATTTGAGATTACTAACTTTTGTTGATTGATCTCTTTCCATATAGCTTGGCATCACTCTCACGGGGGACTTAGTGATATATTTTGATATTGATGCATGTGAACACACTTAAGAATGCTAGGGAAGTTTCTTCCCTCTTTAGGAGATTATTCTCACTTGGCTTGTATATACACTTATAACCCTAACTGGTTACTAATCTTAGTATGTTCATTTGGTAATACATTCAATATTATTTGTTGAGCTCCAAGCTTCTTGTTCTTCCTTCTGTTGCTTGCATCCTTCCGAAGACCTTGAAATCCAACACATGTCATTGTAGGAAGCCTTTGGAGAGACATGGGGAGGTATTTTGGTTTGTTGGGTAGGGGCTCAATGGCTTTTACGTTTGTGATGTATTTCTCTTGTGGAGACCTTGCATTTTTTTATTTTGGATACAAGCATGGCCATTTGGTTGATCTTGTAGCATAGATGCAGAGATATGGGTTCTTGACTTTCTATGCCTTGAATGTTGAGTGTTCGTGCCACTTTCTATTCTTAGATCACTCATGTTGTTTGATGTGCCGATGCCTCATATGTTAGAGGTGATTTCGACATGATTAAGACAACTAGGATTGATAGGTAGATCATCAAACCACTTTGCATGGCTCTAAGCTTATGGATTGTCAAAGAGTTTGTTTGACCTTGAGAATGTGTGATGTATGGCACAACGAGAGATCTTTTAGAGAGGGAGAGAGAGGGTGCCTCCATTTCTCATGTCTTGATAGACCTTTTGAGGGGATCCAAGATTGATTGCGTGTATGTTAGTGGTGTATGGCTTGAATGTTATGCTAGGAAATTATGGAGGGCTCTTGATCTTCTAATCATGCCCCTATGGTACTTTTTAAGGAGGGAGATTCTAGAGGTTCCATTATGTTGCAAATTCCTCTTTAGGTTTAGCTTCATGGGGTCTTAGCCGATGAGATTGAAGTGATTTGGTGAGAGATGTCTTGGGTCAAGGGTTTTCAAGCTCCCTCCCTTGTGATTGGTTTCACATTGGTTTTATTTTTGCATGCCGAGAGTGGTCAAGGGCTGGCTCATCTCTTGGCGAGCTTGCACTACATTCAAAGGGGTATTCCCTCTGTACAACAATTCCTTAAGAAGTTTTTGAAGTTTGATTGGATTGGCTCCTAGCTTGCCTAGGAAGGACAAGGGTTGGGAGAGGTGAAGGATAGGTATTCTACCTTCTTCCATCAAAGGCAGCCCTCTCATTGAACTCAGGCAAGTGATCATATTTACAATGAGTCTTTTTTTTGCCAACTCGATCATCACATACTCAAAGTCAGATCAAGTAACTCTATGTGATAGATGGATCCTTTACTATAGAACTTGGGGATCTTAGAGATATTGCCACTTAGAGAGATCACATAGTGTCATATAGCATGTGCAACATTCTATGACTTATGAGATACATACTTGGATTTTGGCCTTGTTTACTCGTAGTAGGCTTCTTTCTTAGGTATTGGGGGATCCTTGGATCTAATATTAGACCTACCTTTTAAGAGGTCATGGAGGGGGTTCACCTTCCCTTGTCAATTTCTGAGGGTCTCATTTTCCTCATCCCTAACGAGAGGGGGTAATAGAATGTTTTTATGCATTGGAATCCGATCACACTTCTGAATGAAAACTACAAAATCCTTGCAAAGGCTCTCACTGTTTGTAGATTGGAGCCACTTTTGGACACTTTGATTCACCAGCCAAAGATTGACTTTGTTAAGGGTCATAGTATCTTTGACAATATCTTCACCTTTTGGGAAGTTGTCTCCCTTCATAGGACGCACCATTAGCATCTCGGAGTTCTTTTATTGGACTTTGATAAAGCTGATGATTAGGTTGAATAGGCTTTTATCGAGGAAACTATGCTATTGTTGGGCTTAAATGTTAGCTAGATAAAGGGTACTGCTTCTCTTTAATATTGCACCAATACACAAGTTTTGGTGGGTGGGAGCAATGGGGAGAGACTAGAAATCTCGGTGGGTGGGAGCAATGGGGAGAGACTAGAAATCTCGACATTCGTTGGAAATGGTTAAACATTGGATTTCATTTCTCTATTGAGACCATGAGTGATTTCTTGGCTATGTAGGATACTTGGCTCCATAATATTAGAATCTTGGTTAGGGATGAGATGCTATTGCATGCTGTTAATCGATGGTTGGTAAAACGCCTTTTCCAACTATCGGAAGTGCGTTTTACCTGGTCCTTGGGTTCTTGGGAGTGGAAGGGGTCTGTAAGAACAGAGGCCCTATACTAGTTATCCCAATACAACTACATCAGATACAGGGGTCTACTGGAACTTAACAAGATTCGCTTATGCTCAACTACTTCAATACTTAATTCGCTGGAGACCTTAGCACAAGAATCAAAGTCACTCATTCAGATATATATCACAACCATTCTACAATCGACGTCACAGCGAATACAGTCATGAAGGACCGAAATTCTGAAGACCATCTGTACCACTTAAGCTTCTTACTGCGACATTAACTTACCATACCACGACAGAGTACACATTAAAACAACGTACTCCCTGTAGTACTAGAACTACTATCTTCTACGCACAGAACTTGTTAACCATCTGGCGGATCATCCCAAGACGATCAATTAGCCCAATACATAAAACCACACTTCCAGTAAAGATTCACAGACAAAACGTCGGACCTACGGTAGATGAGTTGCTGAAATGGGACAAGTTTGCAACCGCACGACTATCAACAAGAACGAATGCAGACAAAGATCAGACCAACAGATACACAGGTCACTTAGACAACTCTGAAGTAACAAGATTAACTAACGTTAGACCACACACAGATGAACAGTCTGGTGAATTTCCAAACAAATCCCGTCTCTGAGCGTCTCTTTTTCATTGTTCTATATAAGCTTTTATAAGAATGCGCGTAACAACCTTTCGCGCGTGTTTTACAAAGATTTCCATTATGCGAGTCTCACTGCGGCGGCCGGCTAACACTGGCACGCACAGGTGGACCCGAACCCGCAAGTTCTTACAGGGTTACTATTCTTCGACTATTCCTTCTAAATACATGTTTCGGGCTAATCTAAATGTACGGGCGATCTTTTTCTTTAATGTTTCTAATAGTTGTTTAAGTGTATCTTGCTCTAGGAGTTGTGCATCTGTTCTAACAGAGCTTAGGGCTATGGCTTCGGTGAGCAAAATTTTGGCTTGGGTTTGTAAAAATGTTTCCTGTAAGTAGAAGTCGTTGGCCATCGCAGCGTCTCGGGATGATTTCATGTCAGCTAGTTGCTTCTGCAGATCAGTGATCTGGTCCTTCTTATTGCGTATTTGATTATCCATTCTTTCGAATTGTTGGTTCTGAAATTCTATCGTTTTGTAATAAGCATCTCTTTTTGCTTTAATAGCTGCTATCTGCTTCTGTATTTGCGGCTCTTTTATCAAATACTTATGAAGTATATCATTTACACTTGATAAATGTTCTTTTGTCGTGTGAAGCTCATGTTTCATCTCTTTAAGTTCTCTTTGTTGTTCCTGGTTTTGCTGGTCTTTCTCCTGTAACTGAAGTCTAGTTTCTTCCAGTAGGTTACCTAAGGCAATTCTGACATCTTCGGCGTCTTTGAGTGTTTGCTTTAGGTTAGTGAGCTCTGCGTCTGCAGCCATCAGCAATTCTTCCTTTGCGTGTACTGCATTCAGTGCTTCATCTCGTTGGGTGGTAATATCTTCATGTTCTCTTATTATTGCCTGTAACTGCTTAACCTGTTCATTAAGTGCATGGTTTTCAGCCTTTACTGTGTGTAATTCCTCTTGGAGGGGTGTGATGTTTGCCTCCATTACTTCTAGTTTGTGTTGAAAATCATCTTGCACAGAGTCTGTGAGCTGTTTCAGTTTCCGCGACAGTTGTTGTGATAAGTTGATGAGCATATGTCCTATTGCAGCTAAATCAAAAATTGCTGGGATGGACGAAAGTGGAGGTTTCGAAGAGGTTTCGGCGTGGAGTTGTTGGGAGTTCGGTGGCGAGTAAGTGGGTGATGAGGTTGAGGATGCAGTGGTTTCAGCAGGGTGAGTGGGGTAGACAGGTGAGATGGGTTTGAGTGGATGTTTCGGTGAGGGAGGAGGGAGGATAGGGTTAGATTGTATTACCTTTTCTTTTGTTGGTTGCTCCGATTCTACGTTTTCGGTTGCTGCGGACTCAACTACTTTAAGCAGTGTTTCTAAAGCTTCCTTAGCTACTTGTTGTTTATCTTCTTGGTTTTGTGGCTCCGTTTGTTGCTGAGATATCTGTTCTGTCGAGACTGTTTCTGTTTCGATCTGGTCTTGTTGCTATTGTTGCTCCGATGCTGATGTTTGTGCACATGAATCATGTTGCATCGAGGTGTTGGTGTCGTGGAATGTGTCTTCTTCTTGCGTATCTACTTCTTTATTTATTTCTTCATCTTCTCCGGCTGAGCCTAGTGCTTCGCTTTCAGAGGAACTTATCTTGATTCTTTTTCTTTGGAATAGCTGGTTGATTTCTTCTTCGTCTTCCTCATCGTCTTCTAACAGCTGTACGGATTCTTCCTGTCTTAGGACCGGACCTCTCGGTGGTGGTTGTGCTACAAGGATGGTGGGGAAGAGAAAAGACAGGATATGTGGCAACCTGGATCTTGGCGTGTTTCCTTTGTTCACCTGCTTCATAATGGCTATGCATTCTTTGTGTATACGGCTGAAGTAGTATGTTGCAAAGTTTACCGGTTCTCGTGAAGCTAAGTCGAAGGCTCATAAGTTCCTTTCTGGAGGTTGAGTATGGCTACTAGGAATTGGAGTGCGGTTCTCTCAGGTTCAGGTCTACAAAGAATGGCGTACTCGTTCGACGAATACCTAGGAAATAACTGTTTCATGGTGGCTATGGGAAGGTTTGGGCCATTCTGTTTGCCTTATGCAGGAAGTCGAAACGACTGAGCGAATGTTTGAAATGTGATTACTATTCGAGAGGTAACGAGGTGAAAGCCCACATTTTTTCTGTCGTAGGTGTGTTGGCGATGGCGGAGATTATTCGGGCAAAGAAAGGGTGATTCTCCACTGAGTGCCATGGCAGCTCAGCGAAGTTGTATAGTCCGTCATGGAAAGCGGCATAGTTTGCCAAAGCTTCCATGGCGCGATACAGTCAGCAAGCACAATCATGCAAACACAGGGTAACACAGATCACAATTATACAAATACAATAACGTTTTTCGGCGGACTGGCGAAGATTATGTAGATGCACTGCAACTAAGAGAAATCAATCATAATAAATTATCCCGCCACGTGGATATGATAATTTCTTAACTATGGAGTGCATGCATGAACGGCTTGAAAAAGACCGAGCGGCTTTAGTTATAAATAGAGTTCAAGACACAGATATTTACACTTATTTTATTGATTATGCAAAATTAAAAGAAAAAAGAGAAGGACTGAAAAAAGAACGTCAAAAGTCACGGCACTCCGTGTAACGTCTTATCGCAGATGTGACGCTTGTCGATATGGTCGTAGCTTCGAACCATTTATTACTTTTGGCAAGGGAATTCCGGTTAATGTGGTCAACCGAAATGTTGTAGGGCCCACCTGTTCCGTTATTCGATAAGGGCCAAACCATCGTAGCTTAAACTTGCCGGCAGAGCGATTCGATTTCGCATTGTAAAAGAGGACAAGCTGGCCTACTGTAAAAATTGGAGTTCGTAGATGTCTATCATGTGTTTTGGTTTGTCTTAGCTGTACTTCCCTCATAGTCGTAAAACTGTGCCATCGATGTTCGTCTAATTCTCTGAGGGTCTCCAACCAAAATGACAGAGAATCTTTTGGTAGTAATGTCTGGTTGATGGCTACTCTTAAACTTGGCACCACTATCTCCATTGGTGCTATAGCTTCGATTCCAAAGGCTAATTTGAAAGGAGTCAGTCCTGTGGTTACCTTATAAGTTGTTCGGTATGCCCACAGTATGGCAGGTAACAATTGATCCCATCTTTCCGGTGCGTCCATAATCAGTTTTTGAAATATATTTAGCAAAGACTTGTTGGTACTCTCGGCCAAACCATTAGCACGCGGATAATATGGAGAACTAAATTTATGAGTAATCTGGAACGAATGTGTAAGTACCTTTATCAAGTTATTAGCAAAATGAGTACCTTGATCTGTCACCAGTTCGAGGGGTAAACCAAATCTTGGAAAAACATCTGTCAGTAGGCACTTTGCTACCACAACAGCTGTAGCTGATCGTAAAGCCCATGCTTCTGCCCATCTTGTTGCATAATCAGTGCATGTTAAGATATAGTGATTATTGTTGAGAACTGAGGGTGGTGTAATAGGACCAATGAAATCCCAACCCCATTTCTGGAAGGGTTCTAATGGCAGTACAAGTTGAAGAGGAAAATGATGACGCTGTAATGGCTGTCCGGTTCTTTGGCAATTATCAGAGGATTTGACAAACTGCAACACATCCCTGTACAGAGTCGGCCACCAGAGTCCACTCTGCAGAATTTTCCAGTGGGTTAAACCTACAGCAAAATGACCTCCTGTCGAGATCGAGTGAGCCAAAGTGATGACTGAGTTTACTTCGTGTGGAGGAATACAATGAAGTAGAATTCCGGTATGATCCACATAATATAGTTCACCAGCAATCAACCAGAATCGGCGGCTGAATGCTGCAACTTTTCTGCGTATTGCTGTAGAAGTCTGGGATGGCAGGTATCCATTATTGAGAAAGGTCAATATCTGATCATAATAATTAGTTGGCATAGGTAGATCGGTGCTTTCATCGTGAGTTGGTTCAGAAGTATAGATCACTGGAGTTGTGTCATCTACACCTTCCGGAGCCTCACCGGAATCTAGGCGAGATAGAAAATCTGCTAAGGCGTGTGATGTGCCTGGTCTACGTATAACTTCATAGTCAAATTCTTGCAAAAGCAGCACCCATCGTGCTAATCGTCCTCCCAAATGCTGTTGCCGAACTAGATAAATAAGTGCGGCATGATCTATGTGGAAAGTAAACTTACGGCCCAGTAGATAATGTCTGAACTTTTTGACCGAATATACTAGACCTAAACATTCTCGTTCTGTTACCGAGTAATTCCGTTCAGTAGGGGCTAATCTTCGACTAGCGTAATACACAGGTCTGAACCATTTATTGGTCGGTTGCATTAGGACGCTACCAATAGCTATATCTGAAGCATCAACAAATACATGGAAGGGATGATCCACGTGGGGGGGTTGTAATATGGGAACCTGTGTTAATAAACACTTTAATCGATCAAATGCTATCTGGCACTCCTTAGTCCATTCAAATTGTCGTGGGGTCTTGGTGATTACTCTGTTCAGTGGTACTGCCAAATGGGCAAGCCACCGTAAGTGTCGTCCATGCCATCTAACTTGGCCCATAAAGCGCATTACTTCCTTAGGTGTTCTTGGTGCAGGTGCTTCTAATACTGCTGAAATCTTATCGGGATCTACCTGAATGCCTTGCGCAGACACAATATGACCAAGTAATTTTCCACAGGAGACCGCGAATACAGACTTGTTTGGATTTAAACAGAGCTTGTATTTTCTGCATTTTTCAAAACAGCACCGTAAATGGAACAAATGTACTATCATTTTGCCAAATACTGAAAAATCTTCGAGATAAACTTGCATAAATGAAGTAAGGTAAGGTGAGAATATCTCTTGCATGCATCTTTGAAAAGTACTGGGAGCATTTCGTAAACCAAACCACATAACAGTGCATGCGAACACACCCCAGTTGGTGATGAAGGCGGTCTTCGGAATGTCCTATTCAGCCATCCTAACTTGATTATATCCACTGTATCCATCTAAAAATGAATACATTTCGTTCCCTGCTACCCTATCAAGCATGGTTTCCAGGAAAGGTAATGGGAATGGATCTGGAACCGTAGCTGCATTCAGCTTCCGGTAGTCTACACAAATGCGGAGCTGCTTGTTCTTTTTCGGTACAATAACAATTGGTGATATCCACTCCGCGTGCTCTATAGGTACAATGAATCCAACCTTCAATAGCCTATCCAATTCTGCCTTTACCTGTGCTGCGTAGTTCAGGTTCATTCGATAGCTGGATTGTTTGATTGGCCTTGTCTCCGGCTTGAGCATAACCCTGTGTTGATAGATGCGCGGATCCAGACCCTTCATATCCTTATAATCCCAAGCAAAAATGTCAGAAAATTCCCTGAGAAGCTGAAGTAAGTCTGCTTGAAATTTTTCTGGTAAGTTTTCTTTTATCTTGACTGGGCGTGGGTGGTTTGCATCTCCCAAATTATAAGTTACTAACTGATCTTCTGGCACATAAAATTGTTACGGCTTCTCGGTGTCGTCTGCTGGTTTGAAAAGTTGTTGTAGTTCGGCGTCGTCTGTAGCAGCAATATCTTCTTTCTTATCTTCTTCTGTTACAGGTGTCATTGAGCAGACTGATGGGCTCCAATTATCTACAGCAGCTTGTAGGTCAACGGTACCCAAGGAAATCAAATCAATGTTGTTCTTTAAAAACTCTTCTTCTTCGTCATCTGATAGTCCGTCTAGCATATGAATGGGCTCCGCGAAATATGGTCTAGCATGTAATTCACAGGCTGTATAGCGTCTAATTTTACAACACATCTTCGATTTTTATCCTTGAACGTGAGCTCCTGTGCGAACCAGTCTTGTATCACCTTAGCTTGCTTCAGCCAAGGGTGACCGAAAAGGAGATTGTAATCTAGGGTGGATTCCAGCAATTCTAAGATGACAAAGGTCATCTTAAATGTGGTGCCTTGCAAAGTTATTGGTATGTTCCGAACAAGCCCCACTGGGTGGACTCTGGACTAGTCAGCCATTCTAACAAAAAATTGAACCGGTTCTATTTTAGTCCATCCTAGTTTCTTGCATAGTGGAGCAGTGGCAATATTCACACCAGACCCTCCATCAATTAATATCTGTGTGATTTTATGCCTATTATACCATACCGTAATTAGAAGAACTGAATGATCGACCGTAGAATCTCGTTCCGGTTGTACAGTTGCGGTGGCCGGAATGCAAGCAGATTCGGCAGCAAATTTTTGTTGGAATTGCTGGCGGACTCCTGGTACTAATGCCAGTAATTGGCCAAGAGGAAGTGTAATGGATGCTTTGGATAGAATCTCCCAGCCTTGTTGTGATTGATTTGTAATTTCCACAGATTTTGAAGATGATGCACCGACTGGTGGTGATGTACCTGCTACAGATGATGTTTCTGCTTTTGTGTTAGCAGCATGATCTTGTGTTGCTTCCTGAGTAAACGAAGCTTGGGTTACCGGAATTGGGTCGGGAAACACTGGTGGTTCTGACGCGATCCATTGATTAGCCTTTTCATATGTTCATTTCTGTTCTTGTATGCCGGGTTCAAATATCTCAGCCGCTGGTTGTAATGGTCTACCAGATCTGGTCTGAACAACGGCAGCTTGTGTTTCTACCGGCGTGATCTGAACCATATTTGTCATCGGATTTTGCCGTTCCTTCTTCCTTTGTTCATACTCAGCTGTGTCTATGCAGAACCTTCTAATGTGTCCGAATTCACCACAAAAATGACAGCGTGGTGGTGGCAAATTGGGGTTTTCCGGTGTCTGTATGGTCTGCCAGCGGTTTGCGTTATAGTTGTTGTTCCTTTGTCCTCTGTAATTTCGATAACCTTGTTGCTGGTTGTTTCTCATCTGGGGAGGCACATAGTGATTGGCTGGTTGCCCTGGTTCCTGTATAATTATATTGACCGTCGCTGTCCCTTGTACTTTAGCGTTATAGGTGCAGTTTTCGGTGGTGTGTCCGGTGGTGTTGCAGATGGCACAAAATAGCTGATTCAATGCACAAGTGGCCCTCGTATGGCCCGAATTCTTGCAGGTGGTGCAATACATTTGCCTTGTTAGATCTTCTGCACCATTTTTGTTTGTCTTTAACCACTCCAGATCTTCTGTAAATCCCCCGACTTTGTTTTCTAGTTGTAGAGCCATCGCAATTACTGCATCTAGGGTCATTGCTCCGACACACCGAATAATCATGATCTGTTTGAGTTGTGGATTCAATCCATTAATAAACCATTGAGTAATGACATCATACGGTAGGTTGGCATGTGCTGGTGGCAATTGTCGCAAGTGTGTTCTGAATAAAGTGGCGTATTCTTGCACTGTTTGGTTTACTTTCTGTCTATTGTTTTGTAAGTAGTCGAAAATTTCTGCGGGATTCTTCTTTAGTCTAAATCTTTGCAGAAATGCATCCCTCACTGCTTCATAGGTGCCGAAGTGATTTATATCATACTCTCTAAGCCATCTAGCGGCTTCATCGACCAAGGTGGACTGGAAAACGATAGCCTTATACGCCGGGTCAATGGGGTGATTGAGTACTGCATAACTAATCTCAAAAGTGCGTACATGCGCGTCTGGGTCATCCCCTGGAAATCCACCAAATTTAGTGTACGTTACACCTGTCGGCGGTGGCCTGGGTGGACATACTTGTTGCTGTTGTTGGCCGTTCATCATGCTGCTGATTGTATGGTGACTATCTCCTGTGTTCCGCGGTTGAATATCTGAATCTTCAGAATCTGTCTCCTCAGCCTGTGTTCTTTCTGGTCTGATAATCTTGCTCAGTATGTTACGAACCTCGGCTTCGAACACAGTTCCCTCCTTTTTGAAGTCGACCGTAGGAAGGCTTACCCCTAATAGCGGTGTGTGGGTTAAAGATTTACCAAGAAGTGGTAATCTGGTACAGGAAAACTGCACCGAAATGTCACCGGAAGGTGTTGATTTTCCACCAGTGCAGACTATTTTCTTTTCTTTACTGCCTTCTTCGGCAAAATCGTTTCTATTCGTTAACAATTTTGAATCTCCAATCAAAGCGGGTAAGCTAACTTCAGATTGCGTCTTGGTAGATTCTGGAATTACTGTATTTTTGACAGATCGTGCCGAAACAGTACCGGAATTTATCAGAGATGCAGAAAAATCAACCGGAATATGACCGGAATCGTCAGTAACGTTTCTTTCCTCCTTGTCAACAGGTTTGGATCTTCTTGCGCTTCTACCTCCTGGAGGCGTTCTTAGTAGATTAGGTATTCTTGACTGTTTGTGCTTCGGATACGTCTCACCGGATCGAGTAACCGGCATATACTACTCGTACTATACTTCTTTACAGTTGTCCAAAAACAATGACTATCCTTGCAATCGATCAGCGTGCGTTCTAAATATTACGTTCGTCACACAAATGGTGATCTTGATACTTCTTGCGTCAGTGAACGGAAATCTTGATGCCACATCCCCAATAGGATCGCCAGTGTTAATCGATGGTTGGTAAAACGCCTTTTCCAACTATCGGAAGTGCGTTTTACCTGGTCCTTGGGTTCTTGGGAGTGGAAGGGGTCTGTAAGAACAGAGGCCCTATACTAGTTTTCCCAATACAACTACATCAGATACAGGGGTCTACTGGAACTTAACAAGATTCGCTTATGCTCAACTACTTCAATACTTAATTCGCTGGAGACCTTAGCACAAGAATCAAAGTCACTCGTTCAGATATATATCACAACCATTCTACAATCGGTGTCACAGCGAATACAGTCATGAAGAACCGAAATTCTGAAGACCATCTGTACCACTTAAGCTTCTTACTGCGACATTAACTTACCATACCACGACAGAGTACACATTAAAACAACGTACTCCCCGTAGTACCAGAACTACTATCTTCTACGCACAGAACTTGTTAACCATCTGGCGGATCATCCCAATGATCCCAAGGTGAGTGTGCTCCATGGGAATGGTGATGACCTGCTAATGTAGCAACTTAATCATGATGGTCAGGAAGAGAGGAGAGATCTGCTCCTCAAACAAAAGATCAAGACCAATATGGCACCCACGTTATCTATCCTTTATGCGAGGGGGGATCTACAAAAATACGTCACAAGGATGCCACCTAGGAGGACCATGTGAGCCAATCTAGAAACCACAAGACGTCTCCTAGTTGATCTTTGCACTAGATGATGCATCACAAAATATATCCAACACATGCTAAAATCTAATCATATTGGCCTTCTAGCCCTACAAGTAGATGGTAGTGTCATTAACAAACTAAGCATTGTTAGCCGGCCGCCGTAGTGAGACTCACATAACGGAAATCTTTGTAAAACACGCGCAAAAGGTTGTTACGCGCATTCTTGTAAAAGCTTATATAAAACAATGAAAAAGAGACGCTCAGAGACGGGATTTGTTTGGAAATTCACCAGACTATTCATCTGTGTGTGGTCTGACGTTAGTTAATCTTGTTACTTCTGAGTTGTCTAAGTGACCTGTGTATCTGTTGGTCTGATCTTTGTCTGCATTCATTCTTGTTGATAGTCTTGCGGTTGCAAACTTGTCCCGTTTCAGCAACTGATCTGCCGTAGGTCCGACGTTTTGTCTGTGAATCTTTACTGAAAGTGTGGTTTTATGTATTGGGCTAACTGATCTGATCCCTCATGTTAAATCAAAGCCCTATTGGGAAAGTTTGTTGTTCATGGTCCGCTTCCTCATCCTCAATCTTGAAAGGATTTTCTTCATAAGAGGCACCTATGCTTTTTATGGCAAAGTGAGGATCATTTCTCTTGCAAGATCCTACCATCTTGGGAGTATTTATGGCCTGCTCTTGTTTAACACTCACACTCATTTGTTGAGGAGCAGCCCTACATCCTATCACTTGTAAACCCCTCATTCTCATAGAGAGGCATTCATGATCACGTTCTGTCATCATGTTTCCTGAGTTGGGGAGGGGTTGTAGGTACAACATGGCACATTGTATCAACTTTAAGAGTCTCTATGAGATGTGACAATAAAATAGATGTATAATTATGTCTAGTGGACACGATATGATTAGGGATGGTGAGGGTTGTATTTCGAGGGACTAGGGGACGCAAATTACTATTTGGCACCAGTAGAGTTCACGAATCCTAGAGTGCACATTTTGGTGCATTGGGGTGATTGGCACTTATGGTTGTGATTGGCATATTTATCCTAGCCTTGTGCACATTCTTACCCTTCCCGATGGGTGTGTATGGGTTTGGGAGGCCCAACCATTATTGCACCTTCTTTGGGACACAGGAGAATGGCGCTAGTGTGATCCTTTCTCCTCGTCGAGGGCCACACCATTCTATTCTTTTAGTACTCTACCTAGCATGAGTGCAAGATCATTCATTTGCATCACCCAATCAATCTCTCTATGGTGGACTCCCTGCAACATCATGGGATCATAGACGAGTTGCTCTTGTCCTCTTGGTGTTGGATTCGGATTTTTAGTAGACTCATTGAGTTTTCTTCTTTTAATAGTTGGTTTCCCATAGGAGTATTGTTTTTGGGATCTTCTCGAGCTTTGGAGTCCACCCTTTGAATGATACTGGTTGTGGTATTCACTTTGAGTCATTGTGACATTCCCTCTAGGAATGCAAGCTTGCATAGCAGATTTGGTGGTAGATCCTGAGACTACTTACCTGCAAACTGGGACCACAAACCATTACTTAGGCCACGGTTCCTTGCGGCTCTCTTACTAATGGCACCATAAACTACAAGCATGCGGCTAGTAGTATGATTATTTTGATCTAGGATGCAAGGTTTGGCACCACTCAAAATCTTGGGATTTGGCCTTGGAATGGTGTGGAGGAGTGCTATTGGGAGATGATCTATATTCTTACCATGTGTTTATTTGGAGAGCCACATGTCTGTGCATCTTTGAGGGGCGTACGATTCCTCTAGCCATGATTATTCAAGATTCTTGGATGGATTGATTCACAAGGGTAGCTGGACCATCTCCAAGGGGCCTCTCATGGCACCTCTCAGTAAAGGCATGCCTTTTGTGAGGTCTTGAAAGGAAGTTGCCATTCAACATGATACTATCCATTGAAGTTACGGAGTGGCCACTTGGCCCCCCTCCCTTCCCCCCGCCCCCCTTCAAACCCTATATTTCCTCCTAAGAAGCTACATATGTAGAGTTGTTGGGTGGATCTGTGGAGTTATTTTTCCCCCTTGAATACATTTAATGACTCCCCGATGGGATTGTAGCACTTTTCTGAACTTTCTTATTAACTAAGGAAAAGATATTTTCTTGTGGAAAAAATCATCTTTAAAATCATGATTTATATAAGCATTATACATTTTTCTACATCTTTTGAGATCACGGATTTGTTATTCAACCTTTTGAAATAAAAACTCGCCACATCCATGTATCCCGTACTCCCTGAGTTGTACTTTATGAAGAAGATAATTTAGGAATCTATGCATCCTTTTACTTTCAAGCTAAAAAATTACGTTTCGTGATTCAATCCTTGTAATAGTTCCTAGAAACCTTCGCATGTGTGCCCTTTAGTATTTTAAGAAGGAGGACAATATATGTCGCTAATCCAAGTTTCATTTCGCATGTTTTTGTCCTCTTTCATTGACTATAAGCTCATAAAGTGTTCCAAATACTTCCTCTAATGTTCTATGGTCCTTACATCTTAGTGTGGGAGAATGAAAGAAGTTTGACTTCTACTCACACTCACCCATATAGTAATTTGGAAGTTTGGTTAGGCTATTGGCTTCATTTGCTCCAAAGCCTAGCTGAGACACGTTTTCCATTTCTACCTCGATTCCTATCATTGGTTGCTTGAATGAAGCGTCAAAATCAAGGAAAGGAGGAGATTTCCCCTCGTTCCTCATCCGTCAACTTTCTTGGTCATTGACCCATATATGTTTGTGCCAAGATGCTTCTACTTCTAGATTTAAGAAGTCGATTTCACTACTCATCAATTCTAGCTCGCCTTTCTCTAAGTTTCGATCCTCTTATGTTTTCTAGACCGGATCCACGCAATACTTCTCTAGAGATTCCTAAAATTTATTTTAATTAATTCTTGTTTCCAAAAAGAATTATTTAATTTTATTCTATTAGGGTCTGAGTAGCCTCCATTACTTTCTTACGTAAATCCAATCTCTCCTTCTCTAGGTCTTCAAAAGTAAGGAGTTCATTTTGATGTTGATGAGACAGTGTGGTGGTTATGCTTTCAATGTTGAGGAGAATTTGGAGGAGGCGGCCTGCTTCTTTACTGATGTTTTCCCTAGTTCTCCCAAGTGGGGGGAGGATATGTGCCGAGCCAGAGCCACCATTGCTCTCAAGAGGAAAAAAAATGTATCTCCCCGCCTAGCTGCCTTGGTGGACCTACCCCTCACTACTGGTAAGATTAAAGAAACCATAGGGCAATTGAAACCCTGCAATTCCTAGCCTTCATGGCCTTCTCAATGAGTTCTTCATTGTTGTTGATGACTTCCTGACCCCGTCATTCTCTTCCTGTGGAAAGAAGTTGTTTGAAAAGGGACTCTTCCTATTGAGATCAACACTAGAGTTATAAAACTGATTCATAAGAGGGTTCCTTAGGAGGAACTAAATATCTGGAGACCTATAATTTGCTTCATCTCTGTTTACAAAATCTTTTCCTCTCCCTTGGCTATGAGACTCAGTCCTCATATGAAAGACTTTATCCTTCCTGAACAAAAAGGTTACATTAAACATCGACTAATCCTTGATGCTATTATCTCGCTTTAGGAAGGTATTGACTTTGGCCAAAAGTCCAACCAACACTTTTTCTGTTTTTAAAATAGACTTTGACAAAGCCTATGATAGAATTGAGTGGGAATTTATTCTCCAATCTCTGCATGATATTGGGCTTGGGAAGCTAAGAACTGTGAGTACTTTGTTTGGCAATGCTTACTCTAGGATCTCTCTCAATGTTGACCTCTCTCCCCACTTTAGAATTAGGGGATCCATTAGGCAAAGATGCCCCTTTGCCCCCTTCTCTTTTCCATTGCTAGTAACTCTCTTGGTTGGTTGCTCAAAGATGCCTTGTACCACAACAAGATTGAAGGGATTTCCATCCCGGGGTCTCACAACCAACTCTATCTTCACGCTTTTGCTAATGATACTAACATCTTAGTGAAAGTTGAGCCTAGATATGCTGATTCTGTTCTAGACTACCTCAACACCTTTTGTTTAGCCAGTGGCTCCCATATTAATCATAGGAAGATTGTTTTGAAAGCCTCCTCTAACCAAGTGCCCCCCTCTATCACATCCTTGGGTTGTGATATTATCAAAGAGGGAGAAAACTAACTTTCGACTTTTGGGCATCCCCATGGGTTTTAAAATTCTTAATCAAAGATGGGAATGGGTTATAAATAAGTTCACGAATAAAATCTTTTAGTGGTATGCCTGCCAGTCCCTATCTCTCACAAAGTGTTTGTCTTGAATCACTACATTTTGCCCAGTTTAATCTATTTTCTTTCCTATTGAATGCCTAACAAAAAGAATTTTAAACACGTTATCGCTGTTGCTAGGAGGTTTCTTTGGGTAGGGAATCATCATCACCATAAAATACATAAGTTTCTTGGAAAATCTTTGCCTCCCCAAGAAAGAAGGAGGACTTTTCATTTTCTGTCCCATTAAACTAATGACTAACCTTTCAGCTAAATGGATTTCTAGGGCACTTGACTCCACGGATTTTTGGGCTCTTCTCATTGAAAGGAATTTGGATAAATTTTACTTGTCTCAATACAAAGCTGGAAAGGTCTCTCATACTTACTCACCTGTTGGCAATAGTATCACTTGGAGGTTATGGAATGCTAGGATGTAGGTCAAAGCTAACTGCTCCCCCAACCCCAAGTTTAGTCTTTTTGAATATTTCTTCTTCTAGGAGAGTATATGGAGTGGATGGTTTCTCGGTGGGAAAATGGATATCTAGGCATAAAGGCCTTGACCACTGGGAAACTCCCAAAATCCTTGAGATTGCAAACATTGAAAGTGAGGCTCAGATAGAGTCCTCTACGTTGTCGTTGAGTGGTTGATTCTCGAACTGAGGCCTAATAGAGAATATCAATGAAAATTGAGAGCCTAGATACACAATCAACGTCATTCTAAAAAAACGCATTGGTGTCATGAACGAAGAGTTAAAGAAGCATAGGATCCTGAGTGTGGGAAAGCAAGAGACCCCAAATACACACCAAATCAACTTGCTTGTTAATGACCCAGATTAATCCATTAGTGGCAAAAGCAAACAACAACGCAGCAAGCAAGACCTTTTTTGGTGGATTGCTAATGTTAATACAAGAGGAGACATTCCTCATGAGTGTGGAGATCATTTTGATGAACTTTGGGCCTTGGCCTATGTTCTTTTGGAACTAAACGTATGGTATGCTTAGTCAAAGTCTATCTTTAGGAAGAGAATGCCTTGGCCCCACCCCTTTGAGGATTAGAGATGGCCTACAATGTGAGGGGTTAGCAGCATTGAAAAAGTGGTGTTAAAACCAGGGTGCAACATGGGCGATAGGTCGCCAATTTTCAACTTTTTGCTTCCTTCGTCGTTCAACACTTTTTGATTCCTTCTTGCCTTTCAACTTTTTGCTTCTTGTCTTTAAACACTTGTCGCTTCACACCGAATAAAACACATTGGGCCCACCTAAACCTCTTTGAAATTCTTGAAGACAGATAAAGATTGGGTTATTTGATGTTGTAGAGGGGTTGGAAGGATGATGAAACGATCTTATTTCCCAGAATGATTCTGAAGCATATAAAAGCTTCCAATATACAAGGATCAGTATGCATATGAAAATATATATTCAAGGTTCAAAAGCATCGTTTTCTATAAACTTTTTAAATGATTTGAGTTTGGAATGTAGAAGAAATGGAGAATATTAATTTTTATATAAACTTTCCCTTCACACACGAAAATGTGATTGAATTATGCTTGAAAATCATAGAGGCTTGGATGAACGTGATAGATGTTTTCAGAAGTTTCATGTTTCCCATAGAAGAAGCAGTTCAAATGATTTCCTCGAGTCGACGGAATTTTTTTCTTTAATGATTCAATAAATAAAAAGTTTATTTAGAGAAGAAAAAAAGAAGGCACGTCAAAGCTTTGCTACAACCTCGGCTTTTTTATTGAGCTCGAGAATATCCTCAATATTCGATGTCCATATCAATTTCCCCGTGTTCCTTTGCAAAATTCCTGGTCACGAAGTAGGCGAAAGGAAGGTGTAGAAAGGCTTCACTTGGTTCCACCCTTCCCATAGGGACCACATAAGATCTGATCCTTGAGAACAATCCGAAATCTGTTGAAAAATCCCTTTCCACGTAGGGATCTCCACAAGGGAAAGGTCATCAATATTTTTGAAAACCAATTTGGCCCAACACGTTTTGTTAGTGTTTAATCTTTAATAATCCATTGTATCACCATCTTGTTGGCCATATCTTACACACCTAAAATGCTCGAAATTCCCCCCCTCCCCCTCCTTGATTTTTAGAACCCCTATTCTATTAAAATACCCCATCGAAAGGAGGTTTTTTCTGATTCTTTCCTTCTTTGGCATCTCTGTGGTGCAGAGTCTTCGAGATGCCAAGAGATACACGACAGAGGAGATAAAGAACATACTGATTATCATTGTGTACCCAACCCTATTAAGCTGCATTCTCGTCTACAACGAGAGCTTGTTTCCAAAATTGGAAAGATCCCAATGACATCATTGACCCATATTTATTCCAACAACAATTGACATGCCAAGACAATAAAAGCTTGCACCACTAGGAAGCTCTTAATAACTGTCAGCCTGCAAACATTTCAAGGGAGGCTCATAGAAACACATCTATCTACTTTGAGTGCTTGATCTTCATACTACGTCCGTGATGCAAAATATCAAGGACACTCCAGAAAGGCAGTGAGGTCATCAACAAAGAGTTTAAGAACCATAGGATCCTAACTGTGGAGAAGTACGACACCCCAAATATTTACCAACCGATCTTGATTGTGAATGAGTCATATGAACCCATTAGTGGCAATAGCGAACAATAAGGGGACAAGGGAGCAACCTTTTTTGGTGGAGTGCTAATTAAGGAAGGCATGGGAGAGGTTTTATTTAAATGTTAATCCAGGAAATGAATATCCCCTAAGTGTGGAAACCATTTTGAAAAACTTTGGGCCTTAGTCGATGTTTTTAACCCTCATCAAAATTCTACAAGAACGCATTAGTGAGGTAATTAAGCTCCATGCCCTTGAATTTTTTTAGGCACTGAATCGCTTCAACAATCTCGTATTTTTACATGATAGAATTGTGCAAATGCACAAATTCTTGGATAAGTTTTCTAGATACGACCGTTGAGATGGTGTACATGCACTCCAGTTTTTCTAGGAGAGAGCCTAGAAAATACTCTAAGAAGCTCGTGGAAGTGATTAACAACGAACTCGTAATTTTCAATATTAGGCTTGAATTAAATACCATTAATAGGAATCATTTAAAGGAGAGCTTCTTTTCATAGTTTTTTGCGTGATTAGTCGACACATTTCTTTACACGGTTTATCAACCTTGCTTCTCCAATAGTCTTTAAAGTAGATTTGTAGCTTCTACAGTCCTTAAAAGTATATCTATATTCTTCCTCTTCGTTTTCTCTTCATATATAAGAGTTCTTTTGATCTGAAGTAAGACTTTTTGGAGGTGTGAGATACCTTCTTAACTTTGGAATCTATCCCATGGAGTCATCTAAAGACATCCTCTCTTCTAACCCTCCGTACGTTTTGGATATCCTTTTGAGCTTTGTGCAACATAATACGTGTTTAATTGAACACTTTAATCCAAGTCCTTGAAGGGGATGACCGTTGACTAGGGCGCTATCAAGGAAATAGAGATAACAAAAATAGTCATGGACAATATTGTAGAATCAACATGGAACCACGGATCTTTATTATTCTTGGTAAATAGTTTTAATGTTGAAATAATTACTAAAAAGTGATCTAACACAGTGCTGTTCATGTCTTAGGAGAGGGAGGGGCCCCAAGTTGTCAATAGTGCCTTAACAAACAATGCATTTCTCAAGTCTGGCTTCATGTAGATCAACACTAAACTACTTCATGTAGATCAACACTAAACTAGAGGATCAAACAAGAAAAGCCCTTGTTGTCCTTAACCTCAACCAAGTCAAGATGGATCTTGAAGAGGTCCCAGAAGTTATTTTCCAAACCGTCGATAGCTCAGCCCCTCTCGTCCCGATCTCGGCCATACAAGAAATCGATGGAAACCTCCAAAGGAGGCCACAATCCATTCAGGATTCACAAACAAGCTGGACCAAAAGGTCTTGACGCTAATGATAGTACCACCTCTTCGACAGGGTGGTCTGTGTAGGTCAAGAATGAAGATTGGAGATGCATTGCAACCTCCTCAAAAAGTCAACCCATCAATTTGGACATCCTGGAATTTGTTAAAGTATGGGGTGAACATGCCTTTCCTGAACCCATTGGCCAATAGATGATGTTGTAGAGGGCTCCGATGGACCCCACACTTCAATTGATCAAACGATCTCATTCGTAAGAATGCATCTGATGCATATAAAAACTTTCAATGTACAAAGAAATGGCATATGAGCCTTTGAAGGATCAAAGACATATATATCAAAAAAAGTTCTTAATACATATTCGAGGCTCGAAAGCCTACTACTTCATAAAAGTTTTTAAGAATTTGAACATGGAATGTAAGGGAGATGGAAAATGTACGAATTCTTATATCCACTTTCCCTTGACACACGAAAAAGTGATGGAATTGTGTTTGAAAATCATAGAGGCTTTGAGGAGTTTCATGTTGCCCAGAGAAGAAATATTTGAAGTCATTATGTCAGATCGAGAGAAATTATTATTATTATCATTATTCTTTTGATAGTTCAAGAATCAAAAAGTTTATTAAGAGAAGAAGAAAAGAAAGCATATCAAAGTTTAGCTACAAAATGGAGCGAATCAACTTCCCGAAAATTGATGCATGTTGGACCGATTGCCCATGTGAAGATCACCCTAGAGGAGACTCCTTTTTTCTATTGTTTTTTGTTTTAATCTCTTCAAAATTGTGCAACAGAGAGTACATTTAACCCCCCCCCCCCCCCCTCCCGTTGAGGGTTTGGGCCAAGGTGGGGTTTTCTTCCTACCTCGAAAGGAGACAGATGACCATGGTGTTGAAGGGGCAATCCCCGTAAACAACCTGAGAGCCAAAGCAAGACTCAGACTTGGGTGGCCCAGAGGCCGATGGCCTAAGGAAGCGTGACTTAACCTGGGAGATAATAGGGAAGGCTATTGAAGGCAAGCCTACCCGCCATAGCCATCAAGTCCAACTTTGCCATTGCCAAGAGGCATAGTGGCTCTCCATTGCCACACACGTCCAAAGCCTCTTTTGAGTAGGTAGGCAAGATGAAGGATGGGCCAGCCGAATGCTAGTCTGCTTAGCCATCAAGGTGCAAGATGTGCCATGGAATGATGAGGGGTGTTCCCATTGTCAGGCATTTACCCAAGAAGCGAGGGCCACATAGAGACCTCTATTCTTGTCTCACCAATGAGCTCCAGAGTATTGTTAGGTAGAACTCTTCTTCCTTTTTTTTCTTGTCAAGTAGAATTCATCTTTTTTATTGAGCTCGGGAGTATCCTCAATAATTTTCTTTTTTATTGAGCTCGGGAGTATCGTCAATATCAATTGTGGGAGTATATAGCTCGGGAGTATCCACAATTGAAGTGGTGACCCAACAAGTCATCATACTCCACTTTCTACCTCCAAAGGAGCGTTCGTTTGCAAATTTACTCGTCACAAAGTCCTCTGGTTTTGGACTATTTCCAAAATCCTGGTTGCCATGCATGGCCCAAGGGTTTCCAAAGGTGGGCGCCGTTGGGGATTAGATATAGAATTATATATATATATATATATATATATATATATATATATATATATATATATATATATATATATATATATATATATATATATATATATATATATAGAGAGAGAGAGAGAGAGAGAAAGAGAGGTATAATAATATGATATCATTAAAGAGATATATAATAAGATGATCTACTTCGAGAGAGATATAATAAGATTATATAGCTCGGGCTGTGAAATATAATAAGATGATATAATTTGAGAGAGAATTATCCTGTATTTGATTAAGAGCTGAGTAAATGAATACACTTGAATCCATTATTGTTATTCTAATCAAAATTCTCTATCCATGAAAGTTCTCTATCATTTGTACAATAGTTATATAGTTTGATTTTGAATATTTCAAGAACTAAGACTTTCGAGTTTTTTGAATGTGTTGTCCAAATAACGACATGAATCCTAACTAATTATTTTGTTCATGCGCACAGAAGCCACATGCATGTTGTATTAGGATTGATGAAATAATTTATACACATTCTTTTGATTGCGAGAGTCACGTAATCAAACAAAATAATAAAACAAATTTTGGAAACGAAGGTGGAAGAAATTAGAGAGAGAGAAAGAGAGAGAGAGAGAGAGAGCCTTAAATATTAATGTGAAAAGATATAAACAAATTAGAGAGAGAGAGTCGACTGATCAATTGATCGTCCACTTTCTGCGGGAATATAGTCTCCCCTTTGGTGATTACGATGCATGAAGATGAAATGGTCGACTCCTTCCCCTTCTGGTTTCTTTGCGCCATGAAGGAAATGGGAAATGGTTCCTTCATGGAAAATGGTGATCACGGAAAATGAGCATCCAAATATATGAGTTTTTTTGGTGTGTCCAATCGCCAAGGAATACATGTTCTACAAGTACTTTACGCTCTGAATATTTGATTGAAAGCATTACACATTCCAACATACCAGCATTTGATTATACTATTACCAACATTATTCCACGTAGTGTAACAAAAGTCATAGCATCTTTCAATCAAAAACAGAATATTAAAATTCATACTTACTTTACTATTACTTACTTTTTATTTATTTTACTATTTCCATTATCTTATAGTTTATCTATGTGATCTAAAATCCATTACTGGTCATATTTGACCTTCATTTTTTCATATTTCTATCAAACTATGCTGCGCAATTGTCTTTTCCTCATAACGGGGCCCATCACCCTTCAAAATGATGCAGCAGCGTACATTTATCCCCCCCCCCCCCCCCCCATTGAGGGTTTGCTCCAAGGTGGGGTTTTCTTCCTACCCTAAACGCAGATGGATGGCCACGGTGTTGAAGGAGCAACCCCCTTGAGCAACCCGAGAGCTAAAGCAATACTAAGAGTTGGATGGTCCAAAGGCCGATGGCCTAGGGAAACAAGACTTAACCTCGAAGATAAGAGGGAAGGCTATCGAAGGCAAGCTTGCCTGACATAGTCATCAAGTCCAAGTTTGTTGATGCCAAGAGGCATAGTGGCTCTCCATTGCCACACACGTCCAAAGCCCCCTTTGAGTGTGCAGGCAGGATAAGGGATGGGCCGGCCGAATTCTGGCCTGCCTAGACATCAAGGTGCAAGACCTGCCAAGGAATGATGAGGGGCATTTCCATTGTCAAGCATCTACCAACGAAGAAGGCCCAATTGACATCCCCATGAAACATGAGGAAGGGAAGCTCAACGCTTACACCCTTAGTGCTTTATCGCCTAAATGTTGGGAGCATTCCTAGCAGGTATGCCATCTAGAGGCATGCATGATTACCACTCACCTTATAATTGTGCACAATTCAATGCAGAAGAAAAACCACCCAAGCACCATGACAAGCTGGGTAGAAAACTAGGGAGGGGGCAAAATGGGCATGACATCCACCCCCTGTCCAAAAGAATTCTCATCCTCAAGAAGTTCACCTACGAGCAACCACAATGATTCTCATTTGCGATGAAGCCAAAAGGGTGAAAATTGTGATGGCTTTGTGACATTGTACATGTTGTTCTTACCCTCAAATTTGGGGCAGTGTCAATAATACCATAGGTTGTTGTGTGAATGCATATCTAAGGAAAACTTAACTTATGCAAGTAAGGTGCGAACTTAACACCATTGGTTTGGCTCAAAGCAAAGGGACTACGTAGGATTTAGAGGGATGGCATGCATCACTCTTACTGCTTCAAGACATGCCAAGCTCTACATGAGCCAGATTTTGCATAAGTGTGGACCTTGTAGTTTGGGTCATGGGACTTTGCCTCTTATTAGGCTTAATAAGTTGATTTCGATCAAAGACTTCCAATAAAATCCTATGATAAAAAAAATGGCCACTCCCTCTAAGTCAATTCAAGATTGATCGTCTATGTGCACTTTTCATCAAAATGGAAGATTCCTCTATTCCACACAAGGCAGGAGGCTAACTGGCACACTAAGGCCCGAAACTGATTCTAAGTAAAAAGTACCTCATCTCAAACAAAATTAACGGTAATGATCCATGCTCGTTTTTTAATGGTAGAGAACTCATTGCCACTCCACACATACCCTTTGGGTCCATTCCAACATTCCATAATTATCAAGTCATTTTGAAGCCCAGACTGCAAGTGTTGGGCACGTTAATTGCCACCAAGGAAAAGGAACCTATCGATGGCCCACATTTTCATGTTTTAGAAATGGCACAGACATGCCATGCATCATTGCGACTGATAGCATGTTGGACTTATGGTGTCAAGGTGACTTATGATGCATCCTTTACGTTCTAAATATTTGATTGAGAGCGTTACACATTCCAACATACTAGCATTTGATTGATTATTTATTGTGGGCCATTCCAACCTATAAACATTATTCCACGCAGTGTAACAAAAATCATAGCACCTTTCAATAAAAAACAGAATATTTAAATTCATATTTACTTTATTATTACTTTATTTTTACTTTATTTTACGATTTCCATTATCTTATAGTATATCTATGTCATCTAAAATCCATTAATGGTCATATTTGACCTTCATTTCTCATATTTCCATCAAATATGCTGCACAATTGTCTTCTCCTCATAACGGGGCCCTTCAAAATTGTGCAACATAGAGTACATTTATCCCCCCCCCCCCGTTCAAGTTTTGCTCCAAGCTAGGGTTTTCTTCCTTCCCGAAAAGGAGATGGATGCCGACGGTGTTGAAGGCACAATCCATCAACTAGAGATTCAAAGCAAGACTAGGAGTTGGGTGGCGTAGAGGCCCATGGCCTAGGGAAGCGGGACTTCACCTAGAAGATAAGAGGGAAGGCTGTCATAGGCAAGCTTGCCTGACATAGCCATCAAGTCCAAGTTTGCCATTGCCAAGAGGAATGGTGGCTCTCCATTGCCACACATGTCCAAATCCCCTTTGACTTAGCAGGCAAGATGAGCTTTGGGCCGGCCGAATGCTGGCCCACCTAGCCATCAAGGGACAAGACTTGCATTCCCATTGTAGCGCATCTACCCACAAAGCAAGGGCCAATGGACATCCCCATGAAACATGAGGAAGGGAAGCTCAACACTTACACCCTTGGTGCTTTATCGTTTAAATGTTGGTGGCATTCCTAGCAGGTCCGCCATCTAGAGGCATGCATGGTTACCACTTCCCTTATAGTTGTGCACAGTTCAATGCAGAAGGACAAACCACCCAAGCACCATGATGAATTGGGTAGAAAACTAGGGAGGAGGCAAAGTGGGCATGACATCCACCCCCTCTCCAAAAGACTTCTCATCCTCGAGAATATCACCTACGATCAACCACAATGATTCCCATGAGCGGTGAAGCCAAAAGCGTGAAAATCATTAGGGGAAAAAATGAACCCTACATGGGCCTTTTAGATAAGGAGAGATTAGAGATGGACCAATGAGAGGAGGGTGGTGGCCACAGTCTAGTCTCTTAATCACCTAGAGAAGGCATAGGGTTGCCTAGTTTTCGGGCACTCAAAGATCCAAAAACCATCTAGAACTCATGGATTTCTTTAGAGAGTGGTTTTGAGAGGCTTTGAAACCATTTAGAGCCCTTGGATTGCCATAAGATCTAAAGGCTAATGTTAAATGTTAAAAGTCAAGACATCTAAGAACTTGGGCCCTTGGATTGACTTTAGATCAAAGGGCTAACATTGAAGCAATCATTATGGGTGCGCCTTTTGTTCTACACCATTGGATGGGCTATCAAATCAGACGACCGTCGCAAAATTCGTTGAAGTTTGGGCGTTTCAATTGCTCGCCATTGGATGTAGCCAAAAATAAATGGCTGAGATTGCTCCCACACTAAAAAAAGGCGCCTTTTGAATGTGGCCGTCGGATGATCCATGCCATCTAATGGCTCAGAATGACTAGAGAAAAATGAAGAGCGTGGAATGCGCGCATCCGTCAGATCCTTCATGATCTAAGGGCTCATCTTTCTGCAGAGAGTTTGCACACTTTTGTCCTCACTCCATTTAACACTCATGCCTTCTCTCTCTAGTCCCATACGAAATTTGAATTAAGCCGTCGATTTGAAGGATCCAAAGGCTAGAAATGCTCACGCATGAGACATCACATTCGAAAATTTTTATATTCTTTTCTTATTTCACAATACCATGGTGGTTTTATGTGCCTCCTTAAACCCATGGATTAAGCTTTTTAATCCATGAAAATTAGGAATCCTTACAAGGCCCATGCATCGCTCACTTTTCCCCCTAATGTTGTGATGGCTTTTTGAGACTCTGCATGATGTTCTTACCCTCAAATTTGTGGCCTTGTCCTTAATACCATAGGTTGTTCTGCAAATGCATATCTAAGGAGAACGTAACTTATGCAAGTGAGGTGTGAACCTAACACCATTGGTTTGCCTTTGAGGCAAGGGACTACTTAGGATTTGCAGGGATGGCATGCATCACTTTGACTGCATCACGGCATGCCAAGCTCTACATGAGCCGACTGTTGCATAAGTATGTACCTTGTAGTTTGGTTCATGGCACTTTGCCTCTTATTAGGCTTAATGTGTTGATTTCGATCAAAGACTTCCAAGAAAATCCTATCATAAAAAAGAAGGTCAGTCCCTCTAAGTAAGTCCATGACTGGTTGTCCATGTGCCCTTTTTCATCAAAATGGAAGATTGGGCCATCCACACAAGGAAGGATCCTAAGTGGCACACTAAGGCCTAAAACTGATTCTAAGTTAAAACTACCTCATCTGAAAATTTAGAATTGACACTAATGATCCATGCCCGTCCTTTAATGGGAGAGGCCTCCTTGCGACTCCACACATACCCTTTGGGTGCATTCTGACATTCCACAATCATCAAGTCATTTTGAAGCCCATACTGCAAGTGCTGGCCAATTTACTTTCCACTAAGGAAAAGGAGCCTATTGATGACCCATATTTTCACATTTTAGAAATGCCACAAACATGCCATGCATCATTGCGACTGATAGCACGTGCGACTTACAATAGTCTAGGAGACTCATGATGCATCCTTTTGTATGACTTATGGCACCACCGCTTACACAGAATTGATGTGACTTATTGCACAATGCGATTTATGCATTGTGGTAGGAATTAATCCTTAGGACACATTCTGGCCAGGAAGGAGCTCACAAGGATCCCCCATCCTTTGGCATGAAGGAGACAATGCTTTTGGACTTATAACTCATGATGATATGGTGTCACGACCTACATCATCACCCGCCACCTGAATATGGGCCTATCGCTGGCCCAAAGGACAATCAACACTAGTCACAAATGTGTGGTACATGGTTCCACTTGTGTTCACCTGGTCGATTTCCTTGAAAACTTGCCCCAGCCACCAAGGGACCCACGAGCACGAGGAGCACACATAAGGTACAGATGGGAGGGCAAGTCCATGCTCGTTTGCGCCACATGAAAATGGATCTATCGGTGGCCCAAGATTTGTTTTAGAATAACGCACGGATGTGTGGTGCACTGTGGGAGCTACATTCATGCCAAGTGATTCCATGAAAAAATTTACCCAGCCATGAAGGGACCTGCAAGCGACATCCAAATACAACAGGACGGGAGGGCAAAGCCACGAGCCCAGCGACGATCGTTTTTCACAAAGTGCATACTGTGGCCCTGAATGGACTAGTGGGTAGCAAAACACCTCATTTTGTATAACTCTTAGCGTGCCAATGCAAGAGTAAAAGATAGGGACTTATTTCAGTTTGTAAAAGATTTTGGGCCTCATTGTGCTCACTACCCTGGCCGATGCCATTCTCTCACTAGAGAACACGATTAGCTTGCCTTTTGCTTCCATATTTTTGCTTAGCTTGGGGGCACGTAAAAAAAATGATCTTAGAATATTTTCAAAGGGTCAAGTCTTATGGTCGATAAGGAGGTTGAGCGCACACTATGTTTTGGCACATGGAAGCATCACCATTTTTCAATAGCACTCTACCTTGTTGTCCCACCTGCGCTGGAGCATGGAGGGATTACGGTTTGTTGCTCCCCAGCTTAAGCCCTGTGAATGGCAACATTGGCCTACAATGCTAGAACAAGGTGTCCATGCCAGCATATGGAGGACGTTACCTTGAGCCTCATAGTGGTTGCCATAGAATGAATGTCATGGGGCAAACCAGTGAGGGAATGAGCAAACGAGAGTGGTCCAACAAGTATGTCTGACCCATAAACACATTAATTGGTGATCATTGTGCCTTACATAGGATTATTAGATATTGAGGGTGGCCTATCATGCCGACCACATGACCAATGCCAGGTGGATATGAACTTGTGATCTACAACTGTTTGTGGACGAGAGACATTGCGATGGCCAATAAAAATCTCCATTTTTGCACCAAAACAAGTTGACATCTAAGCAAAGATAGATGGCCAATGTATCTCATGTAAAAGAAATTATGTCGTTGTTAGAAAGAGAAGGAAGTGTAAGGGGAGCAGTGCGTGGTTGGATCAGGCCCCGATGTGGGTCATCCCCCATCCCGTGAGTAGTGTCTGCATGCTGGGTGCCTCGCGTTGGCAGTGTGATATCATCATCATAGGCGTGCGCCTTAGAAGAGGAAACAAAAGCACTTGGTGGCATGGAATGAGGTTCTAGGGCATATGCGTCATGAACGAGAAAGGGAAATACAAGGCTAAAATAGAAATCAGCAAAATCCATGTGCCAAATAAATGACTAAGCTCAATAAGTGTGATCCATATACAAATGGGCATCACCAAATGACTTTCAATAATACAAAATACTATGCTATAATGTGGATCCCTCAATACAAAACAGACTTCTTGGATGCAGTGCGAGAAGACACCCACAAAATTCTCTTCGGTCTTTGGAACAAGTACTTCGCTTCAATTCAAGTTTTGAGTCCTCACTTCACTTCGAATATTCATGGCAAGAACTTTACTCCTCTTTACTTCAAATCAAGAAACGACATGGAGAGAATCCACGGGTATAAATACTTTAATTCGAAAACAACATCTCAATGTTTTGTCATGACCGATGAGAAAGGTGCTTTAGTCTTTGGTATTCCTATTATTGGAGGAATTTACAACATATCTCTTTTTGCAAAGCAAATTTTTTTTTGGTGAGCCAGCACCATTAGTACTAGAAAGTACATTCTACCACATCATAGAATCAAATCCAACATGATTGCTATTTGATTAATTCTTGAAGTAAAACACATGGTGCACATATATTATGTATATAGCCCTCGATTATTTTCCATATATCTCTCTCCAATTTATTCTCCAATGTCGCCTCTTTATGAGCACCAACCTCTATGCCTCTCTCTCTCTCTCTCTATCTCTCTCTCTCTCTCTCGCTCTCTCTCTCTCTCTCTCTCTCTCTCTCTCCCCCTCTCCTCTCATGAGATTCTGTTGCACAGACTCTTTGTCATCGCCCTTGCAGAAAGTATCCTTGCCACCAACTTCATTTCCTCTCATTGTGCCATGGACCAGAAGTCGATAGAGAATATCATATATAACTTTCTGTGTTAATCCACTATAGAACCGAAATGCTTCTTTTCTTTGTCTCTCTCTCCCTCTCTCTCCCTTTTTACTTCTCTCTCTCTCTGAGTGGTCACATACATTGCTAATCTTGCTCTCTCTCTCTCTCCATCAGATCTCTACACATCAATATCTCTCTCTCTCTCTCTCTCTCTCTCTCTCTCTCTCTCTCTCTCTCTCTCTCTCTCTCTCTCTCTCTCTCTCTCTCTCTCTCTCTCTGATCTATGTGCAATAGCTTGAATATCTCTTTATTATCATTGTGCTTCATCTTTGCATTTGTCTCTCTCTCCCTCTCTCTCTTTCTCTCTAAACATAGTTCTACATGTCTGCTTTCATCCTCGCTCATCCTCCCTCTCTCTCTCTCTCTCTCTCCCTCTCTCTCTCTATTCATCCTTTCTATACATCCAAATCTTCACCATTATTCTTCATTTCAGATTTGTTGTTGACATTCTCTCTCCTCTCTCTCTCTCTCTCTCTCTCTCTCTCTCTCTCTCTCTCTCTCTCTCTCTCTCTCTCTCTCTCTCTCTCTCTCTCTCTCTCTCTCTCTCTCTCCTTCCTATATCTTCTTCAACTTTGCGCTTTGATATCTCTCTTTGCACGTTGTGCAATTGTTAACCACCAATGCTTCTCTCTATCTCTTGAACTCTATACTAAGCTATACTCACTTAGTTTGTAGAAATATAGCTCGTTTCCCCTATTTATCTCTTGTCATCCAACTCTCCATTAGATCTTCTCTTTTCTTTTCTTTTTTATTTTTCTTTTTCTTTTTGTTTTTCTTTTATTTTCCTTTCTTTTACACTTCATCCCAACTCAGCACTTTTTGTTTCTATCCTTAATTTCACAAGTCACCTATGTCAAAATCCTGTGCACACAATGCGAGCCCTACATGAAATCCATGTCAGCTCGTGGCTCCATCTGCCTACGGACCTATATAGGTCCATGACAAGAGATAGGTCAGGCCTATGATAAAACTAGCATTAGTGCCTGGCCTTGATCACTCAACCAAGGTTGTTCCACCCACCTACTGGTGCATCACATTGTAGTAACAACAAATACACATACATATATACCTGGCTTGAGTATGAAGGTTTTTGTGAATCATGATCTATCCGGAGGTAGGATCTTGCAAGAAATAAGTAGTAGGACCTAACGAATCCCACTCATTAAGCATTCAAATCTATGAGCATATGCATGCACTCAGTTTAAGTATGCCATCACATTCTCAAGTTTTCACTCCCAGAAGTCTCTAGAATGCTAAGTAAATCTATTCATATCATTTCTAGTCTTTCATGCTTCACAAAAAACCATAATAGATGTTTACTATCTTGATTCCTACTTAACTTTCTTAAACTTTTATAGGTCGTTTACACACATAACAATGCAATGCATATGTTCTTTCAAAAACAAAATCTAAATTGGAAGTTTTTCACCTGGTCATTGTGGTTCATCTTCAACGTAGTTCACCCTAGCTTTTCTTCAATCTCCTCATTTATTGATCTTCCTCAGCATCAGCATTAGCATCATCCATGATTATCATCATCTTCATCATCTTTACCATCATAATCATCATCATTGATCATCATCATCAACCATCATCATCAATCATCATCATCATCGATACATCATCATTCATCATCATCGTTCAAGAATTCTTAATCAATCTCATACTTCTTCTTCAATCATACTATCATCCTTGAATATTTGATAATATTTCTTGAAAAGTTAGATTTCTACTTCTCTTGTTCTTTTTCAAAGTCTTAGAAGGCTTTGTAGTTGTCCTTACATTTCCCTTGATTTGCTTAATAATATCATGAAACAACTATTCCTATGCTTCATTAATTTGTTTATCATATTTGGAT
The DNA here is from genome assembly GCA_020310875.1 of Ceratopteris richardii. Taxonomy (NCBI): domain Eukaryota; kingdom Viridiplantae; phylum Streptophyta; class Polypodiopsida; order Polypodiales; family Pteridaceae; genus Ceratopteris; species Ceratopteris richardii. The sequence goes on from CM035434.1 coordinate 8,091,893, forward strand.
ATGTTCTCGAGTTTCTTCTTTACTCTTTTCTTGTTCAATCTTTTTATCAAGGTTTAATTGGGATTTTAATCTTGTAGTTATCTCTTGATCAAATAATTTCTTATTAATTAAACGTTTTAGGTCAAATATGACATATACATTCAGATCTGTCTTTGATTTCTCTCAAATTTCTTTATCAGACTCTATTTTATCTATTTTCATTTGTTCCTTTAATATTTGCTAAATGTTTTGTTTTTCAACCTTTATTTGTCTACTTTTGACTTGTTAAATAGGTTTCTCTTGATTTTGAATGGATATCATACTAGTTTGCTCATTGGATTTATTGTTCTCGTGTTTTTTTTTCCATATCTTTTGAAATGATTTTGATCTAATTTCGGTCTCCTCAAAGTATTCCTTCATTCCACCTCTTCCTACATTCAAATGTGAAGGTGACCAATCTTGATATTTGCAAATTTTATTTTCATGTTAACTTACTAGTTTATGTTTGCATGCACTTTCATATGCCAGGCAATCCCAAAACATATGTCCATATTGATCACAACAAAAGCATCGTATCCATCACTTTTCAGCTCAAATTTTTTTGCTAGGTATCACCCTAGGAAAGAAATTTCTTAGCTCAAATCTCTGTTTATGTGGAGATACACCTTGTACTTTTATCTCATGTTCATGGTTATATTTCAATATTTCTAGGTCCTTAACTTGAGTGGTCATCAAAATACTCAATTTTGTTTGCTAGGTATCACGTTAGGAAAGAAATTTCTTAGATCAAATCTTTGTTTATGTGCAGATACACCTTGTACTTTTATCTCATGTTCATGGTCATATTTCAATATTTCTAGATCCTTCACTTGGCTGGTCATCAAATCAACCTTATGTTTCAATTCTAAAATCTTAGAATCTGCTATCTCTTTTACGTCTTTAATGCTTATACCCATTAGTTGAATAGTATCATATATTGCATTTATAGTTTGCATTAGGGCCATAACAATACCAAACTTCATTTTTATAGATTCATTTCTGTTAATTTTCATTTCTTTAAATCGCTTTTCGTATATTGTAAATTGTTCTTCAATCATTTCCTTCATTTTAATTTTCCTCTTGTTATGATCTACGCTATGAAAGAAGTAGATCCTTATTGTAAGCGACAATAGAAAATTGCACACCCTTCTAATCTAAACTCAATGCAAAACTTGAATGATCAAACTCACACAAACAAAAACAATCTTTCTATTTAAGTGTGTGGAGCAATGTGGATATTCAAAAAATTTAAAATATGAGTACCTAGAGTATCTGTCTGCTATCGAAATTTCTATTTCACTTCTAAAGGTATGGGTGGTGACTAGAGGATTTCCAATCGCTAGGGCAACCACCTCGCTTCACGTTGGGTTCAGGTGTTCGGAAGAGAAGGAGGTCTAAGGGGAGCCACACATGGTTGGATCATGTCGCGCTATGGATCCTCCCTCATCTAGCGAGTCGCTTTGCATGCTAGGTGCCTCACCCTAGCATTGTGGTCTCATCATCGTAGGCCCATGCCTTGGAAGAGGAAACAAAAGCACTCAATTGTGTGGAATGAATTCATAGGTCATATGCATCATGTATAGAGAAAAGGAAATACAATGCTAAAATAGAAATCATTGAACTCGATGTGCCAAATAAATGAGTAAGCTCAATAACCGTGATCAATATACAAATGGGTATCACCAAATGACTCCTAATAATACAAAATATTCCGCTACAATGGGGATCACTCAATACAAAATAGACATTTTAGCTATAGTGCAAGAAGATGTCCACAAGCTTCTCTTGGGTCTTTGCAACAAGTACTTCGCTTCACTTGGGATCTTTGGTCTTTACCTCACTTCGAATCTTCATGACAGGAACTTTTCTCCTCTTTACTTCAAATCATGCAATAACCTAGAGAAAATCCACCCACATAAACTCTTTACTTCAAAAACAACATCTCAATATTTGATCATGATCGATGAGAGAAAATACGTGTTTGAAAATATGTTTTACACTATGGTACTATCCCCATGCAAGTGACGCACTATGCGAAAATCTGCATATAGTGGAGATAATTTTTATAAGGACCTGATCAATAACATCTTAAAATGACATTCCATTTGCCCATAGAATTTGATGTGTTAGTAGAAACCATGTACTCGAATCCATCTCACCATTTACACTAGAAGGTCTCTTTACTGTATTCAAGTTTGGTGATAAGTGAAAGAGCTTCAAAATCTTCTTGTTCATATGCAATTTTAAAAATCATCATTTGGAGATGTAGGTATCTTCCTAATGCTCTAGTCTTTGGTATTCCTATTATTTCCGGAATTTACAACAAATGTTTTTCAAAGAACTTTGTTTTTGTCAAGCCAGCACTATAAGTAGAAGAAAAAAGATTCTTCCACCTCATAGAATCAAATCCAGCATGTTTGTTATTTGATTAATTCCTGAAGTAAAATACAAGTGCACGTATACTCTGCATATAGCCCTCAATTATTTTCCATATCTCTCTTTCTCTCTGATTTATTCTCTAATGTCGCCTCTTTATGAGCACCAACCTCTATGCCTCTCTCTCTCTCTCTCTCTCTCTCTCTCTCTCTCTCTCTCTCTCTCTCTCTCTCTCAGCAGCGATCGCTCTCTCTCTCTCTCCTCTCATGAGATTCTGCTGTATGGACTCTTTGTCATCGCCCTTGCCAAACTTCTCCTTGCCCTCAACTTCGTTTCCGTGTTAATCCACTACAAAACCATAGTGCTCCTTTTTCTTTCTTTCTCTCTCTCTCTCTCTCTCTCTCTCTCTCTCTCTCTCTCTCTCTCTCTCTCTCTCTCTCTTCCCACTTCTCTCTATGAGTGCCTACTATCATCTCGAATATTCCTCTCTCTCGATCTCTCTCTCTCTCTCTCTCTATATATATATATATATATATATATATCTCACCGACCTATGTGCAGTAGCTCGAATTTTCCTCTCTTACCATCATGGTTCATCTCTACATTTCTCTCTCTCTCCCTCTCTCTCTTTCTCTCCAAACACCACTCTGCAGATCTATCGTTGCCAACGTTGATCCTCTCTCTCTCTCTTATTCAGTCTCTCTCTCTCTCTTTCTCTCTCTTTCTCTCTCTCTCTCCCTCTCTCTATCTGTCTCTCTCTCTCTCTCAACGCATCCTCTCTATGCATCCACATCTGTGCCATAGTCTTCATTTGAGAGATAGTGTCAAAATTGTCTATCTCCCTCTCTCTCTCTCACTCTCACTCTCTATCTCTCCATATCCTCTTCAATTTTGAGTTTTCATATCTCTCTTTGGAGGCTATACAGTTGTTGACTACCCATGCTTCTCTCTCTCTTGAACTCTCTCTCTAGCATCGTCTTCCACTGACATCTCCATCACTCCATGATCCGAGCAACATAAATGGACTGAGCTCTGTGCATTTCCTCTCTCTCTCCCTCTCTCTCTCTCTCTCTCTCTCTCTCTCTCTCTCTCTCTGATCTATGCGAAAGAGCTTGAATCTCCCTCTATTATCATTGCGCTTCATCTCTGCATTTGTCTTTCTCTCCCTCTCTCTCTTTCTCTCTAAACACTACTCTACAGGTCTGCTCTCGTGGCCGCTGATCCTCTCTCTCTCTCTGACTCTCTTTCCCTCTCTCTCTCTCTCTCTCTCTCTCTCTCTCTCTCCTCATCCTCTGTATGCATCCAAATTTTCAGCATTGTTCTTCATTTCGGATCTGTTGTCGACATTCCCTCTCTCTCTCTCTCTCTCTCTCTCTCTCTCTCTCTCTCTCTCTCTCTCTCTCGACTCATCCTCTCTATGCATCCAAATTTTTGCCATTGTTCTTCATTTCGGATCTATTATCGACATTCTCTCTCTCTCTCTCTCTCTCTCTCTCTCTCTCTCTCTCTCTCTCTCTCTCTCTCTCTCTCTCTATATATATATATATATATATATATATATATATATATATCCTCTTTAACTTTGCACTTTGATATCTCTCTCTACACGCTCTACAATTGTTGACCACCAATGCTTCTCTCTATCTCTTGAACTCTCTCTCCAACATTGTCTTCCACTGACATCTTCATCACTTCGTAATACGAGCAACACTAAATCCATTGAGCTCTATGCATTTTCCACACCTCTCTCTCTCTATTTGTCTATGCATGCATGATGTGGAGCCATGGATTGAGGAAGGAAGTGTAGAAACACTCTTCTATTTCTCTCTCATCTGCATGCGCGCTTTCTCTAGGTGGCGACCCCCCATGGAAATATCGAAAACCAGCTTCGCGTTGGCGGTCATGATTTCTGGTAAACAAGAAACACCTGTAGTTATGCTCAGCCGTGGTACCACCACCGAGAAAAACATATCCCTTCATTTCTGCTGTTGTGCCGGCTTTAGAAGTCATCGTCGACTGCTTCTCTCTCTCTATCCCTCTTTGTCTCTATATATATGTAGTCAATGAAGCTCAAATCAAAACTGTTGAAGAGAAGATTGAGGTAAAAGATCCCACAGGTCATTGTGAATTCCCTTGATCTCTAGGTGAATGCTTTTAAGGAATTGAACAGTCATGTCGAACAATAATCCCATTGATATATGTACAATTTTGCTCCCAGCTTCAAGGGAAAAATGATTAATGACAAAACAAAGTTTATAGTGTCAAAATTAATCATCCTGCCCTTGGTCGGCTGTTGTTCCTTAACCATTTCAACCATTTAAACTCTCCAAGGGCCTACGAAATACATATCCCTTCCCATCGTGGAGTCAGTAATGCTTCTTAATAGTGCGACCACATCAAATTCTTTTCCTCTACCCTCTTTTAGTGTTTCTATGGCATTTACTTTCTCTCTTGCGAACACCTCCAATCCCCTCTACTATGGTGAAGGAACTCTAATGGCTCAAAGTGTTTTACAACTAAAATCAGGCACTCCAATAGAGGAGATGCACTCTCCCCAAAACCACAAACGTACTATTTGGAATAAAGCTCATAATCTGACCGGCCACATGATTAATAAGACGACCACCTCCATCTCGGGGCATCCCCATCATATTTATGAAAGTATGAACAAGAAAATAAAGCATGAATGAACAAGAAAAGACAAGGTAGCGTACATGGAGAAAATCCATAGGGAAAGCCAAATGAGCATGGGGCATCTATTTATAGTTTTCAGCTAGGACTTCTCTCTACAATCTCTAGAATCTTCTAACCTCCTGTTTTTATTCTTTCTATTTTCATAATCTTCTTCCATGTTCTTTTCCTATTTTTGGAATTCCACCTTTTGTTTGTATTTTGGTTTCTCTCCTTTCATTTTTCTAGTTTTTCTTTTTCTATTTTTATTTCTTTTTCCTTTTCTCTTTTTATTTTTGACTAAGGATTTTATTTGGTTTCACACCTATGTACAAATCTACTTAAATTCAAGGATTAGAATTAGGGTAAATGGCAAATCCAAGGCTGCAAACCTAGGGTTTTTAATTGGAAAAAGTTAGGGTTTGACTATAATTAAGGTCAAGCACACTATTCAATGAGTTTTCTTACACTTTTGCTTCAAAACCCAAGGGGTTTCTAGGGTTTGAGCTAGGTCTCAATGGATCCGAACTAGGGTTTCAAGGGGTTAGGATTAGTTTTTCAAGGATTTGCAACGTATTTCTAAGGTCTTAATGAAAAATATATTATTCTAATGCACAAATTAGTTGTTCTCATCACATAATCAATCCAATCAATCAAAATTGAAATAGCTTATGACTTGTTTTATTAGTCTACAGTCCAAACATCTTCATAGTCAGCAAGACATCAAAATAAATTTGAAAAAATTTCTTGATGTACACTCCCTCAAGGATTTCATCCCGACATCCACCCCCACTAAACCTGCACATCGTCCCAATGGGGGAACCTGCAAGATCCAATGGAAGCTTATCAGGATTCCTTAAGAAACTCTTTTCAATTTTTATGTTTTTCTCTTCAAAAATTGAAATATGATCTCATACATTCCATGTAAATTTATAAAGAATACTAAAAATTCTAGAAAATCGAGCAGATGCAAGCTTCACAAATGTCTTAGTATGTTTCTCCTTTTGCAATCAGTCAAGTAATCCTATGAATAAATCGTAGACTTCGTGGATCTTTCCTTCATTCAAATCATTCTGATCGAGCACCTTATCCTAAGCATTAGCATATACTAAGCTATATTGACTTAGTTTGTACAAATATACCTTGTTTCCCCTATTTATTTCTTGCCATCCAACTCTCCATTAGATCTTTTCTTTTCTTTACTTTTTTCTTTTTCTTTTTCTTTTCTTCTTCTTTCTTTTACACTTCATCCCAAATCAGCACTTTTTCTTCTTATCTTTATTTTCACAAGTCGGCCTATGTTCTACCGGTGCTCATTGTTTTACAATTCAATTCAGGGAATCCAATAGAGGATATGCCTTCTCTCTAAAACCACAAATATACTATTTGAGAATAAAACTCATAAGTGGACTCGCCACATGATGAACAAGAAGACCACGTCCATCTCAGGGCATCCCCATCATCTTAATGAAAGTATGAACAATAAAATAAAGCTCGAATGAACAAGAAAAGACAAAGTAGCATACCTGGAGAAAATCTGCAGGGAAAACCAAATGAGAATGGGGCATCTATTTATAGGTTTCCCCTACCACTTCTCTCTATAATCTCTAGAATCTTCTAACCACCCTTTTTGATCATTTGTATTTTGAGATTCTTCTTCCATGTTCTTTTTCTATTTTTGAAATTTGACCTTTTGTTTCTATTTTGGTTTCTCTCTTTTTATTTTTTTGAATTTTTCTTTTTCTTTTTTTTTATTTTTCTTTTTTCCTTTTTTTTAACTAAGGGTTTCATTTTCTTTCAAACCTATGTACAAAATCTAATTAAATTAAAGGGTTGAACTTCAGGTAAATGGAAAATTTAGGGCTACAAACCTAGAATTTTAAATTGGAAAAAGTTAGGGTTCGACTATAATTAAAGTGAGTCACACTAGTTGATGAGTTTACTTAAACTTTGGCTTCAAAATCCAAGGGGTTTCAAGGGTTTAGGCTAGGTTTCAATGAAATTTTCTCATCATATAATGGATCCAATCAATCAAGCATTTAAATAGTTTATGACTCTTTTTATGAGTCTACAATCCAAACATCACTTCATAGCTAGAAGAAAATCGAAACAAACTTGAAAACATTTCTTGATGTACACTCACTAAGGGATTTCATACTGACATCATTTTTGTCGACATGCCAATGACTATCCTAATCGATGATGGATGCACCCATCAATCAAGAGCTGAAGCTCTAATACCAAATGTGACAGTCTGCTCCAAGGGGAGGGGGTTGCTTCCTACCCCCAAGGTATTACATAATATTTTTTCCACCGTGTTCACGGAACCTTGGAAGAATCTACACGACCATCTTCTTGTCAAAACACACAGAGATTTGCTTTGGTTATCCTCCCAGCCGTCAAGCCATCACATTCCTCTTCATGAGAGTTAGTCCCTTGACTACTCACTCTCCTCTCTCTACTTAATGAGGCAATATATTATTCTAGCCTCCGTAACTCATCATGCCTCAAAAGGCTATGATGTGATGTTTCCTTCCCCTTGAAAACATTTTCGTCCTCGAAAATGTAGATGAAATGTCAGTGATGGTAGTATTACACAGTATTTTTGCAACCATGTTCACGGAACCTTGGAAGAATCCACATGAACATCTTCTTGTCGACACACACAAAGATTTGCTTTGGTTCTCCTCCCAGCCACCGAGCCATCACGTGCCTCTTCATGAGAGTTAGTCCCTCGACTACTCACTCTCCTCTCTCTACTTAATGAGGCAATATATTATTCTAGCCTCCATAAATCATCATGCCTCAAAAGCCTATGATGTAACACAAGGAGAGAGATGGCCATGGAGTTTAAGGGGCATTCTCCTGAAGCAACCCGAGAGCCAAAGCGTGACTAAGTGTTGGGTGGCACTGTGGCCGATTGCATAGGAAAAGGGGGACTTAACCTAAAATAATAGAGGGATGGCTATCGAAGGCAGGATGGCCCATCATTACTTAGCCCTCAAGTCCACACTTATCATTTCCAAGAGGCATAGTGGCTCTCCATTGCCACACACATCCAAAGACTCTTTTGGGTGAGTGGGCAAGATGAGGGATCAGCTGACTGATAATGGCCTACGTGTCCATCAAGGTGCAAGACCCGCCAAGGAATGATGAGGGGTGTTCCTAATATGAAGCATCTACCCATGAAGCAAGGGGCAACTGATGTCCCCATGAAATGTGAGGAAGGGAAGTCTCGACACTTTCACCCTTGTTGCATCATCGTTTGGACATTGGGGGCATTCCTACCTAGTGTGCCATCTAGAGGCATGGAGGCTTGCAACTCCCCTTATAGTTGTGCAAAATTCGGCACAGGAGTGCAAAGCAACTAAGCACCATGAGGGGCTAGATAGAAAGTGAGAGAGGTGGCAAAAGGGGCATGACTCCCCCCTCCCACCCTCACTGATGGAATATGCTGATCTTGAACCCATGGCAAGCCATAAATTCAAAACATTGGCTACCTAAGAAGTCTCTCCCATTGGGGTCACCCATGGAGAGGTGCCCAATTCTGGACACATGATGCCATGTCTCGACCTTAGAATCTATTTTCCTTCAAACAATGGACTTACCTCTTTTCTTACTGTTCAAGTGAAAATTTTTATAGTCTAGAACTTCTCCACTTGAGGTGGACTTGAGCTTAGCATGGAAAAATGGCCTTCTCCTCTTTTTGAGTTTATTTTATGTTCATTGCTTCTGGTTCCGTGGTAAGGTGCTCAATCGAGTTTGGAATCATGACATAATTTGCTTCAATTCCATCTTTGAAATGCACTCTTGCCTCCTCTATGCAACAAACATCCACCATGAAATCATTCAATGTGTCATCCAATATCAGTGATTCACTAAGATCATATTGAGAAGAACGTGGACGAGCCTTCTCTATCCACTTTTTGACCAAAAAGTCTCTTGGAGTATGCAACAAACGAGAAATTGTTTCTCGAGCACATGTATAAATTTGATGAAAAGATTCAACTATGTTGGGAAAGATGGATGGATGCTCCAAGAGACTGAGTAGGTACTGCTAAACCTGCTTTGTACCAACCCTCTTTTGCTTCAGATTTGATAACTAGACCTCCTTAGCTTTCCAAATGACACCATAAAATGTCCTATGTACTTTGCAAATGATGTGTGTAATGATTGAATCAAAACAGATAACTTTGAAAGTCACAAACACAAGAAAACCTTCTATTTATGTCTTGACACCTCCTGGGTATTTTGCTCAGTATGACCAACAGAGTAGGAATTGAAAAACTTCCTTTTAGGGGTATCTAAATATCTTAGTAAGCTACCTATTCCAAGTGGAATGATGTAAAAGGATAAACTATGTTAAGAGAAATCAATTTAGCAAGTTAAGCTATACCCCCGACTTTTTAGGACTGTAGCAGAAAATGACCAGAGATCACCTCGATGCAGATTTCTCCAAAATGGCTGAATATAATTTCTTCAAAACTTTGACAGCATCTGGATGGCTTTAAGCTGAATCCAACAAGCTTTGAATCACTGAATTTGGTGAAGAATTGACCGAGATATGCCCTTGACAAGTTGACAGACTTTTGAGTAGACTAACAGAGAACTCAGAGATGGACAATGTGAATGTATGTATTAATGAACATTTGTATACAACTCCATTGGCATGAATATCATTGCCAAATGGTGTAGAGAGGTGTGAGTTAGAGTGTAGACCTCACACAAACTCAAAAATCAGTAATGCTAGGCTCGGGAGTGCTCTCACTTACCCGCGACTTTTCATGTCCATTTTTATAAGGAGTGAGTAAAAATTTGAATTCAAATTCAAACTTTTGGCTCCCTATGATCAAGCTCCTAAATGTTTGGAGATATTCTTTCAATCAAACAACTAATTTCTCCACGAATCCTTTTGGTAGGTGATTACAAGAGATTCCAAGTCAATTGGACTTTTACAATGAGATAAAGTGGTAATTAGCCACTAGCATATGTTCCTATGCTTCTTCATGTGTGTATAGACTTCAATGCATCCTTTAAGCCAAATGGATAGGCTTGTAATTTACAGCTCCCCCTCAAGACAAGCATTTTGGCTTAAGTCTTCATCTTCAATCTTCAAGTATATCCTGCAATCCAATCATGGATTTGAACCTGCAAAGTTGGTTGCATCCAAACCTTTAGTCAACAAATCTGCACATTGCATGTTGGTTGATACATAGGTTAGTTGAATGTCCTTGCTTATCAATTTCTCTCTCACATAATGGTAATGGACCTCTATGTGTTTGGTCCTAGCATGATAAATAGGATTAGCTGCAAGGTGAAGAGAACTTGTATTATCTCCAAAGATAATTGGTGACCTAGTATATAATCCCAATTCTATATACAAAAGCTTAATTCATATTGCTTCTTGTGTGGCATTAGCCAGCCCTCTATATTCAGCCTTTGTGGAAGACAAAGCAATAGTAGGTTGCTTCTTTGAAGACCATGAAATTGGATTGTCACCTGCAAAAGAAATATATCTAGAAGTGCTCCTCCTATCATCCTTGCATCCTGCCCAATCTGCATCTGAATAAATTTTGATATCAATATCTGAAGTGTAAGGGAAATACGAACCATGGTTCTGTGTACCTTGAGATACTTCAGGATTCTCTTGGCACCCTCTACGTGAGGTATCCTTGGCTTGTGCATAAATTGACTTAGCACACTAACTCCATATGCAATATCTATCCTTGTTAAGGTAGCATAGTTCAAACTACCCACCATACTTTGATAACCTATAATGTCAATGACTTCATCACCTTCATGGGCACTTAGTTTTAGGTTTACCTCCATTGGAGTGCTTGCTACTTTGGCATCCTGCAAGTGAAACTTCCTCAACATGTCCTGTATATATTTTTTCTGAGTAATATATATCCTTGAATTAGTGTAGACTAATTCAAGTCCCAAAAAATACTTCAATAGACCAAGATCATTGATCTTGAACTCCTTCATCATTTGACTTTTGATATATCTGATTCCATTGACATCATTACCTGTAATGGTGATGTCATCACCATAAACACAAAGGTATATTACCTCTAAATTACTTCTCTTGATGAACAGAGAAGTATCTGCCTTGCTCATGACAAATCCTTGGTCTTGGAGATATGTAGTTAACCTGTAATTCCATGCCCTAGGTGCCTGCTTCCATCCATATAAAGCCTTTTTCAATTTGCAAACATATGTTACCTTCTTAGGATCCTCATAGCCAGGAGGTTGTGACATATATACTTCCTCTGAAATCCATCCATTCAAGAAAGCATTCTTGACATCTAATTGGTACATATTCCAAATTTTTGATGCAGCCACACTTACCAACACTCTGATTGTTGGCGTCTTCGCCATAGGTGAGAATGTCTCCTCATAGTCAATGCCTTGGGTTTGTGCAAAACCCTTGGCTACCAATCTGGCTTTGTACCTATTAATTGTGCCATCAGAATTTCTTTTAAGTTTGTAGATCCATCTGGATCTTATTACCTTCATTGAGTCCTTCTTAGGTACTAACTCCCATGTGTCACTCTCTTTGAGAGCATCAATCTTCTCATCCATAGCTTCTTTCCATTCTGATTTGGTTATTGCTTCTTCATATGATCCTGGTTCTTCATTTGACAAATCTTTGGCAAGATAAACAGAATGTTTAGTAACAAGAGATGTATCATACCCATATCTGATAGGTTTCTTGCTTTCTCTTTGTGATCTTCTAAATGGTTGAGTTGAAGATTCAGGTATGTCTTCAAGCTTCTTCATCTTCATTTTGCCTTTGGACTTCCATGCTTTGAATTCTTCAAGGTTGATGGTATCTTCATCATCTAAACTTGAGGCTTCATTCTGAGTAGGTTCCTCCTTTGTAAGACTTGGAAACTCCTCTTCCAAATCATAGGGTAATTTGACCTTCCTGCATTCATTCTCATAGCAAGAATCATTTTCATCAAAGACAACATCTCTGCTTACCATGAATCCCTTATTGATGGGATTATAAAACCTGTAACCTTTTTTAATTAAATCATATCCAATAAAGATGCATTTTTCAGCCTTTGGGTCTAGATTACCTCTTATCTGAGAAGGAATGTGTACATATGCTACACATCCAGATATTTTGCAATTGTCAAGTGAGGGTCTCTTACTATGCCATGCTTCATAGGGTGTCATACCATCAAGAGACTCAGATGGTAACCTGTTTATGAGGTAAGTGGCAATGGAAACACTCTCTGCCCATAGATAGTTAGGTAACCTTTTCTCATTAAGCATAGATCTAGCTGTCTCAACAATTAACCTATTTCTTCTCTCAGCTACCCCATTCTGTTCAGGAGAATACCTTGTGGTTATCTCTCTTTTGATGCCTCTATCCTGCAAGAAGTCTTCAAATTCATTGGAGAAGTACTCACCTCCATCTGATCTTAGCCTCTTCAAATTCCTTCCTGTCTGGTTTTCAACTAATGCAATATATTTTTTAAAGCAATTAAATACCCCATCCTTGTGCTTCATAAAGTACAATACAGTCCATCTGCTATAATCATCAATGAAAGATACATAGTACCTTGAACCTGAGACTAAGGGGTTTTTGCTTGGTCCCCATACATCTGTGTGGACAAGCTCTAGGTAGTCTTCATGCATGTATCCTTTCCTTGAGAAGGGTAACCTCTGAGACTTCCCAAATTGACAAGCACCACACTTATAAATCATATGTTGCTTGGATACATTAGGTATCCCAAGCACACATTGGTCCCTGCACATTTGTTTCAAGGTTCTTTCTCCTATGTGCCCTAACCTTTTGTGCCAAATCTCAAGCTCTGAAAGTGTCTGATCTTTATAACTGTATAGTGCAATGTTCTTTGTATCTTCTAACTCAAAAGTGAAAAGTCTACCTGATTTTTCTCCTTTAGCAATCCTCTTGAACCCATGTTTTGGATCCTCCACATATGCTCCATATTGGTTGAATCTGACCTGCTAACATTTCTCCACAATTTGACCAACACTCATAAAATTTTTGGTAATGGTTAGTACATAGAGTACCCTGCTCAACAAATTCTGATTCCCATCACAAGTCTTAACATTTCCAACTTTAACTACAGAATGCTTCGTGTCATCACCTATTTGGACTTGATGCTTACCTTTTGGTTCCTCAAGATCAGAGAGTAATGCTACATTGCCAGCTACATGATTTGAACATCCCGAGTCAATGCAGAATAGGTGGTCATCATTTGTACCTGATTTTGAAGTCATGTTCATGATTAGAAGAGAGTCATCCTGCTCCTCTGTATAGTTGTTGTAATCCTTCCTAGATTTGAATCCTCCTTGGTAGTTGCCATTGTAATTATTGTTTTAGTTGTTGTTGTAGTTATTGTTGTAGCCTTGGTGATGGTTGAATCTACCTCTTGACTGTGAGTAGCCACCTCTTTGGTATCCTCTTCCTCTCTGATTCTTGTAATTCCTCAAACACTCATCTGTAGTATGATTTGATAGACCACAAATGTTGCATGGTGAGGAGTTATAAGATCTCCCCCTACCTTGCTTACCTCCTCTACCCCTTCCTCTTGAAGATCTACCTCTCCCTGCATAGTTGGCTTGAGAAGTAGAACCTTCATCTTCCACCTTCTTGCTTTTGCCTTTATCTTTAGACTTCTTATTAGTGTATAGGGCAGAAGAGTTATTACCTTTGGATGTGTCTCCATTTTTGTTGAGCTTTGATTCATGAGTAAATAATTGTCCCATGAGAGTTGTAAGATCTGGAGTGTGCATGTCCATGTAAAGATCCATAGTTGTGGTGAAGCTTTCCCATTTGTCATCAGACTTGATCCCATTGATCACTTGCCTTACAATCTGTTCTTCTTCAATCTCTTCTCCTATGCTTGCTAACTCATCTACTACATCTTTAATCTTGGTCACAAATTCGGAAACAACTTGCTTTGGTTGCTTCCTTAATGTTGTGAATTCAATCCACAACTGATTTTTCCTAGCCCTTGTGTTGCAGGACAAATATGATGACAAGGTTTCCCAAGTCTCTTGGGATTTCTTACAATTTCTAATATGTGGAAAAAGAAAATCAGATATAGAGTTGAGTAAATAAGACCTTGCCAATGCATCCTTGGCACACCATGTGTTGAGCTTTTCATGTTCTTCCTTGGTTGGTAATCCTCTTGTTTTGAATGAGGGCAATTCCTCATCTCCTGAGATGTATCCATAGAGACTCCTTCCTTGTAGGTAGGTCTTCATCCTTAGATACCATGCTTGATAATTGTTCCTTTCCAATTTATCAATGAATGAAGGAAAACCATCTCCCATTTTACCTTAGTTTGCTCTGATACCACTGTTGGGAAAGATGGATGGATGCTCCAAGAGACTGAGTAGGTACTGCTAAACCTGCTTTGTACCAGCCCTCTTTTGCTTCGGAGTTGATAACTAGACCGCCTTAGCTTTCCAATGACACCATAAAATGTCCTATGTACTTTGGAAATGATGTGTGTAATGATTGAATCAAAGCAGATAACTTTGGAAGTCACAAACTCAAGAAAACCTTCTATTTATGTCTTGACACCTGCTGGGTATTTTGCTCAGTATGACTAGCACAATCGGAATTGGAAAAATTCCTTTTAGGGGTATCGTATTAGCTTAGTAAGCTACCTATTCCAAGTGGAATGATGTAAAATGATAAACTATGTTAATAGAAATCAATTTAGCAAGTTGAGCTATACCCCCGACTTTTTAGGATTGTAGCAGAAAATGATCAGAGATCACCTCGACGCAGATTTCTCCAAAATGGCTGAATAGAATGTCTTCAAACTTTGATAGCATGTAGATTGCTTGCAGATAAATCCAAGAAGCTTTCAATCACTAAATTTAGTGAAGAATTGACCGCGATATGCCCTTGACAAGTTCAAAGACTTTTGAGTAGACTAACAGAGAACTCAGAGATGGAGAATGTGAATGTATGTATTAATGAACATTTGTATACAACTCCATTGGCATGAATATCATTGCCAAATGGTGTAGAGAGGTGTGGGTTAGAGTGTAGACCTCACACACACTCAAAAATCAGTAATGCTAGGCTCGGGAGTGCTCTCACTTACCCGCGACTTTTCATGTCCATTTTTATAAGGAGTGAGTAAAAATTTGAATTCAAATTCAAACTTTTAGCTCCCTATGATCAAGCTCCTAAATGTTTGGAGATATTCTTTCAATCAAACAACTAATTTTTCCACAAATCCTTTTGGTAGGTGATTACAAGAGATTCCAAGTCAATTTGGCTTTTTACAATGAGATAAAGTGGTAAATAGCCACTAGCATATGTTCCTATGCTTCTTCATGTGTGTATAGACTTCAATGCATCCTTTAAGCCAAATGTGTAGGCTTGTAATTTACACCAACAAACTAACTATAGCTTCAAGTTCTCTAGTTGATACAAGGGTCTCTCAGAAGAGTTTCTTGGCGGAACATTTTGATAGAGGAAAGTCTTCAAGGCCTCTAAGGTGGAGAAGTGCACATCCACATGATGGTTGTACCATTTGTCGAAAAGTTTGTTGAACATAGAAAGGAAGAGTGTTAGGATAGCATCCTCTGAATGTCGAAGCCCACATCCATGAAATAAGGAGATGAATACCCTCACATGATCATCTCCGTCCTCATGTACTAGACCTTTAGAGGTAGGAAACTTAATATTTAACCTAGATAGTAGATTTGAGAGGTCCTCCACTAGAGCCTGTCTCTTTTGAGATGTCAAGTGAAACTAATCATGCTTCTAGGCTCCTCTTTTGCAAGCAATGTAGAGGCTAAATCAATGGAGAGATTTAGAGATAGAAAGTTTTCGCCTTGTCTAGATGAAGGTTGAGTTAACTTGTTCAGGCTCTTATGTGCATGAAAGGACTCCTTGTACACTCGTGTATGGGGCATGTAGCCACTCACGAGACTTAAAAAGTCGAGAAAAACACTACAAGAAAAACTACTCACTACAACTATACCTCACAAAGAACATGCAAGTATTCCATCGGGTGTCCCTAACTATACAAACGAGCATTGGGACTTTAGTTTGAGTACTCCGTCTACTCAAGGGGTATTCTTATTGAGGGAGGTATACCCTAGGACATTTCTCTATGCAAGAATACAACTTGAAAACAAAACAATGAAGTCACAATAATGAGATAAAAGGTCGTATTGCATCCTGAAGAGGGATTCCCATGTAGGTTGGAGAGGAGATAGAGCAGGCACCTAGCTTGTGGCCAAAAGTTTTAGGTGGGTCTCCCCCATGAGCATCTATAGGATCTCAGCTCTAGAAGGTGATTCCATGACCATTTTTGCTCATTATCCCTAGCTTGTTGACTTTATTGTGTCTGTGTTCAATTTAAATGAACATAATCCTTATTATTTGGCTTCATTCCCTTGTCTAATCCTTCATTCCTTGGCTTCCCCAAGTAGTGGATTCCTTCAGTCCCTTTGGTTCCCCAATTTTCCTTCATTTATTCAATGTGCTTTACTCTCTTTCCTTCATTCCTACTTCCATTATTGTGACCCCTAGGGCTAGGGGTAAACCCCAAGTAATGGACCTCATCCTATTGGGTGAGGGTCAGCCTAGGCAACCACCAAGTCATGCAGAGGATGAGGGATCCCCCTATGGAAGATCCACTAGTCCACATGGGTGAGGGTTTGCCCCCAATAGTTGTCTCGAAGCCCAAGCCTAGGGGTTGCCTACAAAGTACCTAGGAGAGCTGCGAGGCCCACATTATTAGCACCAAGGTAGGTCATACTTCATTAAGTGGGGGAAATACAGATTCGTTTGTTATAAGAATTTCATAAAGCTCTTAGTCATGTTCATATTGGGAGAATTTTCACCCTCCTTGAACCATTGAATCTTCTATTTTTCATCTAATTGTGATGCCTTAGGCCCCATAGCTTGGCTAGGCCTTGATTTTCATTTTCTCTATCTTTTGTGCATGTCTTTGCTGATGCTTCAGGTCTATCTACCTTATCCATCATGTTATCAACCTTGGTCTTCTCCTCTAGGGCAAGGGTGCCCCCCCCCTCCCCCCCCCATGTGCTTACCATGAGGCGTTGCCCAACCATGGCCCCCCAGCCCCTTAGGGCAAGGGTTGCCCCATGGGTGACCCTAGTGTCCTAGGCAAGAGGTGGCCGATGCATCACCAATACCAAGGTACCCCATAATTCAACAATACTAGGGACACCAATAAAAGGTCTTACCTGCAAGAAAAATGGCCTCCAAAGAAAGGGGTCAACAAGTTCCCAAGAAAATTCAATGGGGATAGTAAATGACTAGCAAGATCATCAGCTGCACAATGACGAATCATAATTTCCAAATACGAAAAGAAGTCATATTTCCATGATATGGAGGAATTCTCATTTTCATTGGGTCATTGACTTTCTCTGTTTATTAGATCCAAACAAAGATGAAATTTATCATGTTGTATCAAAAGTCCCATGACTCATTTTCTATTCTTTTGCCACTTTTGTTTTCCAATCCTTTGAAATATCAGTCCATATTTGAATTATGTTGCTTTAATATTAGGTTGATTTCTTGCTTGCAAACTTTCGTGATTCTTGATATGTGAAATTTGATGCATATGTGGTTCATATTCATATCTAAATCGTTTGTGCGGGCTCATGCATGTCATCAATTGACCTCTAATTTATTCTAACTGCACCCATGTGCTAGAATTCAGAATGTTTTGAGAAAAAACTGAAACATATTGAATAAAGAAAAAGAAACACACACAGAGAGATATAAGAGAGGATTAGAAAGATTTATACCTCTCTTCCAGAACTTGATGATTAAATTGGTATGTAATGAGAGATTTCAAGTGAATATTTGTGTGACTCATGATTGAATATCAAAAAATCTTTCAACCTAAATGCTAGAAATCTGTAACGTTATGTGTACAAAGTCAATTGTTTCTACCCTAATTTGACCCTTAATTATAACCCTAAATAATGAAGAACCCTAGGAAACTTTTAACCCCTTTGAACCCTAATTATTTCTAACCTTTACCCCTTCAAAGGCACAAGGTTTATGTCCAATAAAAAACCTTGAAAACCCATGCGTACATATACCCTAATTGGGAACCCTTTTAAATAGCCTTAGAAATCATAAGAACCCTTGAGCTAATTCAAAGCCAAGTTCCCAATAGCTATAATTTGTACTCTAAGCCCATCTTTGGCGGAAGAAAATGAGTTCCTCATAATTTCATTAACCCAAAACACCATGAATAAACGTAAAACTTTTAGAAACCCAACTTTAAACCCTTGAAAAACTAGCTTCAAACCCCACGAAGCTTAAACCAAAACCTTAGAGACCCTATCATTTAACCCTAAAATTTTGTAGATAAAAACCCTTGTTTTCCGAGCCTTACGTATTTTATTTAAACCCTAGCTTGAAATCTTAGGAACTCACTTCTTTCGCCAACCTTAAAACCTTCTTTTAATTGAAAACCTTGTACATACATTGGTGTAATTAATTGGAACCTTAGTCCTAAAATTAAAAAGAAAGAAAAATAAGTGAAAATGAAATGAAAAATAAAATAAGAAAAATGAAAAAAACGTTAGTCTTAAAAGTAAAAGGAAAGAGAAAGAAGTGAAAAATATGAAACGAAAAGTAAAATAAGAACAATGAAAAAAAAATAAAACGGAAAATTCAAAATAGAAAGGAAGATTGGATGGTCCTAACTCAAGAAGAGAGAGAAAACTAGAAAGCAATAAATTCATATGTGCAGATTCTAACGAATCTAATCGAATTGGTAAGTTAATCAAAATCCTCCAGAAAAGGGAACATTTGACTATTTATTTAAACAAAGTTCATTTATCAATGAATCTTCCACTCTTTTTCTCAGGTATAAAATTTCTGCTCCTTTTTCTTTTAATAATTTGCATGGCTTGACAGTTTATCTGAGGATGAGAGTTAGAGACCGATTCCTTTATCTCTCTACCCTCTACCCTCCACTCCATTATTGTACAGAAGAGAGGGAGAGAGAAACCGTTTCTCCTTTCTCTCACCATTCTTCTCCATGACCTCAAAGGTTACAAGAGTTCTTACGTGTTATGAAGGTCGAGAGAGAGAGAGAGATAGAGAGAGAGAGCGAGAGACTCATAAATTGCAGATCTGTGTAGAGTTGGGTTCGGGTAGATATGTATGGTGTTTACTCAGAGATTGGGGATTAACCATAGAGAGGGAGAGAGAGAGAGAGAGAGACGAGCTTGTCACCAATCATATAGACTTTTTTTATATAGAAGATCGGAGAACATGAATTCGCCACGTGCACAAAACTTTAGAGAGAGAAGCACATAGAGAGATCGTTGTTGAAAACGGTTGCAGAAGAAAGAACATTGCGAGATGGAGCAGAGAGAGAGAGAGACAGAGAGAGAGAAGGTTAGGTCTGCTTGTTGCTACTATGGCCATAGAGAGATAGAGGGCATTTTTGTTGCGATTTCTTGCGATTCCAGACACACGTTGCGAGAGAGAGAGAGAGAGAGAGAGAGACAGAGAAAGAGAGATAGAGGGGGAGAGAGAGATAGAGAGAGAGATATGAACCTTTGCTAGAGATTATCGATGTGCACATGAAAATCCAGAGAAAGGAACACAAGAAATGGTGCGGAGCATTGTCATGCTATGAATTGGATGTTGCTACAATTTCTTGACTCTAAGAAGAGATTCAGAGAGGAGATAAGGGGAATTCTAAGTAGATGCACTTTGGTAGAGAAGATAGCGGAATTCATAACAGATTGGTAGATCCAAACTAAAGAAAACACAACGACAAAGATGTTCAGAGAGAGAGATAGAGAGATCAAGCAAAAATCAACACAACATATCATGTAAGAGTGCCAAAGAAGCAAAAAGCGAGAGAGAGAGAGAGAGAGCAAAAAAAGAGAGAGTGAGAGAGAGAGGCACAGAAAGACAGAGGGAGAGAGAGAGAGAGAGAGGTAGAGGTGGAGAATGTCATTGCATGCAAAGAAGTGAACAATGCATGTCATCGACAAAGAGGATCTACAGAAATGGCTTAAATGCATTTCTCCGAACCACCTATGGTTCTCGACTTCTCACCCTAGAGGGACGGGGGGTGCTTCTATCGGCATTAGTCACTCCTTGTCTGGCAATGTGACCTCGACTTTTGAAGGTCGGAATCACTGTTAGATTGCTTCCTCTTTCGGGTTCCCTTTCCAATTCACTGTGGTCTCAATTTATGCCCCTAATGGTGAAGCAGATAGAATGGATACTTGGGCTTCCCTCGACTCCCTTTCTCACAATGTTCTGATTTGTGGGGACTTCAACATGGTTGAGTTTCCTGAGGACTGATGGAATAACAAAGGAAAAATTATTGACGGTCTGGAGAAAGAGATATGGGATAAAATCAAGCTCCATCTCGACGTGGTTGAGGTGAAAGACATGAAGGGGTTCTCCTGGTCAAATCTCTAGTCGGGGGACTCTTTGAGGAAAGCAAGACTTGATAGATGCTACATCTATCAGAACATCATCCTTCAGTGGGGTATTCCTTCGATTTCCCAACACATGGACCTGACTATCTCAGACCACTATCTGATTACTCTGTCTTTCAAACCGATTCCCATGTTCCAGAAAGCTCCTTGGTTTCATGCTTGTCAGACATCATTTTCCCTCCCCTCTGTCCACCAAGAAATTTCTGAGGTGTGGACAGAAGCCTTTCCTTACTGTAATGAACCGGCTAAGTGTTGGAGAAGCGCACTAGAAAGGACTCGAAAAATTCTAATCAGGACTCAAAAGGCTATAAGAGAAATCCGAAAAAAAAGAAGAGAAACGGTGTACCGGAGGCTCTCACGGCTTGAAGAAGAGGTGAACAAAGGTAAGTTACATTGCCAACAAGGTCTTTTGAAAATCAGGGGAAGACTAAGATTAGAGGAGGAGGTTCAAAGGAAAAATCATCAAATTTTCTTCAAAGATTGGTGGGTAGGGAAGGCCGACAAACCAACCAAAGAGATGTGTAACATCCTCAAAAGGAAACAAGCTAGGGAATCCATCCCCCTATTGGTCGATAACAATGGAACTGAATGTTGCACGGAAGTGGAGAATAGATCTATCATCGTCGAACACTTTACCAATCTTCTCGGGGTCTCGACTCCTCTTTCCCCCCACAGGCGTGACTCCATGGCAACCATCTCAAGGGTTGCTCAAACCAGAATCCCACAAAACTTGATTGCTCTACTGGATGCTAACATCTCCAAGAATGAAATTATCGAGGTTATTGATGCCCTTCCCAATGGGAAAAGTCCGGGTCCGGATGGCCTTACCAATGAGTTTTTCAAGTCCTTCAAACATCAGGTGGCCACCCCACTACGCCTCGTGTGGCAAGAGGCTCTCTCTTTCGGTGCCCTCCCTGAGTGCCTGAATAATGGCGTCATCAAGTTAATCCACAAACGGGGAGATAAGAACAAAATTGAAAACTGGCATCTGATTACCATGCTCCAAACAGGATACAAGATAATTGCAAAAGATATGGCCACCAGAATCTCTTGTCATTTAAAGTCATGGTTGTGCGAGGACCAGAAAGGTTTTATCAAAGGTAGATCTATACTTGAAGCAATTATCGATATTTGGGAAGGCCTTGCTTTTGTTGAGTCGTCTGCTCAAGATCTGGTATTCATTAAGATCGACTTCGACAAAGCGTATGACAGATTGGAATGGGACTTTATTCTTCAATCATTGAAAGACCTTGGATGTAGCCAAAAGTTCACGAAGATGGTTTCCACTCTTCATGGAAATGCTTCAACTAGAATAAACATCAATGGTAAGCTCTCTGAGCCCATTCGTTTAAAAAGATCAATTAGGCAAGGCTGCCCTCTAGCTCCATTACTATTCGCTATCGCCTCGAATGGACTCAGCTGCCTATTAAAGCATCACATGGACGCTGGCAATCTCAAGGGTCTTTCCTTACCTCTAAATCACGGCCAAATGATTGTGAGACTTTTTGCTGATGACATGAATGCCTTTGTGCATAACGATATAAACAGCATTGAGGTGTTTTGGTGGTGCCTCCACACCTTTTGTGTGGCATCAGGCTCAAAAATCAACCATGCTAAAACTGCTTTTAGAGCAATCAGAGGACATACTACCCATATCCCTAGCGGTCAAGTCTTCCATCTCCTTGGCATTCCGATGGGATTCGACATCTCAATGGACCAATGCTAGAACTGGATGCTATCCAAGCTCGATAGAAAGCTGAATCATTGGAAAGGTATGCAAGTCAATCTGGCAGGGCGTGCTATGGTTGTTAACACATTTATGCTGTCTACAATTATTTACTTTATCTTGTGTTGGAGACCTAAGGAGAAAGACTTGGCCAAAGTGGAAAGAATCTATAGAAACTTCCTTTGGACTGGGGACCCCAACAGGAGGGGGATTCCCAAAATCAAATGGGAAACTTGCATTAGCCCTAAACACTCAGGGGGCTTGGGAATCTTGGATATTGTTGGGTTGGCTGACAAGTTGGCGGCAAAGTGGCTTACCAAGGCTTGGAGCAATAGGGAGTCCTCTTGGGCTAAATTGATCTTCAAAAACACGGAAGACCTTACCTTAGTAGGCCACCCTAGTTGGAAGGACTTAGCGATTCTCACGCTTTTGTTCTCCCCCCACCCGGTCTTCCCTAAAGGCTCTCTAGCCTCGTGTGTTCCTTATGGAAGAATTGGAACAAGGCCAAACAGTTCATCAAAATCAGTGATGAGTGGAAGTGGGCGGCTGGCATAACACAAAATGACTCTATTTGGTTCCCGATCAGCGGCATTCGGGGGGTGGAGTCTTGGAACCTCCAAACTGCAAGGCGGTTATGGAACAAGGGGTTCAAACAGTGGAAACAACTCTGGAAACAAGAGACCAGCGAATGGATTAGGTTCGAAGATTTGGATCCGAGACTTAGAGTTACCTTTGAGGAATGGACTTTTCTTCAAAGCAGGTGTTTAGCATGGGACCGCTCAACTACCCGCCTTCTCTACGGTCAGGATCTTCCTTGCTTGGAGGGCCTCAAATGGAGCAATGGTAAGAAGCTATCCAAAATCCCCAACTTCAAAGAGGATTTAGATGTTCACCACACCCTTAACAAGAGATGGTGCCTTTCTTGGACCAAACTTCGGTGGGAGCAAAAATTCATGTCTATTTGGCACCCCCTAATTGAGGTCAAAAAGTCCGCTCTCATGTGGCAGATCTGGCATAAAGGTATCTGGACCAATGCAAGGGCTAACAAAATCTGTGGTGTGTTGCCATGGTGCAAGCGTTGCCATCGGTGCATCGAAGATTTAGCTCACCTATTCTTCGACTGCCCCAAGTCCCGTGTTATCTGGCATCACCTGACCCGAGTATTGAGACTCACGAGTCAAATCAACTAGCAACAAGTGATGTTGGGTGAGGCGATCGGCTCCTCATGGAGGCTGTGGAATGCCATCAGAGGTGAGGCTTCTCTGGAAGATTTGGAGGGAGCGTTGTGCTGTCAATTTTGGCCAAACTCCTAAGGAATGGTGGATCGAGAAATCCTTGTTTCTCCTAGGTAAAAGAATCTCCCGAGTCAAGAGATTGCCACCGTTTAGACATCAGTGTATTTATCTCCTCGAAAACAACAAGTTGAAACCCAAATGGGTCCCACATGAGGGTGATGATAATTTTATCCGCCTCATTTGTAATGCCCTGTAGCTTGCGATACTCCTCCCCTGCATTGTGGGATTTGGGGGGTCCCATGGGCACTAGTCCCATTCACTTGTAACTTTTTCTCTTTATTATAATTAAAGTCCGGGAGATTAGGCTAAGGCCGAACTTCCTTTATTTAAAAAAAAAACCAGCATGGCTTGGAAATTTATCTGAGAGTGAGAGTGAGAGACCGAGTCCTTTATCTCTCTACCATCCACCCTTCATTCCATTATTACACAAAAGGGAGGAAGAGAGAAACCGTATCTCTTTTCTCTCACCACTTCTCTCCATGACCTCAAAGGTTACAAGAACTCTTACGCGTGGTGAAGGTCAAAATAGAGAGAGAGAGAGGGAGAATGGGAGAGAGAGAGAGGGAGAGAGATAGAGAGAGAGACTCATAAATTGCAGATCTGTGTAGATTTGGGTTCGGGTAGATATGGTGTTTACTCGGAGGTTGGGGATTTACGAGGGAGAGAGAGAGAGAGAGAGAGAGAGAGAGAGAGAGAGAGAGAGCAGCTTGTCACCAATCTTAGAGAATTTTTTAGGTAGCAGATCGGAGAAAATGAATTCACTAGGTGCACAAAACTTTAGAGAGAGAGAGAAGCACATAGGGATATCGTTGTTGAAAACGGTTGCAGAAGAAAGAACATTGTGAGATGGAGCTGAGACAAAGAGAGATAGAGAGCTTTAGGTCTTCTTGTTGCTACTATGGCCATAGGGAGATAGAGGGCAATTTTGTTGGGATTTCTTGCGATTCTAGACACACATTGAGACAGAGAGAGAGAGACACAGAGACTTAGATAGAAAAAAGAGAGACAGAGAGAGACAAAAAGAGAAAGAGAGATAAAAATAGAGAGAGAGATATAAACCTTTACTAGAAATCATCAAGGTGCACATGAAAATCCAGAGAAAGGTTAACAAGAGATGGTGCGGATATCTATCTCTCTCTCTCTCTCTCTCTCTCTCTCTCTCTCTATATATATATATATATATATATATATATATATATATATATATATATATATATATATATATATATATATATATATATATATATATATATATATATATATATATATATAGAGAGAGAGAGAGAGAGAGAGAGAGAGAGAAGGGAGCATTGTGATGAGAGAATTTCATGCATGTAGAGAAATAAACAGAGCTAGAATCAGAGAGAGAGACATAGAAGGAGAGAGAGAGAGAGAGAGAGAGAGAGAGAGAGAGAGAGAGAGAGACATAGAAGGAGAGAGAGAGAGAGAGAGAGAGAGAGAGAGAGAGATGGGGGGAGAGAGAGAGAGAGAGAGAGAAAGAGAGAAAGAGAGAGAAAGAGAGAGATAGAGAGAGAGGGAGAGAGGAAGAGATAGAGAGAAGGGGAAGAAATAGAGTCAGGGGATCAGAAGAGAATATATGTAATTAAAAGGAATTGAAGAGAAAAAGTAGAAATGGAATTGTCTAAATTAATATATAGAAAAAGCAAAATATGGATATACAAAAATATAAAAAGAAATAATTGAAAAGAAGAATAAAATTTAATTAAAAATAAAAGAGAAATGATAAAACTAAATAGATTGATTTCTTTTGAGAGTGTTCGTAATAAACTTTAAATGCATTGAAGGTTTGTTTTCAATTTTCTTTTAGTGGTTGAGGTTTTAAACTGAAGCAAAGAGAACTTTTCAACCTCTAGGAGAGAGCTCCGAGTAAAGTTTACTTGTTCTATCTGCATGTAGGGGAGCCCATATCATTGAGGATCCTTATTGTTCCTAGGATCTTTTATCTTGTATCTACTAAGCATCATTTTATGAGCTTCTTACCACATACTTTGTATATGTTACATGCCCATGGATGGTAGCATTGTATTTTCCATCAATGAGTATGAGTTAATCATTGATGTTACTTCTTCTTCCATGACCATTGTACTTAATTGTATAATGTCAATCATTCACAAGTTCCTCATTCATCCATGACATCTCACTCCCACATCTACATGCTTTGGTGCTCACACTAAAATGCGGACATGGCTCATTTGACTATCCTTATGAAGGTTCCAAGCATGCAAATGCCACTCGTCAAACAGAGGATGACCAAGGGCCTCATCAAATCTATGCTCATCCCATCACGGCCCTCCTTCTCCTTGAAAAGTTGAACCTGATGTAAAGTGAAACAGTAGCATGAAGAAAGATGGACCTTCACACATCATGCAAACCTTCATCAGTCATTAAAGCACTTTTGAACTTTACATTGATTTGTATTTCGTGCTTTTTTTTTGCGAAATAAATGTAAAGTTAAAAGAAGGATTTCTCTCTTGCTTGTGTTCAATCAGTCATGTCTTGCATCAGCATAAATAATTGATGCTGACCAGTTTTATGTTGTTACGACATTAAAGGAAATAACCTAAGAAATCAAGTTTTGAAATTCAAACCAAGAGAAAAAGAAAGAAATTAAGAAAACCAAGAAAGAAATCAAGTTAAACTTAATTGAGAGATCAAGTCAAGCTAAGAAAGAAAGCAAGTTCAAGAAAAACCTCACGAGCCCACACTATTTCAAAATAATTCAAACCTTAGAAAAAACTTCTATTTATGTAGTTAGAACAAAGATTAAAAAAAGGTCTCTTAACTTTCTTTCATCTTCTCACTCAAGGCTCAACTAATATTGTCTCTAAAATATTTTCTGAGTCAAGAGAGATTGTTGAGCCTATCACCCTCGACATGGTACTACACTCTAGGAAATGCGAGAAAAGGGAAATAGAAGAGGTGTTTACAGAACTAATGATTGAGAAACAAGCGGCTACATTAGTCTAGGCCCTTGTAAAAGGCAAATGGAAATTTATAGGATTTATTATTTATGAGTAATTGGATACTTTTGAAGACCTATATCAGATTCAAGGAATCCTTGAAGACATGCAAAAACATTTTTTCGGATGGATAGTTTTAGGATCGATCTTGACATCTATCCAAGCACATATACATACGATTTGGTCCCATTCTAGGAAGGAGTTGCACAAATTCCTCTACTTAGAGGACTTTAGGCAACACATTCACATGGGTTTTTTTATGATGGGTTCATTCCCCAAAAACCACATCATCCATAACTCATTTGCTAAATGCGTTTTTGAGTAGGTTTGCTTAGTTTCAAGAGGATGAACAAGATTCTTTGAAGCTATATCTTCTGATTATGTACCTTAAGATTTTTAGTCCTAATGATAGGACTCAAGTTGAGAGGAAAATTGAGAAGATTTGAAAGAGATTCAATCTGATTGAAGACTGGGAAATAGTTAGGAGGTAGAGGCGATTTCCCAAATGAGGAAATGTTAGATCATCTTTTATGGTAGGCAGAAACTTGTTCGAGTGGGTCCAAATCTATGTGCAGCATCAACTAGAGATAATGTTCCATCTACATCTCACACATCATTGGAATTACAGTTATAAATTATTAGTGAGCAATTGGATAATGTAACGACAATGCAAGAATCTCTATCAAAAGAGATGGCTACTCTTCATAACAAGGTGTACTCCATGGGATTTCAATACCCCATTCTTGCGCAACCTATGTAGATCCTTTATAGTGAAATGCCAAGCCTATGCCAAATATACGTCAAGGATATATGATGCCTAAAGTTGCACCTCAAGTGCAACCCATTGCTCAAAAGATCCCCATGCCACCAATTCAGCCCATGTCTAAAAGAAATACTCAGCCTAATGAAAGATGAGCAACTTGGGGATTTGGAGGGACTAGAGGAAGAAGGTGTGTCTAGTGTGATGGTTAGGAACCCTATTCTTATGCATGCAATGTGCCAAAACAAGATAAAGAGCATTATTTCGTTAGTGGTATAGACAAAACATTCTGTGACTTCAGGACTCATCTTCCTCTATGTGTAAACTAGTGGAAGGGAGGAATGAAGAGATTGTAAGAAAATGTTCCAAACAAAAACATAAGTACATCAATATCTAAGTTACAGCCATTGGAGGGAGGATAAGAAGATGAAAATAGCGCAAAATATCAAAAGAATTACTCAATTTAATATCTAGCTAGAGCGAGAGATGTGATCGGGAACTTAGAGAAGGGAAAAAGTACATTCAAGGAAAGTAAAATTAAAACAAAAGGAAAATTCAAAATCAAGAAACAAAACAAGTAGATGAAAAAAAATCAAGGGATTACTTAAAAAGAAGAATGATGCAAAAGATATTTTAAAAGACATTTTACTAAAGAGCTAGGTAACGATGTCTTTGGAGCACATCTTCTCAATAACGAAGCTTGAATTCAAAGAAAACTTTATTAAATTAATTAAGAGGAAAAGATTCCCATTACTTGAAGATATAGAGATGGAAGAAGCACCTAAAGTCACTCAAGCAGTGAATGAAGTTGTTGCTCTAAGTGACTCACATGATAATGACAATGATGAAATTGCAGTATGTCAAGTGAACAAGAATTCTTACTGATCATACCTAGTAATGAGAGAAGAGAATCAGAAATCAATTATAATAGAAACTTCTAGGCAAGAGGGACACCCAAACTAAAGGTGAAATTTGTAAATGCCAAAGATTTATATTTAGTTTTGGTTTTGATTGACTCTCGATAAGAGACGAATGTGATATCTAAGAAATTATATGAAAAATTTAGATGGCTGATAGACAAGGATCATTGATGATGGATGAGGACCATCGACAATGGCTTTGAAGCTCTCCTAGGAGCTTGTGCTTTTGTATCTGTGCCGTATAGGGGAGTTTCTGAGGAATTCCACTTTTCTTCTATGATAATTGTTCATATGAGGCTATCCTTGGGCAACCATTTACAGGAAAAATGCAAATGGAAACAAAGACTATGGATGATGGATCAGCTTGTGAAAGAATCCGATCAAGATCAAGTTGTCATGGTTCGCAAGTCATGGCAATCCATTGGAATCATGCAAGGAATAGGAAAAATATGATGAAACACCTCATAAACTCTTATGATCAAGAGTAAGATGATTATGCACTAATGAGTGAATATGGGGTGTATTTCCATCACAATTTCAATTGGGATCCACTATTGAGAAACATAACGGTGGAAAATGGTTTGATGCTTTGCAAGAATCTATACATGGTTTACAAAGTTGTTCAATATATTCATTTGCATTTAAGTTATGTTTTTTGCAAAAAAGAAAACATATGAATTTTACAAAACTCTATAGCTCGACTATTTCATAAGAACTTAAGCAAGCACTTCAAAGAAATACAAGATCAAGAATCATTATGCTCAGTTTTATTAACGATTATGATTTAATTGTTGTTTTTTTGCAAGATCATGAAGTGAATGTTAATAACAAGTATAAGATTATTGATAAGAAAATCAAAACCATAGCTCAACCTTAACTAAGATATAGTTATGAGAGATATTTGAGATTGTCTAATGACCCTATGCTGAGAAAATGAGAGTTGAAAGGGTGTCACTTTACTGAGAGGACAATTAAATAGATTTAGTTTTGTGAGAAAACATCTCTTATAGAAAACGAAAGAGAAATGTTCATACGAGTTATCAAGTGACACAAGAAAGTATTCATTTTTTTACCACATGAGATAGGGTGTGCAAATCCAAACAAAGTTCCACCTTGAAACATCTTTACACTACACATATTCCTTGGAATATCCAACCTATTCTAGTCCCAAAAGCTCATTTACGCGAGTTTGTGAGACTATTAATGGAAAACATATCCATGCAAATATTGGAACTGTCTTCAATGCCACATTGAAATAGATGGTTCACACTGCCCCAGAAGGATGGGAAACTTGGCTTAAGCCAAGATTTGCAACATGTAAACAAAGTAACAATTAGAAATGTAGGAACAAGAACTATATTAGTTGAGTTTGTTGAAGCCTTTGTTAGGCATTCGATTCTCTCAATGGATGACTCATATTCAGGGTATGATGAGTCTTAATTAACTATTGATAGTGGATAAATCTCTATGATGAAGACTCCATTGGGCCTAGTACACATGTGTACTTTGCCATAGGGAACGTCAAATTTTATAGCTCATATGATAATTGCTATAAATCGTGTCCCACATGAATTTGTACCTTCAATGACTATGCATCTATTGATGATATTCCAATAAAGCGTTGTGAGGAAAAATTGAAATATGATACTTTAGATGTGTCTAATTGTAGGAAGCTTTTTAGGGATCATATCTTCGGTTATGAGAAAATATTTGAAATTTTTGAAGAGGTAGGACTAACATTTTTTCTAGAGAAATCTAGTTTTGAGTTGACGAGGTTCTCATTGCAAGAAATTTGTGTGGACACTATGGTCAAAAGCCATACCCATAGAAAGATGAGGCCACTTGTAGAATATCTAAGGTAAATTGTAATCTAAGTGAAGAGAGGAGATTCTTAGAAGTTTCTTTCTTCTATGTTATTTGGATTCATCACTTCGCCCATGTTGCAAACCCTTTATATGACTTAGTGAGAAAAAAAGAAAAATTATTTGAATAGAAAAATAGTCAAGAGCCATTCATAAACTAAAGCAACTACTAATTGAAGTTTTGATTTTGAAGCTTCTTGATTATTCACATCAAAAGCCTGTCATTTTGACTACTTATAGTAGTCCTATTGGTATAGGCTACGTCATAGATCAAGATATTGATCAGGGGTAGAGATATGAAGTTTGCTCTAGTGCAAAGATACTATATGATAATAATAGAAAATATCCACAAAATAAAAGAGACTTATGGTGTTTGGTGAGTGCATTGAGTTCCTTCCCAAATATCGATAATTGCTTCAAGTATAGATCTAACTTTGATAAAACCTTTCTAGTCTTCACAAAGCCATGACTGTAAATGACAAGAGATTCTGTTGGCAATAACTTTTGCAATTATCGTGTATCCTGTTTCGAGCATGGTAATCGGTCGCCAATTTTCAATTTTGTTCTTATCTCCCCTTTTGTGGATTAACTTGATGATGCCATTATTGAGACACTTAGGGAGGGCACTGAAGGAGAGAGCCTCTTGCCACAACAGACGTAGTGGGTTGGCCACCACATGTTTGAAGGACTTGAAAAACTAATTGGTGAGGCCATCAGGACCCGGACTTTTCCCATTGGGAAGAGCATCAATAACCTCGATTATTTCATTCTCGGAGATGTTAGCATCCAGTAGAGAAATCATGTTCTGTGGGATTCTAGATTGGGCAACCCTTGAGATGGTTGCCATGGAGTCACGCCTATGTGGGGAAAGAGGAGCTGAGACCCAGAGAAGATGGGTAAAGTGTTCGACGATGATAGATCTATCTCAACTTCTGTGCTGCATTCGGTTCCATTGGTATCGACCAATAACGGGATGGATTCCCTAGCTCGTTTCCTTTTGAGGATGTTACACATCTCTTTCGATGGTTTATCCGCCTTCCCCGCCCACCAATCTTTGAAGAATATTTGAAGATTTTTCCTTTGAACCTCCTCCTCTAATCTTAGTCTTCCCCTGATTTTCAAAAGACCTTGTTGGCAATGTAAGTTACCGTTGTTCACCTCTTCTTCAAGCCTTGAGAGCCTCCGGTACATCGTTTCTCTTTTTTTTTTTCCGAATATCTCTTATCGCCTTTTGAGTCCTGATCAGAATTTTTCGAGTCCTTTCCACGGCGCTTCTCCAGCACTTAGCCGGTTCAGTACAGTAGGCAAAGGTTTCCGCCCATACTGTAGAAATTTCTTGGTGGACAGAGGGGAGGGAAAATGATGTTTGACAAGCATGAAACTAAGGGGCTCTCTGGAGCATGGGAATCGGTTTGAAAGACAGGGTAATCGGGTAGTGGTCCGAGATTGTCAGGTCCATGTGTTGGGAAATCGAAGGAATACCCCACTAGAGGATGGTGTTTTGGTCGACGTAACATCTATCAAGTCTTGCTTTCCTCAAAGAGTCCCCCAATTGGAGATTTGACCAGGAGAACCCCTTCATGTCTTTCACCTCCACCAAGTCGAGATGGAGTTTGATTTTATCCCATATCTCTTTCTCTTGGCCGTCAATAATTTTTCCCTTGTTATTCCATCGGTCCGCAGGAAACTCAACCATGTTGAGGTCCCCAAAAATCAGAACATTATGTGAGAGGGAGTCGAGGGAAGCCCAAGTATCAATTCTATCCACTTCTCCGTTAGGGGCGTAAATTGAGACCACAGTGAACTGAAAAGGGAACCCGATAGAGGCAGCAATCCAACGATGATTCGGACCTTCAGAAGTCGATGTCACACTGCCAGACAGGGAGTGACTAATACCGATCGCAGCACCCCCTGCCCCCCTAGGGTGAGAAGTGGAGAACCAAAGGTGGTTCAGAGAAATGCATTTAAGCCGTTTTTGGAGATCCTCTCCATCTATTTTAATCTCTTGTAAGCAGATAAAGTTAGGGTTGAGGCAGTTGTCTCTCAACCACTGGCCAAGAATCGCTTCTCTTGATGGGTCAAAAAAAACCCTGATGTTTAGAGATGTGAATTTCATTATTGAGAGTTTCCCTCTTTGAGGGGAGGGACCCGATCCTTTTTCTTCTTGTGATCTTCTTTTTTCCTCCCAGCTTCTTGACTTATGATCCTACTCTTGAGGGGGCTCTTCCATGGCAGGCCCGATGGTTGCTTTGCTTTAAGCTTTGACTTTTGTTGTGGTAATCTTGGAATGCAAATCGGAAGGGTAGGACCAAGGAAGGAGCTTTCACTCTCTGGGTTGTCTTCATTGCTAGTAGTGAAGCCTTCCTCTTTACTCGTGGTGTAACCTTCTTGGTTGTCTTCTTTACTGGTAGAGCACCCAAGGGTATTATCAATGGGGTCTTCTACATAATGGTTGTCCCTTCAGAAGTCGACCTCATTGATCTCCTTTTCTAGGTTACAGTACATGTTATTTAAAGGAGCGATTGTCGTAGTGTTCCTTGCTATTGATCTTCGAGGGCTACCTTTTCTCCTGCGTCTTACTTCCGTGAATCCTTTTGAATCCGTCTCAGCAACGCGAGTTCCCTCTGCTTCCTCCATCGGAGGGGGCTGACCCCGAGTGTCGACTTGAGGGAAAGGATCCAGGGTCCCATATGGTTTAAGCTTGTTTTTATTGGTACTTTTCTTCAAGGGGCAATCTTTGATCCTATGACCTTGATGCCGGCAACGGAAGCACACGTTTGGCAAATTCTTGTAAGTAACCTTCTGTGTCCAAGTCTTACCATCTCCACATTTTATGGAGATTTTCGAGGGAAGGACCTGGTTCAGGTCTGTTTCAACGCAAATCTGTGGGTGCCATCTTGCATTGAAAGAATGTTGAGTTCCATCGTAGATTAACCCCCCAACATCCTCTCTTGAGGCCATCAGGCGACCGATCGGTGAAACGATTTCTCGAAGAAATCCATACAAAAAGTACGGCAGATTGGGAAGCTCCACCCAAAGCGGGTAACGAAGTGGCTTTGATCTGTTCGGAACAAAGTCTCGGGTCCACTTAAAAAGGCAAAGGGTGGACTGGCCCACTTGCCAGGAGCCGGCTTGCAAGGCTTGGAAGGCCATCCCTTCATTCTCAAACACAAGAGGCAGGTGATTCGCCGGCAGGAATTGACATTTGCACACAATTTGGCTACGGGGGAACCACACCTTGCGAAGCCAAGCTCTTACACTTTCTAGAGGGGGCCTAGGGCCAAAAACTTGACTGATCACACACATTTTCATCAGTTCTACTTGTTTCTTCGCCACAAATTCTTTACACAGAGATATCACCGGAGAGTCGACGTCCGATGATGTTGAATCCATCCCGTGGGGGCACTGGGGCTCAGGTGGGGCCATGTTGCTCAAGACCAACGAGAGAATAAAGGTAGACATTAGAGAGAAGGAGACAAAGAATAAATTTCTTTTTAATCACTCCATCGCGAAGAAATATACACTTTGAAAGCCTTTAATGAAACCACGCCGTAGGCCCACCTGCATTGTGGGATTTGGGGGGTCCCATGGGCACTAGTCCCATTCACTTGTAACTTTTTCTCTTTATTATAATTAAAGTCCGGGAGATTAGGCTAAGGCCGAACTTCCTTTATTTAAAAAAAAAAATTAAAAAAAAAAAGGAAAGATTTGTTTTTTGTTATATAATTCATTCCTCCAGAAGAGAGCCCGCGGCAGCGCTGATGGAAGTGCCTCTTTTTTTCTTTGAGACAAGAGAGTTCTTTCACTTTCTTTTTAATTCAAGCTTTCTCTGTCTTTTTTTATTTTCACTTTCTCTGTCTAATGTAAAAAGTTAGTCTGACGAGAATCCTGGAGATTGACGCGCAACAGAGCCAAAGCGTTTATCGCTGAGTCCCGAGAACCACCTGACGGCATCTGTCGCGGGTACTCGGCAGTCAGTCGTGCAACAAACCCAGCCGGCAAGGTTATGAGACCTTAATCCACGGACACCCCTTTAGCCCCAACTGAGGACAACGAACTAGACACTCGGTTGGCTGACGATCGCGATGGACAGCAGAACAAGATAGCCCAGAAACACTACGGACCGGAGAACTAGTTCTCCTGAGCATCTGGTTGAGCGTCGATTGCGACCGATAGGAGTGTGGTTGACCATCGATCGCGACGGACAAGAGACAAGGCCGTCGATAGCACGGACAAGAGATAACAGAGGGTAACGTCCCCAAGAGATCTAGCGGCCAAAGTTGTGAAGCTGACTTTTATGTTTTTTTGGTGTTGGGCGATGGAGTTTGGAGCTCGCACAGACCGCTTTACGTCCTCGTCCTCCCACGGCTGCTCTACAGCTGGGCGAAACCGAGATGTTGCAGAGTACTCTTCTTGATCGTGCAACGACTATTTCACCTCTGAAGCTCACGAGAGAGAACTTTGGGCTGTAAGCGAGAGATAACTCCGAAAAACCTAACGGTTGCGGTCGTCTCCCTAGGTGATTGGTATCGCGATACCTCCGCTGGAGGTATCGTTGGTACCTCCCTGGGTGGAGGCTTGTACCGTGGTATCGTTGTCACCCACGGGCCACGACGATACCCTCACGATACCAGAAGTGTGCGATACCAAGGAGGGCGCGCCGCGCAATACTCCTCATTTAACCATCGCGATACCACGTTTCATTACTTATATAAAGTCAGCCGTCTATGCTACTTAAATGTTGGCGGGCAAAAAGTGGCGAGGAAAGTTGCTTCAACGCCTTGGTTTAATTGCTAAAACAAGTTTTAAAATCCTTCTAATTGTGTCCAAATGTCAATTCCTGCGGGCGAATCACCTGCTTCTAGTATTTGACAACGAAGAGATGGCTTTCCAAGCCCTGCAAGCCGGCTCTTGGCAAGTGGGCCGGTCCACCCTTTGCCTTTTTAAGTGGACCCCACACTTTTTCCCGAACAGATCAAAGCCTCTTCGTTACCCGCTTTGGGTGGAGCTTCCCAATCTGCCTTTCTTCCTGTATGGATTTCTTAGTGAAATCGTCTCTCCGATCGGTTGCCCGATGGCCTCAAGACAGGATGTTGGGGGGTTAATCTACGATGGTGCTCAACATCCTTTCAATGCAATATGGCATCCACAGATCTGTGTTGAAACAGACCTGAACCAGGTTCTTCCCTCGAAAATCTCCATAAACTGTGGAGATGGTAAAACCTGGACACAAGAGGTTACTTACAAGAATTTGCCAAACGCGTGCTTCCGGTGCGGGCATCAAGGTCATAGGATCAAAGAGTGCCCCCTCAAGAAAAGTACCAATAAAAACAAGCTTAAACCAGATGGGACCCTAGACCCTCTCCCCCAAGATGACACTCGCGGTCATCCCCCTCCAATGGAGGAAGAAGAGGGAACTCGCGTTGCTGAGATGGATTCAGAAGGATTCATTGAAGTGAGACGCAGGAGGAAAGTTAGCCCTCGAAGAACAACAGCAAGGAATACTACGACAATTGTCCCCTCGAATAACATATACTGTAACCTAGAAAAAGAGATTAATGAGGTCGACTTCCCAGGGGACAACCACTTTGAAGGAGACCCCACTGATAATACCCTGGGGTGCTCTACCAGCAAAGAAGACAACCAAGAAGGTTATACCACGAGTAAAGAGGAAGGCTTCACTACCAGCAATGAAGACAACCCAGATAGTGAAAGCTCCTCTCTTGGTCCTACCCTCCCGGTATGCTTTCCAAGATTACCGCAACAAAAGTCAAAGCTTAAAGGAAAACAACCTTCCGGCATGCCTTGGAAGAGCCCCCTCAAGAGTAGGATCCTAAGTCAAGAAGTAGGGAGGAAAAAAGAAGACCACAAGAAGAAAAAAGATCGGGTCCCTCCCCTCAAAGAGGGCAACCATCATTAATGAAATTCACATCTCTAAACGTCAAGGGTCTGTCTGACCCGTCAAGAGCTTCAATTCTTGGCCAGTGGTTCAAAGACAGGTGCTTCGCCCCTGACTTTATTTGCTTACAAGAGATTAAAATCAACGGAGAGGATCTCTAGAAACGGCTTAAATGCATTTCTCCGAACCACCTTTGGTTCTCCACTTCTCACCCTAGAGGGACGGGGGGTGCTTCTATCGTCATTAGTCACTCCTTTTCTGGTAATGTGACCTCGACTTTTGAAGGTCGGAATCATCGTTGGATTGCTGCCTCTTTCGGGTTCCCTTTCTAGTTCACTGTGGTCTCAATTTATGCCCCTAATGGTGAAGCAGGTAGAATGGATACTTGGGCTTCCCTCGACTCCCTGTCACACAATGTTCTGATTTGTGGGGACTTCAACATGGTTGAGTTTCCTAAGGACCGATGGAATAACAAAGGAAAAATTATTGACGGTCAGGAGAAATAGATATGGGATAAAATCAAGCTCCATCTCGACCTAGTCGAGGTGAAAGACATGAAGGGGTTCTCCTGGTTAAATCTCCAATGGGGGGACTCTTTGAGGAAAGCAAGACTTGATAGATGCTACATCGATCAGAACACCATCCTTCAGTGGGGTTTTCCTTCGATTTCCCAACACATGGACCTGACTATCTCAGACTACTATCCGATTACTCTGTCTTTCAAACCAATTCCCATGTTCCAGAAAGCTCCTTGGTTTCATGCTTGTCAGACATCGTTTTCCCTCCCCTCTGTCCACCAAGAAATTTCTGAGGTGTGGACGGAAGCCTTTGCTCACTGTAATGAACCTGCTAAGTGTTGGAGAAGCGCGGTAGAAAGGACTCGAAAAATTCTAATCAAGACTCAAAAGGCTATAAGAGAAATCCGAAAAAACAGAAGAGAAACGGTGTACTGGAGGCTCTCACGGCTTGAAGAAGAGGTGAACAAAGGTAAGTTACATTGCCAACAAGGTCTTTTGAAAATCAGGGGAAGACTAAGATTAGAGGAGGAGGTTCAAAGGAAAAATCTTCAAATTTTCTTCAAAGATTGGTGGGCCGACAAACCAACGAAAGAGATGTGTAACATCCTCAAAAGGAAACAAGCTAGGGAATCCATCCCCCTATTGGTCGATAACAATGGAACTGAATGTTGCACGGAATTGGAGAATAGATCTATCATCGTCGAGCACTTTACCAATCTTCTCGAGGTCTCGACTCCTCTTTCCCCCCACAGGCGCGATTCCATGGCAACCATCTCAAGGGTTGCTCAAACCAGAATCCCACAGAACTTGATTGCTCTACTGGATGCTAACATCTCCGAGAATGAAATTATCGAGGTTATTGATGCCCTTCCCAATGGGAAAAGTCCGGGTCCGGATGGCCTTACCAATGAGTTTTTCAAGTCCTTCAAATATCAGGTGGCCACCCCATTGCGCCTCGTGTGGCAAGAGTCTCTCTCATTCGGTGCCCTCCCTGAGTGCCTGAATAATGGCGTCATCAAGTTAATCCACAAACGGGGAGATAAGAACAAAATTGAAAATTGGCGTCCGATTACCATGCTCCAAACACGATACAAGATAATTGCAAAAGTTATCGCCAACGGAATCTCTTGTCATTTAAAGTCATGGCTGTGCGAGGACCAGAAAGGTTTTATCAAAGGTAGATCTATACTTGAAGCAATTATCGATATTTGGGAAGGCCTTGCTTTTGCTGAGGAGTCTGCTCAAGATCTGGTATTCAATAAGATTGACTTCGACAAAGCATATGACAGATTGGAATGGGACTTTATTCTTCAATCATTGAAAGACCTTGGATGCAGCCAAAAGTTCACGAAGATGGTTTCCACTCTTCTTGGAAATGCTTCAACTAGAATAAACATCAACGGTAAGCTCTCTAATCCCATTCGTTTAAAAAGATCAATTAGGCAAGGCTTCCCTCTAGCTCCATTACTATTCGCTATCGCCTCGAATGGACTGAGCTGCCTATTAAAGCATCACATGGACGCTAGCAATCTCAAGGGTCTTTCCTTACCTCTAAATCACGACCAAATGATTGTGAGACTTTTTGCTGATGACATGAATGCCTTTGTGCATAACGATATAAACAACATTGAGGTGTTTTGGTGGTGCCTCCACACCTTTTGTGTGGCATCAGGCTCAAAAATCAACCATGCTAAAACTGCTTTTAGAGCAATCAGCGGACATACTCCCCAATTGTTGGTGGATCAGGGGTGTCAAGCTATCCCTAGCAGTCAAGTCTTCCGTCTCCTTGGCATTCCGATGGGATTCGACATCTCAATGGACCAACGCTGGAACAGGGTGCTATCCAAGCTTGATAGGAAGCTGAATCATTGGAAAGGTATGCAAGTCAACCTGGCAGGGCGTGCTATGGTTGTTAACACATTTATGTTGTCTACAATTATTTACTTTATCTCGTGTTGGAGACCTAAGGAGAAAGACTTGGCCAAAGTGGAAAGAATCTGCAGAAACTTCCTTTGGACTGGGGACCCCAACAGGAGGGGGATTCCCAAAATCAAATGGGAAACTTGCATTAGCCCTAAAGACTCAGGGGGTTTGGGAATTTTGGATATTGTTGGGTTGGCTGACAAGTTGGCGGAAAAGTGGCTTATCAAGGCTTCGAGCAATACAGAGTCCTCTTGGGCTAAATTGATCTTCAGAAACACTGAAGACCTTACCTTAGTTGGCCACCCTGGTTGGAAGGACATAGGGATTCTCACGCTTTTGTTCTCCCCCCACCCGGTCTTCCCTAAAGGCTCTAGCCTCGTGTGTTCCTTATGGAAGAATTGGAACAAGGCCAAACAGTTCATCAGAATGAGTGATGAGTGGAAGTGGGCGGCTGGCATAAGACAAAGTGACTCTATTTGGTTCCCGATCAGCAACATTCGGGGGGTGGAGTCTTGGAACCTCCAAACTGCAAGGCGGTTATGGAACAAGGGGTTCAAGCAGTGGAAACAACTCTGGAAACAAGAGACCAGCCA
Organism: Ceratopteris richardii; assembly: GCA_020310875.1. Classification (NCBI taxonomy): domain Eukaryota; kingdom Viridiplantae; phylum Streptophyta; class Polypodiopsida; order Polypodiales; family Pteridaceae; genus Ceratopteris; species Ceratopteris richardii. The sequence goes on from CM035434.1 coordinate 8,130,902, forward strand.
GTGGATTAGGTTCGAAGAATTGGATCCGAGACTTAGAGTTACCTTTGAGGAATGGACTCTTCTTCAAAGCAGATGTTTAGCATGGGACCGCTCAACTACCCGCCTTCTCTGTGGTCAAGATCTTCCTTGCTTGGAGGGCCTCAAATGGAGCAATGGTAAGAAGCTATCCAGAATCCCCAACTTCAAAGAGGATTTAGATGTTCACCACACCCTTAACAAGAGATGGTGCCTTTCTTGGACCAAACTTCGGTGGGAGCTAAAATTCATGTCTATTTGGCACCCCCTAATTGAGGTCAAAAAGTTCGTTCTCATGTGGCAGATCATTCATAAAGGTATCTGGACCAATGCAAGGGCTAACAAAATCTGTGGTGTGCTGCCATGGTGCAAGCGTTGCCATCGGTGCATCGAAGATTTAGCTCACCTGTTCTTCAACTGCACCAAGTCCCGTGTTATCTGGCATCATGTGACCCGAGTATTGAGACTCACGAACCAAATCAACTGGCAACAAGTGATGTTGGGTGAGGCGATCGGCTGCTCATCGAGGCTGTGGAATGCCATCAGAGGTGAGACTCTTTGGAAGATTTGGAGGGAGCGATGTGCTGTCAATTTTGGCCAAACTCCTAAGGAATGGTCGATCGAGAAATCCTTGTTTCTCCTAGGTAAAAGAATCTCCCGAGTCAAGAGATCGCCACCGTTTAGACGTCATTGTATTTATCTCCTCGAAAACAACAACTTGAAACCCAAATGGGTCCCACATGAGGGTGATGATAATTTTATCCGCCTCATCTGTAATGCCCTGTAGCTTGCCATACTCCTCCCCTGCATTATGGGATTTGGGGGGTCCCATGGGCACTAGTCTCGTTCACTTGTAACTTCTTTTTTTTTTCTTTACTATAATTAAAGTCCAGGACATTAGGCTAAGGCCGAACTTCCTTTATTTAAAAAAAATAAAAAAAAAGTTTTAAAATCCTTAAAAATAAATAAGCTAAAGAAAAAAAAGAAAAAACAAAAAAGAAAAAAGAAAAAAAAATGGGGGTTTTCTTTGGGGACATCGCGACGTGCATTGGCTTGTAGAAGTTCGTTTTCCTCGCAAAAAAAAAAACTATGATTTGTGAGTCCTACTTTTGAAAAGGTTGGTGAATTCCTGTTTCCTTTATGTCTACCTTCATGCCATCTTTGGGCTTAAGCAATGTGGCTCCCCCCCAGTCCCAGTGCCCCCCTGAGGCGGACTCTGTCCCCTCGGACATTGCACCTCCGATTGTCTCTTTGTGCAAGGAATGGGTGGCGGCTAAGCAAGAAGTATTGATGAAAACTTGTCTCATCGAACAAGTATTTGGCCCTAGACCACCGCTAGAAAATGTGAGAACTTGGCTGCATAAGGAGTGGTTCCCCCGTGGTATAATTGTGTGCAAATGCCAATTCTTGCCGGCGAATCACCTTCTTCTAGTGTTTGAGAATGAAGAGATGGCCTTCCAGGCCTTGCAAGCCGGCTCTTGGCTAGTGGGCCGGTCAACCTTATGCCTTTTTAAGTGGACCCTAGATTTTGTTCCGAACAAGTCGAAGCCTCTTCGTTACCCGCTCTGGGTGGAGCTTCCCAATCTACCCTATTTCTTGTATGGGTTTCTTCGAGAAATCGCTTCACCGATCGGTCACCCGATGGCCTCAAGAGAGGATGTTGGGGGGCTTATCTACGAGGGTACCCAATACTCTTTCAACGCACGCTGGCACCCACAAATTTGTGTTGAAGCGGACTTGAACCAGGTCCTCCCATCGAAGATCTCCATTAACTGTGGCAATGGTATGATTTGGGTTCAGGAGATTATCTACAAGAATTTGCCCAATGCATGCTTCCATTGCGGGCTCCAAGGTCACAGGATTAAAGATTGTCTCGTGAAGCAAAATTCCAAGAAAATTAAGCATAAATCAGATGTGGGCCCGGATCCTTTCCCTCAAGTTGGGACTAGGGGCCATCCCTCACCGATGGTGGAAGAAGCAGGCACTCGTGTTGTAGAGACGGAGTCAGAAGGGTTCACTGAAGTAAGACATAGGAGGAAAGTTAGCCCTCGACGAACACAAGCAAGGAACATTACGACCATTGCCCCTTCGAATAACATGTACTGCAACCTAGAAAAGGAGATTAATGAGGTCGACCTTCAAGGGGATAACCTTTATGAAGAAGACCTTGCTGACAATTCCCTTGGATGCTCTACCAGCAAAGTAGACAACCAAGAAGGTTACACCACCAGCAAAGAGGATGGATTCACCTCCAGCAACGAAGATAATCAAGACAATGAAAGCTCCTTCCTCGGCCCTACTCCTCCAGTATGCTTGCCAAGCTTACCGCAACAAAAGTCAAAGCTGAAAGGGAAACAACCATCAGGCATGCCTTGGAAGAGCCCCCTCAAGAGTAGGATCCTGAGTCAAGAAGTTGGAAGGAAAAAAGAAGATCAAAAGAAAAAAAAAAGATCGGGTCCCTCCCCTCAAAGAGGACAACCATCAATAATGAAAATCACCTCGATTAATGTTAGGGGGTTGTCGGACCCCTCAAGAGCGGCGATTCTTGGTCAATGGTTCAAAGATAAGAGCCTCAACCCCAACTTTATCTGCTTACAAGAGATTAAAATCGACGGAGAGGATCTCCTGAAACGACTAAAATGCATTTCTCGGAACCACCTTTGGCTCTCCACTTCGCACCCTAGGGGGATGGGTGGCGCGGCAATTGGTATTAGTCAATCCTGGTCCAGCAAGTTGACCTCGACTTGTGAAGATCGAAATCACCGTTGGATTGCTGCCTCTTTTGGGTTCCCTAATCAGTTCTCCGTGGTCTCACTGTATGCCCCTAATGGTGAGACGGATAGAATCGACACTTGGATTTCCCTTGACTCCCTCTCACACAATGTTTTTCTCTGCGGGGACTTCAACATGGTTGAATTTCCTGAGGACCATTGGAATAACAAGGGGAAAATTATTGACGGTCAGGAGAAAGAGATATGGGATAAAATCAAGCTCCATCTTGACTTGGTCGAGGTGAAAGATATGAAGGGGTTCTGCTGGTCAAACCTCCAATGGGGGGACTCTCTGAGGAAAGCAAGACTTGATAGATGTTACATCAACCAAAACACCATCCTCCAATGGGGTATTCCTTCGATCTCACAACACATGGACCTGACTATCTCAGACCACTACCCGATTACTCTGTCTTTCAAACCCACTTCCACGCTCCGAAAAGCTCCTTGGTTTCACGCTTGTCAGACGTCGTTTTCCCTCCCATCCGTACACCAAGAAATTTCTGCAGTTTGGGCAGAGGCATTTGCCTATTGTAATGAACCGGCTAAGTGCTGGAGAAGCGCGGTGGAAAGGACTCGACAAACTCTTATTAGGACTCATAAGGCCATAAGAGATATCCAAAAAAAAGAAGAGAAATGGTATACCGGAGACTCTCACGACTTGAAGAAGAAGTGAACAAAGGTAATTGCAATGCCAGCAAGGTCTTCTGAAAATCAGGGGAAGACTAAGACTCGAGGAGGAGGTTCAAAGGAAAAATCTTCGAATATTCTTCAAAGACTGGTGGACGGGGAAGGCCGACAAACCTTCAAAAGAGATGTGTAACATCCTCGAAAAGAAACAAGCTAGGGAATCCATCCCCTTCTTGTTCAATAACAATGGGATCGAATGTAGCACGGAAGTCGAGAACAAGTCTATCATCGTTAAGCACTTTACCCATCTCCTCGGGGTCTCGACTCCTCTTTCCCTGCACAGGCATAACTGCATGGCTACCATCTCAAGGGTAGCTCAGCCTAGAATCCCTCAGAACATGACTTCTCTTCTGGAAGCGAACATTTCCGAGAACGAAATTATCGAGGTTATTGATGCTCTTCCCAATGGAAAACGTCCAGGTCCTGATGGCCTCACAGATGAGTTTTTCAAGTCCTTCAAGCATGTGGTGACCACCCCACTACGTTTGGTGTGGCTCGAGGCTCTCTCATTTGGTGCCCTTCTTGAGTGTCTTAACAATGGCGTCATCAAGCTAATTCACAAAAGGGGAGATAAGAACAAAAATGAAAACTGGCGGCCGATTACCATGCTCCAAACTGGATACAAGATAATTTCCAAAGTTATCGCCAACAGAATCTCTTGTCATCTAAAATCATGGCTTTGTGAGGACCAGAAAGGTTTTGTCAAAGGTAGATCTATTCTTGAAGCAATTGTCGATATTTAGGAAGGCCTTACATTTGCTGAGGAGTTTGCACAAGATCTGGTATTCATTAAGATCGACTTCGACAAAGCATATGACGGATTAGAATGGGACTTTATTCTCCAATCACTAAAAGACCTTGGATGCAGCCAAAAGTTCAAGAAAATGGTTTCCACTCTTCTCGGAAACGCCTCAACTAGAATAAATATCAATGGTAAGCTCTCTGAGTCCATACGTTTAAAAAGATCTATCAAGCAAGGCTGCCCTCTAGCTCCTCTACTCTTCGCTATTGCCTCAAACGGCCTCAGTCACCTATTAAAGCATCACATGGAGTCTGGCAATCTCATGGGCCCTTCCCTACCTCTGAATCACGGCCAAATGATTGCTAGACTCTTTGCCGATGATATGAATGCCTTTGTGCATAACGATATGGACAGCATTTAGGTGTTCTGGAGTTGCCTTGACACCTTTTGTGTGGCATCAGGTTCAAAAATCAACCATGCTAAAATTGCTTTCAGAGCCATCCACGGACCCCCACCCCAATTGTTGTTAGATCAGGGGTGTCAAGTTATCCCTAGAGGTCAAGTCTTCCGTCTCCTTGGCATCCCGATGGGCTTTGACATCACAATGGACCAACGATGGAACTAGGTGCTGGCCAAGCTAGATAGCAAACTTAATCATTGGAAAGGTATGCAAGTCAACTTGGCAGGGCGTGCTATGGTTGTTAACACATTTATGCTCTCAACCATCATTTACTTTATCTCGTGTTGGAGACCGAAGGAGAAAGAGTTGGCCAAAGTGGAAAGAATCTGCAGAAACTTCCTTTGGACTGGGGACCCCAACAGGAGGGGGATTCCCAAGATCAATTGGGAAACCTGCACTAGCTGGAAAGACTCAGGGGGTTGGGTATTTTGGATATCGTTGGGTTGGCTGACAAGCTAGCGGTTAAGTGGCTTATCAAGGCTTGGAGCAATAGTGAGTCCTCTTGGGCTAAACTGATATTCAGAAACTTGAAAGAACTTACATTTGTTGGCCATCCTAGTTGGAAGGACATAGGGATTCTCACACTTTTGTTCTCCCCCTTACCAGTGTCCCCTAAAGGCTCTAGCCTCGTGTGTTCTTTATGGAAGAGTTGGAACAAGGCTAAACAATTCATCAGAATCAGTGATGAGTGGAAGTGGGCTGCTGGAATAAGACAAAATGACTCTATCTGGTTCCCGATCAGTGGCACTAGAGGAGTGGAGCCTTGGAACCTCCAAACTGCAAAGCGGTTATGGAACAAGGGATTCAAACAGTGGAAACAACTATGGAAACAAGAGACCAACCACTGGATTAGGTTCGAAGACTTAGACCCGAGACTTAGAGTTACCCTCGAGGAATGGACTCTTCTTCAAGGCAGATGTTTGGCGTGGGACCGCTCAACTACCCGCCTGCTCTTCGGTCAGGATCTTCCTTGCCTCGAGGGCCTCAAATGGAGCAATGATAAGAAAATATCTAGAATCCCCAACTTCAAAGATAACTTAGATGTTCATCACACCCTTAACAAGAGGTGGTGCCTTTCTTGGACCAAACTTCGATGGGAACTAAAGTTCATGTCTATTTGGCACCCCCTAATCGAGATCAAAAAGTTTGTTCTTATGTGGCAGATCTTGCATAAGGGAATCTCGTCCAATGCAAGGGCTAATAAGATATGCGGTATGCCACCATGGTGCAAGCGTTGCCATCGATGCATCAAAGATTTAGCTCACCTATTCTTCGATTGCCCCAAGTCCCGTGTTGTCTGGCATCATGTGACACGGGTTCTGAGACTCACACACCAAATCAATTGGCAACAGGTGTTGTTGGGTGAGGCGGTCGGGTGCTCATCGAGGCTGTGGAATGCCATCAGGGGTGAGACCCTTTGGAAGATTTGGAGGGAACGATGTGCTATCAATTTTGGCTAAACTCCTAAGGAATGGTCGATCGAGAAATCATTGTTTCTTCTAGGTAAAAGAATCTCCCGAGATAAGAGGTCTCCACCGTTTAGATATCACTGTATTTATCTCCTCGAAAACAACAAGTTGAAACCCAAATGGGTCCTACATGAGGGTGATGATAGATTTATCTGCCTCATTTGTAATGCCCTCTAGTTTGCCTTGCTCCTCCCCGACATTGTGGGATTTGGGGGGTCCCATGGGCACTAGTCCCATTCACTTGTAACTTTTCTTTATTTTAATTAAAGTGAGGGAGAATAGGCTAAGGCCGAACTTCCTTTTATTTAAAAGAAAAGAATCTACAACAAGTCGAATCAAGCTAACGCTGTGGGCCTCGGATCATCTCCGTTCAAGAACTATGGATCTTCTCCAAAAGATCGACGTTCCATAGCGAGACTGAGTGAGCTCCCATGGCGACGCCCTATAGTGAGCTGCATCAGCGTACAAACCTCAACTTCGCACGGAGGCCTTGATCACAGCTGCTTTTTCTCTGTTGCGCCATGGCAGCTTTGGTTGTCATTCACAGCCTTTACTTTTTCTCTCATTCACGTTTTTTTTTTTTTGAATCCTTGTTTCTCCTTGGTAAAAGAATCTCCCGAGTCAAGAGATCGCCACCGTTTAGACATCACTGTATTTATCTCCTCGAAAACAACAAGTTGAAACCCAAATGGGTCCCACATGAGGGTGATGGTAATGTTATCCGCCTCATTTGTAATGCCCTGTAGCTTGCCATACTCCTCCCCTGCGTTGTGGGATTTGGGGGGTCCCATGGGTACTAGTCCCATTCACTTGTAACTTTTTCTCTTTATTATAATTAAAGTCCGGGAGATTAGGCTAAGGCCGAACTTCCTTTATTTAAAAAAAAAAATTTCACTAGTTCCATTAATGTTGTAGGCCCTTTTTAAAGATTAAGGAATTCCACAAACATGCATCTATGTGCGGACATTAGATCGACATAGATTTAATCGTGGTGTACACGTATTAAACCGCAGTTGCACGTCGTTTCTTCTCAAATTATTTGTAATTTTATAGGCAGACTTACCTAGGAGAGTGTGCGAATTGTGACTCCTTGTGGTAGTATTTCATGCTCAAATAAAAAAGCGTCACTCGTACAATCTTCTGCACATGAGTTCAGCATAGACCAACGTAAATTTTTGTTTCATTCCGAAAGCGTCAACACTTTACTTTTAAACGCCAAGAATAGTTTGACTGAAGGGTACTAACACTTTACTTTTAAACGCCAAGGTTCCGCTTTATCTCCTCCAAGTGCTATTGCAGAGTTCTGTCATATCACTCACGTTTCATCTTGTACATTTCTTATGAGCTTAAGATCCTTCCGTTTCGAGACTCAGCGTAGGGTTGAAGTTTAATACTAATTTATATTCACGAAAGATAACGTCCGATCATGATGAGCAAAGATGGAAGGAATAACAAGGTCACTACCGATACACTAATCCATACACATACACAAAGAATTATTGTCATACCTTATGCTTTTCATTATATATATAAAAGAAATCCGACTCTCATGCTCACAAGCAATACATGAAAAGAGGGTCTTCACATTAATATTGAACATATGACATCTAAAAAAACAAAACCCTAGAGTGGTGCAGATTAGCAATCATCTGAACTCTGAAAACTACCTTTCAAGTTGAGACCAAACATGACACATCCTTCTTACAGCTCTCAATGCAATTAAGGATGCTCGACAGCAAAAGAAATTCCGGAACAATCACGCATTCATCCACATGGGATTCAGTGCGGAATTGCAACTTCCACTGCAGTACAACACTTTTTTATCGATTCAGCTAAGGTTGGCAAATAACAAGAGTAGAATTAAAAGTGCTATCATTTTTCACAATGACCGATAGATGTTTGAGATCCATTTTCCCATGAATGTGTACAAGTCCTCACGGATGGCAAAGCCAAAACCAGGCTCGTTTCCCGTTAACATCCTCAGTCAGATCCTCCTTTGTGGAAAACCATATGATGAGCCCTTCGTTGTTGACCCGTTTCAATATAAAGCACTCTGTTCTCCATTATTGCTCATTCAAAATTTGTCCGACAGCTTTTGTTTTTCTTATTCTTCAGGTCTTTCCTGGGACCCTCTAGAGAGCTCCATCATGAGTACAACTTGAACTAGTCCAAATCCTCCTTGAAACATGAGCCATCTTCCTCCCATTTTTGCATCACTTATGCTCTCTCCTTCTTGTATTTTCCTTTCTTCAGCTTTTTTGTCCTCTTTCTAAGCAGCAACTAAACTTGCCACTATTATAAAAGTTGCTTCCCTTTCGCAAGACCTTGGCTTGAACCTCCTTTTTTACTTCCCTCAGAACTCTTCATTCGCCCTCGTTCCGGAACTAAACGCTTGCTCCCTAGGAAGCTTCTATCACACTTCTCACGTAGTAGAAGAGTACCCTCCAGCACCTTGAGTTACTGCCTAACCTCTTCGCTAGCATTCATCGAGCTCCTCCTTTTTTTCTTTTGTTTATCCTCAAAAATAGAACTCTCTTCGTCTGATCATCAAAGCGAGCCACATATGCCCCCAAGCACGCAACTTCCTCCAAGCGATCTCGTTTCCTTTGGACGTTGACCTTCTATTATTCATCATCCTCTAGAAAGGGAATTAAAAGAAGAACGCTCCACGTATACATTCTATACGTATTTTATTTATTTATGCAATTAAAACATGTTCCATGGCATATATGTTCATACATATGGATATCCCTTGTAAATAGGTGAATGCGATTGCCATTGTGGATGAACATACATACACACATCTACGAACACATCACACACACACAAATGGCCATGGAAGTACACATGCATGCATGCACATAAATACACTCATGTTCACTAGACCAGATACTGTTAGATACATTCACATGGTTGCACGCGAATGGCAAGCATACATTGGGATATGCATGAATACGAATACACACCCATATAAATCCTCATTCATGCACTTCGTCATTGACTTTACTAACATTTTATAGGTGCAGGTGATAATGATGTTCTCAAGCAATGATTCAATCATATATATGCCAAAAGGTGAATCAAGCATCAAAATACACTAAGAATCATGAGCAAGTATAGAGATCACCTAAATATATTTGCGTTGATCTCAATACAATCAACTTAAATTTATAAACTTACCTTGAGCAGAGATTAAAATTTGTGTTTCATGCTTGATCATTAAGCTTGGCTTCGAATTACGGCCATAGCGTATACTCTATACATAGCCCTCAATTATTCTCCATATATCCCTCTCGGATTTACTCTCCAACATTGCCTCTTTATGAGCACCAACCTCTATGCCTCTCTATCTCTCTTTCTCTCTCTCTCTCTCTCTCTCTCTCTCTCTCTCTCTCTCTCAGCACCGATCACTCTTTATCTCTCTCCTCTCATAAGATTCTGTTGTGTCGACTCTTTGTCATTGCCCTTGCAGAACTTATCCTTGCCGCGAACTTCATTTCCTCTGATTGTGCAATGCACCAGAAGTCGACAAAGAATATCATATATAACTTTTTGTTTTAATCCAATACAAAACCATAGTGCTTCTTTTTATTTCTCTATCTCTCAATCTCTCTCTCTCCCTTTCGATTTCTCTCTCTGAGTGCCTACCACCATTGCTAATGTTCCTCTCTATCTCTCCATCTCTCTCTCTCTCTATCTCTCTCTCTCTCTCTCTCTTTCAATCTCTCTCTCCCTCTTTCCATTCGATCTCTACTGATCAACATCTCTCTCTCTCTCTCTCTTGAAACTTTTCAACCCAAAATTTTTCTTACATGCATAGAATGACCTAGTTATTTATTCTAAGCATTATCCCCACAATGAAATTCAGAAACTTCAAAATGAGTTATTTCACCAAAAAAGAGGCCTATTACATCTCATGATCCAGAGTGTTAAGCAAATGATGGAATCCCAATCCTCACAAGCAACTAACAATAGAGCCCTGAAAGCTCTTGAAATTCAAAGGTGCATCTCATGTGACTCCTTGGAGCACAAAAGATACTTGTGGGAGAGCTTTAAAGAAGCATGGGCTAAAAACCTAGTGTTCATAAAAGAGAAGATGATTTATGACTCCAAAACTGGAGACAAAGTAAATATTAACTTTCATCTAGGAGGCATGAGAGTGTTTTTTTGTGGCATTTCTAGTAATGTTGCTTCAACATCTCATACATCTACATATGTGTGTCAAGTATTTGATTTAAAATATTGACATAGAATCATGGTCTAAAGTGATAAAATCCCTAGATCAAGAAAAGATGCATCAGAATATCTTAAAATTAGCAAGCCATAAGATCTAATGTGTAATTGGATGGGATGATCCTATAGATACTCTCTCAATTGTTAATTATTTATGCTCTTCAGTGGATCATGAGGTGGTAGTGGAAGAAAAAAGGAGGAGAACTAATGAAGGTGAAAAAGAAAGAAGAAGAACTAGGTGACAAGTAGACATTTTACAAGATCAAACTGAAACAACAAATCAAAATCAACCAATACAAACAAAACAGCCCACTCAAGTAATTCCACCATTCCAACCAACAACAACCCAACCAAATCAAATCCCTACTCAAGTTCAAACCCCTACTTCTGTTAAGATGCCACTTCCTACTCAAGATAATAATCCTTTGCAGGATCCAGAGATGAAACCCACAAGGAGAGGCTAAGGGAGAGTGAAAAACCCATCATACATGCTAAAATCGCACATTGAGCAAGCCACAAATTTAAAGCAAGTTCTTGAGAAAAGAGTGTGTGTTAGTGTAATCAAATTTACACTAGGTGAGTTGTTGGGAAGAGCTAAAACAAGAACTCCTATAAGGAAGTATCGATCTCTTAAGGAGAAAATGACAGCCAATAGCCAACACTCAAGAAACTAAGAGGATGGATGAAGAGATACCTGTTCAAACTGTCCAAGCGCAAGTACAAGAATTGAAAAATACACTTTAAAAAACTAAAGCTAATGTGCAACCGTGCACGCATGCGGAAATGTTCTTGGAACGGAATTCTCCAGATATGACTCCTTCAAGTCATTATACTAGAGATCATTGGGCTCGAGCCAGGACTAAGACATTGGTACGATTAGATAAAATTAGTACACAAGTCGTTGTTCTTATCAATCACAGATCTAAAATCAACTTAATGGCGAAAGATCTCTACTTGAAAGGGAAATGGCTAATAGATATGCAACCAGGCTGGAGAAATCACGCTGCTAATACAATGCTAGGGGAACTATTCGGTGCATGCCCACAGGTGCTAGTCACAATTGGGATGTTAGTGATTATCAAAATTTCTTCATTCAAGATGAGTCCAGCTATTCCTCGATTTTAGGGAAGCCATACATTACTCCCTTGAGGATGGAGACAAGAGTCTAAGAGGATGGATTGGCCTATGCACAAGTTCAAAGAAAGGATGGAACGAAAGAAGTCCAATTTATGATGATTTGTGTAGACCATGTGCGGAATAGAACTTCTCTTTGGAGAAGATCTATTCCTCAAGAACTTGAAGATCAAAGTTTCTAAACAAAGCTTTCATAAATCAGGACTATGGAAGCTTAAATAATGAGAAGTTCTTGAATGTAGATATGTTCATATCGAGTTTCATAGCACTTTCATCAACAAGTTCAATTCAATTTTAGGATTTTCTTAGTTAAAAAGTGGAAAAAACAATACATAGCAGATCTTCAGAGAAACTTTTATGGATCTAGAGTGCTCAACTTTGATCAGGAAATCTCTAGAGTTTTTTGATGAGATATCCTTTGCAGATATGTTGTTTGATTTACAAGAATTGATTGAAGGAAGAAGGAGTGACTACATGATTCGAACGCACTCTATTTCCATGTACAAAGAAATAACAAACTTTGAGCAAGATGAAAACGGAAAAGAAGCTTTCGTACAAAATACAAAAAGTTCAATAAAACGATTAAACAGATTGTAGTTCAAGTTCCGAAAAATAGTAATCAACGTATCGATGGTGCAAAACCCCAGGCACCTCTTAGGGAGAAAAGAAGAATAGGTCACGAATTTATCAAAGAAACACTTGAGAAAATTCAGTTAGCAAAAGATGGATTTCTCATTGAAAAGGAGAGGAATGTATTCTCCTAGATGATATTCAGGCATGGAAAGGCTTTTCATTTCAATGCCTAGGAAATTGGGTGTGTAGATATGTACGGGGTGTCACCAATGACAATTTTCATGATAGCACATATATCGTGGAATCTCCAACCAATTACAGTACCAAAAGATCACATTTCAAAGTTGATTAATCTCTTGAATGAAAAGATTAGAATGGGGATTCTTGAGCCATCAAGTGCTCCCTATTCTAACCGTTGGTTCACAGTTGCAAAGAAAAACGAATCATTGAGGTTTATTCAGGATCTAGAGCCGATAAATAAGGTGACAATAAAAAATATGGGAATTGGGCCCATCATAGATGAGTACTTAGAAGCCTTTGTGGGAAGATCTATTTATTTGATGGGGGATTTTCACTCTGGTTATGAACAATTCTAGTTAGCCCTCAAGAGTTGCGACTTGACAACTATGAGGACACCACTTGGGCTCGTGCACATGTGTACTTTGCCACAAGGTGCCACGAACTCGGTGGCATATATGATGAATGGTATGCATAAGGTTCTTAGAGATTTTATTCCGCATCTAACCATGCCATTCATTGATAATGTCCCTATTAAGGGTTGCACGAAAAAAGATAAATATGAGACTCTTGATGAGGATGGATCCCGAAAATTTGTTAAAAATCACATAAATGACTGTGAATCCATTATTAGTCGGCGGGAAGAGGTTCATTTGACATTGTCCATAGAGAATTTGGTGTTTAGAGTGGAAGAGGTTCTACTTGTAGGAAGCATGTGTGGTCCTAAAGGAAGAAAGCGGTGTTGAAGAAAGTAGATGCCATTCAACACATAAAAGAGGTTTGCTCCTCAATCAGTAAGGTGAGGAGATTTTTTGGGGCATGTGTTTTATAGGATGTGTGGATTCCTCATTTTGCCCATGTTGCACACCCACTCTATCAATTACTTTGAAAGGAGCAAAGATTTCAATGGAAGGACATCCATACTCAAGTTGTGAGGAAATTAAAGAAAGCACTTCTAGAAGCACTCCTGCTTAGAAAAGCCGATTACATTGACAATAAACAAATCTACATTACCATAGATACAAGCCCCATGAGTATAGGCTGGGCAATTGACCAACAAGATGATGAGGGAAAAAGGATTTGATTTGGAGCTAAAGTACTAAATGTTCGTCAGAGAGGCTACCCTCAGATTATGCCAAACCTTTGGGGAATAGTGATCGCATTAAAGAATTTTAAAAAATAAATAATTGGGGCAAATGTGGTGGTGGAAACAGATTGCGTACCACTATTGGGAATGATCGTGAAGTGTTCCACTATAGACATTTCTATCTTAACATGGATAGGGTATATTAAGTCACTAAACTGTTCATATAGCCGAAAGGAATAATGTGGTAGCTGATATGCTATCGTGAGCTATATACGAGAATGAAGATTTGATGATTTCTTATGATGAAGAGATAGCTTTATATTTTAATGCTTCACATGTACATGATTCAAGCTTAGATGAAATATCTACATGACTAAATAAAGAAGAGCCTACTCATCAAACTGAAAAGCTAGAGTCTAGTGTTGAATCTTTGAGAAGAAGAACTCAAAAGATCTTAGGAAGCCGGAAAGGAAATTATAGAAGAAGAGAAGAGAAAATTGAGAAAGTTCAAGTAGGAATCATAGAAAGATTCAATGAAATTGAATATGAAAATGAGTGGAAGGAAATCCGAAGATACTTGAGCATTAAGTCTCTTGATTCTAGTTGGAGCAAAGAAAAGTTCTGTTCCGTTTGGAGAAAGTCAAACAATTACTTTCTAAAAGATGGATTACTTTGGAAACAAAAGATTGGAATAAGCAAGATACCTGAGCAAGTTGTGGATTGCATTGAAGCAAGAGACAAGATTATGGGTGAAATGCATAGTTCTCTATGGGTCGGACACAAAGGCTTTCAAGCAACTTATGAAAAGATAAAGGAAAGATTTTGGTGGCCTTGGATGTATGTAGATGTCCGGAAATATGTAGCCACTTGTAAGACCTACCAGGTGTTCTAAAATGTCAATCAAAGAGATGGGTTGCATCCAACATATGCTCTAAATATCCACTATAAGTGGGTTTTCGGTCTCGTTACAATGCCATTAGGGGTACAAGAAATGAGATATATTCTACTGGCGAGAGAGGGCCTAACAAATCATGTTGAAGGAAGAGCTCTCAAGATGAAATCTATGAGCAATGTATGTACGTTTCTACTAGAAGACGTGTTTAATAGATTTGACTATGTTGAGAAAATAGTCACTCAAAGAGGTGAGCTTGATGCACAAGAAGCCAAAGACTTCTTTGAAAAATATGGAATTGCACTATTGCTCACCATTGCTTACAATCCTGAAGCCAACAATAAAATTGAGCACAAAGACCCTCTGATTATTAAAGCTTTGGCTAAGTCTTGTGAGGGAAAAATACAAAATTGGCCAAAATACCTTCCCTTTGCCCTATGGGGAGATAGGATGGCATGCACTAGGACCACTAGATATATGCCAACATAACTAATGTATTGACGAAAACCTATATTACTAACGGAGTCATATGCTTTAGCATGGACTTCTTTGCCTTGATATTAGGGAAAAAAATGAGCCCTACATGGGCCTTGTGAGAATTCCCAAATTTTAGGGATTAAAATGATTAATCTAGGGGATTAAGTTGGTGTGCAAAACAACTAGTATTTTTTTGCAATAAAATAATATTTGTTCGAAGTTTCTTTTTGAATTAAAAATAAATAAAATTTTATCACCTTTGGGTGCTTCAATCCAATGGCTAGAAATAAAAAGGTTATAATTCTAGAGAGAGAGGGTCTGACAAGCGTGGGATGTAGGAGATTCTCATGTGACCTTTTTGCACACTCTCTACAGAAATCGCATCCCGTAGATCTTCAAAAATCCAATGGCACAACGCGAATGGGCCTCATAACATTTTCCTAGTCATTATCGGCCATTAGATCTCTCTCGAATCCAAGGGCATCACATGAATTGGGCTGAGGTGATTTTTGGATGCCTTCCTAGCCATTAGATCATTGCTCAATCCAACGGTCGGCCATATTCCAAGCTGATCTTTTTTTGAGAGCTAATCGTAGCCATTTGAGGACTCTTGCATCTAATGGTGCATAACAAAAGATGCTCTACCTTGTGATAACATATCTTCAACCATTGTATCATCTAGAGTTCCAAGGGTGAGCATTTTAAGTGCCCAATTGAGCTTTCTTTCAACCAAGATCGTCAGATGGAGACACAAATCTAATGGTCCATATGCAATGCTGAATATTTTATGAAGGACCACTCAAAAACAAGGGAAGCCTATGCCTAGTCTAGCTCATTAAGGGAGTAGACTGTGGTCACCACCCTCTCCTCATTGGTCCTTTGCTAATCTGCCCTTAATCTAAAAGGCCCAAGAAGGGTTAATTTTTCTCCCTAATGAGAGGATTAGATGTCGAGAGAAGATCTTCTAGTAGTACGAATTCTTCAATTGGAAAAAGGAAGAAATATGGTAGAAGAAGTAATAGTTAAGATCAGAGCATCTAGAGAAAGAAATAAGATTGCATTTGACAAGTCCCATAAGTTAAGACCCAAATGGTTCAATGAAGGAGATTGGTACTTGTCTATAACAGCTCATTGGATACACAATACTAAGCCCCAAGAAAATCGTTGAAGAGATGGTTTGGTCCCTATTTAATATGCAAAGTATTGAAAATGGTACATACTCTCTCAAGGAACTAGACAGAACAAACTTAGAGGAACTCATTGCTAGGAAAAGAGTCAAGCTCTTTAAAAGAAGAAAGAATGAATATTATGAGACATTGGTAGATGAAGAGGAAGAAGACGACAAAGAAAATGAGGAGGTTGCTGAAGAGATTCAAGATGAAGAAGAGCAATAAATAAAAATGGAAACCAAACAATTTATATATATACACATGTACATATTAAAAGTGTAAATGAACAGGAAGAATAACTAGATATGAAATAATGTGCGTATCCAAAGGTAAGACTTAGTATAGTGAATCATAAAATTCTGTAAACATGAATGCATGCTAATGTTTATAAAAAAAGATTACATGCACGATCATTTCTGAAGAGATTCAAGATGAAGAAGAGCAATAAATAAAAATGGAAACCAAAGAATTTATATATATACACATGTACATATTAAAAGTGTAAATGAACAGGAAGAATAACTAGATATGAAATAATGTGCGTATCCAAAGGTAAGACTTAGTACAGTGAATCATAAAATTCTGTAAATATGAATGCATGCTAATGTTTATAAAAAAAGATTACATGCACGATCATTTCTAACATGTCTTTCCTTATGCGTGCAGCTGTAGAAACAGATAAAGAATTGTGATTGAACCATGGAGAGGAATTTCTTTGATGAGGTAGACACATCATCTCAGTGGAATTAAGTTCGAGATAGGAATGCAAATTCAAATCTAGTTAGGAATATAGCTTCGACTCAAATTAGAAGTACATCATTTGTATAGTCTCCGATCGATGCCTTTATTTTTTAGTACTTACTCCCTATCCCTGTAAACTCCTTAGCATGCATAAGAGTGATTTACGAAGGATCATCAACTAGAATAGCTTCAAACCAATCCAGGGATATACTTCCAACTCGGCCTAGGGCTAGACCTTTAGATCAGGCGAGAAATAGAGAGCTAATGCAAGCAAGGAATGTGCCTATAGATAAGTCCACATTCAACATTTTCTTGTCCACCTATCTATTCCCTATGTCTCTACATATTCAAGATGAGAACAATAGGTTTTTATCAAGAATATATCATGAAATGCCTCAAGAGCAAAGTGAAGGTGATCTGTTGATCGAAGAAGCACTTGATGCCCTTATTTGTGAATACTAATTTCCCCTACTGGAAGATCAAACAAGGGCTTTGATTCATAGGCATCCATAAGAGTTAAACTAAATAGGACCAAAGGATTACGAGTTCAGAGCCATAGTTTGCTACTGTATATAAATAAAGGTGAGTAATGTCTTCTAAATTTGTGATCTGAGGTGTCTATATATGTGTGATTTTTATGATCATGTTTTGTTTCAGTATGCAACTCTGGAAACAGGTCTTAAAGAGAATTGAATAAAGAAAGTAAGTTGTACATAATGGAATGAAGTATCTAATGGTTTTTATCAAGTCTTTCATATGAAACAGGAATCCGATCAAAAAATGAAAGATGGAAACTTGGAAGGAAAAAAAAACAAGAGGTGATTGGAGGCATAAAATTCCAATAGCCTCTCACTTTATACTGGTGAGATGTTATTGCTCCAGATTTTTTTTTCTCCTGTATATCCAATCCTGCACTACTCCCCTAAGACCTCCTTATCTTCTTGACAGCAACATAACTTTTTCTACATCAGATACATTGATCCTCTATCCTCACTTGGATGTAAGCTTCTTTTGGTGCAAAAATGGAGATTTTTATTGGGCATCGCAATGTCTCTCATTGACAAATGGTTGCGGATCACAAGTTCTGGGCCACATGGCATCGGTCATGGAATTGGCATGGCAGGCCACCCCAGTCTCTTATAATCCTATGTAACACACAATGATCAACCATTAATGTGTTTATGGGTCAAACTTACTTGTTGGCCCACTCTCCTTTGCTCATTCCCTAATTGGTTTTCCCCATGACATTCATTCTAGGGCAACCACTCAGAGGAACAAGGGAACCTCCTCCATATGTTGTCATGGATGCCTTGTTCTAGCATTGTAGGCCACTCTTGTAGTCCATGAGTCATGTACCTTTGGGGTGGGAGCCCCATCCATGGGGCTTAGGCTGGGGAGCAACAAACCATAATCCCTCCATGCTCCACCGCAAGTGGGCTAGCAAGGTAGAGTGCTATTGAAAAACGGTGATGCTTCATTGTGCCGAAACATAATATGCACTCCCCCAACATTTTGGCGATAGAGTACAAAGGGTGTAAGTGTTGAGCTTCCCTTCCTCATGTTTCATGGGGGTGTCAGCTCGCCATTGCGGAAGGCCCCTTGTCATTCCTTGGGAGGTTTTCCACTTTGATGGCTAGGCAAACCAACATTCGGCCAGCCCATCCCTCATCTTGCGTGCTCACTCAAAAGGGGCTTTGGATGTGTGTGGAAATGGAACGCCACTATGCCTCAATTGGATCTTCATTTCGTCTTCACATTTTCCCGTTTTCACATTTTATTTTGTTTGATTGGTTGACCCTCGCAATCAAAACATGCGTTAGTTTGGTGCGTTGAATACCATAAAGTCTTCACGCACGGAGCAACCTCTGTAAGGAAGGCCTCTTGAAACTTTGAAAAACAAAGAAAGCAGAAAACAAAAAAAAATAACAAACTACGATAACTCACCAAAAAGCAAGACTACAGAAATTCACCAAAGGGGAGACGATATTCCCGCAGGAAGGGGACGATCAATTCATCTCTCTCTGTGTCTAATTTGTTTCCACGTTTTTCTTCTCTAAATAAATTTTTTATTGCTTGAATCATTAAAGAAAAAAATGCGTCGACTCCATAAGATCATTTGAAGTGCTTCTTCTATGGGAAACATGAAACTTCTCAAAACATCTATCACCTTCATCCAAGCCTCTATTTTCAAGCATAATTTAATCACATTTTCGTGTGTCAAGGGAAAGTTTATATAAGAACTCATATTCTCCATTTCTCCTACATTCCAAATTCAAATCATTTAAGAAGTTTATAAAAAACTATGCTTTTGAACCTCGAATATATATTAATAACATTTTTTCATATGCATATTGATCCTTGTACATTGAAAGTTCTTATGCGCTTTTCTTGGAAATAATATCGTTTCATCATCCTTGCAACCCCTCTACAACGATAAGTGTGAAGCGATAAGTGTTGAAAGACAAGGAATCAAGTCCATCCACTAGTGTTGAAAGGCGAGAAGCGAAAAGTTGAAAATTGGCGACCTATCGCCCATGTTGGTAACCCCTCACATTGTAGGCCATCTCTAATCTTCGAACAACGAGGGTCGTGAACGCTTAGTCAAAGGAAGATATATTTTCCAAATGGTCATGGACATATAGGAAGGAGTACATCTCACAAAGGGGTGGACCCAAGGCATTCTCTTCCTAAAGTTAGATATTGACTAATCATACCATACGTCTAGTTCCTAGAAAACCTAGGCTAAGGCCCAAAGTTCATCAAAATGATCTCCACACTCATGTGGAATGTCTCCTCTTGTATTAACATTAGCAATCCACCAAAAAAGGTTGCTCGCTTGCCGCGTTGTTGTTTGCTATTGCCACTAATCGATTAATCTGGGTCATTAACAAGCAAGTTGATTTGGTGTGTATTGGGGTCTCTTGCTCCCTCAGACTCAGGATCCTATGCTTCTTAAATTCTTCGTTCATGACACCGATGCGTTTCTGTAGAATGACGTTGATTCTCTATCTAGCTTCTCGAATTTTCATTGATATTCTCTATTGGGCCTCAGTTCGAGAATCAACCACTCAACGATTACGTAGAGGCCTCTGTGTGAGCCTCGCTTGCAATGTTTGCAATCTCAAGGATTTTGGGAGTTTCCTAATGATCAATGTTTGCAATCTTCTTGACAGCTCGATTGGTTTTGGAATTGTCATGGGTCAATGATGAGATTGGGCTCTTTCCATGCTTGATGGGCCCTATCCATATTGTAATGTATACAATATATTCCTAAACCCTCATTTTACCTTTGATTTGAGGTCCGAAAAATCCAAGAAATTCTAGTTGATTAGTCTATCATGACAAAAGCTTGAGTAGTTGCCTTTCATGAAAGGGGATTAAAATTATAAATAATGGATTTGAAGTTGTTTAAGAAAGGTTATTTTGTTATTTCTAAGTGTAAATGAGACATTAATGGAGAGTTTGTAAGAGTGAATACAACCGCATGACCTTTGATTTCACAGAGCACAATCTTTTTTTGTTGTCCATTTCTCTTGTTTCTCTCTATCCGAAGGGCTCCTGACTTACAAGAGGATACGGAATTGAGAGCGCTGTATGGCACCCAATTTGAAAAAAGAAACAGTCATATCATTTTCAAAAATTACGACTACCTATGCTCGCATGGCTAGGAAATAAAAGGATCGTATGGCTGAAAGTGTTCTTTATCATGCACAGTTTTTTTTTCGAAAACTTGATAAATACGTGCATCCTCACTAGAGCATAAAAAAGGCCATTCAGACTTGTTATCGGAACCCACAAGATTTTGTCTATTCTTCCGCTCACATTATTGACAACATCATCGTAGTGGTGGATTGTTCTCATATATTGTGTACTAATCTATCATAGTACATTCACCCATATATGGTATGTTCCTATTATCCTATATTTCCTGGTAAATGTTACCATAGAGAAGATCTAGAAAAGGAGAGATTGGATATATGTAAGAAACTAAGGGAGGCTACTCAGACCCCACTAGAAAAAAATAAAATAACTCAGTTTGGAAACAAGAACTAATTAAAATAACTTTTGGGAATGTCAGAAAAAGTATTGTCCGGATCCGGTCAAGAAAACATACGAGGATCCAAGCTTAGAGAAAGGCGAGCTAGAATTGGTGACTAGTGAAATCGACTTCTTAGAAGCATCTTGGCACAAACATATATGGGTCAATGCTCAAGAAAGTTGATGGATGAGGAACGAGGGGGAACTTAGGTGGCTAGTCTCGATCTTAGGTGGCCAATGAGTTTTGTGAAAGTAAACCTTATTCTTTAATCTTGACTCCTTTATCTTTTTCACTACCTCTTTTAACTTTTCATTTCCTTGTTCTAATTTTCTAATTCTCAAGTATAATAATTCTTCTATTATCATTTCATTATTCTGAGGGACCGTCATCCATGTGAGAATCTGAATCATGATGGGGAAAACTAGTTTTTTATAGTACATCAATTTAGCAGGCATAAAAACTTTAGACCTAGTGTACACTACCCTATTCCCCCATAATGGAAATGGACGAAATCTAGGCCACATATTTATGTCACCATTGCAAACCCAAGAGATCCCCTTCACAATAGAAGTGTGATCTCTCTCAATCTTTCCTTTAGCCTCAAGGTCATAGGTAGTAGTGAGAGATAGACATATCCCATGTTGATCAAGAATTCCTTTTCCTCTCTTGCATCTAACTCTTGCTAGTTGGTAACCACTTTTCTCTGTAAGTGAATCATGAAATTAATTCTTATTAAAGGAAAACAGGTACATTATAACTATTCTTTGAGCATGGCTACAAGGTCAACTACCCACTTGTAATGAATATAAGGAGAGTAAGTCAGATGTAATAAGTCTTTATTCCTAACCAAAGAGTGAACTTGACATGTGGCACATGTGCTCACAAAGTTTATAACACTCACACATATAATTGGACACCAATAGGCTTCCCTAATCTTCTCATACATTGCAGAAAATCCTTTTTAGCATGTCACCAAATAAGACCATCTTTCAAGAAGAATTTGTAAGAATTTTTTCCAATGAGTCTAGACATATTTGTGAACCAACCTAAGGAAGGTTTTAGTGAACTCAAATAATTTCCTATGTGTTTCCATTCTCCATCATATTCATTCTCGTAGAATCCCTTATAAACGTAGACTATTGAATCATATCTTATTATATTTATTTATCTTTCTATCTCGTCATCATTAGGTTCCTCATCAAACTTTGCTCTTGAAGGAATATCACAAGCTATATTTAACTTCCCATCTATATGGGTTAAAACCAGATTTACAAACTTTTCGTATGAAACCCATCTAAGCATTACAATATCTAGAGGATAACAATAAGCAATCATACGAATCAAAGGAAGACAATAAGTCTCTACAAAAACTTTAGCACCGATGAAATATTCTTTATAGGATCTCAATGCACTCACCAAACACCATAATTCTCTTTTAATTTGTGGATATTTTCTATTATTATCATATAGTATCTTCACACCAAAGCAAACTTGATATCTCTACCCCTCATCAATATCTTGACCTTTGACCTAGCCTGTACCAATAGGGCTGATATAGACAGTCAAAATGATAGGCTTTTGATTTGAATAATCAACAAGCTTCAAAAAACAGCGAGTCGTAACAAACGAGAACTATGTCGTAAAAAGAGAACACTCTCGTCAAAAATTACATGTTTTCACCTCATTTTTGGAATTCCTTTACACCAGTATACATATATTACAAAAATGAGGTGAAAACAAGTAATTTTTGACGTTTTTTGTCATTTTCTCAAAAAAAAATGAGCTCAAAATGTAGTCAAAATTTCACTATATTAGGCATTGATGTGTCCCAAAATGTATATGATAAGACATTGACATGTCCAAAATCTATATGATAAGACATTGACATGTCTAAAATATATATAAGAATGTAGAAATCAATAGTTTTTACACAAAAATAACATTTTAGACATATCTTTAATGGGTGGATATCTGATTGTTATTCAAAATTGCTACAAAACATGGTTTCATTAACCAAACTACTTTGAGGCATTTACATAAGCACTAAAAATGTCTGAGAGCTTCAATGCAACTCACAACTTTGTCGATCTATGTCTACACCCTCATCATCTGATGCACTTGATTCAGTCTCATACTGTTGAGAGCTCTCTTCTTCTTCTTCTATATCCACAAGAGCTCTATCTTCATCCACGTACATACCAAATTCTGCAGGATCATGCACAACTCTTCTTGTTTTCCTATGATTTCCTGTACCACATACATCTGGAAGCTTTTGTTTTATCATGTTGATGGTTGCTTTCCTCAAGTGACCAGTTTTTGTCAAGGAAAAATCATAAACAAGAATATCTACATCATCCTTTTTAAGAGTGGATGTGCTTCGAATATTCTTTTTCCTTTTTGAACCTGTTCGTTTAGTATCACACACCATTTCTAAGTTATATTTACCTGTGAATGCATTACTACTTTTAGTGTAATACCAATGCACCACCAAAGCCTCTATTCTTCTCTGATCAATATCTTTAGTTATCTCTAAAACTTTTGCAATCCAAAATGGTCTGGTAGCCTCATCACCATCAGCAAGTACTGCAATAAGCGTTCCAACATTTATCTCTATTAAATTTACTTGCCATCTTGCTTCTGCCTGTTTTGTCATCCTTGGGCCTACATAAATATTTCTTTCTGGTGGATGTATAAAACTTTGAAGTGCATCTGCATTACATGCTTGGGCATGTAATGCAGATGCACTTCAATGAGTGCATGCATCCAGCTTTTACTTTGATCAACCACACTTCCACATCTTTCTGTATTGTTTTTATCTTCATATGGTGATTGTTCTGCACCATACACTGTTACAGTAGACAAATTAGGCACCTGCAATAAGAAACTGCATCCCTCTTTAGGCTCCCACCCAAGAGAAGATGAATACTGCTTTGCAAATAAAAGGGTTATTTCATCAACCCTCCTCATCAAGAATACATGGTTGAAACTAATATTGTGCAATGGAGCCAAAACCTTAGCACTGTTATCAAGGCCCATTGAGCAAAAGTGCTTAAAGTCATAAATCTGTGTGAGGTGTTGAACTTCTGGTTTTGGAGTATATGCTTCTGAAATCAGCTCAGATAAAATCGGAAGAGTAAAAGCATTGTTACGTGCCAACTTCTTAGAGAAAGTACTGAACATTTGATCAATGTGATCATGAGTGTGGCCAACCAGAAGAAAATTTACCTTAACCTTCTGAAATACCTGTTTTTCAACAAGCATGCTTAAATATCCAAAGACTGTAGAATTTTTATTCTCTCTTGGAGTATTATCTAGTTGCAAATATAGAGCTGGTGGCAAAAGACCCTTCCATGATTGCAAAACACGATGAATGACAGTAACTATAAGGTTTGGATCATTATGCACATTCGGATATGTGAAGAAAACCTTGGACATTACAGTTCCATTGTATACCAAAGCGCCAACCAAATGCATTTTCACAAGGACTTCATCTCCAATGTCCTTAGGGATGCGATAAAAATGTGGCAAACAAGTTTTTTTTTGATCCATACCATCGATCAACAAACACATATAACGCTCCGGATTTCTGAGTGCCTTACTTCGATGATGAATTGCTTTCTTTCTCTCTAATGCTTGACTGTCACGATGGTTGTTAAGAAGGTTTTTAAAATTATGCTTTTCCTGTGGTGTTGTAGCCCCTTTTGCCATGTTTTTCAAAGTGGCGCAAACTGAACATTCACCCATTCTAACTTTACGAGGAATAGAAACATTGTTAAACTCTTCCTTCCATAATCGAGTAAAGTGACGATACAACACATACTTCTCATTTCTATTTTCCATGTCTTCTCTATATATTTGAAATACCTCTCGACGAGTAAAGTTATCTGACAAGTGCAACCTTCCAGTTGTAGGCATAACTTCACAATGCAAGCTAAAATAGTTCATCATCCAATTCATTGCATGACATCCAACAGATCCTTTGGTCCCAACATGGAACGTATCCAAAATGAGATCCCCATTCAAAAACCCTTGTTGAACCCTATGTATTCTAAAATTTCCTACACCCATTGCAATTTTAAATGCAGCCCTACAGCATGGCATCCCTTGAGTAAAGAAATATTCAAAACCAACACGCGTTACTGACATGTTATCCTCAATCATTTGCATGCAAGAAACAAGGTATATATCTTGCCTTTCACTATCTAAATGGAGGAATTTTTCTCTTATGTGCTTTAGTTTCTTCATCCCTAAATTATACAAGCATTTCAAACCACAACAATGCTTCACAATATCCAATGCAATCTGTCTATCTGAAGTAAGAAATTTAAATCTTTTTCGACTTACTTCACGAGACCTTCTTTTAAATCGTAGATTGAGCTTGCTTTGCTTTTTCGTTGCTCCACATGCACTTGAGTCAGAAGGGAGATCAATGGTTGGATCAGATGGGAGATCAAGAGGTGCATTTGGTTGAGCAGCATTGCACTGTGAATTGGATAACTTAAATGACTCAACAGAAAACATGGAATCATCAGCACGTTCTAAATCATAGGGATCATCACTTCTCTGGAAAGGTTCAACTGAGAACAATGAATCAATATGAGCAGAGGAAGCTGATGCCCAAGCATCCACTGAAAAGATTGAGCTCATCTTCACTGAGTTCACAGAAGACTGAAGATGAATGACCTTTTTAAATAAGTAGAAATCCGAGATCAAGTGAAGATATCACATCAAATGTCACATCAAGAAGATATGAAATCAAAAGCTTATTAAAGTACATTAAATAACATAAAACATCAAATTACATCAAATCACTTAATTACTCAAATATACACTAATAAGGGAACCAAAGATTTGATTCACTTTTGATTCAAATGAGAAACACAGTTGATTTCTAACTACATATGAGTCATTCAGTCTAAGCATTGTGAATGAATCAAAATATATCCAAGTTGAGTTCCAACAGGAATATATAATAAAATTGTTTGGAGAAATTTTACAAGAAGAAATTTTACAACTGGAATATATCCAAGTTGAGTTCCAACTGGAATATGCTATGCCATTGAACACTATACAAGAAGAAATTTTACATTTGGTTAAGGTTTCAAGGATTAGGTTTTATTGTGGTCTTGGCTAGATATCAAAGAGGTAGATGAAAGTATATTGAAAAAGAATTATGTGTAAAAGAGGCACACAGAAAGTATATTCATACATTGATTTTCCATTTCAACAATGTGTTACAAGATAAATGTGAATATGAACTAAAGTGTGGAGGATAACACTATAAAGATGTCATTAATCTCACAACTTAGACCTAATTTTCTCCCAAGCAACAGACTCTAAGAAAAAACTTCTACATGAGATTAGAAATCCTCATGTACATACCATACTGTTGCCATTGAAGTTTAATTTCCATGCAAATGTATATAAATAGTTGCAAGGTTCTGTACTAGAATGTTTATTCATAGTGATTTTCCATTTCAACAGTGAGTTACAAGATAAATGTGAATATGAACTAAAGTGAGGAGGGTAATACTATAAAGATGTCATTAGTCTCCCACATTTAACACAACTTTGACTTGATTTTCTCCCAAGAAAGAGATTCTTAGAAACAAATCTCTACATGAGTTTAGACATCCTCATGGACATACCATACTCTTGCCATTGAAATGTAATTTCTATGCAAATGTATATAAATAGTTGCAAGGTTCTATGAATATTTCATTAAAGTGGCTCTGAAATAGCCTATTTGTGTGGGTGCTATTCCCTGGTTAGATAAGTTGATAGATTTAGTGAGCAAGTGGACTCATTCAGTTAGATCCAGTTAGTTTCTAGTTCAAGTTACCCAATTGCCTATAAATACCAGAGGAGGAGATCATTCGCATTTTCAAAATCCACGAGCAAGAGAGAGCAGCAGAGCACAGACAGCCATGGAGCACAGAGGTCAGCATACCAGCAAGCCAAGTCTGATGGAGAAGAAGAATGTTGGCAAAAGTACCAAGAGGTAGACAAAATCATAACATAAATAAAGATTCCAAAAAGATTCCCTCTGTATGTCTGTGTAAATATCTGATTTCTAGGTATTTATTTTTCTTACCTCTAGAAATATGGATCCAAAGCATGTACAGCTTGATGCCTGGCATCGACTTTAAGGTGTAAGTCGATGCCAGGCATCGACTTAGGATTGCAAGTCGATGCCAGGCATCGACTTGCACCGACAAGTCGATGCCTGGCATCGACATGCACCTACAAGTCGATGCCAGGCATCGACTTGGGCCCAGAAGTCGATGCCAAGCATCGACTTGCCGGCATCAACATGCACTGAAAAGTCGATGCCAGGCATCGACTTTTGGGTGCAAAGTCGATGCTTGGCATCGGCTTTTGGGCCCAAGTCGATGCTTGGCATCGACTTTTGTGCCCAAGTCGATGCCAGGCATCGACTTTGTGTGCAAGTCGATGCCAGGCATCGACTTGAGGGTAAAAGTCGATGCCAGGCATCGACTTGGCCCAAAAGTCGATGCCAGGCATCGACTTGGGCCCAAAAGTGGATGCCAAGCATCGACTCTTGCACCCCCAACTCGATGCCTGGCATCGACTTTCACCCTCAAGTCGATGCCTGGCATCGACTTGCACACAAAGTCGATGCCTGGCATCGACATGCACTTAAACATCGATGCCTAGCATCGACCTGAAGCTCAAAATCGATGCCTTGCATGGACTTGGGCCTTTGAAACCACATTTACGTTTGATCTGATATTTCCAAGTGCCTTCAGGGATGCGGAGTACAAGGATGAAAGGCCCATCAAGAAGCTCAGAGTCACCATGGGCTCTGCTGACCAGCAACGTGACAAAGGCAGTGGTCACCAAGCAAAGCCAAAGAAAATTATTGCACCATTATCCTCTGAGAAGGCCAGCAACCCACTAGGAATATCCTCAGGTGGACAGAGTAGCATAAAAATTCCTGTGGAGGATCCAAATATGAAGGAAAGTTCTAGGGAGACCGAGGTCATGAGGACAGATCGTCCACTTTGGGACATGACAAATCTCGAATGGTGCCTTCAGTACGTTGAAGAGAAGAATGCAGTCCTCCTTGTGTTCGCAGGGGCCTATGGCAGAGGAAAGATCACGACAACACAAGGTTTTCAGTATGGACTTGTTTACAAATTGGATTATGAAGATGAAGATTCTGACAACCTGCTTTTCTTGGTGGAGACATCGAAAGGATTAAGAAATGTCATATGCAAGATGGATTTCTTGTGCCCAGAGTGCTGTGTTCCACAAGGGCTAGCTCAGATATGCAGAGACTCACTGAATTTCATCAAGGACCTGATGCCATGGATCCAGGGCAATATCATGCCAACACAGCACAAGAAGACGACCCCTGTAAAGGCAAGGGGTAAGCAGAGTGTGCAGAAAAAGCCCCAAAAGAAAAAGAAGATAATTTCAGAAGAGGACTTTTCTGACTCAAGCTCTAGCTCTGGGGACATAATTGTTGCACCTGGTGGAGAGCTTGCATCTGGTGTGCTTGGCACTAAGCAGAATAAGATGAGGGAGGACATAGCTAGAAGAAAAGTTGTGAAGAAGGGGCAGTTGTTCCACCTGCCGATTAATATTATCCACAGGCCACCAGTGGATCCAGTCACAGGGAGGAGGCCCCTTGAGATCAGGGAGCCACATAATTTGCATGTCCAGAATCTTAAGAAGAAAATGAAAATAAATCCTCATGCTACTGTTGTGCCATTCCTTGTCATGGTGGATCCGAATGAGTGCAGCTGTGTGGAGGATTTCAATGAGGGTTTGTTTGAGGATTACACTTATTATGTGATTGGAGGTTCACACTCTGCAGAGGCTCGTAGACAGTTAGTGAAGGAGCACCCTACTACATTTTTCTTTAGGTATGCAGAGTGTAAGATATATGCTGGTCTTACAACTGAGGAAGCCAAGCTTCTTGCTTGGGATCACAACAACGACAATGACTACAGGCAGAAAATGTCCTCCATAGAGAGAATTCGGTTCTTCCACCATGAATACGAAGATTGTCTTGTGAAGGAAGCTGGGAGAATACATCCCAATCTACGAAAGCAATGCCTTATTGAGGTTGGAATTGCATTGGATGAGAATAGAAAGTCAGATGCTTTGAGGAAATATGATCCATGGTTTCAACTGGCATTCAGATCACGTGAGATCTGGGATCTTCAGGATAGAATTTTCACAATGTGGGAGCACAAGGAGGTCAAGGGCCAGAAGCAACGAAAGTCGAGGCCAGACCCACAAGTTGATCTGAGGGGAAAGGGAAGGAAAGTTGACCTTTCAATTGAAGAGGCTCCTGAGGACATGAAGCTGACCCCATGGAGGGCCCTTCAAGGAATCAAGGATGATACATTGATCATATCAACTTTGTCAAGGGTAATCTCGAAGCAGTTAAGCCTCGAGGAGATGGTGACTGAGCTCAATAAGTATGTATGTTATTCTCAGATCCTTTTTCCCTCCTCCCATGCTTCTTATCTAACCTAGTCTCTTTTATATTTATGTGTCTGTAGTCATAAAGTGTACATGAAGATTCAGGAGGTGATGATGAAGAGGCTGGGTTGCTTTTCTTGGACAGAGGTCCAAGCAGACTATCCAACCACATCATCCTACAAAGCCTTATCAGAATATTTCATCCTGTTTCGTGATTGGGTAGATTCTCTTATCAGAATATTTCATCCTAACCAATTTGATGCATTGCATGGCATCGACTTGGGGGCATAAGTCGATGCCTGGCATCGACTTGGGGGCATAAGTCGATGCCTGGCATCGACTTGGGGGCATAAGTCGATGCCTGGCATCGACTTGCAGCATAAGTCGATGCCTGGCATCGACTTGGGGGCATAAGTCGATGCCTGGATCGACTTGCAGCATAAGTCGATGCCTGGCATCGACCTGCAACAAAAGTCGATGCCTGGCATCGACCTCGTGGCAAAAGTCGATGCCAGGCATCGACTTAGGTCCCTAGGTCGATGCCAAGCATAGATTTTCAGTAGAAGGTCGATGCCTAGCATCTACCCCAACAAGAAATCGATGCCATACATCCGTTCTTTATGTTCTGTTTGCTGTACTGAAGAGCTCTTCTAATTGTTTTTCCAATTTGTTCTGCAGAAACCAAGGAAAAGTAAGTCTACAGAGGTACTAGATGATTGCCCCCCTGCATTCCTTGCTCACATTCAAAGAGCAAGGCATGAGAAATCTAGACTGAAAGCGAAGGAGATGGATTTTGATGATGAACCCGATCTTAAATGTTTCTCCAATCCCCTAGACCCCCTTAGGCCTGTATATTACAATGTGTTCTGTAGTGATGTAAATAATATTTGTTCTGTTGTGCCTAGAAAACATTTCTCCCTTCTCATAGCGGACATACCCTATGGATTTAGGATGTTAGGATCAGTTAATGATGATGAACCCTTCAAACACCCTCAGATTCGGAAGATGGTCACTGATTTTGCAGAGTTGACTATGTCTCCTCTTTGGAGGATAGTAATTTTCCATAGCAGAGACCAGTCTTTCTCTGTTTCAACTGCTCTGAAGGCAAGATGTCATGCTGTGGAGTGCCTCACTTGGTAAGTAATCTTCTTTCTATCTCCATGGCTTTAATGATGCCCTATGTGACTCATAGTTCTTTTTTGCAGGGTGAAGACAAACGTAAATCACACTCCTTTGCATCAGTTTGTGAGCGCCACTGAATGCATTACAGTGGGCTATTATGATGAAGTAAGCAAAAGGAGAGTCAGGGAGCATTGCAATGAGAATGGGATCTCAAATGTGCTCATGTTCCCAGCCGTTACCAAGAAACTTCGTCATGTAGCTGGGGACATGACATTGGTTAACCCTTATCAGAAGCCACAAAAACTCATAATGAGATTGCTTCAGCTATTTTCCAATGATGATGACTGGGTCCTAGACCTTTTTTCGAGCACAGGTAATTTCAATTTTCACAATTTTCATTATTCATTGTTGATTGAAGCCTCTAAGAGGTTTTCTGCTGTTTCAGGAACGACTCTGGCTTGCTCCTTAAAGATGTTCAGGCACTGCATAGCTGTGGAGAAGGATGATGCTCAAGTGAGCTTCATTAGAATGAGAATCAATGGGCTGAATGAATGCCCAAATGAAGACCAAGAGGTTGGAAGGAAGCACATTGCAGATACGGAGAGATTCCAACCAGCTTCAAGGGAGCCTGTTCCCCCACTTGCAGATGAACCTGGGGACATGGCTGACCTTGAAGAGCCAATCTTGGAGCAAGAGAGGCAAGATAGGTGTTCTAATGTGCCAGAGGATACCAATACCCTTGAGCCTGAGGAAAGCTATGATCAGCTTCTATTGTAGATTCACATAACTCTTGTAAAACACATGAAATGTAAAAGATCATTTTAATGGAAATATAATTTGGAGTTCTGCTTCCACTTGGTGTTCAGCTTGATTTATCTTGAGCATTTCTCTGATCATGTGTGAATGTTTCTTAGTATAATTTTGTTGAATATTATCTTCTCCTGGGAATGCTTTTGTGAAGTGTATTTCATATTCTGTTAATATGGCCAGGCATTCAATGGGGATCTTAACCATACAAAGGGGATGATCTTAATTGCCTTGTTAAAATGCTCTGATTTTTACAACACATGTACTCTAATTTTCGAGTAACTTTTAATTAGCTATCTTCTGTGCTTGTTGAGGTTATAGATGTAATGAAGGAGCTTCGCGAATTCTTACTTGTACCTTTTCAACTCTAATCTTTTGTCCAAGATCATGATGTGGGATTCTTGGTCATGCTCAACAACTAGTTTTCATGGCAGCAAGAATTTTAGTATATCTATCTTGACTACTTGGGATATGAGATCAAGCTTCTAAAGACAATATTTACAAGCAAGACTCGTGATGCTTTCTAGATATTGTAAAATGCCCACTTTTTTGCTTCATGTAATGGTATTTAGGTAAAAAGAAAAAGAGAACATGTCTTTGTTCTCCTTTGTTGTGACTCAGTGTTAAAATCAAAACTTCAATTAGTAGTTGCTTTAGTTTATGAATGGCTCTTGAGTATTTTTCTATTCAAAGAATTTTTCTTCTTTTCTGAGTAATTCATATAAGGGTTTGCATCATGGGCGAAGTGATGAATCCAAATAACATCGGAGAAACAAACTTCTAAAAATCTCCTCTCTTCACTGTTGGTATATTTGGCAAGCCTTGATGCTTGAAAAAGATTAAAAGGTTTACTTCATATCTTGAGCATGAATATTCACAAGTCTTATGTGAACACCTCTTGTACTTGAGTTTAACTCAAGATAAATGTAAAAGGCAAAGCAAGAGAGAATCTCCTATGTTTACGAATTGTAATTCACAACAACCAAGTGGTTGGAATCAAATTGATTAGTAGCCTAAATTATAGGATCATTTATGTGGCAGATTCAAAATTCAAATTTGAACTCATCTATAAAATTTCATGACTTTTAGTCGCGAAAGAGAGAGCAGAAAAAGGATACATTGAGCTTCTAGATTGCGGGCACACTTAGACCACACATGTATGAGTAAGCCCACATCATCTCCTTTGTATGATACGTTCAATATATTACACATTTGTTTCAGATTATGCAACTATCTCATGTTCACTATTACCTACTCCTAGACTCTCAATTTCAGTGAGTTTGTTTTGAGGACTTCTCTGCGTATACTTATTTTTCTACTTTGAATCAACTTGGTACATGTAACTTAGACCTTCTAGTTCTATGCTATGCTTTTTCACGTCATTTGGTTTAGAGATCTACGAGATATGTTCATTGGAATCAGCCTATGTCTGGTGTCTGTCATTCTCCTAAAATGTCGGGATTACACCCTTAACTTCTTAAGATACTCATCCTAAATCAGTGAGATAACTTCCTTAGCAAGATTAGGGGTCCAATTAGATATGGCTAAAAGCTCTCAGGTCATTTGTAATCAGTGAGTGAGCACTCAATGAAACACTACACAGGTTACAGTCCATAAATAACAACTCTTCAAAATTGGAGGTAGTCTATTTTGATGCAACTATTTGATGATGATGTTCCAAAGCACATTATGGGTCCAAGAGCATATTTGGGAAGCTAAAGGTGTCTACTAAGGTAATCTGAAGTAACATTGGCGGGTGTAGAGCAGGATTTGTGCAGCACCAACTTATTTTTGGAGTGTATCCAACCATTTCCTCACAATGGTATTAGAGCAATCATCAACTCAACATGGGAGATGGATTTCCATCATCAACTAACAAATTGGATTGAGGTAATTACTCTGCTTGGTCTATTAGAATGGAAGAAAATCTACAAGGTAGAATAATTTATGGTTACATATCTGGAGATGAGTCAATGCCAATACTCAGAAGCAAAGGGCAACCCACTCAATAAGAACAAGAAAGGTTATCAACATGGTGCTCAAAGAATTCATTGGCCAGGTCATATCTTCTCAACTTAGTTTCTGATTTCTTACTCCCACACATTGGAAATAGTAAGACATCACAAGAAACCTGAAATGCATTTGAAGCATTCTTTTCTTCAAGCACTAGAGCAAGGAAGAATCAATTGTGGATGGAGTTCACAACACTCAAAAAGATGCCCAAACTGAATGTGACTGATTATGTCACTAAAATGAAGGACTTAGCTGATCAACTTGGAAGCATTGGAGAAGTCATTGATGAGGAGCAAATTGTCAGAATAGTGATCAATGGCATCAAAGCAGATGACAAGTGGGAAGCATTCACTACTGTAATGGATCTATACATGGACAAGTACCTGACTTCAATACTTTAATGGGACAATTGTTTACTCATAAAGCCAAGATTGTGAAGAACAATGACAACTCAAAAGGTAATCAATCCTCTGCCCTATACACTGATAAGAACAAGAGTAAGGATGGTAAAGGTAAAGGCAAGAAATCTCATGATGAAGCTAGTACCTCCCAAGCTAACTTTGCAAGAAGAGGTAGAGGTACAAGAGCAAGAGGCAAAGGAGGTAGACAAGGCAGGGGGAGATTCCAAAGCACCTCTCCATGTGCCATATGTGGATTGACTAACCACACAACTGAGAATTGTTTCAGGAACCCTAGAAATCAGAGAGGAAGAGGCTTCAATAGAGGATGCTATGGAAGAGGAAGATCAAACAACTTCAACAACTATAACAACAACTACAACAACTACAATAAACAAGGAGGATATAGAGGAAGAAGACTCACTTTTGTTAATGAACATGACCATGAGGCAAGGTAAACTAGATGAGCATGTGTTTTATATAGATTCTCGTTGTTCAAATCATGTAGCAAGAAATGTGGCATTGCTATTTGATTTGGAGGATCCAAGGAACAAGCATGAGGTTTAGACAGGAGATGATACAAGGCACTCTATTGAAAAGATTGGGAATTTGAAGACCTCAGATGGAAACATGAATCTACTCAGTAAGGTATTGTATGTACCTACCATAACCAAGAACTTGATAAGTGTTGGAAAAATTGTAGAAAAAGGATTGGACGTAAGGTTTAAAAGAAATGGAGCATTTTTTGAAGATCCTCAACAAGGATTCAAGAAGATAGCCAAAGGAGGAAAGATAGGTAGACTCTTTACATTTGAAGTACAGGATACTAGAAATATAGCACTTTTCAATTATGGTGGAATAACCTTATCAGAATTAGAAATACAACACAAAAGATTAGCTCATGTAGGAGAAATAAGTTTAAAGAAAATATGCAAGGATTAGAGTATGCTTGGACTGCCAAATATATCCAAGTAACATATGATATACAAATGCAGTTCATGTCCATTTGGGAAGTCTTATACACAAACATTTATGAAGAAAGGTTACATTCATGGTGATCTATTGGAGCTAGTCCACACAGATGTTTGGGGACCTAGCAAAGACCCTTCAATTTCTGGATCCTGATATTATGTATCATTCATTGATGATTGTAGCAGATGGACCATACTTTATTTTATGAAACACAAAGATGAAGTGTTCAATTGTTTCAAAAAATATCTTGCTCTTGTTGAAAACCAAATAGGGAAAAACTTAAAGAAGCTAAGGTCAGATGGAGGGGGAGAATACTTCTCCCATGATTTTGATGCATATCTCCAAGATAGAGGCATCAAAAGAGAAATCACCACTAGATATACTCGAGAACATAATGGAGTAGTAGAAAGGAGGAATAGGACCATTGTAAAGGCAGCAAGGTCCATGATCAATGAGAAGAAATTTCGAACTACGTATGGGTAGATGTTGTATCCACAACCACCTATCTTATCAACAGACTTTCATCTAAAGCGTTGGATGGGATGACACCATAGGAAGCATGGAATGGAAGAAGGCATAGCCTAGATCATTGCAGAATTTTTGGGTGCATAGCTTATGCACATGTTCCATCACACATTAGAGGTAAAATGGATCCCAAGGTAGAGAAATGTGTGTTCATAGGTTATGATCTTAATAAAAAAGGGTGCAGGTTGTATAATCCAAGTACTAAAGGTTTTATTGTTAGCACATATGTTGTCTTTGATGAAAACAACTCGTTGTTTGAAGATGATTGTAGAAAAGGCAAACTACCTTATGACCTAAAAGAAGACTTTCCTACAATTTAGAAGGAAAATAGTCAACAATGTGAAGATTCAAGTGATTCTCATGATGATCACAAAACACCAAGGAGGAACTTTGAGGTATGAGTCAACAAAGGAAAAGAAAAGACGCAAGACTTGAGGGATATTGTAGAATCCTCTCAGCAAACAATAAGGAGATCAACTACAGAAAAGAAGAAGAAAGGTATGGATATGACACCTCTCTAGGCACTAAACACTCAATCTATATTGCTCAGGATATCAAGTTAGAAGAACCATCAACCTTTGAAGAAGCAAACAAGAAATTTGAATGGGAGGAAGAAATACAAGCACTTCAAGAAAATCAGACTTGGGACCTAGTTCCCAAGAACCAATCCATGAAGGTCATTGTATCTAGATGGATCTATAAGGTAAAAAAGAATTTTGATGGATCAATAAACAGGTACAAACCAAGACTTGTGACTAAAGGGTTTGCTCAGACCCAAGGGATTGATTATGAGGAGACTTTCTCTCTTGTGGAAAACATGCCAATAATCAGAGTTCTCGTAAGCATAGCTGCTACAAGGAATTGGAACATGTATCGATTGGATGTAAAAAGTGCATTTTTAAATGGTTGGATTTCAGAGGAGGTGTACATGGCACAACCTCCTGGATTTGTTGATGATGTACATCCTGAGTATGTGTGCAAAATCACGAAAGCTCTCTATGGTCTCAAACAAGCTCCTAGAGCTTGGAATCATAGATTGGTTACATTTTTGCAGGACAAAGGACTCAAGATCAGCAAAGCTGATTCTTCACTCTTCACTAAGAAGAGTAACTCTGAATTTATATATCTATGTGTGTATGTAGATGATATTATTCTTCCAGTTAATGATGTAGATGGAATCAAGAAGATCAAAGCCCAAATGAAGGAAGAAATCAAGATAAGTGACCTAGGATTGCTCACTTATTTTCTTGGATTAGAAGTTGTCTATATAGATAAACGAATCTTCCTTACACAAAGGAAGTATGTTAAAGATATAATTCTAAAGTTCAAGATGCATTTTGCTAAGGTTGCAGGTACTCCCATGGAGGTCAATCAAAAGTTAAGTGCTCATGAAGGGGAACCTATTGAAAACATTACAAGCTACCAAAGCTTATTTGGAAGCTTGACTTATGCAACCCTTACTAGGGTAGATATCTGCTATGGTGTAAGTGTGCTTAGCCAACTCATGCACACTCCTAGAAAACCTCACATTGATGCAACAAAAGGGATATGGAAATATCTGACAGGAACTATGAATGAAGGATTGTATTATCCTTATACATATGATTTAAGTTTACAGCTCTTCACTAATGTAGATTGGGCAGGATCAAAAGATGATAGAAGAAGCACATCTGGATATTTATCCTTTGCAGGTACAAAGCTCATTTCTTGGTCTTCCAAGAAACAATCCATAGTAGCACTTTCTTCAACTAAAGTTGAATACAAAGGATTAGCAAATGCAACTCAGGAAGCAATGTGGATCAAGTCCCTATATATAGATTTAAGATATGATGACCAAAGCACTTCATGGAAGCAAACTCAATGATTCGAATGCAAGAGATACCTATGGATTGAAGACTCAAGCATCTTAGGCTTGAGGGGGAGCTGTTGGTACATTTGGCAAGCCTTGATGCTTGACCAAAAGATCAAAAGGTTTACTTCATATCTTGAGCATGAATATTCATAAGTCTTATGTGAACACCTCTCATAAATATCTTCAGTTTAACTCAAGATAAATGTAAAAGGCAAAGAAAGAGAGAATCTTGTATCTTTACAAATTCTAATTCAGAACAACCAAGTGGTTGGAATCAAATTGAGTAGAAGCCTAAAAGATAGGATAAATTTTTAGGTGGCAAATTCAAACTTCAAATTTGAACTCATTTATAAAAGTTCATGACTTTCAGTCGCAAAAGAGAGAGTAGAAAAATAATACATTGAGCTTCAAGAGTGTGGGCACACTTAGCCCACACATGTATGAGTAAGCCTACAACATCTCCTTTGTATCATACATTCAATATATTACTCATTTGTTTTAGATTATGAAACTATCTCATGTTCACTATTACTTGCTGCTAGACTCTCAATTTTAGTGAGTTTGTTTTGAGGCGTTCTCTGTGTATTCTTATTGTTTTACTGTGATTCAACTTGGTAAATTTAGCGCAGACCTTCTAGCTCTATGCTATGAATTTTCAGGTCATCTAGTTCAGAGATCTACGATATATGTTCATTACAATCAGCCTATGTCTGCTATCTGTCATTCTCCTAAAATGTTGGGACTACACCCCTAACTTCTCAAGCTTATTTCTTAGCATAAGAAAGAGAGCAATCCTTCTTTTAATATTTGTGAAATCAATGCAAATACATTGAAAAAACTTGAAGATACAAAATACTCGGAATATGTGATTTGATGCCAAGGTTTAAGTTTGTGCAGTGAAAAATAATCTTTACATCTATTTTGAAAAAAACACTAAATACAAATGCATGTAAAGTGTGAAAGTTCTTTGTTGACTTATGAATGTTTGGGTGATGGGTCAAGGTTCTTTTATCTTCATGCTGCTGTTTCACTTTCCATTAGGTTCAACGTTTCAAGGATAAGGGGGGCCGTGATGGGATGAGCATAGATTGGATCAGGCCCTTGGTAATCTTGCATCTGACAAGCGGCATGTGCATGCTTGGCACCTTCCTAAGGATAGTCAAATGAGCCATGTTTGGGCTTCAGCGGGAGCACCTAAGCATGTAGATGTGGAGTAAGATGTAGTGGATGAATGAGGAACTTGTGAATGAATGACATCGTACTATTAAGTACAATGGTCATGGAAGAAGATGTAACACCAATGATCAACTCATACTCATGGATGGAAAATACAATGCTACCATCCATGGGCATGTAACATATACAAAGTATGTGGTAAGAAGCTCGTAAAATGGTTCTTAGTAGATACAAGATAAAAGATCCTAGGAACATTAAGGATTATCAATGATATGGGCTCCCTACATGTAGATAGAACAAGTAAACTTTACTCGGAGCTCTCTCCTAGAGGTTAAAAAGTTCTCTTTGCTTCAGTTTAAAAGTTTAAAACTTCAGCCACTAAAAGAACATTGAGAAAAAACCTTCAATGCGTTTAAAGTTTATTAAGAACACTTTCGAAAGAAAACAATCTGTTTAGTTTTATCATTTCTCTTTTATTTTTAATTAAATTTTATTTCTCTTTTCAATTATCTCTTTTTATATTTTTGTATATCCATATTTTCCTTTTTCTATATATATATTTACACAATTCCATCTCTATTTTTTTCTCTTAAATTCCTTTTAATTACATCTATTCTCTTTTGTTTTACTTATATTTCTAGATTTTATTTTTATTTTATTTAATTTTATATTTTCTTATCAATTTACTCCTATATTTTTTTAATTTTATTTACCTATTTTATTTAATGCCTATTTATTTATTTAAATTAATTCCTAAAATTGTTTACTTTAATGACTAAATATTTTGTTTATTACAGTAAAATCATTTGGTCTACCCTTTTTTTAACAATTTATAATACAACATAGACAATTAAATGAATTTACAACAAATCAACAACACCAAAAAACAAAAACTAATGGAATCTTGATCCCTTTACTCTATTTTTTCCCTTCTCTCTGTCTCTTCTTCTCTCTCTCTCTGCCTCTCTCTCTCCCTCTCTCGCTATCTCCCTTTCTCTCTCTCTCTCTCTCTCTCTCTCTCTCTCCCCACCTTCTATGTTCATTTCTCTGCATGGGATGAAACTCTCCATCTCTCTCTCTCTCTCTCTCTGTCTCTCTCTATCTCTGTCTCTCTCTCTCTTTGTCTCTCTCTCTCTCTCCCCCTCTCTCTCTCCCCCTTTTCTCTCTCTGTGTCCCTTCTCTCTCACTCTCTGTAGTTTTTGCTCTCTCTCTCTCTCTCACTCTCTCTCTCTCTCTCTCTCTCTCTCCTTCTTTCTCTTGCTTTTTGCTTCTCTACCACTCTAATTTGATATGTTGTGTTGATTCCTGCTTGATCTCTCTCTCTATCTCTCTCTCTCAACATCTTTCTTGTTTTGTCATCTTTAATTTGGATCTACCAGTCTGTTTCGAATTCCCCTATCTTCTCTACTAAGGTGCATCTACTTGGAATTGGCCTTATCTCCTCTTTGACTCTCTTCATAGAGTCAAGAAAATGTAACAACATCCAATTTATAGCATGACAATGCTACCTTTTCTCTCTCTCTCTCTCTCTCTCTCTATATATATATATATATATATATATAGATCGATATCCGCACCATCTCTTGTGTGCCTTTCTGTGGATTTCCATGTGCACATCGATGATCTCTAGTAAAGGTTCATGCCTCTCTCCCTCTCTCTATCTATCTCTCTCTTTCTCCTTCTCTCTCTCTCTATCTCTCTTTCTCTCTATCTGTCACTCTCTCTCTCTCTCTATCTCTCTCTTTCTCTTTATCTCTCTCTCTCTCTCTCTCTCTATTTCTCTTTGTCTCTATGTCTCACTCTCTCTCTCTCTCTCTCTCTCTCTCTCAATGTGTGTCTCGAATCGCAAGAAATCGCAACAAAATTTCCCTCTATCTATCTATGGCCATAGTAGCAACAAGCAGACCTAACCCTCTCTATCTCTCTCTGTCTCTGCTCCATCTCTAAATGTTCTTTCTTTTGCAACCGTTTTAAACAACGATCTCCCTATGTGCTTCTCTCTGTCTCTCTAAAGTTTTGTGCACTTGGCGAATTCATTTTCTCCGATATGCTATATAAAAAATTCTCTAGGATTCGTGACAGGGTCCTCTCTCTCTCTCTCTCTCTCTCTCTCTCTCTCTCTTTGCCTCTCTCTCTCATGTTAATCCCCAATCTCTGAGTAAACACCATATCTACCGGAACCCAACTCTACACAGATCTGCAATTTATGAGGTGGATATTATGGGCTATAATCTTGCCTCAAGAAAAATAACGGCATTTAGATAAAGCAACTGCCATTGTTGTAAAGAACAGAACTCGACACAAGAAATAAGAGCTAAACAGGAAGGTTCATGATTGATGTAGCTTACTTTCGTATGTTCCTAGATGACGACAAGGCTCATGTTAATATATAAGAAGAAATAAACGCTCGTGAAAGAGATGTATCACATGAAGTTTGCATTGACATAGATGAAGAAAATTCTCATTTATAGATATGTAAATATAAGCTAGTTCACCTCCTCTAGAGATTGTGGGAATTATTTGACGTAATGAGAGCATGTTTTCTGAAATTTTTGTATTATAGTCTGAAAGCTTATCTTGAGAATACAAATAACTAATTTAACTATTCATAAGCTGATGGGAAAAATAGTGAACATGGTTTTGAGCTATAATATTCCTTGTTTTCCTTTTCTCGAAATAGCCTTCATATCACTTGAATGATTAGAAAAACGTATCTAGATTGGACACGAAGCTTCGAAGCTTTCTTCGATGGAGGCCATTGAAATTCCCAAGGCATTCATCACCTTCACGTGTGCACAAGATGAAGTGGCCACATAAATGTGTTTAGAAGCGAAAGTGGGTATGGTCTTGCGTTTGTCTTGATTATAAATTGCTCACTCTCTACTATCTATAATCTGATTGGTTGAGTACGATGATATGATTGGTTGTCTATAATGTGTGGAAGGAGGCTTTTGCTTCTTACTCATCCCCAACCAGAGCTAGAGAAGTGCAGTTGTTAATTTGCGGCACATCATGATTAGAACCAAGAAGATGCTGTAGACTGTTTGGTGTGGGCACATAGTAGCCCTATATCATAGACTATGTAGACTCCAAGACCCTATATCAGAGAAGGGTCTACATAGAATCAGAGCGCTACTGAGATACGAGAAAGAAATACAAAAGAAAAATTTGCAAATATTCTTTAAGGAGTGGTGGTCTCGCAAAGCCGACAAGCCCACCAAAGAGATGCCCAACATCCTTAAAATGAAACAAAATGGGGAATCAATCCCCCTATTGGTAGACTCAAATGGTGTTGCTTGCAAAACGGATGAACAAAATATTAGAATCATTAAGGAACATTTTACGAGACTCGTGGGGATTTCGACTCCCCTCTCCCCTCTTAGGAGTGACTGCATGGAAGCCATCTCTAGGGTATCATCACAAAGGATCCACACAATCTTCGTTCTTTACTTGAAACTTCTATCTCCGAAGAAGAAATCATTGCATTCATTGATGCCCTTCCTAGTGGGAAAAGTTAGGGGCCTGATGGGCTTACTAATGATTTCTTTAAGTCCTTCAAGGTGGTTTTGGCCACCCCTCTTTGCTTGGTCTAGCAAGAGGCACTTGAGTTCGGCACACTTCAGATTTGTCTCAACAACGACCTCATCAAATTAATCCACAAAAAAGGGGAAAAGAACAGAATTGAGAATTGGCATCCGATTACGATGCTTCAAACGGGTTACAAGATCATTGATAAATTCATAGCCAACAAAATTTCTAGCCATGTAAGAGCTTGGTTAAGTGACTACGAGAAGGGTTTCATCAAAGGTAGGTCTATTTTGGAAGCCATAATAGATATACGGGAAGGTATTGACTTCATGGATGAGTCAAGACAAGATGTGGTTCTCCTCAAAATTGACTTTGACAAAGCTCACAACACACTAGAATGGGATTTTATTTTCTAATCACTTGAAGATCTTGGCTGCAGCCAAAAATTTACCAAGATGATCTCGACACTTTTGGGAAACACATCGACTTAAATTAATGTCAACGGAGCTCTCAAAGGTGATAAAATTAAAATGTTTGATCAGACAAGGGTGCCCATTGGCTCCCCTTCGCTTTGCCAGTGCCACGGAAGGGCTTAGCCGGCTTTTGGATCAAGAGGTGGAAGTTGGTAGTATCAAAGGCCTCTTGATATTACCATAATGATAATTCCAATGTGGAGTCCTTTTGGAGGTGCTTGGACACTTTTTTTGAAGCCTCTCGATCCAAAATTAACCACTCAAAGACCGCTTCTAGATCTATTGTCCAGATCCAAACTCTAGAAAGCAAGCCAAACTATTGGATAACTATGCAAACCAATCTAGTAGGTTTCCCAATGGTTATTGTTGGGACTTCACTCACTAATTAGGCATAAAGACATGAAGGCATATGAAGGAAGAAGAAAGACAAAGAGAAGTAAACGCAAAACACTCAGAAAATCCAGCCTAAGTGAAGGGACAAATTCACACTTGTAATATAGTGCAAAATTAGAGTCTAGTCCTGACATAGAACTTCTAAAATCACCAATTTGAGTCTAGGAGTATGTAGAAAATATGTATATAAGTAAATTTTAGTTGAGAAACAAATATAGAACTTGATTTTTAAGTCCTGAGTGACTAGAAGAAAAGTCAGCTTTTTTTTGAGAGAGATGTTGAGTTAAAACTACTCAGAGTAGGAGAGTTTTCGATGGATATGAGCAGAATGAAGCCAAGCCATTCTGTACACATCTTCTCTAATAGATAACACATGTTTTTGTAGAAGGATTTGATCTAACTCCTCTTGTGGAGAGAATTCTAAATGATTTCATATCACTATGAAAGTTAGTTGATGATTACCAGTTTTTTGGTGCATTTTTCCCTGATCTTCTAAAGGTTAGATCTCACAGTACAATGTAAAGTTTTTCATAAATGATATCTCATTTTGAAGCTACTACCTTCAGCTACAATCGACCAAAAGATCTTTGCAAAATGGAATGTGTATGCATAGAGATGAGTCTAACAGTGAAGGTATGTTAAATTGATAAAGTCATTTTTAAGATTTCAGAGATAGTTCTGATTTTGAAGTGAATTCAAGAGATTCTGAAGTTATTACATGAAAGTTTTTCTTGGAATGTGTTGCTTAACATTAGCAAGAACTTCTATTAGCAAATGATCGAACGAATCTACAAGAATCAAGCTAATATAGATCAGATTTGAAGTTAGAAGAAGAGGTGCATATTTCAGGAAAGTAAAGTTTTGGATTTCACTAAGTTTAGTGATAAAGGTTTAAAATTTAGATTGTTGCTAAGCTAATGATGGTTATGGAGGAATTCTAATATCACTTTAGCTTAGTTCCTGTGGTGTTTCATACACTAACAAGTTGTATTAGAGCAGAAAGTTCCTCAAGAGTGAAAGGAGGTACAGATACAAGAGGAGTTGAAGAGTTCTTCATTGAAAAGGTGAAAGCTCAGGTGTTCAACAACAAAAGACATCAGAGGAGCACTTCAAAGTTATTGTCAAGGGTAAAGATCTACAAAATGTAACATACTTTAACCTTATACTCACAGTTTGCAAGAGAAGCAA
The DNA here is from genome assembly GCA_020310875.1 of Ceratopteris richardii. NCBI lineage: Eukaryota > Viridiplantae > Streptophyta > Polypodiopsida > Polypodiales > Pteridaceae > Ceratopteris > Ceratopteris richardii. The sequence goes on from CM035434.1 coordinate 8,174,535, forward strand.
GAAGACTATGGTAGATCATGTATCTATTGACAAATTGGACATAGATAATTATCCTCCGTGGGTAATGATAATGGAAGCCTTACTTATGAGTAAGGATCTAATGGTATATGTGACAAGTGAAGAAGAAAAGCCTACATTTGAAGATGATAGTCAACCTAGGAAAGAAGAACTAGAAGCTTCAAAGCTATGGTAGAAGAGAGATGCAAGTGCAAGGGCTTATATATACAACACTATTATAGATCATTTGTTACCTCATATCAGAGGTTTAGAAATAGCTGAAGACATATGGAATGCTTTGGAAGATCACTTCCAAAACACTAATAAAGCTAGGAAGGCTAGCTTATGGTTAGAGTTTACCACATTTAAGAAGAAGCAAAGCCAGAGCATTAGTGATTATGTCACTAAGATGAAGGACTTTGCAGATAGCCTTGGATCTATTGATGATGATATTGAAGATCATAGGTTGATAGCACAATTGTTTTCAAGATTGAGAGGAGATGAAAGGTGTAAACCTTTTGTACTCTCAACAGAACTTTCATTAAATCATTATGTACGAGAATTAAATCAATTTCTTGGACTGATGCTTACATTTGAGCAAGATTTGAAGTCAGATGGAGATAAATGACATAACTCTGCTATGTATGCAAAGAATAAGAAGAAACGTGATATAGCTAAAGCAAAGGATGAAGAAGAGGTGACTGCTCAAGCCAATTATGCAAGAGCAAGAGGTATTGGTAGAGGTAAAGGTCGAGGAAATGGAAGAGGTAGAGGTAATCAGAACAATAACAAGAAGACATGCTGGATTTCTGGATTGAGCAATGATCTAGCTTATGATTAGTTGCATAACCAACAAGGATCAAATCAGAATGAAAGTAATAATGGCAGCGGAAGAGGTGGAAAATTTTAGAGTCAATTTCAGAGAGGGAGACAAAAATCAAGAGGAAGTTTTGGTAGATGTGGTGAAAGAAATTGGAATCAGAATCAATCTTATAACACTACCTATTACAACTATGCAAATGATACACAGAATGACAACCATAGTACAACATTGATGATGAATTCAATAAGTGCATCAAAGAAGGAGGATCTCAAGGTATTCTATTTTGACTCAGGTTGTTCAAATCACTTGTCAGGTAATATAGAATTATTATCCGAATTGGAAGAAGGTATTTCAAGTGACACAGTACAAATAGGTGACAATAGAAAACATAATGTGCATTCAATTGGAAAAGTGAAGTGTAGGAGTGGAATTGATTTGCTAACAAATGTCTTGTATGTCCCAACAATACCAAAGAATCTGATTAGTGTGGGACAAATAGTAGAAAACGGTTTTCAAGTCAGATTTACAAATGAAGGAGTATTTGTTGAAGACCCTGAGGATGGATACAATCAAATTGTCTATGGTAAGAAGAAAGGTAGAATTTATACTCTTAAAGTGCAAGTGTTATAGAGCTAGACCTCTGGCATAAGAGGTTAGGACACTTCAATGAAAAAGGAATCAAAACCATGGTGGAGAATCAATCTGTAATTAGGTTACCAAATATAAAGAGCCAACATATGATCTACAAATGTAAAGCTTGTTAGATGGGAAAGGCACACAGGTTATCATTTCAGAGAAAAGTTCTCAAACATGATGGTTTGCTAGAGCTCATACATATAGATGTATGGGGGCCAACAAAAGAAGGATCAATCAATGGTTCTAGGTATTATGTTCCTTTTATTGATGATGCTACAAGATGGATAATCGTTTATGTTTTGAAGGAAAGATCAGAGGTGTTTAGAGCCTTCAAACATTTTCATGCATATGCAGAGAGTTACAAGTCAAAAGCTCGAGGCTAAGGTCTGATGGAGGGGGAGAATATTTCTCCTAAGAATTCAACGGTTATCTTTGGAATGCATGTATCAAGAGAGAAATATTTTTCAGGTATACACCTCAACAAAATGGGCTGGCAAAAAGGAGGAATAGAACTTTGGTTGAGTTTTCTAGAGCAATGTTAAAGGAAAAGAATGGCCCTAATTATCTTTGTGTAGAGGCTGTAAATACACCTACATATCTTGTGAATAGATTACCATGTACAACTCTAAATGGAATGACTCCTTATGAAGCTTGGTGGTGTAAAAAACCAACATTTGATCATTGTAAGGTGTTTGGATCAATTTCCTATGCTTATGTACCATCACAACTGAGACATAAGCTTGAACGAAAGGCTGAAAAATATGTGTTATTTTCGATATGATGAAAATGATGGGGGAAGTATCTCAACCCCTAAGCAACGATGAAGCGCGAATGACCTCCACAGGTATCCTTCTCTGACCTCTGCACACCAAAAATGCTCTTACTCATGGCTTATGCAGACAACTCTAGTGAGCTTTTGTAGACCTCTAGTCGAAACCAAGGGCTTTCCAACAAAACAAATTTCACTTGAAATGGATGCTTACACAAAGAGAAACAATGTCTACAACATGAGCTAGTTGAATGCTCACAACTGCTAGTCAAGCAGAGACCTCACTTCACTCCAGCAAACTTTTCTCAGAGATTATACAGAGAATGAATCTTAAACTTGAGTCAACATTAGATCACTCTAATAGCTACCCAATGACACCAAAATCATAGCAAATGGATACATAGAGAAGGAGAACCAGCCCTTACAACAGAGAGCAAAATATTTCCAACAGAGCCTACACAAAGAGAGAGATATCAATCACACAACTTCACTAAAATGAATGTTCCTCCCAGCTTACTCAGAGAATGCTCCAGAGAATTGGTAAGCATAAAATAGACTCTTATAGCTATCCAATGAGACAAGAAATACATCAAATGGATACCATATGAGGGAGAACCAATGCTAACAACTCAGGAGTAGAGAGTTGCAACACTGCCTGCGCACACATATAGATATGCCTACTAAAAGAAAACAAACAAGCAAGCAAGGGGGTTGCTTAAGCAAGGGGCTTGCTTATCACAACTCCAGCACTTAGTGCTCACTTTACATGAGCTAAAACGCCAAGAAGATGGCCCAAAAGAAGTCGGGATACATGCTCCTTTTATAGTGAGAGGTGTGCCCCTAAAATCTAGGAACTACCTTTCCAAATCAGCCTCCTAACTTGGAGGAATTAGTTGAGATGACTTGGGGAGTGGTTGAGTGACTTTTCTTGATGGAATCTCGTGGCTTTTGGCTTCCTTTGATTGCTCCACATGTCCATAAAAGATTCCCCACGAATTTTTAGCTTGAAGCTTGACTTTTAACACTCCCCCTCAAGCTTCAATTCTTCATCCTCATCCAAGCTCCTTCATGTTGATGCATTGCTTGAATTTTGAAATCTTCATCCCATCCAAACCCTTTGTAAAAATGTCTGCAACTTGGTCCTTGGTACCAATATGATGTACTGAAACTTCCTTGGATATCACCTTTTCCCTTATGAAGTGATAGTGCACTTCAATATGCTTGGTTCTAGCATGATAGACAGGGTTCGATGCTAGATGAATGCTACTCATGTTGTCACAAAACATTGGATATGTGTCAACCTGCAAATTAAGCTCCATAAATAACTTCTTAATCCACATTAGCTCACATGTGACTTGAGCCAAAGCTCTATACTCAGCCTCGGTGGAAGATAATGCCACCGTGGGTTGCTTCTTTGAAATTGTGATAACACTTCAACTCCATATGCTATGTCGGGCCTGGTTATTGTGGCATAATTGAAAGAGCCTACAATAGATCGATACAAAGTTACATCCTCTAATGGCTCTCCATCAATGGAGCTTAGCTTTACATTAAATTCCATGGGATTTGAAATAGGCTTGCAATGTAGCATCCCAAACCTCTCAAGTAGGTCTAGAATATACTTCCTTTGTATGAGCATAATACCTTCTTCTTTGTATACAACTTCAATGCCAAGAAAATACCTAAGATCTCCAAGATCAGAGATCCTAAACTCCTTTCCAAGCTTTGCCTTGATCTCCTCAATGCCCTTTGTATCATTACCTGTAATGATAAGATCATCTACATACACACACATGTAGACCACAAGTTCTCCTCTTTGTTTGATGAAGAGAGATGGATCCGCCTTGCATTCATTGTAACCACATTTGATCAAATAGTCCACCAATCTTTGGTTCCAAGCCCTTGGAGCTTGCTTTAGGCCATAAAGTGCCTTCTTCAACCTACAAACATGATGTGGAAACTCTTTATGAACAAAACCTAGTGGTTGCTCCATGTATACCTCTTCTTCCAAGTCTCCATTGAGAAAGGCATTCTTGATATCCAATTGGAAGAGCTTCCATCCTTTGCTAGCAGCCATTGCAATGAGTGTCCTAATGGTGCTCATCTTTGCCACAGGGCTGAATGTCTCTTCAAAGTCCACTCCATAGGTTTGTGCAAAACCCTTGGCCACAAATCTTGCTTTGAACCTAGAAATAGATCCATCTGAATTCCTCTTTACTTTATACACCCACTTATTACCTATTACCTTCATGTTCTCCTTCTTGGGCACTAGAGTCCATGTTTGATTTTCCTCAAGTGCGTCGATCTCTTCTTGCATTGCCTCTTTCCATTCGGTGTACCTGCTTGCATCTTCATAGCAATTGGGCTCATGATCTTCTACTACTTTGTTCATATATGCATAATGTGTTGCCATGTATGAATCATAAGTAAACCTTTGAGTTGGATACTTAACTCTAGAAGACTTCCTTTCTTCACCTTTTGGAGGAATAAACCTCCTTTGCCTTGGGAACTTGATCTCTTTCTTTGACGTGGCTTCTTTCTCCATCATGTGTCCTTCATCATCTTCAACTTCATTACCTTCTTCATCCAACTCCACCAATGTTGCTTTGCCTTTGTTGATTGATTGTGCTTCATAGCTTGATGAAGATCTGCCCCTCCATGGTGAGTTCATGCTTGAACTATCTTCATTGATGGAACACCTTGGGCCGCTTAGCTCTAGGTCGATTTGTTCTTCATCATGTCCATGCTTTTCTTCTTCATAGTCCTGCATACAATCATACTTCTTATACCAAGGGAGTAGCTCATCAAATGCTACATCCCTTGATATCCTCAAGTCCTTTGTGTTTGGGTTGAAGCACCAGTACCTTTATGATCATTTGAATATCCTAGAAACACACACTTTTCTGCCTTTGGTTGTAGCTTGTGCCTCAATTCACTTGGCACATGTACATAACAAGTACATCCAAATATCTTCAAGTGGGAAAGATCAGGTTTCTTACCATAATAGGCTTGATATGGTGTCAAGCCATGGATCCCTGAGGTAGGAGCCCTATTCATTAGATACACGGCGGTATTTGCTGCATCACTCCAAAACATGTTAGGTACATTCATCTCATTAAGCATTGCTCTAGCGATCTCGACAATGTATCTATTCTTTCTCTCTGCTACTCCATTTTGTTGGGGTGTGTACCTGCATGTTACTTGCCTCTTGATGCCTTGATCCATTAAAAAATCAAAAAACTCATTTGAGAAATATTCTCCCCCTCCATCGGACCTTAGCTTCTTGATATATGTACCTGTTTCCTTCTCTACCATTGCCTTGAATACTTTGAAACATGTAAACACATCTGATTTGTTTTTGATGAAATAAACCCAAACCATCCTTGTGCAATCATCTATAAAAGTGACAAAGTACTTGTTACCTCCAATGGATTGCTCTTTCGTTGGCCCCCACACATCTGTATGTATCAACTCCAATGGATGTTGGCTTATGTAGCCACTCTTCTTGAATGGAAGTCTCGCTTGCTTCCCTAGTTGACAAGATTCACATAAATGCTTCATACCTTGTCCTTGGAAGTTGGGAAGACCTTCAACCAGCCTCTTGAATTGCATTTCCTTCATTCTTTGTATGTTGATGTGACCTATCCTCTTGTGCCACAAGTCCAACTCCGAAATCCTCTTGTTTCCATATGTGAAGTAGACATGTTGAGTAGAATGAGAATTTACCTCCAAAGTGAAGAGTCTCCCTTGCTTCTTTCCTCTTGCTATGACCTTGTAACCTTGCTTAGGGTTCTCCACAAAGCATCCACCTTTGTTGAACCTTACTTGATAGCCTCTTTCAACCATTTGACCAACGGACACCAAGTTCTTTGTGATGGTAGGTACATGCAAGACATCCTTGAGACATCTTCCTTCCTCCTTGTCATCCAAAGCTACATCTCCAACATGGGAGATCTCATGGGCTGTATCATCACCTGTTTCTACATGTCCTTTACCTTTGGGAACATGTAGATTAGTAAACCAAGAAGCATTGCAACTCATATGGTTGCTACATCCACTATCAATATACCAAGTGTTATCTACTTTGCTTGAATTCCCATTCATGTGCATCATCAAGAGATTGTCATTTTCTGAACTTGTAAAAGCATAATTACCTTGGCCTTTGTATGAAGAACCTTGATTATAGTTCCTTTGGTTTCCTCCTTGGTAGCAATCTCTAGCATAGTGGCCAAACTTGCCACATATGTAACATCCTTCGCCATCTTGATTCCTGTTTTGTTGATGTCGTCCTCCTCTTCCTCTTGATCTTCCTCTCCCTCTTTGTGATGAGGTGCCTTGGTCATGTCCTTGATTTCTTGAGTGGCCTTGCCTTCCTCCAAACCTTCCTTTGCCCCTTCCTTGTCCTTGTCTTCCTTTGCCCCTTTGATTACCTGCATAGAAAACTTGTGCATCTTTGCTTTTAGTTGAACTTCCACCTATGTTCATTTCTTTGGTGACCATGAGAGCAACCAATTGCTCAAAATCGGGAAGATTATCCCTTACATAAATTGAAGTGGTAAAGGGTTTCCACTTCTCATCATCTCTCAAACCATTGAGAGTATAAGCCACAAGATCGTCATCGTCTACGTGGCTTCCAATGGATCCCAATGCATCTGATAACTCCTTGACCTTAAGTATGTAGTCATTTATGCTACTCCCTGAGCTCTTCCTAAGGTTGTTGAGCTCATTCTTGAGTTGGATCTTCCTTGCTTTGGTGCTTGTTGAATAAAGCCTTTCAAGTGTCTCCCATACCTTCATGCTTGAATCCAGGTCTTGGATATGGCCGATCATGCTATTGCTAATGTGTTGGGAAAGAATAAAGATAACCCTCTTGTCTCTTTCATTCCATTCCCTAAAGGCCCTTCTCTGGTCATTGGTTGGATTCTCATCCAACCTAGGTCTTGGTTCACTTCCACTAATCAACCCCCAAAGGCCCTTGCCCATAAGATAGTTGGAGACCCTAAATCTCCATGGTTGATAGTTACCTTTGTCTAGCTTTTCAATTTGAGTGTTGAAGTCTCCCATATCTAGTCTTTGATACTTGACCTAGCCCTTGGCTAATGCTCCAATGTGTCTAAAATGAAAATGAGGCTCTGAGGTTACCTCAATCCAAAGCTTTCCTTAGATGGACACCTTGTGCTCTTGCAAATTTGAGTAGAATAGCTCCCCCTTGATGTGAGCTACCTCCAAGAAGCTTTTGTTGATGCAACTCTTCAACCACCAACTCCAAGAGGTCTTCTTGCTTGTATGTGATACCTCCAAGATGCCCAAATGCTCTGATACCACTGATGGGGGAAGTATCTCAACCCCTAAGCATTGATGAAGCGCGAATGACCTCCACATGTATCCTTCGCTGACCTCTGCACACCAAAAATGCTCTTACTCAGAGCTTATGCAGAGAACTCCAGTGAGCTTTTGTAAACCTATAGTAGACACCAAGGGCTTTCCAACAAAACAAGTTTCACTTGAAATGGATGCTTACACAAAGAGAAACAATGTCTACAACATGAGCTAGTTGAATGCTCACAACTGCTAGTCAAGCAGAGACCTCACTTCACTCCAGCAAACTTTTCTCAGAGATTATACAGAGAATGAATCTCAAACTTCAGTCAACTTTAGATCACTCTAATAGCTACCCAATGACACCAAAATCATAGCAAATGGATACATAGAGAAGGAGAACCAGCCCTTACAACAGAGAGCAAAATATTTCCAACAGAGCCTACACAAAGAGAGAGATATCAATCACACAACTTCACTAAAATGAATGTTGCTCCCAGTTTACTCAGAGAATGCTCCAGAGAATTGGTAAGCATAAAATAGACTCTTATAGCTATCCAATGAGACAAGAATTACATCAAATGGATACCATATGAGGGAGAAGAAACCAAACAAGCAAGCAAGGGGGTTGTTTAAGCAAGGGGCTTGCTTATCACAACTCCAGCACTTAGTGCTCACTTTACATGAGTTAAAACTCCAAGAAGATGGCCCAAAAGAAGTCGGGATACATGCTCCTTTTATAGTGAGAGGTGTGGCCCTAAAATCTAGGAACTACCTTTCCAAATCAGGCTCCTAACTTGGAGGAATTAGTTGAGATGACTTGGGGAGTGGTTGAGTGACTTTTCTTGATGGAATCTCGTGGCTTTTGGCTTCCTTTGATTGCTCCACATGTCCATAAAAGATTCCCCACGAATTTTTAGCTTGAAGCTTGACTTTTAACAGAAAACCAGATGGGTTATAGGCTACGGAGTTCTCTAACCAAACAATTTATTGTTTCTAGAGATGTGACATTTGATGAACAGAAGAATTGGTATGTAGATAAAGAGTGTAATAATGAAACATTTGAAGAAGAGGTAAGAATAAGTGAAAGAGGGAAATCCACATGTAGGTAGACGGAGATGAAGATTATATGCAAGCAAGCACATCCAGGGTTGGATCATATACAAGAAATGAAGATGTACCTAGATTTGATGAAGAAGTATATGCAAATAACATGAAGAGTGTGAACCAAGAAGGTCAACTAGATTGAACAAACAACCAACAAGGTATTCCTATGATACTTCTTATTTGACTTAGAAAAACTATGCTTACATGGTTAAGGAAGATGAAGAACCTCAAAGCTATGATGAAGCAAAGGGTAAGAAACAATGGGAAGAAGCAATTAAGAAAGAGTTTAATGCACTTGAAACTCTATCTTCTTTGTACCTACCATGTCTTTAAATCTTTATAGCTTTGGCTCATCGAAGATTTTGGTTAGCATATCTGCAATCTGATATTTTTTTGGAGTATGTATGACTTCAATCTCCTTTTCAATCACCTTCTCTCTTAGAAAGTGATACTGAATCTCAATTTGTTTAGTCGTGGCATGAAAAACGGGGTTAGCAGCTAGATACAATGAACTCATGTTATCTCCATGAATAGTGGGTGTACTCTGAATGTTGTCAAAACTCTTCATAAGAGTCTTTAGCCATATGACTTCCTTTGCAGCTTCAACCATACCTTTATAACACAAGTATCCATATGTTGATCTTTTATCATCAGGATTGCTTGCCCAATCTATATCACTATATATCTTAATGTTTGTGTCTGATGTAAAACCATAATACAAACCTTCTTTGAGTGTACCCTTAATGTACCTCAACACCCTTTGTCCTCTAACCCAATGTTCTTTCCTAGGAAAATGCATGAATTGAGACAATACTCCAATTGCATATGACAAATTAGGCCTAGTTAACGTAGCATAGATAAGACTACCAACCAGACTTTGATATAGCTTCATATCCTTGAATTCTTCTCCTCCATATCTGCTCAATTTGTGATTCACTTCCATTGGAGTAGGTGCCACCATGCAATCATCCATTTTAAACTTGATCAACAAGTTCTTCAAATACCTTTCTTGAGTAACATACACTCCATGTTGAGTGTATGAGATCTCCATGCCCAAGAAATATGACAAGTCTCCCAAGTCACTAATGTTAAGCTCTTTCTCCAAATGTTTCTTGAGACTTTGAATTCCCTTCTCATTTGTACATGTAAAAATTATGTCATCAATAGATATGCACATGTAAATGAACCAATTGCTTTGACAAGCAAACTACTATCTGCTTTAGATACTTGAAAACCAAGTTCCTTCAAGAACTTCACAAGCCTATAAAATTCCATGCCCTTTGGGCCTGCTTCAAACCATGCAAAGCTCTCTTGAGCTTACATAAATTATAACCATTTAGAAAAGTATTTTTCACATCTAATTGACATAATCTCCAATCTCTACATGCAGCAATGCCTATGAGTGTCCTAATAGTTGTCAACTTTTCCAGAGGACTATAGGTTTCATCATAATCTATACCATATGTCTGAGCATACCCTTTTACAGCAAGTCTAGCTTTATACCTAAACACACTTCCATTTGCATACCTCTTTGTCTTGTAGACCCATTTGCATCCAATGATCTTCTGACTATTTGGTTTAGGAACCAAAATCCCATCTCTCATTTTCCATCATTGCGTCATATTCTTCGTGCATAGATTTCTCCCAATTTTCCTTACCTTTTGCCTCTTCATATGTAGAAGGGTCTTCACCTGCTTTCACTATGTAAGCATAGTCTTTAGTAGTCAAAAACTAAGTTTCATAGCTATACCTTGTAGGTTGCCATGTGTGTCTTGATGACCTCCTAAGTTCTCCACTTCTTGAAGTTTGTGGTTCATCACATTCTAGATCAAACGTTGGCATTTCTTCAACTTCAATTTGTACTTCATTGCTTTCTTCTTCATCAAATATCAGAACCTTTGATTTACCTTTCGTCTGATCCAACACTTCTTCATTACCTACATGAATATTTATTGTACCTGCATACCAAGTACCTTGCTCATCAAATGTAACATCCTTTGATACAAGGAATTGTTTTATGGATGGACTCCACAACCTATAACCCATCTGTTTATCATCATATACAATAAACACATACTTTTCAGCTTAAGGTTCCAAATTATGCCTCAACGGAGATGGCACATACGCATAAGCCAAGCATCCAAATACTTTGCAATGATCTAAGGTAGGTCTTTTACCCCACCAAGCTTCATATGGTGTCATACCCTGCAAATATTTACATGGTAACCTATTGACCAAATATGTAGCTCTATTTACAGCCTTAGCTCACAAGTAATTGAGACAATTTTTCTCCTTCATCATTGATCTTGCAAACTCAACAAGAGTTCTATTCCTCCTTTCTGCTACACCATTTTTTTGAGGAGAGTACTAGCAAGCAACTTTTCTTTTTATACCTACATTCCATAAGTAATCACTGAACTCATTAGAGAAATACTCTCCCCCTCCATCTGACCTTAGTCTCTTCAACTTTTGACGTGTGATTCTTTCTGCATACACATGATAATGCTTCAATGTATTAAATACCTCTGACTTATCTTTGATCACATAGATAGTGATCCACCTGGTGGCATCATCAACATAAATCACATAATATCTTGAACCATTTATAGTGAAATCCTTTCATGGTCCCCACACATCTATGTGTAGCAACTCAGGCTTCTCTAAATATGTAAATCCATGCTTATAATATAATTGTTTATGAGCCTTACCTAATTGACATGCCTCACATCTGTATGTCTGACCTGCAACATAAGGCAATCCAAGCACTGAACAATTGTTAACCATATCTTTAATACCTCTTTCATTAAAATGGCCAAGCCTCTTATGTCAAAGCTCTAACTCAGAGATCTTATGTTCTCCATAAGTGAACAAGGCATGACCAACATTACCTTGAATCTTGAATGTGAAAATTCTTCCTTCTTTCTTCCCTGAAACAATTTGTTTATACCCATTGCTAGGGTCTTCCACAAAAACTCCATCATTAATGAACCTTACTTCATAACCTTTTTCAACAATTTGTCCTACTCTTATCAGATTCTTTGGAATTGTAGGAACATACAAGACCTTACTCAGAAGAGTGCTTCCATCCTTGGCCTTCATAGATCCAATTCACTTCACATTATGCTTTGTATTATCACCTCTTTGAACTACATTATTAGTTACCTTATTCTCCAAATCAATCATCAAAGCTTTGTTACCACTCAGTTTATTGCTACACCGTGAGTCAATGTAGAAGACTCTTTGATCTTCACTTTGTCTTTCACAAGCTGCATTCATAATCAAGGTTGAATCCTCCTTCTGATCTGAAGCATAATTGTGGTAGGTATTGTTGTAGGATTGACTTTGGAAACCTCTACCTACATTTCTTCCAAAGTAAACTGTACTACCTCTACCTCTGAAATTAGCTCTTTGACTTCTACCACCTCTTCCTCTTGAATTAGAACTCTGATTATATCCTCCATTACTCTAATTATTATACATGAGCTAAGTGATTTGTCTTACCACAAATCCAACAAGCTTTGGCTCCATCTTTATTGATTCTGCCTCTTCCTCTACCTTTGCCACCTCCTCTTCATCTTAGGAAATTGGCTTTGCTAGTTGTACCTTCATCTTCATTTGCTTTTTGCTTGCCTTTGCTATTCTTCTTCTTATCCTTTGAATACATTGCTTGACCTCGACTCTTATTACCATCACCTTTGGCATCCTCCTCAAAAGTAAGTATGTGTCCTAGCAACTGATTTAAATGAGGAGTGAAATGATCTAATGACAATTTAGTAGACAAAATAAATGGATTCCCTTTCTCATCTCCTCTCAAACCTGTGAGGATTTGCCATACAAATGTATCCTCCTCTATATCTTCATCAACTGCTCCTAATGCATTTGCAATGTCCTTCATCGTTGTTACATAATCAGAAATGGATTGAGAGACCTTCTTCTTGAATGTGGTAAACTCTACCCACAAAGACGCCTTCATTGACTTTGTAGTGTTTTGGAAATGCTCCTCCAAAGCATTCCATATATCACTTGCACTTTCAAGACCTCTAATATGAGGTAGCAAGTAGTCATTGACTCCCATGTAGATAATGCTCCTTGCTTGAGCATCCTTCTTTATCCAAGTCTTCAAATCTAAGAGTTCATCCCTAGTTGGAACACTAGGATCTCTGAATTGTGGTTTTTCTTCTTCACCCATAATTTAACCTATCAAGTCTTTGCTCATGAGATGAGCTTCCATCCTCATTGACCATGCTGGATAGTTTTCTCTATCCAATTTCTCCATCTGAAGAGAATCTCCCATCCTTTCTTCACATGTGTATTTTATTCAAGTTTAATGAGGAATAAGTGTACCTTTACTTCAAATAAAGTTCCTTTTGATCTTCTTGATAGCTTCAGACCTGCTTCTCAATCTTTCACTTCAAACTTTCACCTTTTTGAACCTTCAAGTGTTGATTTTTTTGTATGACTGCAGCAGTCGAGGTCATCCTTTCTTCAATTTTGATGATTTTTGCTCTGATACCACTGATGGAGAGTGTTAATCTCCAAAAGAAAAAGCTAACCTTGATGTTAGAGCACCTCTATATCAATAATAACTCAAAACCTTTACCAATTTGGAGGATCAATGTGTCGCCTATAGATTGTGCACCTTCTTCAACTTAAATTATCTCAAATGGCTCAGTAAATCTTGAGAAATGAATCAAACACTTCACCTTCTTTATGGCCAAGCATTATCATGGTTCGCCCCAATCTTGGTGAAGGATATGGCCGTACTTCATTACTATGAGGGGTTTCTTAGAGAGCTCATCGCCACATTTGGAGATGCGGACAGGAGTCGAGTAGTAGAAACAAAACTTCGAAAGCTACCTCAAGGTAACCGCCCTCCCTCTACCTATGCATCAGAATATAGGCAGTTGATATGTGACCTCACTTGGCATGAAGATTATTTCATAAGACAATCTAGATGGAGCTTAAGAGATGATGTGAAGGACCTTCTACTCACGATGCTAGAGGTTAAGACATTGAATGAATACATCAACCAAGCTATTCAATGTGATAACCACCTTTTTGAAAGGAAACAAGAAAAACAAGTAGAAGGAAGACCTCGCCAATGGAAACCCGTCCAACCCACTCGTAGAGATGAGTCTATGCCCGAACCTATGCAGATAGATGTAACTAGGTTCCAACCTCTAACACCACAAGAGAAACAAAGGAGGAGGGAAAACAAGTTATGCCTATATTGTGGAAACCCTGGACATATTGCAGTTAATTGTCCGAACAAGAGAACAAACTCCAGAGTCGTAGCCACCCTTGTCGAGTAGGGAAACGACAAAGTCCAGTTGTAAAAGAGACCGTGCAGCTGGACCATGATATAAGAAAGGGTCTCATAATTCCAGGTACACCTATAGAAACATGTCTTGCACTTGTCAAGTTAATCATGCACAAGAAGATGCTTTCCCTTACAACCCTAGTAGATTTAGGAGCATCCTCATGTTTCATCGATGAAGGATTGGTTAAGAAACATGGAATTCTTGTACTTTGGAAGAACAAACCAATAATAGCTGAAGTAGTAGATGGACGACCTCTAACATCTAGGAATATAACCATGGAAACTACACCATTAAGAGTACACATTGGTGACCATGAATCCCACATATGTTTCAATGTAATATCAAGCCGAGTACATCTAGTGATCATTGGAATGCCCTGGTTAAAGAAGCATAATCGAGACATTAATTGGGAAAACAATAAAATCACCTGTCGAGATATCAAGAAGAATCCAACATATGTCGGAGCCAAAGCCTTCATACATGCAATAAGGAAGGAACCTACATATATGATATATGCCATACCAGCTCAAGAATCCAAGAAAGGTGATGTAGTACAACTACCTAATCAGTACAAAGGCTTTGCAGATGTTTTTGAAACGAAGAATGCAGATATCCTCCTAGAGCATAGACCTTACGATTGTCCCATAGATCTTCAAGAGGGAGCATAACCACCCTTTGGAACAATCTATAGACTATCCCTAGAGGAACTTATAGAACTACGCAAGAACATTGATGAGAATCCAGCAAAGGCATTTATCAAACACTCGAAGTCTCCAGCAGTAGCTCCTATTTTATTTGTAAAGAAGAAGGATGGGACTCTACGGATGTGTTTAGACTATCGTGGATTGAATAAAGTCACTCTAAAGAGTAGATACCCGCTACCACTTATATCAGAGCTCTTGGAACACCTTGGAAAAGCAAAATTCTTCACGAAGATTGATCTTTGAGGAGCTTACAACCTTGTCAGGATCAGAGAGGGAGGCGAATGGAAGACAACATTTCAAACCAGGTATGGCCATTTTGAATATGTAGTTATTCCATTTGGTCTAAAAAATGCTCTAGCTATCTTCCAACATATGATGAATGATATCTTTCAAGAATATTTAGATGATTTTGTTCTAATATACCTTGACGATATCTTGATATTCTCCAAAAATCTAGAGGATCATGAATGTCATGTAAAGATAGTCCTAGAGAAACTAAGAGAAAAAGGATTATATGCAAAATTGGAGAAGTGCTCTTTCCATAAGACAAAAGTGGATTTTTTAGGGTACATTGTATCAGATAAAGGAATTCTTATGGACCCTAAGAAGATTCAGACAATCCTTAATTGGCAACCCCCTTCATGTGTTCGAGATGTACAAGTTTTCTGGGGTTTGCCAACTTCTATAGGATATTCATTAGAGATTAATCCAAGATAGTAACACCTCTTACCAAGCTTACAGGTAACTCCAAATTCTCATGGACGAGGAAGCAAAAAAAGTATTTTAGACCTTGAAATCAGCATTCACTATTGCTCCAATTCTAGTTCATCTTGATTCTAGTAAGCCGTTCTTCCTAGACACAAATGCATGAGACTTTGCCCTCGGGGCCATTCTTTCCCAATATGGAGATGATGGACACCTACATCTAGCTGCATATCATTCAAGGAAATTTTCTCCTCTAGAAATTAATTATGATATTCATGACAAAGAACTTCTTGCCATAGTGGATGCCTTTGATACCTGGTGCCACCATCTAGAAGGAGCAGCTCATAGATTTATCGTGTATACACACCACAAGATCCTAGAGTATTTTATGAACACCCGCATCCTCAATAGAAGACAATCTTGATGGAGTAACTTTTTATTCAGGTTCGACTTTGTCATCACATATCGTCTAGGATGGCAACAGTGTCAGTTAGATGCCTTGTCAAGAAGATCTTAGCTTGCACCAAAGAAGGGTGAAGAGGCCTTTGATGAATAGGAGAGCGTATTACTCAAGCCTGAGCATCTCTAGTTAGCAGCTATCTCTTCAAGCCATCATGAAGATTCAGCCTTGAATCATTTGATCCGTGAGACTCTACCACGAGATGAATTTTTTTCTAACGTTAAACAAAAAACTCAAGAAGGAAGAATTCAAGAAGTAAATGAATTCCAAGAAAAGGATGGGTTACTATTCTATAAGAACCTATTGTATGTCCCTCCAGGAACTCCCAGGATCCCAGTACTTCAAGAATGTCATGAAAACCTTACAGGAGGATATTTTTGAGTGAATAAAACAATAGAAATTATATCAAGGGATTTTTGGTGGCCTCAAATGTGGAAGGAAGTCAAAGAATATATCCGAACCTGTGACACTTGCAATAGATCTAAAGTACCACAACATAAACCTCATGGCATCTTGCAACCTTTACCTATTCCAGAAAGGCCATGGGCTTCATTATATATGGACTTCATCACAGACATACCAAATTCAAACAAGTATGATGCCATTCTTGTTATAGTGGATAGATTTACCAAGATGGCACACTTCATTCCAAGTACGAAGGCAATCACAGGTGTAGCCACTGCTAGGCTTTTCCTTAGATACATATTTAGGCTTCATGGATTGCCTAATGATATTTTTTGTGATTGAGGTCCACAGTTCATATCCAGCTTTTGGAATAATCTCTGCAAGCTCCTTGGTGTTCAAGTTAAACTATCTACAGCCAGTCATTCACAGACTGATGGACAAATGGAATAGGTGAATCAAGTCCTAGAACAATATCTCTGTTGCACCATCAACTATCATCAGAATGATTGGTTTGAGTTGTTACCCTTTGTAGAGTTTTCCTATAACAATAGTGTTCATACATCTACCAAGCAGACTCCCTTCTTTGAAAATTATGGAAAACATAAAGGAAGATATCCATAAAGCTCAAGAACATTATGAGAACTATGCATATTAACATCGTGTTCAAAATCCATCGTAGCAAATTGGGGATAAAGTATGGTCACTCAGAAACAATTTACAAACTTCAAGGCCCTGTGCAAAGTTAGATCATCAAAGATTTGGTACATTCACCATCTTGGCCAAGATCAATCTAGTCACCTTCATGCTCCAGCTACCAAGCATCATGAGAATACATCTAGTCTTCCATGTATTCATGTTGGAACCATATCAGATGTCACCATTGAGGGGGGAGAGACCTATTCCTTCACCACCTATCGAGATTAATGATAATGAAGAATTTGAAGTCGAGCATGTCCTAGATTCTAGAATATCCCAGGGAAGATTGGAATACCTTATTCATTGGAAAGGTTATGACATCAGTGATTGTACTTGGGAACCTACAAAAAACCTTTAGAGAGCACCAATCGAGGTTTGATACTTCCATAAGAGAAATCCAATGAAGCCGAGACCAGATAACATGACCCCTCCTCTTGGAACTCATCGCTTGAAGGGGAGGTGATGTCATGGACAAAGGAAACCATCCTGAACCTTAGATTCCATGTGAATCCTATATCTCATGATTGGTTCAGAACTAGGAGAAATCAATGCTTCCATTGCATCTGAAACATGCCAAAACCCTAAGATCAATTGTCTACTTGCCTCATTCGGATATCTAGAGCTCATGTTTCAAATTGATGACATCATTGATGACATCATCAATTCGTAACCGCCTTTCAGGAACCACCCTTGAAAACTTGTATAAGGAGGGGTTGGCCACATTCATAATCAGTCTTGTTTATACTAGTCTTGGGAGGTCAAGGAGTCGTGAGCGCCAAGTAAGTACTCTTCAAGTTCCAGTTCCTGTTCTTGTCTTGTTCCTTGTTTCAGTCCTGTCTAGTCTTGTATCCTGGACATCTTGTCTTGTCCTCTTGTAATCTCGTAGTACGAGATCTTGTCGAGTTCTTTCTTGTATCTAGTTCATCTTTCAGAAGGGAGTTCTCGTAATCTAGAGATCTTATTTCATACTTATGATCCCCGATTGTGGGATCTCCTATATCATCTCTAGTCGAGTTGTTCATACCTATCAATCCCGCGTTGTGGGACATCTTGTATCAGTCACGTATTCTTGTATCCTTTCCCCTTAGTAGGTGATCTTGTAATCCGAAGTGTATTTCCAAAATCTTGTCTACTGTAGTCAGAGAGCACAATCTAGTGCACCCGTGACATAGAGAACGGGGGTGGCAAGAAAAGGAGGTGAAGGTGAACATCGCCCATTTTTTGTGTCCTAAAGGAAGAACGAATCTATGTAGAGGAATTCAAATGCAGAGATGTAAAAGTATGCATTTTTGCTGATGGGTTTTTTGAAAATGTGGACATCACGTTGTTGTCTGCTTATTCTGAAAAGCTTCCGGGAATGGTAAGTCTTTTGAAGTTATAGGTGAAGCGTTGGAGGTCAGCTAGGCCTAGCAAAAAGCGAGTCAAGAGATGAAAGAGATAGAGGAATCAACTAAGATGGAGTTTGCTGAGTCGAATGATGGCCATGAAAGAATGATCTCTCTCTTCTGCCTGGAGAAACAGATAATAATGCGTGAATAAAGCAATCAATCACTATCATTGGTTAACTCTTCATATAGATTTTTTGCATGGGGTCCAATACTTGTTAGCTTCAAGCTCTCTATGAAGATGTGATCGAATGATCTAGATAGTTAAGGCATAATCGATAGTGCGTAATCTTTAGATGGACGATTGTTGAGTGTGCAATCAAATGATAACTCCGAAACCACGTTCATGAATTAGTGCAGCCAAGTTCCAACAGGTCATGGCATGCTCAAGCTTCGAAGTACTACAGAAGGTGATCGATACAAAAGTAATGGAATAGAGATGTAGAGGTGCATAAAAGATGCTGAGCACTAGAACGGACCATGTGTAGTTACTTTGGTGTTGTGTGCTTCCATATCTGGTACATTTCTCAAACATTTCCAATGATGGCATTGGACCCTAGCATATCGAACCTCACACTAAAGGAAAAGAAAGGGTTTATACTTAGATTTCATGTTGACAAAGTAAAAGGCTTTATGCTTCGATTAGTGAGGATAGTGGCAAAATGTTGATTTCAGCCTGTTGAGATGGTGTTAATCAAAGTGAGTTTTGTCTTATATTGCTCTGCAAGCTTTACAAAATAACTTGCAGTTAAGTATTGTGCTCTTCTGAACATTTCAAAGTTGCTTTTGCTCGAGGTTTTTAGTGAAGTTTATGTGAAAACTAAATTGAATATAAACTTCTTGTCAACTCTTAGGCTCCCTCTTTGATGCCGCTGATAATGTTGATAACGGTCTTGTTGAGTTTATCTCAACTCAGAATTTTAAGCATATTAATAACAGTGCATTCACTAAATTGTTAAATGATGGGGCCTGCAAACATTCAATGTGCTAGATAAGTTTCTGTGTTGTGTTATGGGAGATAACCATGTTGGAAGCAAATAATTGCCATAATTCCAAAGAGGGAAGAGTGCTCTGAAGGATTCAATGAAGAAGAGTTTCTCTTTGTTTCAGAATTTAACTTCTAGCTTATCAGTGGAGTCTTTGTCCTCGACATACCCACAGTATTAACCATATAAATAAGCACATATTTTAGCAGTCTCCTATAAGGTTGCACGAACAATTGGAAAATATGAAAATCGCCGCATAGCGACATAGAATGTGTTTATGGTAAAATATATATAAATAAGCAAATAAACACTTACGAGCATACGATAGAATACAAATAGTTTCTCCATTAAAGCAAAGAATTTTCTCACATGACTTTTGAACTAAGCGAAGTGAAGAAAAATGCTAGAAGTCGTTTGTTCCTTTTTTCTTTTTCTTCTTCAAGATTGGAGCTCCGAATGCAAGAACTATATAGATGACTCTACAGGCGAAGTAAAAGTGAAACTTGATCTTCTCTAAAAACTATAACGACAATTGATTTGAACATGTCAGATATATGAATGTAAAAATAAGATCGTATGAAGAGTGGGGCATTATTTATTGCAAAATAGTGAACTTGCAAAATACAGAAGTTTCAAAAGTTTGGCCATTTGTTTAACTTTGTCCTAACATCAATTTCTTGGTGTGTTGAGTTTGTTAACTTCATGATCTTGAACCTTTAGCCTTGTGTTTGTTCAAGATTATGAGTCTTCTAAATACTTGGTGCTAGTGTTCCACACAAGCATGCATTTAGAAGTATTCTCATTGTTAAGTCAACAGGAGAGAGTTTTTCCCTCTTTTCCATGAACTCCTTGACATACATGGTGAACCCGACGTGAAGGAGGAGAGTGTAGAGACTTTGATCATAGGAGTGAAATCTTAGCTAGTAGTGCCATTTTAGGAAGCTCTTCCTGGTTGACTATTTATGGGCGACACTACAATGGATGTCATAACCCAGCTCTTGTGCTTCCAGCAAGACGAGAAAAGATGAAGTGCCATTCATGCATTCCACGAACGAGTTATCAAATGGAGTGCTTACCTCGATGGAAAAAATTCCACACGATTTTGTAAAGAGTAGGAGCTGGAAGCTCGATATTTTGGAGCCGGACTTACCCCCTTAAATGACATAGAACTTATTGAAAACTTTGAATATGTGTCAGAGTTGCACTTAGATGATCCACTAACAATGGAGGCCCAAACGCGGTGGCCGCAATATAAATTAGCGTTAATAGAAATGTTTGGTCTCAAGGGCATTGATAAGGTAACTCGAGAAAAATTCCTAGAATGGATTCACAAACCGAAAGACCAAACCATTTTTGATATTAAAAGGGAATTTGACCAAATTTATAATGACCTAATTGAACATGATAAGAGATAAATGGAACATGAGAGAGTTTCATTGTTCCTAATAGAAATAGATATAAAGGCTCGAGAGGAACTTCTCCCACAATTGCAAGACATGGAGACAAATTTCGGGCTTACTAAGGATTGGGATGAGGTTGAAGAGGTTGTGAGGTGGTACGCAGAAAAGAAAAGAGCTATGGAAAAGTTCATGCAAGACTGGCAGGAGGATATACAAGAAGAGCAAATATAGACACCACATCAGCCTACCTCAAATGCTAAGGTTAATCAACCAACTGGGAAGGAGGTTGTGCCTCCCAACACCATGGAAGATATGTTTAAAAGATTTAGTGATTTGACGATTTAGAGTGTTAAGCAGATGATGGAATCCCAATCTCCGCAAGTAACTATCAATAAAGCTCCAAAAGCTTGTGAAATTAAAAGACGTATTTGGTATGACTATTTAAAGTACAACAGATACTCGCCTAAGAGCTTTAAAGAAGCATTGCCTAAAAAGCTAGTTCTCATAAAGGAGAAGATGATTTATGATCCAAAGACTAGAGAAAAAGTAAATATTAACTTTGGACGGGGAGGCATGAGAGTGTTCTTCCCTAGCACATCTAGTTATGTTGCTTCAACATCATATATGTACGCATGTCAAGTAATTGATGAAAATAATGATACCGAATCCTGGTCTAAAGTGATATAGTCCCTAGATCGGGGAAAGATGCATCATGAAATTTTAAAGTCAGCAAGCAATGAGATCTAAGGGGTAACTGGATGGAATGATCATGTGGATAATCTCTCGGTTGTTACTTATCTATGCTCTTTGATAGAGCATGAGGCGATAGTGGAAGAGAAACAGAGGAGAACCAATGAGGGTGAAGAAGAGAAAAGAAGAACTAGGCATCAAGTAGAAGCTTCAAAAGAACAATCTCAAATACAAAATCAAAATCACCCAATACAAACAAACCAACCCACTCAAGTTGTTCCACCATCACAATTGACAATAATTCAGTCAAATCAAATTCCAACTCAAGTTCAAAACCCTACTTCTGCTCAGATGCGAGTTCCTACTCAAGTTAATAATCCTCCACAAGATCAAGAGATGAAACCTGTAAGGAAAGGTCAAGGAAGAGTGAAAAACCCATCATACATGCTAAAAATGCACATTGGGCAAGCTACGGATTTGAAACAAGTTCTTGAGAAAAGAGTGTTTGATAGTGTAATCGAATTTACGCTAGGTGAACTACTGGGGATAGCAAAAAGGGAATTTCTATAAGTAATAATCGATCTTTTAAGAAGAAAATGGCAACCAATAGTGGACATGCAAGAGACTCAGAAGATGGGTGAAGAGACACCTGTTTATGTTGTGCAAGCGCAAATACTCGAGTTGAAAAATATAGTTGAAAAATGTGAAATTAATGTGTAGCCATTAGCACATGAGGAGATGTTTTTAGAGCTGAATTTTCTAGAAATAGTTCCTTGGAGTCATTATACTAGAGATCATTTGGCTCCAGCCACGATTGAGACATTGATGCGATTAGATAAAATCAGTACACCAGTCGTCACTCTTATTGACCACGGAACTCAAATTAACTAAATGTACAAAGATCTCTACATGAAGGAGAAATGGCCAATAGATATGCAGCCGGGTTGGAGAATCACGATTGCTAATATGATGCCAGGCGAGTTGTTTGGTGCATGCCCGTAGGTACTAGTTACAATTGGGGATGTTAGTGAGTATCATAATTTCTTTGTGCAAAATCATTCGAGCTACTCGTTGCTTTTAGGGCAGCCGTGCATTACTTCCTTGAGGATGGAAACAAGAGTCTTGGAGGATGGATCCACCTAAGCATGAATCCGAAGCAAGGATGGAAAGAAAGCGGTCCAGTTTATGATAGTTTGTGTAGACCATGCCACGACTAGAACTTCTCTTCGGACCAGGCCTATTCTTGAAGAGTTTGAAGATCAAAGTTTTTAAATGAAGCCTTCATAGATCGGGACTATGAAAGCTTGGAAAGTGAAAAGATCCCGAATGTAAATATATCCATATCAAGTTTCATAGCACTTTCATCAACAAGTTCATTTCAGCTTCGTGTTTTTTCTAAGTTAAAAAAAGTGACGAAAACAATACATAGCAGATCTTCAGAGAGACTTGTATGGATGTAGAGTGCTCGACTTCGATGAGGAAATTTTTGGAGTCTTTGATGAGATATCTTTTGCAGACACATTATTTGATCTCCAAGAGTGGATTGAAGGAAGAAGAAGTGATTATGTGATTCAAATGCACTCTATTTCCATGTACAAGGAAATAGCAAAAATTGAGCAAGATGAAAAAGGGAAAGAAGCCTTCCTTGCAACAAAATACAAAACAGTTGACAAAATGATAAAGCTGGTTGCAGTTCCGCTTCCTAAAGATAGTAACAAACTTATGGATGGTGCAAAAGCCCAGCCAGCTCTCAGAGATAAAAGAAAAATAGGTCACAAATTCACTAAAGAAACACTTGAGCAAATTCAGTTAGGAAAAGATGGTTTCCTTAGTGAAAAAGAGAAGAATGTATTCTCCTAGATGATATTCAAGCATGGAAAGGCTTTCTCTTTCAATGCCTAGCAAATTGGATGTGTAGATCCGTCTATGGTGATAACTATGATAATTTTCACGATATCACATGTACGTTGGAATCTTAGATGGATTGTGGTACCAAAAGCTCACATTTCAAAACTAATTGACTTGTTGAATGAAAAGATTAGAATGGGGATTCTTGAGCCATCAATTCATCCCTATTCTAATCGATGGTTTACAATACCAAACAAAAATGGTTCATTGAGATTTATTCGGGATCTACAACTGGTAAATAAGGTGACAATCAGAAATATGGGAACTGGGCCTATCATAGATGAGTATGTAGAAGACTTTGTAGGAAAATCTATTTACTCACTACGAGATTTGCACTCTAGGTATGACCGATCTAGCTAGCTTTCGAGAGTCGCGACTTGACGACTATGAGGACTCCATTTGGGCTCGTGCGCATGTGCATTTTGCACAAGGTGCCATCAACTCTATGGCACATATGATGAATGGTATGCATAAGGTGCTTAGGGATTTTATTCTCCATCTGACCATGCCATTCATTGATGATGTCCCTATTAAAGGTTGCGAAGATAAAGATAAAGATGAGACTCTTGACAATGATGGATGTAGGAAATTTGTTAAAGAGCACATAAACGATTGTGAATCCATTCTTAGACGATTGGAAGAGGTTCATTTGACATTGTCTGTAGAAAAAGCAGTATTTGGAGTGCAAGACGTATTGATTGTAGGAAGTCTCTGTGGACCTAAAAAAAGGAAGCCATGTCCGAAGAAAGTAGACGCCATTCAACACATGAAAGAGGTATGCTCCTTGATCACTAAGGTGAGGAGATTTATTATGGCATGTGTTTTCTATGTTGTGTGGATTCCTCATTTTGCCTATGTTGCAGACCCACTCTATCATTGCTTAGGAAAGGGCAAAGATTCCAATGGAAAGACATCCATACTCAAGCTATGAGGAAATTAAAGAAGGCACTTGCAGAAGCACCATTGCTTAGGAAATCCTATTAGAGTTATAATAAACAAATCTACATTACCATAGATACGAGTGTGATAGGTATAGGCTGGGTGATTGGCCAAGAGGATGAAGAGGAAAAAAGGTATGGGATTCGATTTGGAGCTAGAGTATTAAATGCTTTCGAGAGAGGCTACCCTCAAAATAAGCGAGAGCTTTGGGGAATAGTGAATGCATTGAAGAATGATAAAGAATACTTGATCATGGCAAATGTAGTGGTGGAAAGGGATTGCTAGCCATTGTTGGGAATGATTGTGAACCATTCCACTATAGACATTGCCATATTAAGATGGATAGCGTACATTAAGTCGTTAAACCAAGAGTTTGTTCATATAGCTACGAGGAATAATGTGGTAGCTGATATGCTATCACGAGCTATATATGAAAATGAAGACTCTATGATTTCTAATGATGAAGAGAGCCTACTCATGAGATTGAAAAGCTTGGGACTAGTATTGAGTCTTCAAGAGAAGAAACTCAAAGGAGCTTAGGAAGTGGGAAAGAAAATAGAAGGAAAGAAGAGAAACCTTTTGATGTTCAAATAGGGATAATAGAAAGATTCAATGAAGACGAATATGAAAATGAGTGGAAGGAAATCGGAAGATAAGCATAAAGTCTCGTGATCCTAGTTGGAGCAAAGAAAAAATTCATACCATTCGGAGAAAGTCAAGCAATTACTTCCTAAAAGATGGATTACTTCGGAGCAAAAGATTGGAATATGTAACATACCTCAGGCAATTGTAGGTTGCAATGACATGAAAGGTAAGATTATGTGTGAAATGCATAGCTCACTATGGGCCAGACATAAGGGCTTTCAAGGGACTTATGAAAAGATAAGGGAAAGATACTGGTCCCCTGTGATGTATGTAGATGTCCAAAAATATGTAGCCACTTGTAAACCTTGCCAAGTGTACTCGAATGTTAGACATAGACATGAGTTGCATTCGACATATTCTCGTAATATCCACTATAAGTGGGTTGTCGATTTGGTTTCAATGCCATTAGGGGTGCAACAGATGAGGTATATTGTGCTGGCAAGAGAGGATCTAACAAACCATGTTGAAGGAAGAGCTCTAAGGGAGAAAACTACGAGCAATGTATGCAAGTTTCTACTAGAAGTCATGTTTAGTAGATTTGGCTTTGTCGAGAAAATAGTCACTGACAGAGGTGAGCTTGATGCTGAGGAAGCCAAAGACTTCTTTGAAAAATATGGAATTCGATTATCACTGACCACTGCTTACAATCCTGAAGTAAACGGGAAAATTGAGCGTGGACATCCTCCGATTATTAAAGCTTTGGCTAAGGCTTGTGAGGAAAAGATAAAGAATTGGCCAAATTACCTTCCCTTTGCCCTTTGGGCAGACAGGATGACATGCACTAGGACTACTAGGTATATGCCAGGAGAACTAATGTATTGTCTGAAACCTATTTTGTCGATGGAGTCACATGATTTAGCATGGACATCCTTGCCTTGGGAGGGTGAGATGTCAACAGAAGATCTTCTAGTAGTGCGAGTTCCTTAATTAGAGAGAGGATGAAATCTAGTAGAAGAGGTAACATGTAAGCTTAGAGCTTCTAGAGAGAGAAATAAGGTTGCATTTGACAAGTCCCATAGGTTAAGACCTAAAAATCTGAATGAAGGAGAGTGGGTACTCGTCTATGATAGCTCATTGGATACTCAATATGAAGCTCCAAGAAAACTACTGAAAATATGGTATGCTCCCTATGTGATTTGTAAAGTATTTGACAATGGAACATACTCGCTCAAGGAACTAGATCGAACCAAATTGAAAGAAGTGATTGCTGGAAGAGAGTTAAGCTCTTTGAAAGAAGAGAGAATGAGGATTATGAGATGATGATAGATAAAGCGGAAGAAGAAGATGAAGAAGACGAGGAGCTTACAGAAGAGATCCAAGATGGAGAAGTGAGATAAATGAAATTGGGAACTAAATAATATAAATATATGCATATGTAAATATCAAAAAGTGTAAATAAATATTTAGTAACTAAATATTGAATAATGTGTGTCCCAAGGAATGATTGCATATTGAATAAGTTAAAGTTCTTAGCATAAATGCATTTTTGTGTACATAAATAAAGATTACATGCAAGACATTTCTAGTTTGTCTTCTTTGAAGGTGGAGCTGTAGTCATAGATAAAGAAGTGTGATTTAACCATGGAAAGGGACTTTTTTGATGAGGTGGAGATATCATCTCGGAGGAGTTCAATCCGAGATAGAAATGCAAATCTAAATTTAGTTAGAAATAGACCTTTGAATCAAATTAGAAATACATCTTCAGAACAAACTTCATATGATGCCTCTATTTTTGAGTACTTACTTCCTGCACCTGTAGATCCCTTAGCACAGGGAACAATGACGGAGGAAGAACCACGAGCTAGAGTAGCTTCGAACTATATAAGGGATAAACGTCTAATGAGGCCTAGGTCTAGACTCGTAGATGAGGCCAAAAATAGAGAATTGGCTCGAGCCAGGAGTGTGTCTCTTGACCCATCCACGTACTACATTTTCTTGTCTACCTATCTGTTCCCTATGCCTGCAGATATTGAAGAATAAAAAGAAGAGTCCATATGAGAATATATCGTGACATGGTTCGAGAACAATGTGAAGACGATCCATTAAGTGAAGAAGAGTTTGATGCCTATATTCATGATTACTTAGTTTTTGAATCAGTGGAACAAACAAGATCTTTGGTATATGAGCATCCACAAGGGTAAAATTGAATAAGATCAAAGGATTATGAGTTAGGAGTTAGTGTTTGCTACAGAATATAAATAAGGGCGAGTGATGTCTTCTAAACTTATGATCTGAGGAGTGTATATATGTGTGTTTCATAATCATATCATATTTTGTTTTAGCTTTCAATTTCCAAGAACAGGTCAGTAAGAGAATTGAATAAAGGAAGTAAGTTGTACATAATGAAATAAAGTGTTTAATAGTTTTATTGAAGTTTTTTTTAGAATAAACAGGAATCAAATCAATAAATGGAAGATAGGGACTTCGAATGAAAGAAGAAGAGGAGATCGGAGACGACAAGTTCAAGCGGCTTCTGACTCTAAACTAGTAAGATGTTATTGCTTCAACTTTTCTTTTTCTCTTGTATATATGTGTATATTTGTATATATATCTATTATATAAAAAGACTACATGACTTGGGCACATGAAACATAAAGAAATGCATAGATAAAGAAAATTAAGTAGACCAAAGATCTCGTACGGACTATTGAGATTACATGTGATGTATGAGGACCGAGGTTATGTGAGTAGGATTAGAAAGTGGACTAGAACTTTTGGGAACCAGACCTATGAAGGTGAAGGAAAACCCTAAATTAAGTACTTATATATACCAGTGTTTATGATCACTAAATGAGTGAGGCACTTTGACTTCTATTTATGATCTCTTGTCTTATCCGACCTTCAGACAGATTATGTCTCAGGAAAAGACTTCATACACCAGCCACCTATCTATGTGCACGTGTATGTGTTATTGGGTGTTGCGATGAGCTAGTAGGTGGGTGGGACTACCTTGGTCAGGTGATCAGGACCACGAGGTGATGCTAGCTGTGTCGCATGGCCTAACCTATATGTTATCATGTGCTTATACGAGTCGATAGGTAAGTGGAGTCACTATAACCGGGTTGGTTAGAGCCATGAGCTGATGTTGATTTCATATGAGGCTGATATTGTGCATCGTGTGCTATGTCGGGTCGGTAGATGGGTGGGCTAAACCTCGCCGGTGGTCAGGTCTACGAGGTGCATCCGATTTTGGCATAGGCCGATATGTATGGATAAATAAATAAAATTAAAAACAAAAATATAAAGGTTGAGTTGGGATGAAGAATTAAAATAAAGAAAAATAAACAAAAGTAAAAGAAAAATACGAAAAGTTCTGATGGGGGTTCGAATGATGGGAGATCAATAGGGAAGCCAGATGGGAGTTTCATCAATCGAGTTGGTAAGGACTGGTATATGCATATGCTTCAGAAGGGCTACTATATGTGATCGGATCGAGTTAACGAGAGAGGTAAGAAGTTTTCAGTTCACTCATATAATTTCTAGTCTGATTGCATTCGTGTATTCTGATATGTTGTGTGGGATGCTTTTGTCTACTTTCTCCTCTTAATTTATGCCAAGATTAATGCATTTTCAAATTTCATACATCAAGTTATAATTTTCTTTAAGTCCTCTTTATCTTCCATGACTACTTGATCCTTGCTTGTATTCGATAATGTATATGCAGGTTGGCGCATCCAGAGGATGCACAGGTTCAGAGGGGGTGGATGTGGTCATGATTTGAAGCCAAGCATTTCATTGAGAATATGATGAAGAATTATGGAACGGGATTAATTGATGCTTTTGGGAAACTAAAATCATACAAATTTATTGAAATATGTCATTACTTGTGATTTCTTTCCTTGTAAACCTTGATCGACTCACACTGATAAAGCACGATAGTTGATGTATGTGTGTAAGATCGCATTTGCAATTCTATATGATTCATCATGCATCTGTGGTTGGATTGATCCTTCATTCGGTTCTCATATGAACTTGCTTCATTGGCTCTCAATTTGTCGCAGTATGTGCACTTACAAAAGGGGTCGGTGCAAATGTGTGCATAAGCGGGCATTAGTTGCCAAAACTTTATGTGAGTGTGCTTGATCAAAATTGGGTTTCAATATGTGTTCTCATATAAGCTTGTTAATCTCAATTATACGAGACTATAATTATGCACAAGGTCTTCATGTTTATGTATTTCCATGATATTATTTCGTAAGTGATCTTGCTTATGTGAATGTGAATGTGTATACAAGATGTTGGAAATGTATGTGCATTTCGTGTGAACACACTTTTGAATGTACGTGAATGCAAACAAAATATATGTAAGTGCATAATTTTAAGATAACAAGGAGCTACGTGCGTTTCTTCTGGGAGGAATGATTCCATAGATGGAAGGAAGAACGGAGCATGCCAAAAACGAAGGAGGATTCTCTAGATGCGATCATTTTTTTTTGTGTGATGCAAATAGCAGGAGAGTACTACCTCGTCGGGGGGAGAGATATTCTTGTTGCTGGAAGGTACTGTGAACGGGGGGGGCCTTCTCTCTCTTGCGCATGTTTCCTTCTTAGCCTTTGAAGAGGGGGCAGACCCTCGAGCGAAAAAAGGAGGAATAGCAGAGAATGGGGGCAGCAAGAAAAGGAGGTGAAGGTGAATAGCACCATTTTTTTGTGTCATAAGGAAGAATGAATCTATGGAGACGAATTGAAATTCCGAGATGTAAAAGGATGGGTTTTTGGTGATGGATTTATGCATTATATCATATATACCAAAAAGAAAATGTGGACATCACCTTGTTGTCTACTTATCTTGACAAGCTTTTGAGATTGGTAAGTCTTCTGAAGTTATAGGTGAAGCGTTGGAGGTCGGCTAGGCCTAGCAAAAAGAGAGTCCTGAGGTGAAAGAGATAGAGGAATCAACTAAGATGGAGTCTGCTGAGTCGAACGATGACCATGAAAGAATGATCTCTCTCTTTTGCCTGGAGAAATAGATTATAATGCGTGAATAAAGCAATCGATCACTATCATTGGTTAACTCTTTTGCTTTGAAAAGTGCCGTTTTCCAACCCCCGAACTTCATGTTCTAACTTAAAAGAACATGATTACATCTCTGTAGTAGGATTCATCGATATTCTAGTTGAATAAAGAAGAATCTATTATTTGATATCCATTCAAATGATCCAAGTTATTGATCGATAACTAGAGTAGAATTTACTATCCAATCTACTCATATGTTTTCGTTATTGCCATCATTTTGGTAAGACATCAATATAGTCTGATATTCACTATCCTTATTGATTTCATTTATTTTCTTCTATTGTTAAATTCGTGTTCTCATGAATGACATCATCTAGTGATGGATTAATATGGATTTCTAGTAATTCCTCTTCATCATAAGTAGAATCAACATGTAGAGTATTATCCCCTTCATCAAAAAGATTAGTATCATTATCATGTATAATGATTCGAATTTCTCTTTCAGATGTTGATGTATTAGTATCTGATGGTCAATCATCCAAAGCTATTGTAACCATTGATTCACATCTATAATATCAAAATTTTTCCTTCTCTACATCATATTTGTTTCTACTGTTCTACATTAGATTTTCTCTTACATTGTGCAATCTCTGCGTTCTTCTCTCCTCTGTTGTTTTTGAGTGATGGAAAGATTGTGATTGGGGATAGATTGTGATTGAGGAAACACTACAATATATAAATTATATATATGAATTATATATATGAATTATATATCGAAAACCCTATTATAATATTCTAATTCAGAAATCCTATTTCAAAAATACTAATTGGGAAACACTAATTTTGATATTAGGATTTTACAAACCCTAATTTAGAAAAATAATTCAGCCTTTTAACCATATGATTGAAGTATATGTACACATTGCATCTATTCCTCCCACCATCTACTAGAGAGATGTCTCTTCTCCAAACCTTCTGCCTCTATATATAGCTACTCGAATAAATGAGGATCATAATATATATAAAGATACATACACATCATGTAGATACACATGCATAAATATAAAATGGAGTAGATACATTATGCATTACACATACATGCCTATATGCACACATTTATATATATACATGCATACATATTTGCATGTACATATTTACACATAGACACATATACATATGTACATGTACCCATCACATATACATGCCTACATGCACACATGTATACTTATACATGCCTACACAATTCTAAACACACTTGCATATATTACACAAATGTATATGCATATATACACGTGGGCATACACATACATGCATACACAAGCAGACACATACATATACATGAAACACATATATGTGCATACAAACACATGTATACATATAAAACACATGAATACACACACATATGCGTAGATACATGAAAAAAGTTTTCTCCTCAAAGATAAAGCTATATGTAAAATAATTAGGCATACCCCCAAGCTTCATGTTCTAACTTAAAAGAACATGATTTCATCTCTCTAGTAGGATTCATCGATATTGTAGTTGAATAAAGAAGAATTTTTTATTTGATATCCATTCAAATGAGCCAATTTATTGATCGATAAATAGAGTAGAGTTTACTATCTAATCTGCTCATATGTTTTCATTATTTCCATCATTTTGGTAAGACATAAATATAGTCTCATCTTCAGTATCCTTATTGATTTCATTTATTTTCTTCTATTGTTAAATCCGTGTTCGCATGACTGACATCATCTATTGATGGATTAATATCGATTTCTAGTAGTTCCTCTTCATCATTGGTAGAATCTGCATGTAGAGTATGATTCCCTTCATGAAAAAGATTAGTATCATTATCATGTATAATGATTCCAATTTCTCTTTCAGATATTGATGTATCAGTATTTGATGCTGAATCATCAAGAGGACTTTCTTCGATCACTTTAACAATAAACTGTTCAAACAATGACCTACCTCTAGGTTGAACATGAATGACTTGCCACCAATGAGGAGCATCTCAATTCTTATAAAAGAATGTGTGTTCAATATGCCTAGGAAGAATATATGGTCTCTAGTAGATCGCATTACCTTGGAAGAATCAATTACCCAAAACCTAGATAATTGCTTTCTCAATGTGTAATTCTTTATACTCGGCTCACAACTAGTCAACATTCAAAATAACCTATCAAAATATATAAACACAAAAAACATTGATAAGTGCTTAAAGAAATAATACACTCTATCATAAGAAATATAAAACTTTTTCTACCTGTTTGAATGTACGAAATGATATTTCGTAGATACCACCAACAATTCCCACATCACGAAGTTCGCCATCTATAAGGTTCGTGTCTTTTGAGCTAGCACATGATAGTTGCCTGAAAGAAGCAACAATACTAGCATCCTCTCTTTTACGTAAAGAATCGATCCCTTTGTTTCTAATCTGCTATCCGAAAGCCCACATATTAGTTAACATTCGAGCTTGCAAAAGAAATCAAATTAGTAAAGAGAAACTAATCTACATATATGAAGAAACAAAATATTACTAAAATGAAATTACCTTTTGTTCACAACATATCATTAACTCTCTCTACTCATCTAAGATTTCTTCATTATTTGCGTTGGCGCATTGCAAATAGCTAACTTCTCCTATTTTTCAAATGACTTGATACCTCCATTGCTAACTCATACTTAATATTTGTATGCAAAGTTCATAAAGGAGTTAGCAGCATAGGTATTACGTCAACTAGAATAAGAGAAGCAAATGTGTCAGGAAGATTCTAAAGGTTGGACAGACAATTCCAAAGGCTAGATGGTCGGAAAAAAAGGAGGGCTCATCTATTTCTATTCAAATCCACGATTCTGATGCGCACGTGTCACCATGTCTAATTATGGATATTTTTGGGTATCTCTTTTTGGTGTTTTTCTCCTATT
Organism: Ceratopteris richardii; assembly: GCA_020310875.1. NCBI lineage: Eukaryota > Viridiplantae > Streptophyta > Polypodiopsida > Polypodiales > Pteridaceae > Ceratopteris > Ceratopteris richardii. The sequence continues at coordinate 8,207,316 of CM035434.1, forward strand.
TTCACAGGTATGCTAAAGAGAATAAGCACACTACGATCGCATGGCTTTTTTGCGAAATTTTTGGAGAAAATCGACTTTTTCTAAATTTGGTAGATTGCACACTTCTTTGGGAGGGGAACAATCAAACTCTAATATAGGGAGACCTGCACATCAACACAGGGAATGCAGAGAAATCTGAGAACTACCTTGTGATTGAGAATGAGAGTGAGAGTGAGAGTGAGAGTGTGATTGAGAGTGCGAGTGTGAATGCGATTTTGATAGGTGGGGGTGGTCAGGAGGTGGAGGCTTTGTCAAGAAGCTATTGTCCAAAGCTATTGTAACCATTGATTCACATTGATAATATCAGAATTCTTCCTTCTCTGCATCATATTTGTTTCTACTCTTCCACATTAGATTTTCTCTTACCTTCTGCAATGTCTACGTTCTTCTCTCCTCTATTATTTTTGAGTGATCGAGAGATTGTGATTTGGGATAGATTGTGATTGAGGAAACACTACAACATATGCATTACGATATGAACTACACACACACACACACACACACACACACACACACATATATATATATATATATATATATATATATATATATATATATATATATATATATATATATATATATATATATATATATATATATATATATATATATATATCCTAATTCAAAATCCCTATTATAATACTCTAATTCAGAAATCATCTTTCAAAAATCCTAATTCGAGAACACTAATTTTGATATTAGGATTTTAGAAACCCTAATTTAGAAACACTAATTGAGCCTTTTACCCATATTATTGAAGTAAATGTACACATTGCATCTATTCCTTTGACCATCTACTAGAGAGATGTCTCTTCTCCAAACCTTATGGCTCTATATAAAGCTACTCGAATCAATAAGGATCATAATATATATAAAGATACATACACATCATATATACACACATGCATAAATATAAAATGGAGTAAATACATTATGCATTACACATACATGACTATATGCACACATGTATATACATACATGCATACATATTTACATGTACTCATTTACACATAGACACATATACATATATACATGTGCACATCACATATACATGCCTACATGCACACATGTGTATTAATACATGCATACACAATTATAAACACGCTTGCATATATTACACAAATGCATATGCATATATACATGTGTGCATACACATACATGCATACACATGCACACACATACATATACATGAAACAGATATATGTGCATACTAACACATGTATACATATAAAACACATGAATACACATACATATTCGTAGATACATGAAAAAACTTTTCTCCTCAAAGATAATGCTATATAGAAAATAATTAGGCATATCCCCGAGCTTCATGTTCTAACTTAAAAGAACATGATTTGATCTCTCTAGTAGGATTCATTGATATTCTAGTTTAATAAAGAAGAATCTATTATTTGATATCCACTCAAATGGTCCAAGTTATTGATCGATAATTAGAGAAGAATTTACTATCTAATCTATTCATATGTTTTCATTATTGCCATCATTTTGGTAAGACATCAATATAGTCTCATCTTCACTATCCTTATTGATTTCATTTATTTTCTTCTATTGTTAAATTCATGTTCTCATCAATGACATCATCTATTGACGGTTTAATATTGATTTCTGCTAATTCCTCTTGATCATCAATAGGATCAGCATGTAGAGTATTATCCCCTTCATAAAAAAGATTAGTATCATAATCATGTATAATGATTCCAATTTCTCTTTCAGATGTTGATGTATCAGTATCTAATGGTGAATCATCAAGAGGACTTTCTTCGATCACTATAACAATAAACTGTTCAAACAATGACCTACCTCTAGGTTGAACATGAATGACTTGCCATGAAGGACGAGCATCTTGGTTTTTATAAAAATATGCTAGTTCAATATGCCTAGGAAGAATATATGGTTCTTTAGTAGATCGCATTACCTTGGAAGAATCAATTACACAAAACCTAGATAATTCCTTTCTCAATGTGTAATTACTACATTTATACTCCGCTCCCAACTACTCAATATTTCTTAGATAGCACCAACAATTCCCACGTAACCCAGTTCTCCATCTATAATGTTCCTGTCTTTTGAGCTAGCACATGATATTTCCCTTAAAGAAGCAACAATACTAGAATCCTCTCTTTTACGTAAAGAATCAATGGCTTTGATTCTAATATGCTATCCAAAAGCCTACATATTAGTGAACATTTGAGCTTGCAAAAGAAATTAAATTAGTAAAGAGAAACTAATATACATGTATGAAAAAAAAATATTATTAAAATAAAATTACCTTTTGTTCAGAACATATCATTAACTCTCTCTACTCATCTAAGATTTTTTCATTATTTGCGTTGGCGCATTGCAAATGAATATAACGTCTCCTATTTTTCAAATGACTTGATACCTCCATTGCTAACTCATACTGAATATTTGTATGCAAAGTTCATTATAAAAGAGTTAGGAGCGCAGGTATTAGGTCAACTAGAATAAGAGAAGAAAATGTGTCAGGAAGATTCGAAAGGTTGGGCAGACAATTTCAAAGGCTAGATGGACAAACTATCTTCATTTGATACAGTTATGTATAATTTGAGTTTACTTTCATAACATGTTTATGTGCGTATATGTGGGTGTATGTTTATATATGTGTATACATTCAGGTATATATAGATTGTATGTCTATGTATGCATGTAGTTATATATATATATATATATATATATATATATATATATATATATATATATATATATATATATATATATATATATATATATATATATATATATATATATATATATATATATATATAGAAAATTAAAAATTACATTTTAATAGTGTCGAGACAGATAAATTACTCCATCCAAGAGGATTTTCAAGGTTGAGAATAAGTAAGCTCACAATTAGTCTTGTCAAATGACTTCCTTCATATGCATGGTTTAGAAATTTCTCTCAAAGATATTTCTCATTTTTAGAAATATCAATGCTCTCACTCTCATTTTGATACCAATCCTCAATAAAGTCTGCCATGCCATCATCTTCATCATTCTCAGACAAATCTTGTACTTCATCTTCTTTTGAATATGGGCCTTTAAACCTTGCATATTCCACAGGATCACTTTTGCGTAGCCTCCTCATAGAAGCTTCTGATAAATGAGGTCGTAGTGACAATTGTGAATGATGTGGAGGAATATCATCAACATCATACATTGGAATCTACACACATGAATAAAAATCATTATTATTCCATAAATGAATAAAAATTAGACTTTAAACATAAAATTAAATATATAAGTTATTAAATATGCATAGAAAATTTCCATTCTCTCTTTATCTAAAATGTGCTCTTGGAGGTCTATACTATCCATAATTCACTAATAATTCATCCCCAGAATGTAATAGTAATAGCATTTACAACTATGTATTATGATACATCTCTACTCATGTATAGTGATTCATGACAATTTTCATGCTCCTCAAATGTGCAATTAGTACTTGAACTATTATGTAACCCTCGTCTACTATTTATTAAACTTGCTATATTTCCATGCATATAATGTCTTCCATCAATATATAATCTTTCATTTTCTGCAGGTGAAATCCTTCTACTAGTAAGGGATGCTGCATTCAAGCATATTCCATAAGTAATCATGCTTGGAACATAATAAGCAAGTCGATGCCAATCTCCAATCCATATATAGGACCACATAATGACATAAGAGCGACTTTAGAGTCCGCAGGCATATACAAATCCTCTACAGTAAAGAGACCACGAGTAGCATTAGTAATAGTAGATGGAGCAATCATATAGTGATTACCCCAAAAGTTAAAAAACTCTCCATCTAAAGGAATTGGTCCTCTATTCCATCCTCCATATCTTCTTCTATCATATGTTTGTACTAAAGAACAATCACGAGCTCGCAATAGATAATCTCTAGCCGTTTCAGTCTCCAACCTAAGAGGTAGAGGATTTCTTGAAAACTTTGCTTGTAATTGATGAACAACAAGTCCATGATGTGTACGAGGCATGTTAACGTTATGAGTATGAGAATTATTATCATCATCATCATCATCGAGCATGTATTCCTGTATATCAACATTAGTTTGATTTTGTATATGGTTTTTAAATAAAATAATGATATTAATTTATAGAAAAAATACATATCCAAGCATTATCACGTTGACTAGGTGGTGGTGCATGCTGAAAAGTACCATACTCTGCCTCATGTTCAATACATTCCAATCATGGTCTTCGATACGTGCGATAACAAGTGTTACACTAACATATAATATGCTCTTGATCGTAAAATTCATCGTAATTCCTATCGGAGGACACATGTAAAGTTGTTATATGGGTACGAGGTGGTGGAGTTCCCTCTGATTGATCAGAATCTAATTATAACAAGGAAAAAAAATATATCAATTATGTATATATCAACTATATTTAAAATTAAAAGTTTGATATACTTACTGTATTTAGTCCTTGCAGGATTAGGAGATGGTGGTGGAGTTCCATCTAATTGATCCGAATCTACAACTAATGGTATTTGATATTAATAATCTGATTATTTGCATACATAAACATTCAGATATACATCTTTAGAAATACACACATATTCACATAAACCCATTTACACATAATCACATATTCACATATACACAAATACGCATTATTGTGGGATAAATGCATATATTTTTTATAAATGAGTGTATATGCATGCATGTGTATGTGTGTATGTGTGTATGTATATATGTGGATATGTATATGTGTGTTTATGTTATATGTATGCATATACATATGTGTATATGTTTGCATGTATATGTGTATGTGGGTATGTTTATATGTGTGTGTATATATGTATATGTATTCTGATTCTTTTTTTTGTTTGAGATTAAAATAACAGAAGATATTGTATGGTGGAATAAAATAAGAGGCGACCTAACATACCGCCTGAGACATGGTAGTTTTTCCATAAACAGCTACGTCTTCAGGAGTCATTTCCTTAGTAGAAGGTATACAAATTAATAGTTTTTATTGATAATCTCATATGGTTTATGAATTTTTTTCATTTAAATTATGTATTTCTTTTTTCTTTAAATAAACAAGCTGTTGCAAAGAAGAGAGTTCAGTCGGGCCACACATCGCACTTAAGCCAAATGGGGCATCATGGTTTTGTAGCTACATTTGTAAGTATATGTGTTATTGCAAGAATATTTTTTATTTTAGTTAAAACACAAGAAACTAATCTTTTTTATTTGTTTTGATGTAGTGAAAGGATTATGGTCGATATCCTATGAAACATGACATGATTATGCTACATATTTTGGATATCGGCATATGAGGGAGTATATGCGAGATCATCTGGATGCATTTGTGAGTATTATTATATTTTATTTAATTATTTTATTTTTATGGATGTTTTAATTATTTTACTTATTTATGTTTGTTATATGTAATACAATATTACTATGGAGAGGCAGATATGGATGAGGTGGAGAGACAGACACAAGAGGGATGATCGCGATCATCACAGGGTGCTCAAAGAGATACATCAGATCATGCAGATGATCGTGATGATGAGGATGAGGATGATGGTGGTGATGATGATGATGATGATAATGATGATGATTAGGATTCTTTTTTATGACATTGGATATGTATTTACATATATATATATATATATATATATATATATATATATATATATATATATATATATATATATATATATATATATATATATATATATATATATATATATATTATCTATATATTGTTGCTTTTAGTTATTCTTTGAATTGTGTGTATGGTATTAAGTAATCAAAAGTCTTGTTCTATTGATTGTTATTATTGTTTATATTAAGCATGTGTTTCATTACTTTAATTATAAAGTTCATTCATATTTATGTGTGCTTGTGTGTTTATAAAATGTATATATGCACATGTAGGTATATATATGTATGTGTAAGTGTGTCTATATGCATGTATATGTATGTACATATGTATATGTGTGCATGTATGTATGTGCATATGTATTTGTGTATATGCATGTATCTAGATGTGCATGTGTAATTTTATATGCATAATGTATGTGTATGTGTATGTGCATGTGCATGTGTATGTGTGTATATGTATGTATGTATGTGCATGTATATATGTGTAATATGTGTGTGTAGGAATGTGCATCTATATGTGTGTAATATGTGTGTATATATGAATGTATGTATATGTGTATATGCATGTATGTGCATGTGCATGTGTAAGTGTATATGTGTATGTATTTGTATGTGCATGTGCATGTGCATGTGTAAGTGTATATATGTATATATGTGTATGTGCATGTGCATGTGCATGTGCATGTGCATGTGTATGTGTGTGTATGTATGTGCATGTATATGTGTAAGTGTATGTGTATATGTGTGTATGTGCTTGTATATGTGTGTATGTGCTTGTATATGTGTAGATGTAGGTATGTGCATATGTGTGTATGTGCATATGTGTGTGTATGTGCATATGTGTGTGTATGTGCATATGTGTGTGTATGTATGTGCATATATATGTGTATAAATGTGTATGTGTGTATATATACATATGTGCATATGTATGTGTATAAACACATACAAGTGTATGTATATGCATGTGTATATGTATGAAAAATGCATGTGCGTGTGGATGCATTTCCATTTGCATCCATGTGCGTGTATGTGGATGTGTGTATAAATGTATTTATGTTTATGTTAATGTGTGTATGTGTATGTATATATGCAATAATGCATGCATGCAAGTCTTTTTATGTGGTTGTAGAAATGTTTGTGCATATGCATGTGTATGTGTGTGTGTGTATGTGTAAGTGTATGTGCACATGTATGTGTGTGTATATATGTGTGTCTATGTGCATGTGTATATGTGTGAACGTGCATCTTCATCATGTATAAGTTTATATGTGCATATCAATAAGTGTGAGTATGCTAACTAATGAAAATAACACAATTCAAATGATATATGAAGAATGGAAATCGTAGTTACAATGGTTAGCCATATTTTTTGCTTGGTTAGGTTCTTGAATAACATGCAATAAAGAGAGAGAGAGAGAGAGAGAGAGAGAGAGAGAGAGAGAGAAAGAGAGAGAGAGAGAGAGATAATTTAAAGAGAGAGAGGTAGAAAGAGAGAAACAAAAACAGAGAGAGACAATAAGATAGAGATTAGATAAAACAACAATTCTGCAAGCGATTGTTTAAGCTCGTAAGCTACAATGCAATTGCGAATGTTGGAGGCTTTTCGATTAGATGCGTGTAGAAGTCAATTGAAGAGCCTCCATCATTTTATTTTCTTTCATCAAAGAGCCATCATGTAAGCAATGCTAAGGCATCATAAATGGCTATGCAATTAGCATTGCATAAGCGGCGATTATTAGTGTTGCTTATGCAATGCAAATTAGGGTCGCTTTTGAATCATCCCTTTAGCAATGCTCAATGTGAGGGTCACATATTCTGTTGTGCCACTTGTCCATACAAACATTGAATTTGTTGCCGTTCAACCGATGTTCCATGCTTGACGCTTGTTGTGATACTTTATGCAATTTTATAGCGATGAAATTGTGTCACGTTGTCGGGATGAAATCCCTCAGGGAAGTGTACATCAAAGTCTCTCAAAGTTCATTGATTTTTTGATTATGGTGTGATCTTTTGATCAAGAAAGGGGTATAATTTCTGCTTGTTTTGGCCCATTTAATTAATTGTGAGATGAGAATGCATGTCAAATATGTGGATTGGGCTTGTATATTTGTAAATAGTTGATGAAACTAACTTCTCACGCTTGAAAACGTAGATTTGACCTTTGAAACCCCTAGAAAACCCGAGTTTTACCCTTAAAAACCTAACATAGTCCCTTAGAAACCCTAGGATTCTAGGTCACAAGTGTAAATAAACCCTTGAAATGATGCAGCTGGCTCTAATTGTAGGCAAAACCTAATTTCCCCAATCAAAAACCCTAACTTGCACCCTTAGATTTACCATTTACCCTAGGTCTAACCCTTTAATTAATTTAATTTTGAACATTAAGTGTGAAACCAAAAACCTTAGTTTGGGAAAAATAATAAGAGCATCTAAAAATAGAAAGCTTAGTGAGGATGTTAGAAGATTCTAAAGGACATTTTTAGGGGGGGAGGGGCTGATAAATACATGCCTTAATCTCAATTATCTATCCCCTGTGCATCTTCCTTGTGGACCTTCTCTCCAGGTATGCCCCTTGTCTATTTCTCTTCATTCATGTTTTATCTTCTTTCTCATACTTTACGCTAGTGCATTTAGAGAGAGAAGGATTCGATGATATCTTTCCTCTCCACTTTGATCCTTCATAAAGAATTTGATGGGTTCTTTTCTGAAGAGGAAGAAGAGAAGAAGGACATTTGATGGATGTTGTATGTGTTGCTTAAGTGATATCATGTTGTACTAGAGAGAGAGAGAGAGAAAGAGAGATCCTATATGTTGTTCTAACCCTTATTGTTTTGTTTATAATTCTTTTGTGCTTTTGGTGTCAACATGTGTAGTGGCAAATGGGTGGTCTAGTTCTGACGCATGAGTAATCATAAAAAGATACACACAAGCAAACTAGAAGGTGTCGCTGAAAACAATTGATGTGAGAGGAAAAGATAGCTCTTTTTTGTATTCTTTTTTTTGAGAGTACAATGAATATCGAAAGACACACAGACCCGACCTCATAAGGTAGAGGCACCCATCTTGGGGAACTCTGAGGCCTCCAGCCTCGGGTAGGACTTGAACCTTGGCCATCTTCCTAGAAGTACAAGGCACATCTGCTATACCACGCCCACTAGATAGATGGCTCATTTTTCTATGTGGTGATTGATTTGTAAAATTTTGATTAATTATAGTAAATCATCTCCTCATATATTTGATAGTAGCTCAGAAGATGACTGCATTGTCATAGAGCTACATGAACTATATGCATCCCTACCCCATTGGCATTCAAGCCAATGATTCCACGAACACTAAAACATGGAGGATCATGAACATTCAGGGATTGGTGGAAGAGGGTCTAAGTCAACCGAAATGGACTTTGATAAAGGTAGCTTATGTTTTTCTCAAAGGAGGAGGATATAGTTCGGTTTTCTTGGAATCAAATGACATTAAGAATTTTTATTTGAATTAATAAACTTATATGTTTCAAGATGTCCTCTCTTATTTTGGTTTTGCATGAGATAGAAAGAGGAAAAGGAAGGTTGGAATGTGTAGCTGGATTAAAGGGAAAAATATAAAGAAGATTTTCTTACAAAATAGAAATATTATTTTTTTGTTGTTCATTTCATAATGAAATGTGCTAATGATGTTTTGACCCCGTCCTCCCCATGGATCCTCCTTCTTGATATTCTCTCCACGTATAGCTCTAGGATTCTCATGATTTCCTAAGAAGATTATATGAAGTAAATAGTTGAAAGATTTGAAGATCGAACTCGAGAATTATACCGTCGATGGATCTTTTTTGTGAATCTTTCCTTGAGGTTGCAGTTGATTTTTGGACATATTATATGAGGTTACTACAGATTTACGAAGTAAAGAGAGCTATTTGAAGAAAGCTTGAAGACCCGAAGTAAACACCGAACACCTAAAGTGAAGACCGATCTGCAAAGATCCAAGGTGAAGCTCCTCGGCACCTTCTCGAAGTGTAGCAGAAGTCTACAATGTATTACCTAATCCGTAGTGTAGCAGCATATTGTATCACCGATCCACACTCTAGTGGAATTCATTCTATTATTGAGATTTATTGGAAAACATCATTTCGATTCACTTTGTGTCATTGAGCGTAGTTGTTTCATTCTGCACTATATTTCGATTTTACATGCATGATACTTACGAGCATACACACACAATTGAGCCATTCTCTCCCAAGGTGGGGGCCTATGACATATGATAGGAGTCATTTTACAAGGGCGAGGCACCCGGCGTGGAGATGCCACTCGCCGAATAGGGAGAACGACCCACAATGAGGCCTGATCCAACCCCGCACCGCTCTTCCCTCTTTACCTCCTTCCCGACACCTAAACCCGACAGAAAGCGAGGTAGTTGCCCCCTGACCGTTGACGTGTCACCCACTCCTTGAGAAGAGGAAACACGAACCTCAGCATCAAAATCAAATACTCCGGGTACTCGCATTTAAGGTTCTTTGGTTTTTTTTTTCATTGCTCCACCCACTTAAATAGAAAGATTGATTTGATTACCTGATTCTAAGCATTCACATTCTACACTCGATTAGATCATACACGTGTACATTTTATTCCTTGATTAGATTAAGAATTTGTCATTTTCATAGCTTAGATCGTATAAAAAAGAAAGTAAAATGAACAAAATGATTGACGGACAGTTTAGGAACTACAAAGAGCGGTTTAGGGAAATAGAAATTAACACAAGTGAATCTATAAAATCAAAGTTTGGTATCATAATGACCCTAATGCAAATGATAAATGCAATATCTGACGCTATCAAGCTAATGGGCATAAGTATTAAAGACGTAAAAAATGAAATGGATTGTGAGATTTTTGAATTGAAACATAAGGTTGACCTATTGTCTAATCAAGTTAAATGCCTAGAAACATCGAAATGTGATAATGAACATGAGGTAAAAGTTCAAACCATATCTGCACAAAAATAGTCATTATATCTTCGAAGATCCATGCCTAGGGTGATACCTAGAAGATCAAGTTGGGCTGAGAACATACCTATATGTTGCTTTTGGTGTGACAAATATGGATACATGTTTTGGGATTGTCTAGCATATGAAAGTGCATGTAAACATAAACTAAGAACTGAACATGAGAATAAAATTTGTAAATACCAAGATACATCACCTTGCATTTGAATGTAGGAAAGGGAATGAAGGAATATTTTGAAGGGACAAAAACTAGATCAAAGTCAATCCAAAAGATGTGAAAACTAGAAAGACTTGAGAATAGTAAATTTGATGAACAAATGAGAATGCTATCTATTGAGAGTCAAGAGAAACCTATTGAGGATATCAGAAGTTGAAAGAACAAATAGAAATAGATTATAAAAGAGAATTTGTTAGAGAAATTCCTAAGAAATCAAAGAAAGACCGGGATATATATGTCTCATTTGATCCAAAACTTTTGACTAATGAAGATATATTTGATCAAGAGAAAATTAAAAAATTATAGTCTCAATTAAACTTTGATAAGATTGAGCTAGAAAAAAGTAAAGAAGAAACTCAAGAAGATATAAAATCTGATAAACCAGTTAACAAAACAAAAAAACAGTTGCTTGATGATATTACTAAGAAAATGGAGGGGAATGTAAAAGCTACTCCGAAGTCTTCTAAGACTTGGAAAAAGAACAAGAGAAGTGGAAATCTACCTTTTCAAGATATATTTGCAAATATTGAAGGATGATTGAAGAAAAATCATAATAAAATGTATGAGAATGATTAAGAGCTATTGAATGATAAAGATTGATGAAAATTCATGATGAGGATTAATGAATGATGATGAATGATAATGATTGATGATTTATGAATAATTAGTGATTGATGATAATGATGGTTTATGATGATTGATGATGATGAATGTTGATGATTGATGATGATTGATGATGATTGATGACGATTATGGAAGATGGAAGATGATGATCATTGATGATGATTGATGATGCTGATGGTTTATGATGATGGATGATGATGAAGATGATAATTTATTGTTGATGATGATGGTTTATGATGATGGATGATGATGAAGATGATTAGTGATTGATGATGATGATGGTTGATGATTGATGGATGATGATGAAAATGATCAATGTTTGATGATGATGATTGAACGATGATGATGAATGATGATGATTGAATGACGATGATGAATGATGATGATTGAACGATGATGATGAATGAACGATGATGATTGAACGATGATGATTGATGATGATGATTGAACGATGATGATGAAAGATGATGATTGAAGGATGATGGTTGATGATGATGATTGAATAACGATGATTGAATGATGATGATTGATGATGATGATTGAAGGATGATGATTGAAGGATGATGATTGAACGATGATGATTGATGATGATGATTGAACGATCACTACAACATATGAGGGGCATACCCACGTTGCCTATACCAATGGTTGCTCTCAGTGTCGGTATAAACGTTGGAAAAATGTACTTAAGCATACAAACGGTAACTTGATAGTCAGTATGACTGTTTAAAATGGATCATCAGGATGTTTTGTGACTATCAATATGGGCGTCCGTATAAGCATCAGTATAAGCCTTGGTATAAGCATCGATAATTTACTAGAAGTTAGCGATGCTCATACCAATGGTTATACTGACGTGTATATTGAGGCCGTGTTTTGAAGATATCGGGAACCCTAGAGCAAAACTAAACAGTTTGTGCATGTATTACACTGAGTATTGCTTACTTCTATTGAACTTGTGTGCGTGAAACGAATTGTGACCTTCATTGTCTTGTGCACACACGTACACATAGATCTCTCTCTCTAAACACACACTCTCTCTCTCTCTAGATCTTGCATCTTGGTAAGTGGTGCACGTACTCTTACCCTTTGTCTTTCTCCGTGCTTTATGTTTTAAAATTTTTCTTTTCTTTGATCTTGCAGAAGTTTTTTGGCATCAATTCTTTGAAATTCAAGGATAGACAACCTGCATTACACTTTGACGACAACGATCCAAAAGAGGGACATACATGTAAGTGATTGTTTTATTCTCTACTAAGAGAGAGAGAGAGAGAGATAAAGAGAGAGATAAAGCGATGAAAGAGAGGAAGATAGAGAAAGAAATAAAAACAGATGAAAGGTAGAAAAATAGAGAGAGAGATAAAGAGAGATGAAAAAGAGAAAGATAGAGAGAGAGATAAAGAGAGAGAGAGAGAGAGAGAGAGAGATAGAAATACACACACTCACACATACATACATTCATGCATATGCACACATGCATACATATGCACACACACATGTACACACATGCATACATACAGAGACATATACACACATGCATACATACACACACATATACACATACATACATACACACACATATACACACATGCATACATACACACACATACACATATACACACATGCATACATACACACACATATATACACACATACATACACACACATATACGCACATGGATACATACACACACATACACATATACACACATGCATACACACACACACATATACACACATGCATACATATGCACATGCATATACACACATGCATACATATACACACATATACACACATACATACACACACATATATCCCACATGAATACATACACACACATACACATATACACACATGCATACATACACACACACATATACACACATGCATACATACACACACATATACACACACATACATACACACACATGCATACATACACACACATACACATATACACACATGCATACATCCAAACACACATATACACATATGCATACATACACACACATATACACACACATATACACACATGCATACATACACACACATACACATACAAACATGCATACATACACACACACATATATACACACATGCATACATACACTCACATATACACACACATACATACACACACATATACACACATGCATACATACACACGCATACACATATACACACATGCATACATACACACACACATACATAGACACACACATCTACACACATGCATACATACACACAAATGCATAAATACACACATGTATGCATACATACACACACATAAACACACATGCATGCATACACACACACACACACACGCATACATACACACACACATGTACACACATGCATACCTACACACACAAATATACACACATGCATACATACACACACATACATACACACATGCACACATATACACACACATATACGATTTAAGTATAGATAAATAAATATGAAAATAGCTAGTGTTTTAATTAAATATACATAATTAACTATATAAAATTAGGATTTTAAGGTTTTTTTCACATTAAATATATAAAAATAGGATTAGGGTCTTTAGGCTATCTACACATGCATACATGCATTCACAAATATATATGTTTTAGGTCTAGGTCTTTACGATTAGGGTTTTAGGGTTTTTACACATGTCTAACCTATATACACACATACATGTTGAGATATCAAGCTCAACATGTGATTATCCAGGATGACACGTACCGGTTTTTTCATTTCTGTCACATGTATAGTGGTCATGCCGGTATATGTCAGGGATACTTTATTGAGCTTTATGAGATTTATCCATCGAGAGTGATGGCACATTTGTTTCTTTCCAGCTCACTCATCCACAGGCATTAGGTATTTCCTTATGTACTGATCTTTATATATTGCACTTGTTGTATTCTTGTTTTCTAGGTCATTCTTGTACATTCCTTTTGATGTAATAGAAGAAGAAGAACATCGTTCTTCCTTGCCTCAATCTGTGTGTTTGCTTCTCCTTGAGAGTGAGAGTGTGTGTGTGATCTCTCTTCCTTATCTCCTTCCTGGTGCCATGGTATCAGAGCCAGCGTGGCTATAGAGAGTTTGTGGAGAAGGTGATATTGAAGAGTACGCGACAATGCATGGAGAAAATGCGATTCACAAATGGCCTCCATTTGCTACGAAAATCGGCGTGAAGGTAGAAGACCTTAAAATATTTTCGGAGTTTTGGAGCCATCTCGACCTCAGTTTTGAGCCTATAAGATGGGGCCCATAGAAAAATCAGCTGAGTTTTAGAGACTATAACTTGCATTGCATTCAGCACCATATATTCCAGATCTAGAATTTTAAGCGATTCCGTGTACTATTGATAAAGGAAAATTGTGTTTTTGTGAGATCGAACTGTCACATCATAGTGTGATAGCGTTGAAGCAAAAGTGTTACTTGTAGTGTTTTGCAGTGTTCTGGATTGCTATAGAAATGGCAAACGAAGATGGAATGAGTCAAGTTATGAGCAATAAGCTGGAGAAGAACAACTTCCATGCTTGGAGATTCAGAATGATGAATTTTCTGATGGGAAAGGGTTACTAGGAGTACATCGAAGGAGAGACAAAAAATGCTCCATAGTTACCATAAAGGAATCGGAGTGAAGATCAGTTAAGAGCATATGAGGAATGGAATCAAGGAGCATGAAAGATAATGTATTGGCTATCTGTTAGCATATAGGATAGCATGATTGGACACATATAGGATTCAAAGACTCCAAAAGAGGCTTGGAAAAGTTTGGTCACATTGCATGAGACCATTACAAAAGGCACAAAAATTGCAACTCAAGAACGAGCTGCATACATTGGAGAAGAAGAGCATGTCGGTAAGTGACTACACCTTGAAAATCAAAAGCATATGTGAGTCACTTGCATCTATTGGCGTGAATGTAGATGATGCTGATACGGTGCAAGTGTGTCTTCGTGGTTTAGGAACTGCATATAAGCAGTTCAGAACTTCTATGTAGACCAGGGAGAATATTTCCAATTTTGTTGATCTAGTATCTATGCTGATTATTGAAGAAAAGAATCTTGGTGAGGATTCAAACTCCCAGGGAAAATCTAGTTATGTGCAGGTATTCTACTCTGGTAGAGGAAGAGGCAGAGGTAGAGCTTTTGGAAGTGGAAGAGGAAATGGTAACCCAGACCAAAGTCAACATCAGAATCATGCACGAGGAAGAGGTCACTTTCAAGGCAGGGGGAGCCAAAGAGGCCGCAGAAATTTCCAAAGAAATGATCTAGGTAATGATAGTAAAGGATGCTGGAATTATGGTAAACCTAGACACTTTGAATGTGATTGCAGGTTGAAGAATCAAAATAACAAAAGGTAGGAGAATAACTATTCATCCACAAGTGCAGATGATTTTGAGAAGTTGTTCATGGTTCAACATGAGATGATGAATACTATCTGCTGGTGTTTGAAAATCAAATGATAATGTCTGGTATATTATGTTTCCATATTGCAAAAGGCTTTGTATGGGCTGAAGCAAGCCCCTCGTGCATGATATGCAAGGGTTGTTGATTACTTAACTAGCATTGGGTTATCTATGTGTGATGTAGATCTTTCACTATATGCAAGGAAGGATGATGATGACATCACTATTGTGCCTATTTATGTTGATGAACTAATTGTAGGTGGTGATAATGAATGAAGCATCAAAGAGGTAAAAAAAATTCTTATGCAAGAGTTTGACATGAAAGATCTTGGTTTGCTGTGGTATTTCTTGCGCATTGAGTTTATACATACAAAAAGAGGTATATGGATGTCACAAAGTCAATATGCAATGAATATGCTCAAAAAGTATGGTATGGCTGATTGTAAGCCAATTTCTAGGGGATTAGATCAGAATTTGAAGTTGGGTACTACATCAGGTGAAGCATTGGAAAATGCTACTATGTGTAGGAAAATTGTGGGAAGTCTTATATATCTCACAATTAGAAGGCCTAATCTAAGTTACACTGTTGGACTTGAATGTCAATTTATGCAGGTTCCCAGGAAGCCACATTTGGATGCTCTGAGATGCACTCTACGTTATGTGATTGCTACTTTGGATTATGCATTTTTTTATGAGGTTGGTGGAGATTTTCATGTTTATGCATACACCAATGCAGATTGGGCTTGTAGCATTCCAGATAGAAGATCTACTAGTGGTTTTCTATTCTCACTTGGGAGTGCAGCTATTACATGGAGAAACAAGAAGCAACTCACTATTGCTTTGTGGAGTAGAGAGGCTGAGTATAGAGGTGCTACAATGGCAGCGTGTGAGGCATCATGGCTAGAAATGTTACTTGCAGATCCAGGTGTAGAAGTGGGAGAACCTATCACTATTTATTGTGATAATCTTAGCAACATATAGATAGCAAGGAATCCTATTTTCCATGCTAGATCAAAGCATATCGAGGTACATTATCACTTTATAAGAGAGAAGGTATTAGGAGGTGATATTGATCTTGTTTATGTGAGACCAGATTAGCAGGTTGCTGATATTTTCACCAAAGCACTTGTAGTTGAGAAGTTGAAGTTTCGGGAGATTCTTGGAATACAGGATATGGCATTGAGCTTGAGGGGGAGAGTTGAGATATCAAACTCAAGATGTGATAATCCAGGATGACACGTACCAGTCTTTTTTGTTTCTCTGACATGTATGGTGGTCATGCTAGTATATGTCAGGGATACTTCATTGAGATTTATTAGATTTATCTACCGAGAGTGATGGCACATTTGTTCCTTACCAACTCACTCATTCGCAGACATTAGGTTTTTCCTTATGTAATGATCTTTATATATTGCACTTGTTGTATTCTTGTTTTTTAGTTCATTCTTGTACATTCCTTTTGATGTAATAGAAGAAGAAGAAGATCATTCCTCCTTGCCTCAATCTCTGTGTGTGCTTCTCCTTGAGAGTGAGAGTGTGTGTGTGAGCTCTCTTCCTTATCTCCTTCCTCGTGACAATACACATACACATACAATACATATATACATGTATATTCACATGCATACACAAATATACATATTTTAGGTCTAGAGCTTTAGTATTAAGGTTTTAGGGTTTTTTCATACATATGATTAAATTAAATTTATATAAGGAAAAAATAAAGAAAAAATTTTGAATATATAAATGAATATAAATATATATATATATATATATATATATATATATATATATATATATATATATATATATATATATATATATATATATATATATATATATATATATATATATATATATATGTGTGTGTGTGTGTGTGTGTGTATGTGTGTATGTACGTATGTATGTATGTATGTATGTATGTATGTATGTATGTATGTATGTATGTATGTATGTATGTATGTATGTATGTATGTATGTATGTATGTATGTCTGTATATATATATATATATATATATATATATATATATATATATATATATATATATATATATATATATATATATATATATATATATATATATATATATATATATATATATATATATATATATATATATATAGGATAATCGTATAGATAAATAAATATGAAAAGAGCTAGTGTTTTAAATAAATTAATTAAATTCATATAATTAATATATAAATATAGGATTTTAATATTTTTTATCAACAACTCGTTCTTGAGTTTCAATTTTTGTGACCAAACTTTTCCAAGCCTTTTCGGAGCCTTGACATCCTATATGTGTCCAGTCATGCTATCCTGTATGTGAACAGATCCCCAATATATTACCTTTCATGCTTCTTGATTCCATTCCTCATATGCTCTTAACTGGTTCGCCGCGGATTTCTCTCTGGTAACTGCAGAGCATTTTCATTCTCTCCTTCGATGTACTTCTAGTATCCTTTTCCCATCACATAATTCATCATTCTGAATCTCCAAGCATGAAAGTTGTTCTTGTCTAGCTTATCACTCATAAGTTGACTCATTCCATCTACGTTTGCCATTTCTGCAGCAATTCACAATAGGACAAAACACTACAAGTAGCACTTCTGCTTGAACACTGTTGCACTATGATGTGATAATTTGATCTCAGAAATACATAGTTTTCATGTTCCAACAATACATGGAATTGCTTGAAATTATGGATCTAGAATATACGAGTATTGCCGAACACGATGCAAGTTACAATTTCTAAAATTGACCTGGTTTTTTTGTTGGCCCCACCTTGCCAACTCGAAACAGAGGTCGAGATGGCTCTGAAACTTTGATCTAACAATTTTCGTAGCAATCTGAGGTCGTTTGTGAATCGCACATTCTCTGATGCCTTCTTGCATGCTCTTCACCGTCAGGCTTCTCCATGAGCTCTGTAAAGCCACACTAGCTCTGATACCATGTCATGAGGAAGGAGATAAGGAAGAGATCTCACACACATACTCTCACAATCAAAGAGAAGCACACACTCAGATTGAGGCAAGGAAGAATGATCTTCTATTTCTTCTTCTATAGAAAAAAGGAATGTACAAGAATGACCTAAAAACAAGAATACAACTATTGCAGCATATAAAGACCAGTACATAAGGAAAAACCTAATATCTGTGAATGAGTGAGCTGGAAAGAAACAAATGTGCCATCACTCTCGGTAGATAAATCTAATAAAGCTCAATAAGATGTCAATGAAATATACCAGTGTGACCACTATATGTGTTAGAGAAGCGAAAAACTAATATGTGTCAAAAAATAATATGTGTCATCTTGGATCATCACATGTTGAGCTTGATATCTCAACAATGGATTGGTTAGTTTAGAATTTTGCAATGATTGATTGCGAACAAGAACAACCACTTTAAGGTTAGATGGTGAATCTATCCACATTCTAGGGGTGCATAATCCTAATCCTATTCTCATTCTTCCTATGTAGATAATTAGAGGTATACATGATGAATGTACAACATTTGTAGTGTATGTGAATAATTTGCATGAGGAAAATAATTGTGAAATCTTCCGAATCATGTAGAAATATTCAGATGTATTTCCAAAAGACCTACCTGGTTTACCTCCACCTAGGCAAATTGACCATCTCATTGACTTGTATGGAGGGAGTGAACCATATTCAAGAACACCATATTGTTGGTGCAAATCCAAGACTTCACATTTGGCTAGACCTTGAAGAAGATTTTGATGGCTCATATGAACCATACCTTGTACTAGCTTAATGATTACCATTGTAAAAGGTTTTACCTTTGGACAATATTGTAAATGGGTAGAGACTCGTGGAGTTAGATAGAATGGAATTCATGACTTTTGGTTGAGACAATATCTCCTAAATTAAGGGGATAAGTTTTTAGTAAGAGCCAAATTTAAATTCAAATTCAAATTTGAACAAAGCACTTTTAAAAAGGCTTTGCGATCTTGTGGCCTTAGACACTCCCTTTGATAGCTTTGCATTGATCATTAGTAGGGATTGAGTAGCTCACTCTATAGCTCACTCATCCCACTATCATTGGGCATCATTTCTTTGCCAATGATTTTGTAAAACCATGTTCCATTAAACATACACATCATTGAGTATCTTTGTTAATTTCTCTATTATGTCCACTTAGTACAGTGAACTTTGGATGCTCATATCTCAGTGATGGCTCCAGCATTTTTCATGTTCTATAGCTTTTTGGAATCAGCTCAAAGTCTACTTCAAGCTTTTAAAATTTGAAGCAATTGGATTCAGCCAATTGGAGGAAATATGCATGGAAGTGATCTCTGGTCATTCTCTACACATTTCCTACAATGTTTAGGCTAAGCATTTATTTTCTAAAGTGATTGCTCAATGTATGGTTTATCCTTTTAAGTGATTCCGCTTGGAATCATTAGCTATATAAGCTAATTAGATACCATCAAAAGGAGTTTTCTTAATTGCTATTGTACTATGAGCACTAAGCAAGATAGCCAGTAGGTATCAAGACCAAAATATAAAGTTTTCTATCACTAGCTAGTTGCAAAGTTATCTGTTTTGATCTAATTATTTGAAGCATCATCTCCAAAGTACATAGGCACTTATTTGGTGTCATTATCAAGCTAAACAGGCCTACAACACCACTGTGAAGTGAGAGCGGGTAGGTAAAAAGCAAGGATTAGTAGTACCAACTCATTCTCTTGTGGTATCCATCAATCTCTTCCAACGGTGATATCAGAGCAATTTGAGGTAAAATGGGAGATGGTTTTCCTTCTTTTATTGATAAATTGGATAGGAACAACTAGCAAGAATGGTCCTTGAGGATGAAGACATAGTTACAAGGATGGAATCTCTATGGATACATATCAGGAGATGATGAGATGCCCATTTCTAGAAGCAAAGGACAACCTACAAGAGAGGAGCTTGAAAGACTCAACTCATGGTGTGCCAAAGATGCATGAGCAAGGTCATATCTACTTAACTCTATATCTGAATTCATTCTTCCACACATTAGGAATTGTAAAACATCCCAAGAGACTTGGGATACATTGTCTTCATACTTTTCTTCCAATTCAAGAGCTAGGAAGAATCAATTGTGGATTAAGTTTAACACTCAAAGGAAGCAAACCAAGCAAAGTGTTCTAAAATATGTGAACAAAGTCAAAGATGTGGCTAAACAATTGGTAAGCATAGGAGAGGAGATTGAAGAAGAGCAAATAGTGAGACAAGTAATCAATGGCATCAAGGCAGATGACAAATGGGAAGCCTTCACAACTACCATGGACTTATACATGGATATGCAGATTCAAGATCTTACCACACTCATGGGACAACTCTTTACCCATGAAGACAAGCTCCAGAAAAATGGAGAACCATCAAGAGGTAACAACTCTTCTGCCCTATACATAGATAAAGGCAACACTAAAGAGAAAGGGAAAGCAAGAAAGTAGAAGATGAAGGTACTAATCCTCAAGCTAACTATGTAGGAAGAGGTACAAACTCAAGAGGAAGGGGTAGAAGAGGTAAGCAAGGTAGGGGGAGACCTTTCAACTCTTCCGCATGCAACATATGTGGATTGTCTAATCACACTACAAATGAGTGCTGTAGTAACTTCAAGAATCAGAGAGGAAGAGGACATCAAAGAGGTGGCTACTCACAATCAAGAGGAAGATTCAACCATAATCAAGGCTACAATCATAGCTACAACAACAACTACAATATGAAGTACCAAGGAGGATACAAATCAAGAAAGGACTTCAACAACTATACAGAGGATCAAGAAGATTCTCTTCTAATTATGGATATGACTTCAAAACAAGGTATCAACTATGAGCACCTCTTCTATATTGACTCAGGTTATTCAAACCATGTAGCAGGCAATGTAGCTCCCCTCTCTAACCTTGAGGAACCCAAGGGAAAGCATTCAGAACAAACAAGTGATGACACCAAGCATTCAGTGGTCAAGGTAGGAAATGTCAAAACCTATGATGGGAATAGAAATTTGTTCAGTAGGATTCTTTATGTACCTACAATCACCAAGAATTTGATGAGTGTTGGAAAAATAGTGTAAAAGGGTTTGCATGTTAGGTTCAACAAATATGGAGCTTTTGTGGAGGAATCCTAACATGGATTCAAGAGAATTTCCAAGGGAGAAGAAACAGGTAGATTGTTTACATTTGAACTTGAGGACACTAGGAATATTGCACTCTATAGCTACAAGCATAAAATATTGTCCGAGCTAGAGATTCGGCATTGGCTCAACCTCCTGGCTGTGAAGACCCAAGCAAGGTAAATTATGTGTGCAAATTGAACAAAGCTCTTTATGGATTGAAGCAGACCTTAGGCATGGAACCATAGGTCAACTACATACTTTCAAGGTCAAGGATTCATGATGAGAAAAGCAGATACTTCTCTATTTGTCAAGAGAGGTAACTCAAAATTGATATATTTATGCGTGTATGTTGATGACATCAGCCTTATAGGTAGTTATTCCAATGACATCAAACAAGTTAAAAACCTGATGATGTAGTAGTTCAAAATCAGTCACCTAGGGTTACTAAAGTATTTTCTTGGACTTGAATTGGTTTGTACAAATTCTGGAATTTACATTACTCAAAGGAAGTATGTGCAGTACATGTTGAAGAAGTTCCACTTGGAGAATGAAAAGGTTGCTAGAATCCCTATAAAGGTAGATCATAACTTGATTTCTCATGAAGGTGATTTGCTTGAATACATTGCAGGATATCAAAGCACAGGTGGGAGTCTAAGCTATGCAACCTTGACAAGGATTGACATAGCTTATCGAGTAAGTGTTTTAATTCAATTCATTCATAAACCTAGAGCACCTCACTTGGAAGCTACCAAAAGGATTTTGAAGTATCTCAAGGGTACTCAAAATCAAGGTTTATACTTTCCATACACATCACATTTAGACATCAAGTTATACTCAGATGCATATTGGGCAGGTTGTAAAGATGATAGGAGGAATACCTCTTGTTATCTTTCTTTTGTAGGTGATAAACCCCTTTCATGGTCTTCCAAGAGGCAACCTACTATTGCTTTATCTTCAATAGAGGTTGAATACAAGGGATTAGGTAATGCTACACAAGAAGCCATATGGATTAGATTGCTATATTAAGATTTGGGACTACACTCTAACTCACCTAAGCTTTTTGGTGACAATACAAGTTCTTTGCATCTTGTAGCCAATCCTATCTATCATGCAACAACCAAGCATATAGAAGTACACTATCACTATGTGAGAGAGAAGTTATTAAGCAAGGAGATTCAACTTGCATATGTATCCACAAATATGCAATGTGCAGAATTGTTAACCAAAGCACTTCATGGTACTAAACTTTGCATGTTTAAATCTATGATTAGATTGCACGACATTCAAGTGGATTCATGAAGAAGACCAAGCCAACATGTTTGGCTTGAGGTGGAGCTATTGGTGCAAATCCAAGCCTTCACATTTGGCTAGACCTTGAAGAAGATTTTCATGGCTCATTTGAACCATACCTTCTACTAGCTTAATGATTTACCATTGTAAAATGTTTTACCTTTGCACAATATTGTAAAAGGATAAAAATGCATGGATTTAGATAGAATTGAATTCACGACTTTAGATTGAGAGAATATCTCTTAGATTAAGGGGATCACTTTTTAGTGAGAGAAAAATTTGAATTCAAATTCAAATTTGAAGAAAGCACTTATGAAAAGGCTTGGAAATCTTGCGACCTTAGACACTCCCTTTGATAGCTTTTTATTGATCATTAGTAGGGATTGAGTAGCTCCGTCTATAGCTCACTCATCCCACTATCATCGGGCATCATTTCTTTGCCAATGACTTTGTAAAATCATGTTCCATAATACATATACATCATTGAGTATTTCTGTTGATTTCTCTATTATGTCCACTCAGTACAGTGAACTTGGAATGCTCATATCTGAGTGATCTCTCCATCATTTTTCATGTTCTTTAAGCGATCAAAATTTGAAGAAATTTCATATAGCCAATTAGAAGAAATCTACATCAAAGTTCTCTCTGGTCATTCTCTACACATTCCCTAAAAAGTCACGGGTAAGCATCTACTTGCTAAAGTGATTGCTCAGTGTATGGTTTATCATTTTAAGTGATTCCACTTGGAATAATTAGCTATCTGAGATAATTAGATACCATCAAAAGGAATTTTCCTAATTGCTATTGTATTATGAGCATAGAGCAAAATATCCAGCACGTATCAAGACCAAAATAGCAAGTTTTTTATCAATAGCTAGCTGCAAAGTTATCTGTTTTGATCTAATTATTTTAAGCATCATCTCCAAAGTACATAGGCACTTATTTAGTGTCATTAGAAATCTAAAGGGGCCTACAACACAACTTTGAAGTTGAAGAGGGCAGGTACAAAGAAGGGTTTAGCAGTACCAATTGTTGGTGCATGACAACTATCAATTGATGTTTTGGATGAAGGATTGAAGTCAAAAATTGAAGAAAAGATTAGCCTATGAAGCTTGAAGATAGTGCACATTCAAGGAATGAAGACTTGTATACATATGTACATTAAACTTATAGTTAGCTCTACTTATACCTTTGTTATGACCATGAGCTTGTACATATATGCCTATATATACAAGTAGAAAGTCGGGGAAAGTATGAAAAAGGATGAAATGAGAAGAATTAGAAGTTGTAAGAGTCACTAGAAACTTTAGAAATGAGGAAGATCTCTCTCATCATTCACACGTAAATTTTTTTGAATAGAAGAAAAAATTGTGCCCAATATTTTGTTGTGTTCTCCTTCTGTGTTTGATGATTTCAAGAATCCTTTTGTAGATATCTAATTCCATGCTTCTGTGGTTAAGATTTGAGAGCCTAATTGTAAACAGGCTAAGAGAATTATGTGTAGGAACATTTGTATGTGAGGAAGTGATGAGTGTCTTTTGAAACAGGCGCAATCTCGATTGTCAAAGAGATGATCAGATCTTAGTACATAGTGTAATGTTTTACACAAATCAGGACTCAAAATCTAAGTTGGAAGGTAAACCATCTATGGCTAAAAGCATTTGATTAAAGAGGCTGTAGTTTGGGAGATCCATGCATTAGAAGTTGTAGGTGTCAAAGTTGACTATACAAGAGAATAGTTTCACACATAGGTATATTATTTGGATCATTTCTCAAGATCTATTGAATCTTTTGATTTGTTTTAGCTTGGAGAAGGTGCTCACTCTTAAGGGCACACATTGTACAAAGTTTCATCAGAAACTTTATGTATTTGATAAGTCAATGAGTGAGTTATGTGTAACAGACTTTTCTAAGTAGTGACTCTCTTAACAATTAGTGCAAATCTTGATAGTTTGGCATTGAGCTTCCAAACGTGATTAAGGTTTTGAGTTATTCTTGATATAGAAGTGTTCTAACATCAAGGATAGCTTGTTCGTTTTGAGATTAACACTCTCCATCAGTGGTGTCAGAGTAGGAATCATCAAAATAGAAGAAAGGAGGACCTTGACTGCTACATTCATATAGAAATCAACACCTGAAGGTTCAAAAGGTGAAATTTTAAAGAGAAAGCTTGAGAAGGAGGTCTCAAGCTATCAAGAAGATCAAAAGGAACTTCATTCAAAGTAAAGGTACACTTATTCCTCGTAAATCTTGAAGAATTTAATACACAGGTGAAGAAAGGATGGGAGATTCTCTTTAGATAGAGAAATTGGATAGAGAAAAGTGTCCAGCTTGGTCAATGAGGATGGAAGCTCATCTCATGAGCAAAGACCTGATAGGTTACATCACAAGTGAAGAGGAAAAACTAGAATTTAGAGATCCTAGTGTTCCAACTAGGGATGAACTTTCAGATTTGAAGACTTGGATGAAGAGGGATGCTCAAGCAAGGAGCATTATCTACATGGGAGTTGCCTACTTGCTATCTCATATGAGAGGACTTTAAAGTGCAAGTGACATATGAATTGCTTTGGAGGAGCACTTTCAAAACACCACAAAGTCAAACAAGGCATCTTTGTGGGAAGAGTTTACCACATTCAAGAAGAAGGCCTCTCAATCCATTTCTCATTATGTAACAAGGATGAAGGACATTGGAGATGCATTAGGAGTAGTTGATGAAGATATTGAGGAAGATAAATTGGTAAGGCAAATCCTCACAGGTTTGAAAGGATATGAGAAATGGAAGGCATTCATTTTGTCTATTGAATTGTCACTAGATCATTTCACTCCTAATTTAAATCACGTGCTAGGACATATGCTAACTTTTGAGCAGGATGTCAAAGGTGATGTTGATAAGAGTGCAGGTGAAGCAACGTATTCAAACGACAGGAAAAAGAATAGCAAAGGCAAGCAACAATTACATGAAGAAGAAGGTACAACCAGTGAAGCCAATTTCCTAAGAGGAAGAGGAGGTGGCAAAGGTAGAGGAAGAGGGAGAAGCAATAAAGATGGAGCCAAAGATTGCTTGATTTGTGGTAAGACGAATCATTTAGCTCATGATTGTTGACATAATAATCAGAATAATGGAAGATATAATCAGAACTTTAATTCAAGAGGAAGAGGTGGTAGAAATCAAAGAGGTAATTTCATAGGAAGAGGTACTAGAGGTTACTTTGGAAGAAATGCTGGTAGAGGATTCCAAAATCAATCCTACAACAATACCTACTACAATTATACTTCAAATCATGAGGAGGATTCAACCTTGATTATGAATGCAACTTGTTAAAGACAAAGTGAAGACCAAAGAGTCTTCTACATTGACTCAAGATGTAGCTATCACCTGAGTGGTAACATAGCTTTGATAACTGATTTGGAGAATAAGGTAACTAATCATGTAGTTCAAACACATGATAATACAAAGCACAATGTGAAGTCAATTAGGCTTGGGCATGTCAATGAAAGAGGTATTAAGGATATTGTTAACAGTTGAAGTTTTATCTAAATTCATGCATTGTCCTAGGAAAGAACATTGGGTTGCAAGACAGAGTGTTGCAATACATTAAAGGTACACTGAAGGAAGGTTTGTATAATGGTTTTACATCAGATACAAACATCAAGATATATAGTAATATAGATTGGGTAGGTAATCCTAATGATAAGAGATCAACATATGGATACTTGTGTTATGTGGGAGATAAGTTAATCTCTTGGTGTTCTAAGGAGCAACATAAAGTCTCTTTATCATCTACAGAGGCATAATATAAAGGTATGGTTGAGTTGTAAAGGACGTCATATGGTTGAAGACTCTCATGAATAGTTTTGACATCATTCAAAGTACACCCACTATTCATGGAGATAATATGAGTTCATTGTATCTAGCTGCTAACCCTGCTTTTCATGCCAGGACTTAACACATTGAGATTCAGTATCACTTCTTAAGAGAGAAGAGGATTGACAAGGAGATTGAATTCATACATACTTCAAGAAAAGATTAGATTGCAGATATGCTAACCAAAAGCTTGGATGGACCAAAGCTACAGAGATTTAAAGACATGGTAGGTACAAAGAAGATAGAGAAAACCTCAATTGATGATTGAGGGGGAGCTGTTGGTGCATGAAAACCATCAAATGATGGGCAAGTATGAGAGAGCATAAGATGAGAAGAATTAGAAGTTTTAAGGGTCATTAGACACTTTAGAAATAAGGACGATCTCTCTCATCATTTGGATGTAAAGTTTTCTGAATAGAAGAAAATGTTGTGCCTGATATTTTGCTGTGTTCTCGCTCTATGTTTGATCATTTCAGGAATCCTTTTTTAGATGTCTAACTCCATAGTTAATGATTCTATTGTTAAGATTTGAGAGCTTAATTGTAAACAAGCTGAGAGAATTATGTGTAGGAACATTTGTATGTGAAGAAGTGATGAGTGTCTTCTGAGATAGCGCAATCTTGATGGTCAAAGAATTGATCAGATCCCACTCCGTAGTGTAAAGTTTTACACAAATGAGGAGTGAAAATCTAATTTGGAAGGTAAGCCATCTATGGCTAAAAGCATTTGATTAAAGGGGTTGTAGTTTGGGAGAACCATGCATTAGAAGTTGTAGGTGTCAAAGTCGACTATACAGGAGAATAGTTTCAGACATAGGTAGATTGTTTGGATCCTTTCTCAAGATCTACAGAATCTTTTGAGATGTTTTAACTTGGAGAAGGTGCACAATCTTAAGGGGAACCTTGTAAAAAGTTTCATCACAAATGTTACACATTTAAATAGTCAATGAGTGAGTTATGTGCAGTAGACGTTTCTGAGTAGTGACTCTATTCACAGTTAGTGCAAATCTTGATAGTTTGGCATTGATCTTCAAAAATTGATTATGGTTTTGGGTTATTCTTGATATAGACATGTTTTAACATCAAGGATAGCTTGCTCTTTTGGAGATTAACACTCTATATCACCAACCCATTCTCTTGTGGTATCCATCCATCTCTTCCAACACCTATAGATTTAACATAGATGGATTAAATGAGCTCAAGATTCAATTAGATAATCTTTTGAAGAAAGTCTTGATAAGACTAAGTGTTTTACATTGGTTCGCACGTGTTTTATTTCAGAAGAAGAAAGATGGCTTTTATAGATTATGTATTGAATATATATGGCTGAATAAAAGAACACTTAAAAGTAAGTACCCAAGCCCTCACATAGATGATTTACTAGGTCAAATAAGTGGAGCGACTCTATTCCCTAAGATTGAATTATGATTTTTATATCACCAAATTAGGATCAAAATAGAGGATAAACCCAATACATATTTTCAAAGACGATATGGTCACTATGAGCTTATGGTTTTACCTTCTGGAATAACAAATGCTCTTTTCACATTTATGTGCTTGATGGAAAATATTTTTCATGATTACTTAGACGAATTCATCTTAGTATTTCTTGATGATATATTTCTATACTGTAAAGATGATCCTCAATATGTTGTACATCTCAAGAAGATTTTGCAAACTCTTAGAGAACACAAATTGTACGGAAAGAAGAGTAAGTGTCCCTTTGCTAAGGATAAACTTTTGTGTCTAGGAAGAGTCATATCTAAAGAGGGAATTCATACAAACCAGGATAAAGTGACAACAATAGTTGATTGGCTAGTTCCTAAAACTCTAAGGGATGTTAGATTTTTTCTAGGATTGGCACGATATGAAAGAGCACATATTAAGGATTTCTCTAAATAGCTACTCCCCTCACATAATTGACTAAAAAGAATGTAGGATTCTTGTGAAGTGATGTTTCTTAAAAATCATTGAAATTGAAAATGATTGAAAATTTTGTTTTTAAAATACCAAAAACGGGAAAACCTTTTGTGGTTGCATGTGATGCAAGTGGTAGTCAGATAGAATGTGATCTTTCACAAAATGGTAGGGCCATTGCATATGAATCCAAGAAATTAGAAAAACATGAGCTTAAGTATCCCATGCATGATCTAGAAATTCTTCCTATTGTACATGCATTTAAAGATTGGAGACATTTTCTTTTAGCGGTTAAGTTTAAAGTGAACAAAGATCATTAGAGTCTAAAATACATTTTCACACAACCATTGCTAACAACAGATAGAAGTGTTGGACTAACTTGTAATGCAAGTATGATTATGACCTAAAATATTTGGCTCGTAAGGAAAATAAGGTCATTGATGCATTGAGTAGGAGACCTTTATGTAATCTCCTTTTTGTAACAAATTCTTATTTTCTCAATGAAATCAAGAAGAGTGAAACATGAATCTTTTTATGAACCTATCTTTATTTTTTTCTCATGCAAACAAAGGATCAATGTATCAAGAGAAATTTCATTTGCATAATGCATCTTTGTATTGTAACAAATGATAATGCATACCTTTTGAGTATTCATTAAAAGTTGAAATATTTCATGATTGTCATGATGCGACTCTTTCTACACATACATATAATTGAAGGACCTATGTTAAAACAAAATATTCTTACTTCTGGACATTTATGAAGCACGATATTATAAATTTTTTTAGTGAATGTTTTAAATGCTAACAAGCAAAATCTGACTTTTAAGAGAATGCCCGGAATGTTTCAACCTCTGGATGTTCCAAATCAAATAGTGGGAGTCTATCTCTATGGATTTTATTAGTAAATTACCTAAGACTAGAAGTAAACATGATATAATATTTATGGTAGTTGATTGAGTTACCAAGATGGCACATTTCTTTATTATGGAAAAGAATGATAATCCCTTGAATGTTGAAAGAATATTTGTAAAGGAATTGTTTCAATTGCATGGAATGCCTAGAAGCATAATTCTCAGACTCTAGATTCACATAAAACTTCTGGAAAGAAACATTTGATTGGACTAGAACTCAACTTCTTATGAGTACTACTTTCCATAATTCCTAAAGTGATGGGGAGAGGATTACTGGAGTGCTTGAAGATATGTTCTATATGTATGTGAATGAAAAGCAAGATAATTGGAGTGAATATTTTCCCTTAATCAAGTTTGCATACAATAGTGCATGGCATGCATCTATAAAAATGACTCGGTTTGAGGCTACACATGGTTATAATTGTTTTACTCCACCTTCATTTTCCCATTTTCCAAATATATTAGAAGAAACTAAAGAAATGCTTGAGAAGATGGATGAAGAACTTACAAAAATTGAGCAACACATAAAAGAAGCTCAAAAAATACGATAGAAATTTTATGATTTGAAGAGAAGACTAATTGAATCTCAAACACATGATATGGAATTTTTTTAAATCAATCCTCACCGATCTAACTTGTTGCAATGGAAGGATCATAAACATTCTCCATGATATTCTAGTGCTTTTAAATTTTTGAAAATGATTGGATCTCTTGCTTATTTGTTGGAATTACCTAAACATTTGTATCTACGTCCTATATTTCATGTTAGCTTACTCAAGAGATATGTAACTAATGTTTCTCATGTTTCGTCACCCAACTATAGGCTCAAACATGATGGCTCTTTTGAGCTTCAACATTAAATAGTATTAGATAGGAGGAAAAGATTATTTAGAAATAGATCTAAAGAAGAGATTTTGGTCAAATGGCAGACATATCGAATAGAAGGTTTGACTTGGGTGAACTTAAATGATTTTCTTGCACATTATCTTTCTTTCCAACTCAGATGACAAAGTTCCTAAAAGAAGGGAAGAATTGTAATAAGCCCTTTGATAGTGTAAGAACTCATGTTGAGTTTACCAAATTACATTGTGGGGATAATGCTTAGAATTAAGAACTAGGTTGTTTTAAGCATGTAGGAAGAACTTTGGGATGATAAGTTTTATACTCTCTCTAGACCTTATCTACATAATGTTTTCTGGTTGAAAATTGGATGCGAAGCTGAAAGAATAAAGAGAAATGTTTTCTTGGAGAAAGGTAGAGCATGCATAAGAAAATAAAAGTTTTTGTGTGAGAAGTTTGTGAATCATTGTTTAAGTACCTCCTTTAGCGCTCTACATTTAGTTCACTCTAAGAAAATGCCTTGTTATTATTGTCTCTCTAAAATTTTCAAACTTACAAGGCTCACATTTGATACTTGGAGGCGGATTTGGACCTAGGTAATCGCTAACACTATTGTGGAGATAAAAAAATTGAATAAAAGTTTCTCTCACAAGTTTGAGATTATTCCTTGATGTCTTTGAGTTACGAGGCTTTGAAAAGTGCAATTTGTTAGGTACTTGAAAAAATAAGAAAAACGAAGAGGGCTTGACTGTTTATATTCAAATCCCTCATATTAGAATACACATGTTCTCATGTAGGATTACAAGGATGGATTTGAATATGTGTTTTTGTGTTTTTTCTTCTATTTTTGATAGGTACTATGAAGGAAAGCACTACTAAAAGCACATGCATTTTGTGAAAGTTTTGCAAAGAATCGACCTTTTCTAAATTTTGTGGACCACAAAGTACTCTTATAAGAAGATATGTGCATCAAAGAGGAGGAGACTAGGAGTCAAAGAATTACCTTGTGATTCAGAGTGAGAACGAGAGCGAGATTGTGATTGAGAGTGCGAGTGTGAATAAGATTGGGATAGCTTGGGATGGTTGGGACTTATCCCAAGTACTCCATTGCCATTTTGTATCAGTGTGAGGCCTACACTGTAGCCTACACTTCCTCTTTCTTTGAGTAATATCTAGTCTACTCTTCTATGTCAAATTTTCCCTTATCTTGTGAAAGTTTTGTTTTTTCTTTCTCTCTTCCACTATTCTTAAGTGATCGGAAGCTTGTGATTGAGGATAGTTTGTGATTGAGAAAGTGCTACAAGTCGTATCTGATGGGGGATGATTCTAACCCCAATGCAAAAATGGAAGATTGCTACCCTCCACTAGGTCCACAAGGAGTGATATATGCTCACTATTCTGAACGTTTCTCTGCACAGCATAAAGGCTTAAAATGAAATTTTGCATCCTAATAGTAGACTGTAGGAGCTACCCAATAAGCTTTAAATTATCCCAAATGAATATTCCAGCTGGGAGAATCACCCTCTGCAAAGTAGGCTACCTCTTTGCACCACTCTCTGCCTATGTGCACAGATATTTCACAAAGTTCGCAATTTCTCACAACTCACTTAGTAAAATAACTTGAACCTTTGGAAACCTTCACGGCACTATATGAGAGACCAAATGAAGCTTGAAATAAATGAAAATGAGAACAATGAGAGAGGAAACAATTCTCTCCAATATGGTAGAATCAAATTTGGAAAAAGCCTAACTAGACCTCTAGATAGAGAGGAGCAAAGTCATGAGAAAATGAGGTAAGCAAGCAAGGGGGCTGCTTGCTAGAGTTTATGAAGTCACTCAACTAAGTGGGAAACTCATGAATTGCATACAATGCAAGAAACAAATGCGGGATGATGTTTATATAGAGTTTTATTTCTCCTATAATCTAGCTAACCACCCACCAATCACTATAGGTGCACTTTTTGCTGGCTGATTCGATGTGATTTCAATTCGATTGAGTTTGATGGAGCTTCTAACTTTCTTCCACGACTTTGGGTCCTCCATTTTCATTGGTCCACTGGAAAAACTGGTGGTTGAGCCTTTTTGCATGATTGAGACTTGATTTTCAACACTCCCTCTCAAGTCTCAATGACTAGGTCCTTCATTCCAATGCATGTCTTGAAGTGTTGTAGCTTTACTCCATCCAATGCTTTGGTAAACATATATGCATATTGGCCCTCTGTATGGACATGCTCTACATCCTTTGACATGATCTTCTCTATAATAAGGTGGTAATGCACTTCTACATGCTTCGACCTTGCATGGAACACCGAATTTTGAGCCAAGCATATGCTACTTATGTTGTAACAAAAAAATAGGTACTTGCTTAACCTGCAAATCAAGATCAACAAACAACTTCTTGAGCCACATAATCTCACATGAGACTTGTGCTAAGCCTCTATAATCAGGTTCGATGGATGAAAGAGCCAGCATTGGTTGTTTCTTTGACATCCATGAGATGGTCTTCTTCCCTAGCATGATAACATATCCGCTAGTGCTCCTCCTGTCATCTTTGGAACTTGCCCAATCAACATCACAATAAACTTGTACATTTAATCCATCATCAAATGGATAATATAGAACTTCATTCATTCATCCTTTGAGGTACCTAAGTACCCTTTTGGCTGCAACAAGATGAGGTACTCTTGGTGCTTGCAAAAATTGAGATAACACTCCAATTACATGTGCAATATCTGGTCTTATCATAGTAGCATACAAGAGAGAACCAATTATTGACCTATACATGGTCACATCCTTCAGTTCTTCACCTTCATGAGCACTTAGTTTAACATTTACTTCTAATGGATTTGAAATGGGCTTGCAATCACACAAGCCAAAATTCTTCAGAAGATCTAGAATGCATTTCATTTGCATCAAGTATATAGCTTCCTCTTTATATAAGACTTCAATCCCAAGAAACTACCTTAAAATCCCTACATCTAAGATTTTAAACTCATCCAAGCCTCCTCTTTATGTCCTTGATGTTGGCTTCATCATCCTGTGTAATGATCAAATCATCAACATATATATGAAAACAATTTTGCTACCTTCCTTCTTCACAAAAAGTGATGGGTCTACATGACTCTGATTGTATCCACATTTTATCAAGTAGTCCACAAGTGTTTGGTTCCAAGCTCTTGGGGCTTGGTTGAGTCCATAAAGAGCCTTCTTTAGCCTACATACATGATGTGGAAACCTCTCATCTTTAAAGCCTTGGTGTTGGTCCATGAAGACTACCTCTCCAAGCTCTCCATTTAGGAAAGCATTCTTCACATCCAATTGGTACATCTTCCAACCTTTTGAGGCTGAAATTGTAATCAAACTTACGATGGTGGACATCTTAGCTACAGGACTGAATGTTTCCTCAAAGTCTATGCCATATGTTTGAGCAAAACCTTTGGCAACCAGCCTTGCTTTATATCTAGAGATGCTTCCATCTACATGCCTCTTTACCTTGTACACCCATTTGTTGCCATGACTCTCATGACCTTTGTTCTTGACCAATGAACAAGTATCATTTTCTTCAAGTGCCTTGAATTCCTCTTCCATGGATTCAATCCATTTCCTATGTTTTTTTGATTCTTCAAAAAATTTAGGTTCTTAACAAGCTATAAGTTCACTCATGTAGGCATAGTGTCTTGCAATGAATGAATCATAAGTTAACCTTTGAACAAGGTATTTAACCCTATTGGATGGCCTTACCTCACCATTAGGTGGTAGGAATCTCCTCCTAGGGTTATCAAAAAAATAAGTTCGAGAGGAATTTAACTTCCTCAAAAACCCCATGTCCATACTTTTCAGAAAAAATTTCAGGTGTTAGTCTTAGCCAAACTCCACTTTTGAGAGTACAAAAAGAGACTATTTGCAAGGCTTCCCATGGATTATTGCATACATACATGATGCATTATGTATGTATTACCATTGAGGATGCAAAGATCCAAGAAAAAACCACATTAGGAGTGGATTAGAAGCTTCAAAGCTCCTATTTAAGTTTTTGCATGAATGTAAAAATATTGATTTAGACCGCTTTTGGGAAGCAAATATAGCATGCATGAAGGGAGGATTTGATATGGTGAAAATAGGCCCACGCACCTTCATAAATTGCTCTCTGAGGTTATGTAGAGAAATATAGGATTTGCTTGATGGAAGAATGATATTTGGCACTGCAGAAATAACATTTTCACACTTTTTCAAACCCGTCCACCAGTCCACTAGTTTGGCATTTCATTCTGGAGAGGCCATATCTTGGGCTAGCAAACTCCAAATTGGATGTGCTATGGCTCCTTTCAAAGAGCACAATGTCTAATTTCAATTTATGAAAAGAAATTTTGGAAATTATGTATTTTTGTAGGTCTGTGCATGTCTAAAAAGTGTGAAGAGTTTTTGGCAACTACATTCCAGGAGCCATATCTTTAAAACCGGGAAGGCAATTGAGGTAATCTCACTTCAAGCAACTTGCACATGATATATATCACGTTTTATGAATATTTGTAGGTCCTAAAGAAGTTATTGCATGTCTAAAGAAGAATTACATATGCATTTTTTGGGAAAATTTAAACACTTCAAAGTTCATGTTAGACACTTCAAAGTTTATGTTAGAAGATTTACTTATCTTCAAAAGAGTCTCATAGGATGGTTACGAGACTATGGGATATCATGAGCAATACCCAAAGAGTGACTAGTTTCACTCATGCACATCACTTAAGTAAGTAGTGAAGCCTTTATGCTACACTACTAAGAAAACTTGTTAGATGGGATCACACTGATGGGTTTCATGAGAAAGCATTGATGGGTGCTTATGTGATTCTAGTGATGGCTAGGAAGGACACACGTATGGCACTAGCTCTATGACCTAGAGCAAAGATCTCTTAGTAAAAAATATTTGGGATACCCAATACATATATGTATGTTAGGATCTACATTGAGGTACTTAGACCTTGTCCTGGAACCTAGGAACAAGTTATTTTGGAATAAGAAAGGGATATCCATTGTGACATATTGTGACATGTTGACTAGAAGAAAACTATAGTTAGAGGACATGGACTCATTTGAGTCCACCGACATCATTTTAGGATATGGAGTTCATTAGAGTATACCTACATATTCCACTACATACATATGGAATGTATATTTGGTTTAGTGTACGTATGACGCCATGAATTGGAAGAAGGTTCCACTTATATGGGATGGTGGAAATTACAACTTCCCTTTGAGCCCTCTTCTTCTATGGCCAAGGAGAAAAGGACTCATCATTCATGGTGGCATGTCTCACTGGATCAAAGGAGAGCCCTTATTAGATATCGCCTGAGAACTGGGAATTATGTTTCATAGTTTAGCAAAGATTTATTCTTTCATGATATCACATACTCATTTTGTGGCTTCTAGGAAGGATAATTCCATTAGTTTGATTGGATCCCATATATTCATGCATAGAGGATGGTTGGAAGAGATAGTTCATATGGATACACCTGTATATGATATCATGTCATATCATTCATAACCATTTTAGTACAGGGCTTTGACTCTTATGAGGATTTAGTTTTCTCCAATCTTCACCACATACTCCTTCATTAGTTATGGGACCTTTTTTCTCCATCTTCATAGGATTTTAGATAATGAGGAATTATGTATTAATTTATGGGAGAGAGGAGCAAAAGAATTCATAAGTTTTACTTTTAAGGGAATAGAACAGTGGGAATTAGTTAATATGGGAGTGATCTCAATTTAGCTCCTATTCCTTGAAGGGGAAAAGGAAACGAAAAGATGATTTCTTCTTTGGAGAAGAATAGAGTATATTTTCATTTAGAGATAAGAGATGTTTAGCAAAACATCTCTTAGTTTATATTTTAGAAGGAATTCATTTACTCTACTTTGCATTGTAAATTTCCTTCACATTTTAGTATGTTTCTCCACTATTCTATAAGGAAAACATGGAGAAATTAGATACATGTTATTAGTTATGGATGAGTAGAGAAAATGGATTCAATAGAATCTCTTCCAAAGGGAAAGGGAAAGTGGAATAGATTCCACTACTAGAGCTCTTTTGCTTAAACGATATTAAATCATGATGGTTGGATTGAGTCTCACATGGAAACTCTAGAGCGAAGTAGTTTTGATGTTCCACTGATGGTCCTTGACTAGATGAGATGATCTATTTATTGACATTAGTGAGACTCGGAGTTGAGTATGACTCTTCTCTTTAGGGTTTCTAGAAGATAGGGATATATCTAACCTGTTTGGGTACCAAACTCTTAGTTGGTGTTACCTCATGAGCATGATGTGTAAACATCAGTTAAGAGGGTGCTTAGGGATTATCTGAATCTCAATGGGAATGCTTTTGCATTCATATGGAGAACTACAAGGAAGAGAATATTTTAGAGTTTGCACTAGTGCCAATAGATGCTCTTTCAATAGAACTTAGTCCAATGGTAAAGGATGCCAAACCATAGACTTCTTGGTTAGTGAAATGTAGAGATTGCATTTTACTACCAAGAAATTCTTATAGATGAGTAGATTATGGATTTCCATACCTCACAAGGTAGTTTAGATTAAACTACTAGTGATTACACTTAAGGTTAGGAAGACCTAGAGTGTTATGAGGGCAATCTAACATTTAGTCTTAGATAGATTTGGAATCAATTTATAAGGCACTTTGTTCTATATTTCATAGGATTTTATGGTTTACTATCTCCATCATTATATGATGAAGCCTATAAGCATGGCACTTTCCATTTTCTTTATGTACCACTATTCCAAGGAGGATACATCATATGGACTTAGATTATTTTGATGATGTTATAGTTTGTGGGAGTGATAGTTTGAAAGTTGAGTGTCTATGGGAGATAGTTTGCATTACTTTGAAGATTTCCCACCTTTGAGATGATCTCATATCAGACTTCTTAAAGGGAAGGATATGGGGAAGCAACACATAGAGATGAGTACATGGGGTACAGGGGAGTCCTAGCACTTTCCTTTACCATTACATACATTTCATGTACATTTTTGAGGACAAAAATGTTCTTAGGGGGAGTGAAATGTAATGTCACATCAAAGAATTTATGGGTATCATGATGTTACAGAGGCGACAATAATATCTTGTCACTTGGAAAGATATTGTATGTTGCCTCATTAGGTAGAGAAAGTGTGTGAGTAGACGGACGACTAGCTCTCATGAAGAAAAGGGCTCATGGCTCATGTGCAACTAGGAGGAGAACTCAGGAGGATATGTTTGTGCATGCAAAATTAAAATAATTCTTACAGTTCCATCATCATCTAAGGATAAGTTTTAAGAGATACAAAAGCAAACACTGAAAATATTAAAAGGTAACTTGATCTTCATTCATATAAAGAGATATTATTAAAATCCACCACTTGTGGGAAACAAAAATTTACAAACTAAAATTATGAAACGGATCCATGTCACACTTTGTTCCAATCATAAAAAACGAACAATAAATATTGGTGGCATAAAATCTATGGTGATATCTCTAATTTTTTTTGCTACTAATAAAGCATTTCATATGCATTTAATTATGAAACATAGAGATAATATTCTTCCTACCTATCCAATTTGTTTCCACTATGTGGGTACTTGATATAATAACTATGTTTGTAAGATTATGAACAAACGTGTTAAAATGTTTTAATTTTGAAAGACTTGACTAACCATATGAAAGGTGGAACTCTATCTACAAGAATAACCTTTAATATTGAGAATTCGTGTTCCAATGTTTTCTACTTTGGATAGATTCAAATATGGAACAATTTATAGTGGAGAGTTTGATACAGAAGAAAGATAAGAATTTGTTCATAAAATATGACATTTGGTTAGTGCTCACTAGCTCCTTTAATGTTCGTAATAATGCAAAAAGAGTGAAAGGGGGACTATTGTCATAGTTGGAGATGTTTTTAAGGGATGAAATATTATAAAATCTCCAAAGCACTTGTCGTTATTATTATGAGAGCCTATTGAAATATATAGAGCATATCGGCTTCAAAAAATAGCAATTCTAAATTGAAAAGATATAGAGAATGTAATCCTTAATCTTAAAGATTCTATATTTGAAATAACCAAAGAGTTTATAATATTCATGAGACTTACCCTTATCCTCTTAAAAACAAACAATGGGTTCTTGTATTTGGTAATATCCGTCATAATCAATATGGTGCACATTTAATGCTACCAAAAATATATTTCGTAGATTGTTTTGTGCACACATTTCATGATAACTACATGTGCTAATTAAATGAAGAACTTGGTGGAACTAGAAAAGGTACTGTTGTAGAAGAAGGAGTTAAAATTTCCCAAATAAAATAGAAATTTTGAAATTCATGATGAAATAGATTTCAGAAAATAATGTTATTAAGAAGAATAAAATTAGAAATAATTTTATGTGTGCTAGATCTGTAAGAATTTTATTCGTTCTTGTTTGCATTTTTGTTTTCTTCTATTTTTTTTACATTATTGAGAGAGCTAAAGATTATGGATTGTGTGTTATCTAGCTCACCATGAAGTTATCAACAAGAAAAAGATGCACAAAACCATGGTTGTTGAATGAGAAATGTGTCATAAGTTTGACTTTCAAAATTTTCGTTCATCATGAATTGAATATTTTGTACAACTAATTCATTCATTTAATGACATGAATGGAAGTTTATGAATGCCTGAAATGGGGACAACAATGAAGGCATAGTTTTCATATGCCTTTTAATGCCATTATGAGGAAAAATGAAAAAAAGGGAAAGGATATGTTGATGGACATAAATACTTGAGAATAGTATATAGATGATATGTTAGAATATTGATCATATTGAATCAATGTCGTTAGATGATTAAAAGAGTACTGAGAATATGCAAAAATCCCTAACTTTGACTCATTACATTACCAAAGAGATTTCGAATATGAAAATGAGTTTACTTAGCATGATAACATGAAATTTGAGAAATTAAACTACGTTTATCAAGTACTTTAAGAAGCTTACACTACATCAAGGAAGTGAAATTGAAGAAGCTCAATAGCTACAACCTTAAGCTTAAGCGAAACAGATTCATATGCAAAAAACTTGAAGAATTAAAATCAACAAATATAGATTTATATTCCAAGGTCGAAGCCATGAACATAAAGAAGAAAGAATGAAAGTAAAAGTTGCATGCATCCAAATAGAAAGTTCAAATCCAAATGAAAACATAAAAGCATGAACCTTCAAAGTAAAAGAATCGAAAGTCTAAAATCAGTCAACATAGGACTTCAACAAGCATAATTTTTCAATGTAGAGAACTTTGAAATTCTCTTACAAAACCGTGAATAATAATGCCCTAAATGTAAAATGACCCACATGAGTGATGTCTATGTCATGGATATGTAAATATTTTGATGTTTCTTGAGAAATGGATTGGGAAATAGCATGAATATGACATTCATCATGGCATACTTTTACGTGTGTTCGAACTTCAAATTTTTATTTTTCCTTATTTTAAATTATATTTTCTTCTTTTTTTCTTGTTAAATTACTAAGCATATGCAACGAGACGATGGACCAGCCATGGTTGTTGAAGGACAAAAGTGTCATTCATTTGACTTTGAAATTTTTGTTGGACATAAATAGAAAGTTTTGCATAATTCATTGATTGATTGCATACCTTGAATGGAATTTGATGCATGCAAGCAATGGGGAAATTATCAATGCATACTTTGCATATGCCTTTGAATTAGGCCAAGGGTAGGGATATGTTGATGGACTAATACTTTAGAGTATTATATTGATGTTCTCTTCAAATATTGATAACGTTGAATCAATGTAGTTGAATGGTGGAAGGAGTACTAAGATTATGTAAAACGCCATTAATTTCACTAATTATTATAGAAAAGAGATTTTCAATCAAAGTGAGCTTACTTATCATGATAAAATAAAGTTAAAAAGTAGGAAATATGTCTATCACTTAGAGAAGATACATTCAGGATCTACTTCTCAAGTTCAAAATGGAAAACACTAAACGTGCAGGTACAACTTTGGATATGAATCATAAACTTAGTGTTTATGAAGGTGAGAAAATCGAAGACATTAAAGAGTATCAAAGTTTTGTAGGTCGCTTGATATATGCTACTCATACAAGGACAGACATCTCATATAGTGTGGGAGTGCTTAGTCAATTCATGCACTCACCGAGAAGACCACACATGGATGTGGCTAAGAGAGTACTTAAGTATCTCAAAGGTACAATCAACGAAGGTATTTTCTACCCTTACTCTTCAGATCTGGATATCAAAATCTATTCTGATGCAGATTGGGTAGGAGCTAAGGATGATAGAAGAAGTACTTCTGGTTACTTAACATCTACAAAATTGAAGCTAATATCATGGAGTTCCAAGAAGCAACCTACAGTTTCTTTATCCTCAAATGAAGTAGAGTATTGAGGTTTGACCATAGCAACTCAAGAAACAATATGGTTAAAAGCATTGTATATAGATTTGGGACTTGTAAGTTCCAAACCTCACATATTTAGAGACAATGTAAGTTCCATGCATGTAGTGGTAAATGCTATTTTCCGTGCAAAACCAAACACATAGAGGTTCATGACCACTACATAGAGAGAAGCTCATGGCAAAGGAGATTGATATTTTTTTTGCTCCTATTGAAAAGCAAGTAGCAGATATGAGGACAAAGGCACTTGATGGAATAAAGCTTTGTAGATTCAAAGCTATGGCAGGTATTCAACCTATCAAAGAATGAAGACACAAGCATAATTTAGCTTGTGAGGGAGCTGTTGGAACATCAATCTTACACTCTACTTGATTTGTATTTGATCTACATAAAAAACTATCACTTGGATTACGGCAAAAGAAAATCCATTGGAGAGTTCGTTATCTATGCTCATGTATTGTATTTTTTTGAGAGATTTTTGAGGGTTCATTTACCATTGTAAAATTCTTGCCCTTTACACATGTAAAAGTAGAAAAGAGAGAGCCCAAATCCCACGAATTTTTGGTGATTGAGTTGTAATCAATCAAACAATGAATCATCTAAAAGTAGATGAAACTAGATCTTCACTTTTCCTAGATTGTAGGAAAGTGAATTGATTCTTGCCAACAATCATTCCTACCTTCATTTGAATTCAAAATCCACTTGTAGAAGTAATGCAATACTCCTAGATTCTATAAAAAGACTTCAATTCACCTTTACAATACATGGAAGCAATATACATACACTTGTGGACATCATTGTCTTGCTCCTTCAAATTTCTGCATTATCTTCTTGGCCAACAATAATCTAGCAGAGGCTACTACTCTCTCCAGAGAGCTACAAATTTAATGTGGTGGCTCATTAAAAAGGTATTAGTGTCTAGTCTAGGCCTTTAAAGTTTCATAGCATTTGGTTTAGTAGATTTAGAGAAATTGCAGTTTTTGTTGTCTCAGGTTCAATCTCTACATATTCCTAAAAATTAGGAGGTACCACGATTGAGTGTCTGATTCATTCCTATAGCATATTTTGCTTAATCCCTACATTTTTTTGCATTATATACACTCAACCCTATGTGTATCACTCCCATAAAATGATTTTTTCTAATTGTAATCATGCTAGTGGCTATGGGGATTTGAAGTTCATTGTCTCTCCCATAGATAGTAAGTTTTTTGAGCTAGTCGATGTGCAAACCTATCTATTTTGTATTGACTCCTTCTCATTGATGCTCCAAAGTAGATAGTGCATTTATTTACACTTATCCCATGCTTATAAGGTCTATTTGAGTCTCCATAAGCTCAAGGGTTGGTCTTGTGCTGGTTGGCTAGACCAAAGAGCGTTTCTTCCAAACACATTTTTCTACCTCCTACAAGCTTATCAAAGTTCTTTCAAACCCTCCCCCTTGGGATAAAACATTCCAAGTAACCTAGTACCACCAAAGTAGCCAAAGGTGGGCATAACTACTTTCCAATGCTTTGCACCTAGGCAATGCACAAACCTACTCATTTGAGAGATATCAAAGTGAATATGAGATTGAGTTGTGCATGCATAAGTAAATCAATCATCCAATAATGTGATTATACAGAACGACATCAAATGCATCTCCAACATCATGAAGTCTCAATTTAAAACCTATTTCCATAGGATTGGCAATAGGTTTGCAATATTCAAGTCCTAAAGACTACAATAATGTATCAATGTACTTTGTTTGACACAAAGCTATCACCCCATCAACTTATAGAAAGTGAATGCCGAAAGAATGATGCAAATGTCCCAAATCTAACATGTCAAAAGATGCATGTAATCAGCCTTAAATTAAAAAATATGGTTCTCACTATGAACATTGAGGAGCATGTCATCAACATAGTAAAAAATGATCAAAAGTAAAACACGTGCATGCTTAGCATATAAGGTGCTTTTCGTTGGACTTTTCTCAAAATCATGTGCCATCAAGTAGGCATGTATCTTGTCATACAAAGCATGTAATGCTTGCTTCAACACTTTCACAAAAAGCATGTGCTTGTAGGAGTGGCTTCTTTAGCAGTACCTCTCAAAAATAGAAGAAACGCAACTAAAAGACGTATCCAAAGACATTTTTAGTTGTACATGATAGCACATGTGCTTTAATATCACAGATTCAAATAGAAATAGAGAAGCCATAATTTTTTCGTTTTTTCTAAGGTACCTACAAAAAACACTTTTCCAAGCCATGTAACTAAAAAACAATGAATAA
Organism: Ceratopteris richardii; assembly: GCA_020310875.1. Classification (NCBI taxonomy): domain Eukaryota; kingdom Viridiplantae; phylum Streptophyta; class Polypodiopsida; order Polypodiales; family Pteridaceae; genus Ceratopteris; species Ceratopteris richardii. The sequence goes on from CM035434.1 coordinate 8,250,934, forward strand.
TTAGCTTAAGCTTGTGAGATACTCTTTTATTGATTTATTTGATCTCCACAATAGTGTTAGATATGAGGTAAGTCGAAATCCACCTCTAGCTATCAAGATTGAGCCCAAAAAGTTTAGAGATTCTAGAGAGAGAATAAAATTGATGCATTTTCTTAGAGTGAAGTAAATGTAGAGCATAAACAAGGTACTTAAACCCTCATTCTCAAATCCTTTACACAGATTCTTTTATTCTCTTATGAATGCTCTATCTTTCTCTCATACAACGTTTCCCTTAATTCCTTCATCTTCATCTCCGATTTTCACCCAATAAACATGATGCGGATACGTTCTTGAGAGACAATATAAAACTTCTTACCCTCAAATTTTGCCCACATGCATAAAATGACCTAATTGTTAATTCTACGAATTATTCCCACAATGATATTTGGAAAATCCAAAATGAATTATTTCACTATCGAAAGGCCTTATACAATTCTTCCCCCTTTTAGGAATCTCTCCTCACACTTGGAAAGGAGGATAATGGGCCAAGTTGAGTCTTGTACTAGATATGTGTGCCATTTCACCGAAATCTCTACTATAGATCTATTTCTAAGTAACATTTCCCTTCGATCTGATACTATTTCATGTTCAAGCTCAAAAGAGCCGTCATCTTTTAGGTTATCGTTGTCATCCAAAACTTGAGTAACATTAGGTACACAACTTTTGGGTAAGCTAGCATGAACTTTAAATGATCAAATAATTCCAATAAACAAGCAAGAGATCCAAACTTTTTGAAAACTTTAAAAAGACCTGCATATCAAGGAGAAACTATATGGTCCTTGCTTAGCAACAAGTTAGATCATTGAGGATTGACTTTAAAAAATACCATAACATCGAGTTGAAATTCAATTGATCTTCTATCCAAATCATAGAAAGTAGGGTGGAGATGCCTATGGAATACTTTTGGTGAATTGTTTTGGTCTTTTTTGAGCTTCTTTTATGCGTTAGTTAATTTTCCCAAGCTCTTCATCCATCTTCTCAAGCATTTCTTTAGATACTTCTATTTTATTTGGAAAACCAAAAAATGAAAGTGGATTACATAACCATTATAGCCAATTATAGCCATAGATAACCTCAAACAAAGTCATCTTTATGGATGCATGACATGCACTATTCTATGCAAACTTGACTAAGGGAAAATATTCACTCCAATTAGCCTCCTTTTCATTCACATAAAGATAAAATAGATATTGGAGTACTTGATTAACCCTCTCGGTTTCCCCATCACTTTGTGGATAGAAAGTAGTCCCCATTAGAAGTTAAGTTCCAATCGATTCAAATGTTGCTCTCCAAATGTTTGATGTGAATCTAGAGTCTCGATAAAAAATTATGTTTTTATCCATTTCATGTAGTCTGATGATTGCTTTTACATATGGTCTCACAACATTCAATTCAATATCAATCTTTTCCATAAGAAACAAATGTGCCATCTTGGTAGGTCATTCAACTACTACAAATATGGTATCATGTTATAGCATAATAGAAAAATACATTACTTACATCATGTGCATGTGGGATGGTGGATAGCTATTGCGCCTCTCATACAGAGGACACAGGTTTGATTCCTGACGCTTGGAGAGTAACTACGTGTCCTAAATCTTGCTCTCCCACCAGTGTAAGAATTCCTTTACTATTGCTTGCACAAAGATATCCTCCTCAATTCTCCTCCGAGTCGCGCATGAGCCATGAATCCTTTTTTTCATGAGAGTTAGTCGTTCGTCTACTCGCACACTTTTTCTACCTAATGAGGCAACATACAATGTATTGCCAAGTGACAAGATATTAGTGTAGCCTCCATAACATCATGATACCCATAAAGTCTATGATGTGATATTATAGGAACTTATGTTAAAGTCCTCAAATAATTTCCAAAATCTTTTGATCTTTTACTATACTTGTATTCATCAATTCCTTCAAGAATAGATATGAAAATTGTATGATTATCAATAATCTCTTCTTTATCAATCTAACCGTTAAAATCTAGTTCGGTAACTCACATCCAAGAGAAAATTATCTTAGTAGCTGTGATGAAACTTTCAAGGTCTATTGACTAAATATAAGTTGTTTATCTCCGGGTAGATCATTTTACAATCATGTTGAGGTAAGGTATAACATCTTTTTTATCTATCATACTAGCTATAGTTTTATACGCTTAGACATATGTTAGAGAGGGTAGAAGCCCATAATAACTCTAACTTCTATTTAAGTACGTTTTCCTTAACTTTCATTGAGAAATTTATCATCAAGTATAGTAACACATCTACGTCTCTCCTTCTCTGAGGTTGTCTCGGCATTGCATGGTACAAGTCATTTCCACTACCTATCATTGTTGAAGTTGATACTGAAATCTGAGGCGGCTTCTCCAAATTCCATCAGAGAATGCTGAGTGCAGGGTTGCTGAACTCTCAGATTTCATCTCATCATGATGAGTATACTCATTTTCTTATAAAAATCTCTTAAATATTAGTGACTACAGATTATAGCATTTTACATATTCTGAGTACTCCTTCAATCATTCAACTACATTGATGGACTTGTACTTGAGAATATTCTACAAATTATTTGTATAACATTCTCTTTCCATCAACATATCCTTCCTTATTTTTCCATGTTTTCCTCAAAATGGCATTGAGAGGCATATAGAAATTATCCCTTGATGGTCGCCCCCATTTTTTGCATGCATAAACTTCTATTCACGGTATGCAATCAATCAGTGAATTGTACAAAACATTCTATTCATAATCAAGAAAAATTTCAAAGTGAAATTCATGACATATTTCTCCTTCAACGACCATCGTTTGCCCATCTTTTAGTTCCTAATAGCTCCATTATGGTGATAGCGTAAAATCCATGATCTCTTACTATTACTCATAACTTGACAAGTGAATAGCATATGCTCAATGACTATGAAACATCAAAAGAAAACAAAAATGCAAATAAGTAAAAAATAAAATTATGAAAATACAGCACATATAAAATTACGTAGTGATATTTTACTCTTCTTCATCAAATTATTTTTCTCAATCTATTTCGTCATGAATTTCAAACTCTTTGTTTTACTTGGGAAATTTAACTCCTGTTTCTACAACAGAAGTACATTTTCCAGCTCCGGCAAGTGTTGCATTCAATGAGGATGTGCAATTATCATGAAATTTGTGCACAAAACAATCTACGAAATATATTTTTGGTAGCATTAAGTGTGCACTATATTGGTTATAAAGGCTATGATTAAGTACAAGAATCCATTCTTTCTCTTCGAGAGAATAAGGCTAAAGCTTATGAGTTTAATAAAATCTTTCTTTTTTTCAAATATAGAATCCTTGAAATCTACGATCACATTCTCTATATCTTTTTTATTTTGTAAATGTTATTTTGTTAAGACGATAGGCTCAATATGTGATAGGAGGTTCAAATATAGAATCCTTGGGATCTACGATCACATTCTCTGTGTCTGTTATGCTTTGTAAATGTTATTTTGTTAAGAGGATATGTTCAATATGTGATAGGAGGTTCCGCTAATGAAAAAAACTAGTAGTTTGGAGATTTTTTATTATTTTTCCATGCTTTAGAAACATCTTGAACAATCATAATATTCCCCGTTTCACTCTTTTCATTACTATCAAGTCTAAAAGAGCTAATTTGCACTAAAAGAATCCCATACTTGAAAAGTAAAAAATATTATCTTTCTTGCCTATGAAACTCACCACTATAAATTATTCGATATTGGAATATATCCAAAGCAAAATAAAAAAACGGAAATATATAGAACAAATTCTCAATTATTGAAGGTTATTCTTTTACATAGAGTTCCCCTTTCATATGGTTAGTCAAGTCATTCGAAATTAAAACATTTCGTAATCTTACAAACATAGTTATTATATTACAGTTACAAATATTTTGGTAATCTTACAAATGTTATTATATCAAGTACCAATATCTCTCCTTCATTTTTATGATTCATACAAAGTGTGATATGCATCTGTTTCATAATTTAACTTTTAAATTTGTGTCTCCTGTGAGGGGTGGATTTTTGTTATATCTCTTTATATGAATGAAGAGCTAGTTAATATTTTAGATTTTCAATGTTTTCTTTTGTATCTCTTTAAAGTTGTCCTTCGATCATGATGGAATTACGTTAAATTCCTCAAATACTTTCATTAATCTTTCCATTTTCTACCATATTCATATTCATAGGTTTTCTACCATATTCATATTCATAGGTTTTCTACCATATTCATATTCATATTCTACCATATTCCATTTTTTATTTTAGTAGGTTTTCCTTATTAATTTTGTCCTACATCCATCGAGTTACTATTAGGTTAGTATTTTTCCTTAGGATGACTAACTTTTCATTATGCATTTCACCCTCTTTGAGGAGAAAAGCCCCAACTAAATGCCTCTTTGGATTTCTCATGGTACGCACATGTATATCTTTTCATATAAATATGTTATCCCGTCTCGACACTTGGTACAAGTTATCTTAAATATATGATAAATGCAAACTCAAAATTACGAGAAAGACAATTGAAAAATAAAAATTATGTAATATCAAAATTATGTAAAATCAATATATGAAAATGATGTAAAATCAAAATTAAGAAAATTTTTAAATCAAAGTCCTTCCCCTTTTTTTCCATTTTTCCATCTTAGGGTAGAGTTACAATCACATTGAAGTAAAGTCTATCATACTAGCTCCAGTTTTATACGCTTAGGCACATGTTATAGAGGGTAGAACCCCATAATAGCTGTGTGTTTTATTTTAGTACGTTTTCCTTATCTATCATTAAGCAACTTAGCATCAAGTAGAGTCACATTTTCATGTTCTTATTCATCTTGTCCTACCATCGATCGAGTTACTATGAATTTCCCCATTGAACCAATTCCAAAGATCTTTTCATTAAGATATTGTATTTACTGTTGAAGTAATGGTGTATTCTTTTGACTTTATGTCTCAGAAAATTTGACAATAGTGGAAGCCTTCTATTTGATTTGTGATCAAATAGAAAATTGTTTCCTTTGAGCTTTGAGAAGAAGGCAGATGCCTATGATCCTTATTTTAGGAATGACTCGAAGAAGTAAATGGCAAATCGAAATCAATAAGCTTTGAAGTTCACAATCACTAAGAGCAACTACACATAAAGGCGTATCAATCGTATCGATAATCGAGGTTCTTCCAATCCTCTCTCTCTGTCTCTCTCTCTCTCTCTCTCTCTCTCTCTCTCTCTCTCTCTCTCTCTCTGAGTCTGTCTCAGCATTGCGTCGCAAAAGTCTTCTCGACCACCTATTATTGTTGAAGTTGACACATGTTAGAGAAACTCAGGAGTGCAGATTCTCGATATTTCCTGTGGTACCCAAGATTCAATGATCTCAATCGTCGACTTCACGGCGAACATGTTTGTACCGCATGTTTCAACGACGGCTCTTTGTTTGAACAAACAAATGCATGGCCAAACAGTGTGCATAGCAGGCATTATAAGCGCAGATCTGCCAGAAATCCGCAAAGCTGAGAGGTTATGCTGCTTAATTTTCACTGTCAAGCTCTGCGCGGTCAAGTCCGCGGTTTCTGCACAATATGTGGATGCGAGTCTTGCCAATGGACACAATTTCTGTAGAGGTGCTTCTGTTTGCCATTGCCACTACACTATTTGCTTTGATTGCGGTTTGTACACTATTTCCATACCATGCAGATGAGAAACGTAGGAAAAGTGGTTTCCCGCCTGGCCCGTGGGCATGGCCTATCGTCGACAATATGCACCTCTTAGCCAACTTACCTCATCATGTGATCCGCCACTTGTCGCAGAAATACGGTCCAATTGTTGGGCTCCGCTTTGGCCAGCAGCCAGCAATTGCGGTTTGCAGCCCATCTCTAGCGAAGGAAGTGCTGAAGACAAACGACAGTGTGTTCGCAAACAGGCCAGCGTTCGAGCTTTACGACCATATTCTCTACACCGGGAACAGCGGCGTAGTTTTCACTACGTTATCCTCTGAATGGCGGATGCATCGCAAGATATGTGTAACGTCACTTTTTACGCCTAAACGGTTCCAACAGATGGAGAACATTCGTCTGGAGGAGATCGTGTTCTTTCCACTATCATTGCGAATCGAATGAAATGTATGAGGGAGTCCAAGCAATCTTACGACGACTTCCTGCAGTCACTGCTCGAGAGATTAATCCAATCCGATGGGACGACGGACCCCTCACTTTCAGAAGAATCGTTAACGATGAACGAAGTGAAAGGAATTATGCTGGTAATCTCTCTCTTCGCATTGCATCAAGATACGACATAGCTACTTATCTCTTTACGTTTACTGGTAACAATAAATACTTGTAATCGTATTCTAGGAAATCATAGCAGCTGCAATTCATACGACCGCACTCACCGCTGAATGGGGTATAGCGGAGCTTCTTAAACACCCGCGCTGTGTCACGCGACTTCAACAAGAGATGGAAGAGGTGTTGGGTGACAAAAAGGGCCAGCTCATTGTGGAGGCAGACATCGCGAAGCTGAGCTACCTTCAGTGTGTCATCAAAGAACTCGCGCGACTTCATCCATTGATTCCTCTTCTTCTCGCACGCATGTCTTCGCAGGAGTGCGAAATGGGGGGATACACGATCCGCGCGAACACAATCGCGTTTGTGAATGTATGGGCAATAGGGAGGGATGAAAATGTTTGGGAACATGCGCTGGAGTTCCGCCCAGAGAGGTTCGAGTCCACGAAGGATATAGATGTTAAGGGCCACCATTATGAGCTGCTGCCGTTCGGGTCAGGTAGAAGGATATGCGCAGGCCTACCTCTGGCAATGTCAATGGTGAGCCTAACGCTCGCAAACCTAGTCCATTGTTTCGACCTGGAGCTTCCGCAGGGCAGACTCCTGAGTCAATAAACATGGAAGAACGCAAGGGCGTAGCCTCAAATAAAGCTGTTCCAACTGTTCTTGTCCCAAAGCCCCGTTTCTCCATGGATTTCTGCAGCCAAGCTTAGAAGACCTCCGTATACGCGTCCAGTCCGATGTACGTTTCTATCTGTATGGCTCATCTATGTCTGCGTGTATTATGTTGTAATACATCCTCTGTAATATTTGATCTATCTAAATAAATCTTGTGGAATTTGATCTACCTAAAGTCTTTTAAAGCATCCAATTGAAGATCAATGCACAAATTGAAGATCAATTGAAGTGAGATCCATGTGCGATTTCAAGATGGTGGCTACTTCTGAGAGAGAGAGAGAGAGAGAGAGAGAGAGAGAGAGAGAGAGAGAGAGAGAGAGAGAGAGAGAGAGAGAGAGATTGAGATTTGGAGCGTAACAGGCATTTCCCATATATGGTCCTACCTAGAGCATAATTTAACGGTTTGTTTCCTTTCTGAGCAAGCCTCTCAACCATGATATAGTGTCCTGCCTTTCCAAATTGACGTTTGTCTTCATCATTTCTTACCTTGCTGAAAAACATTGAAAAACATCAACTCCTCAGTATTGTAATATGTAGCTGATTCGGCCAATAACAGTTTCATGTGGAATAGAATTTCTATTCTTGCACGGATCCTCATGCCGCTTTTGATTATCACCTTTTCCATTAGGGGTGTTTGAAATCAAGAATTTCTGACTATAAAAGTTTCAACTAAGTAGGAAAGGAATTTTGTGACTATAGTAGTTTCAACTAAGTAGGAATTTTATATAGAATTTCAGGCTGTATGTCTTCATTGCCATGTGTATTGTTTGTTGTATCATTTACTTCGCTAACTCTTGATGACTTTTGCATTGGCATCCATGAACCGCAGACTTGCATTCGTCAGAGGACGAGAATATGAGAATATGAATTCGTTAGAGGACTTGCATTCATCAACCGCAGACTTGCAATGAAGGAGGAAGGTGAATGTTGTAGCACTCTTTCGTGGATGCGAAGGTACTAGTCTGTTGTGGTGGATGCTGCGCTCTGTCGTCGTGGAAGCTCAAGTGTCATTACGAATCCGCATTGTGCGAGTCCTTTTGATATCAACCCATATTGAGTCCTTTTGAGATCATCGATATTGAGTCTCAGACGCTTCATCAACCACGTCCTCCGATAGCACCACGTCCTCCTTCGTCTATCGCCTTTACCAGGTTTGTCGCGAATAAGAAGATGTGTATCACTTTGGTTCTATCGCATCAAGATGCTCCCTCTATCGGCACAGGTCTTGTTGTACGGTTCATACGTCTTGCTTTGTCCCATCGCAAAGGGAAGCGGCTAACTTTTGTCTGGGTGTAAGTAACCGCCACTTGTTTGAAGGCCCCGACGGGGAAGTCTCCTCTCGACAAACGTTTTTTTTTTCTAAGAAGTTTTATATTGAAAGGGGTCCTTCTGATTCTTGTTAAACGAAAAGAGAGAGACAAAAAAAGAAAGAAAGAAGGAAAAGGAAACAAAAATTAGAGAAAAGAAAAAACAAACGTTTGATTTAATAGCCTAACTCACATCTTTGTATAATACAACGAAGGCGTTTTGTTCTTTTCAAGGTCCATGAAAAGAGAGCTCTGAAGAAGAAAATCAGAGAGCATAAAATAATTATGGTGAAAGAAAATGTCTCTCATCTTAACTGCTTGGGCTCTTGCTTGGATTTATGGTCAGGTGTTTGGCTTGAGTGAGTAGCTTTATTAGCTTGGAGATCGCGTAGATGAAGGTAACCCTTTGGCCTATAGATTTTTGTTATTGTTTTGCTACTTCTCCAATGTCTTCCCGCTTTCGATTTCGACTTTAGTACAATGCTCTTAGCCCCTTGCACTTTGATATTAGTAGAGTTTTCTTAGCCTGGTAGCGATTACACCATCCTTTCTGCTAGATAATGTGCATCTTTGGTTAAAAGTCTCTCGCTCTCGTGAATCCATTCAGCTCGTTTGGCTAAAGCCGTCATTGCCACCCTTGCGAGGTAGCTAACCTCCAAAGGGCAAACAACTTATAGTGTAAAGAGTCTCGTTTATGGAAACATCTCTAATATCAAAAGAAAAAATAACGGATCATTTTTGAGGACATTCGCACAACTTGAAAACTAGACCATGAAGACTACCGCCTGTTAAGAAACACAATCAATACTTGGGATGCTTCAAAGTCTTTCTTCCTCCACGGGCATGATCCCCCTCGAATACAAGGTATAAAATGGCACAATGACAAGCGCTTGGAAAAAATTCTTAGTTTCAAGAAGAATTTGGATCTTAATAAATCCCTGATTAGGAGATGGTATCTTCCTTGTTCAAACATCAGATGGGATTTCAAGGTCCCTACCCTCTGGTATCCCCTCATTGCGAATAAAAAAATTTGTTTTGTTGTGGAAAATTCTTCCATGATGGAATTCAGGCTAATGTTAAAGCTAGCAAAGTTTGTGGGGGCCCTCCATGGTTTTAGTGTTGCCTCAATGGTGAGCTCTTCTTTTCCTACCCAAGGAGCTTTTCGGTATGGTAGACAGTGTGGAGAATATATACCTTACAAACTTAAATAATCTCAAAACAAGCCTTATTTGGAGGATCAATTGGTTGATGTTGGTCGAGTTTTGATGTTCATGGAAGTTACGCGAGCAACACAAGGGGGAAGAAGAAGCTTGGAGCACAACACAAGAGTGAATGAGTTTCCAAGTAAATTTAAAAAAATAAGTAAATCATTAGGGTTATAGGCATATATACCAGCCACGGAAAAACCTCCTAAAGAAGGAAAAAAACGGCCATTGTGGTTTGAAGTGTGTTTACACATCAACACCAAAATATATGATCAAATCCCCCCCTAGGAGAGATGTGGTGAACAAGGAGCTGGCAGTAAACTATAAGGAAGTGCTAGAATATGTGGAAATAGATCAATCCACAAATGGATGTAACCCGAACGCTTTGCAAAAATCTTCAAACCTATCCCTAGGCACACCCTTTGTGAAAAAGGTCTACAACATTATCGTGTGTGGGCACATATGCCAAGCTGATCTCTTGAAGAGAGACCCTCTCCCTAACAGAATGATTGTGCACCTCAATTTTCCTTCTGTGAGCATAGAATGTAGGGTTCCTGGCAACTACTTATGCATCTGAGTGTTAGAGAAGATGGTGATCATAGAAGGCTGACTAAAACCCAAATCAACAAAGGGGCCTCTAATCCACACACACTCAACAATTGTTGTGAAAGATGCCCTATATTGCGCCTCACAACTAGGACTGGCCAGACTAGGCTACTTCCTCCTCAACCAAGATATGCATGAATTACAAAGCATGATGCAAAAACCACTTGCAGACACATGAGTGTCATAGCAACCAAGCCTAGTCCAAGTCAAAAAAAGCATGTAAATTTGGTGGTAATGATCCCTATAGGAACGTTAAGCTTACACTATGCTTGAGGTGGATTTGATCTACATAAAAAACTATTGCTTGGATTACAACAAAAGAATATCCATTGGAGAGTTCTTTTACCTATGCTCATTTATTGAATTTTTTTGAGATATTTTTGATGGTTCATGTACCATTGTAAAAGCCTTGAGCTTTACACATGTAAAATTATAAAAAGAGATCCCAAATCGCACAAATTTATGGTGGTTGAGTTGTAATCAATCGAAACAACCATTCCCACCTTTATTTGACTTCAAAATCCACTTGTGGAAGTCGTGGAACACTCCTAGAGTCTATATAAAGACTTCAAATTACTTGTTATATGATACATGGAAGCAATATACATACACTTGTGACCATCATTGTTTTGCTCCTTCAAATTTTTGCATCATCTTCTTTGCCAATAGTAACCTTGCAAAGGCTGCTACTCTCTAGTAGATTTATAGGAAAGGTATTAGTGTCTAGTTTATGCCTCTAAGTTTTCATAGAATTTGGTTTAGTAGATTTTGAGAAATCTCAATTTTTTTGTCTCGGGGTCAATCTCTGCGTATTCGTGAAAAATAGGAGGTACCACTGTTGAGTGTTTGATTCATTCCTATAGCATATTTTGATTATTCCTTATACTTTTGTGCACTATATACAATCAACCCTATGTATATCACTCCCATAAAAGGATGTTTTCTAATTTTAATCATGTTGGTTGCTATGGGTATTTAAAGTTCATTTGTCTCTTCCATAGATAGTACATTTTTTGAGCTAGTGCACGTGCTAACCGATCTGTTTTGTATCGAATCCTTCTCCTTGATGCTTCAAAGTACATAGTGAATTTCTTTGCAATTATCACATGCGTATACGTTCTATTTGAGTCTGCATAAGCTCAAGGGCTGGTCTTGTGTCGGTTGGCTGGACCAAACTTTGTTGCTTCGAAACGCACTTTTCTACCTCCTACAAGCTTGTCCAAGTTCTTTCAGTGGTATCAAAGCTAAATCAAGATGGGTGACGAGTTTCCCTCAATGATCGAGAAGCTTGATTGACACAGCTATGCAGCTTGGCAAATCAAAATGGAGGCCTATTTACAAGGCAAAAAATCTTTATGGAATTGTAGTAGGTGATGAAGCTATGCCTATTCGAAGATCCAAAGGAGGACCTACACAAGAGGAAACAAATAAGCTCACACTTTGGTATGCAAGGTATGCTCACACAAGAGCGTACATACTAAAATCTATCTCTGACTTTCTATTACCACATATTAAAGGATGCAAGACATCTCAAGAGACTTGGGATGCCCTTAAGACCTTCTTTCCTGCTAGTGACAAAGCAAGAAAGAATCATCTTTGGAACGAGTTCAACCAAATGAAAAAGATACCTAAACATACCATCACAGAGTTTGTTACCAAGGTCAAGGAGGTTGTGGATCACTTAGCATCCGTTGGAGAGCTAATTGAAGAAGAGGCTATCATGAGGCAAATTCTAAACGACATTCCAAGTGATAAACAATGGCAATCCTTTACTACGACATATTATCTCATCATGGATGTGAAAACTCCAGACTTCAACATCTTTCTTGGACAAATCTTCAATCAAGAGGCCAATAATAGCATAAAGGAACGTAAATCCTATCATGGTAATTCAACTAGTGCTCTATATGCAGATAAGAAGGATAAGAAGCAACATGGCAAGAACAAGGAAGAAGATAAAGAAGAGACTTCCCCAGCCAACTTCGCAAGCAAAAGCAAGTGCAAAGAGAAGAAGAAAGGACCAAAGCAAGACAAACAAAAAGGTCAAAATATTTAGCCTTGTGCCTTTTGTGATAAAACCAACCACACCACTCAGAATTGTTGGTTCAATGGGAAGACCCAAAAAGGAAGTGGAAGAGGCGGATATGGCAAGAATAGAGGCAGAGGTGGACACATCTTCAACAATAACAATAGGGGCTATAATAAAAGTTACTACAACAATTATTCAAAAGATCAACCACATGAAGACTCATTGCTTCTCATGAATCTAAGACAACATGTTTGAATCATGTTGCACGCAACATTCCTCTTCTATATTATTTGGAAAGTCCAAAGCATAGACATGAAGTGCAAATAGTGGATCACACAAAGCAAAATCTGGAGAAGATTGGTAATTTCAAATCTTCCAATGGCACAAAAAACATTATGAGTAAGGTTATCTATGTACCCACTATCACTAAAAACCTAATATGTGTAGGCCAAATAGTTGAAAAAAGCTTGCAAGTTAGGTTCACCCAACATGGAACTTTTGTGGAAGATCCATGTTAAGGCTTCATGAAGATAGCCAGAGGTGAGAAGCATGCTAGGCTCTTTACTTTTGAAGTATGAGAAACTAGGAACATAGCTCTATTCACTTTTGGGTCTCAAAAGTTAAGTGCGCTTGAAGTGTGGCATAAGAGACTTGCTCATGTGAATGAAAAAACCTTGAAGGATATACGCAGCGATCAAAGTGTTTTAGGATTTTTGAAAATATCAAAGCAACACATGATCAGTAGATGTGATGCATGTCAGATTGGGAAGGCACAAAAACAACCATTCAACCACAAAGGCTACATCCACAACAACTTATTGGACTTAGTACATAAAGATGTATGGGGACCAAGTCAAGAACCTTCATTCGTAGGATCAAGGTATTATATCTCATTTATTGATGACCATAGTAGATGGAATGCTATATACTTTATCAAGAGTAAGAATGAAGTGTTTGATTGCTTCAAAAAGTATCTAGCAAATGTGGAGAATCATACAGGTAGATCACTCAAGAAGCTTAGATCTGATGGAGGGGGAGAATACTTCTCGAAACAGTTTGATGAGTTCTTGCAGGATAAAGGTATCATAGGGCAAATTTAACAACAATTATTGAGTGTGTGGCTAAAATGCCTTATGGCTAATTTGGGTGTTGGTGACTCTTCTGCCACCACAAACTTCAATAATATCCAGAGTGCATTGGCATTTGCGAGGAACCCCATGTTGCATGCTCGCACTGGGAACATTGAGGAGCACTATCATTCGGTCAAGAAAAGGTTCTCTGCTAGAGAGATGAGCTTGGCATATGTGCCCACACTGGAGAACATTGTAGAACTTTTCGCAAAGGCTCTACCTTGGGAGAAGTTTGACTCTTTTCACAAAGCTGTGGGCTTAGTTCCTCTTGTGGATTGATTCCACATAGCTTCGCACTTCTTTATACATGAGTGCTAGATCCTTGTTCACCACATCCCTCCTATGGAGATTTGTTGATATATATAGGTAGTGATGTGAGTGAACACACTAGGACCACTGGGGACTTTTTTCCCTCTTTAGGAGGCTTTTTTCCACTGTCTTGTATATATCCGTATTACCCTAATGTCCTACTTATCTTTGTATATTCTCTTGTTAATACATTCAATATTATGTGTTGTGCTCGGGGCTTCTTGTTCCTCGTTGTGTTGTTTGCATGCTTCCACAGAAATTCAACTCCAACAAAATCTAAAGCATAGAAACCATACCCAAAATTGTAATTACAGAAGCCTTTGGGAAAGAACTACTTATCATGCAACGTAAAGTAGACTTAGGGAACTTACCTCCATGATATGCTTTCTTGATTGTTGTATCTTCTTTAATGATGTTTCTGAGTTTGGATTGTGCAAGCTTAAAGATTGCCTTGTTTGGGAACTTCTATGTCTGATGCCCTTGCTCCTTGCAATGAAAAACACACCAAGTCTTATATTGCTTGCTCAATGAAATCAGGGTCTTGTTGCCAATGGATGCTTTGGAACCTTCTTTGATTTTCCAAGGAAAGATTGTTAACTTGGCTATTAAAACATGGTGTATTTTTTGAATTATTCATGTTCATCACAATAGGTCTTTGTGGCCTATGTCCCATCGCAATGAATATAGTTCTATTCACCTTCTGCAAATTGAACTTCTAGATCTTCTCAGAATTTTCCACCATTGCAATACCATTAAGAAAATAAACACATGCAGATTCCTTCACCTAATAGTGAAGTTCCTCACAAATCCCTTCAATAAACTTTGACTTCAGAGGATCACCACTAACCTCCAATGTATATTTTTGATGACATAGAACTTATCTTTGTACTCATCAATAGACAAGCTATGCTTGTTGCTTTTGTGTTGTTGAAAATTGTAGAACTCCGTCTTCTTCTCCATATGGTACTGTGGAGAACAATAGCATTCTTTTGACTTTCTCTCTAAATTCCCTTAATAGAACTCGACCACCATAGGTCTACAATTCCATGCAGGTATAGGATCCTAAATTTTACCTTGGACTCCTCATTAAATTATTGAAGATCATAGAAATCCTCTAGCTCTTCAAAACATGACTGCATAGCTTTGCCAATATTCTTCTCACCATCAAAATCACTTAATTTTGCCTTCTTGAAGACTTGGTTAAGGGCAAAAAAAACATAGCTCCATGTCTTCATAATTGCATTTTTGTCTTCCTCTAGGCACATTAGATGTTTGGGCACCTTCATCCACTTCATCATTCAATTCAACAAACAAATTCGTGTGATTTGTGGTTGCTTTCCACCTCATTATTTGCGTTATTCTCCAAGAAAATTTTGAATAAGCTTCCCTTCATCATAGAACTTTTGCATCAAAACTTCCATGATTCCCAAGGGTGGATTGTGATCAGATACTATTGAAAATGAAGGCTAAATCATGCAAAAAGGCTCAACCATGAGTTTTGCAAGTGGATCAATAAAAAAGGAGAACCCAAAGTCTTGGAATAAAGTTAGAAGCTCCACCAAACTCAATCAAATTCAAATCACATCAAATCAGCCACCAAAAAGGGCACCTACACTGATTGGTGGGTGGTTAGCAAGATTGTAGGAAAAGTAAAACTCTATATAGGCATCAACCTACCTTTGTTTCTTGCGTTGTATGCACTTCATGGGCTTCCCACTAATTTTAGTGAAGTCATAAACTCCAGCAAGCAGGCCCATTGCTTGCTTACCACATTTTCTCATGATTTTTCTCCTCTCTATCTAGAGGTGTAGTTATGATTTTCCAAATCTGATTGTACCAGATTGCAAGGCATTGTTTGCTCTTTCATTGTCCTCATTTTCAATGATTTCAAGATTCATTTTGTGTCTCATATAGTGCCCTGAACTTTGCTACATTTTCAAGTTATTTTAGCAAGTGAGTTGTGAGAAATAACCATCTTTGTGAAGGTATATCTCTACACATAGTAGAGAGTGTTGTAGAGAGGTAGCCTCTTTTGTAGAGGGGCATTCTCCCAACTGGAATATCCATTTAGCATGATTTAAAGCTTTTTGGGTGGATCTTATAGTGTCATAAATGTTTGCAAAATCTCATTTTAAGCCTCTTTACAGATGTAGAGAAAAGTTCAGGACTGTGAGCATATATCACTGCTTGTGGACCTAGTGGAGGGCAACCATCTTCCATTTTCGCATTGGGGTGTTAGAATCATCCCTCATCAGTGGTATTAGATCCATTTTGGAGGCTTGGAGACATCAATGAGAATATTGAAGACTTGAAGGAATCAAGACAAGTCATGGCAGCACAAGGAGGGCTTGTCAAAGTAAGAAGACACAGAAAGGGGGCTACATTGATCGAGATCTCAAGTACTTGAAGATTAACAATGGAGAAGCTATCAAAAGGTAATATCCACACTTTCTAAAGCATACAAACACTTGAGATAAAGCTAGAGGAGCATCTTGAAGCTCAGTATGGCTGATTATAATGCACAAATAGAAAAGTTAGAGAAAGGCAATCATCAACCATGGAAATTAGAGTTAGCAACTACCTCATGGGCAAAGGATCGCGGGGATTAGTGAGCGACACAAATCCAATGCCTCATGTACATAATCCACCACTTCAAGGGCAAGTCAAGGCACTTAATGAATGGATAGAAAGGGATAGGAGATTCATATTTATTCTATCTCAACATATAAGCAATAGCATGATAGGGCATATACAAGACTTGAACACATCCAAGAAGGTTTGGGAGACCTTGGATAGATTATACTCGATTGAGCTCAAGAATGAGCTAAATAATCTTATGAAGTCACCAAGTACTAATATGAATGAGTACATTTTGAAGGTTAAGGAGCTTGCAGATGCCTTAGACTCAATTGGGAGCCCAATCAAAGATGAACATCTTGTCACAAACACTCTCAGTATTATGCTAGTACTTCAAGAAATTCAAAGAATGAGAACTCGCTTATGATGTATGGTTCAAGTGAAAGAGTCAATTCAGATTTTACATGCTACATTGATAGTGGTGGTAGCAACCATATTAGTTTCAATAAAGATGTTTTCTTTAATTTGCACTCACTTATCACTCGAGGACATGTAGAGGTAGGGGATGAAACTGAGTAGAAGATTACACATGTGGGAGATGTTGAATTCAATGGATCTCAAAGCTCGAAGGTGTTGAAGGATGTGTTGCATGTACCAACCATCACAAAAAACTTGGTTTCAGTAGGTCAAATAGTTGAAAGAGGATATGAGGTGAGGTTCAATGATCAAGGATGTGTTTTCTGAAGACGCCATGGAGGAATAAAAGCTCATAGCAAAAGGAAAGAAGCAAGGAAGACTCTTCATCATGGAGGTAAAGCCATCAACCCCTCACATTGTCTACTTGTCAATTGGAAATAAACAGATTGCAGAGATTGACTTATGGCATAAAAGAATTGGGCACATAAAGTTACAAAGGATAAAGGAAATGCAAAGGAACGGCTTGTTGAGTGGTCTACCTGATCTTATATCTCAAAATATGCAACATTTCAACCATGCTTGTCAATTAGGAAAAGAAAGCAGTTTGCCATTCAGGAAGGGAGCACATGTGAGCAATGAAGTGTTGAATCTCATACACACAGATGTATGGGGACCTAAACCGGATCCATCCATTAGAGGTAATAGATATTTTGTCACATTTATAGATGATCATTCAAGGTTTGTTTGGATGTATTGCATGAAGTCAAAGTCAGAGGTGTTTTACCACTTCAAGAGGTTCAAAAACCTAGTGGAGAAGGAAACAGGAAAATATATAAAGACTTTGATATCGAATGAAAGGGGAGAGTAATTTTCAAATTAATTTTTATATTTTTTACATGACCATGGCATCAAGGGGAAATTCACTGGCAGGTATACACCTCAACAAAATGGGGTGGCAGAGAGGAAGAATAGATACATAGCAGAGGTAGTTAGAGCATTGTTAAATGAAATGAATGTTCCTAAATCTTATTGCACTGATGCAATAAATACATCCATATACATTATGAATAGGTGTCCAACCTTAGTATGTGGAGTTACACCTTATGAATCTTGGTGTGGTAAGAAACCCAACCTTTCACATCTCAAAGTATTTGGTTGTGTGTGTTATGTTCACATACCCCAAGAATTCAGACACAAGTTAGACCCGAAGATAGATAGGTGTATATTTGGATATTCTTGAGAGAAAAAGGGTTTTAGATGCTTTAACCCTTGCACCTGAGAGCTTAAGGTATCTAGGGATGTAGTATTTGATGAGTTGCTACCTTGGTATGGTAGCAAAGATGTGCTAGAGGTTGACGATGCATATGAAGCCGAGAAGAAGTTCAAAGAGCAACAATAAAGCATGGAGATAACTGGACCAACCACTTCAAGC
This sequence comes from Ceratopteris richardii, assembly GCA_020310875.1. Classification (NCBI taxonomy): domain Eukaryota; kingdom Viridiplantae; phylum Streptophyta; class Polypodiopsida; order Polypodiales; family Pteridaceae; genus Ceratopteris; species Ceratopteris richardii. The sequence continues at coordinate 8,268,937 of CM035434.1, forward strand.
ATACCATCAAACGAGAGTACTACATCAGCTTGGCATGGAAGGACAAGGAATCAAGTTCATTCAAGTGAAGGAAGTAGCAAAGGAAAGGAAAATGCAAATGAGGAAGACCATTGATGGGTAGACATGGATTTTACAAGTGATGAAGATATGGAAAAACTAAAACCTCCAGGTTTTAAAGAATCTAAACCAAGAAGGAGGAGATTCCTACCACCTAGTGGTGAGGTAAGGTCATCCAATAGGGTTAAATACCCTGTTCAAAGGTTAACTTATGATTCATTCATTGCAAGACACTATGCCTACATGAGTGAAGTTATAACTTGTGAAGAACCTAACTTTTTTGAAGAAGCAAATGAGCATAGGGAATGGATTGAATCCATGGAAGAGCAATTCAAGGCACTTGATAGAAATGATACTTGTTCATTGGTGCCAAGAACAAAGGAGACGATAGTCATTGGCAACAAATGGGTGTACAAGGTAAAGAGGCATGCAGATGGAATCATCTCTAGGTATAAAGCAAGGCCGGTTGCCAAAGGTTTTGCTCAATCATATGGCATAGACTTTGAGGAAACATTCAGTCTTGTAGTGAAGATGTCCACCATCATAAGTTTGATTGCAATTTTAGCCTCAAAAGGTTGGAAGATGTACCAGTTGGATGTGAAGAATGCTTTCCTAAATGGAGAGCTTGGAGAGGTAGTCTTCATGGACTAGCCCCAAGGCTTTGAAGATGAGAGGTTTCCACATCATGTATGTAGGCTTAAGAAGGCTCTTTATGGACTCAAGCAAGCCCCAAGAGCTTCGAACCAAACACTTGTGGATTACTTGATAAAATGTGGATACAATTGGAGTCATGCAGACCCATCACTTTTTGTGAAGAAGGAAGGTAGAAAAATTGTTTTCATTTGTATATATGTTGATGATTTGATCATTAGAGGGGATGATGAAGCAAACATTAAGGACATAAAGAGGAGGCTTGGATGAGTTTAAAATCTTAGATTTAGGGATTTTAAGGTACTTCCTTGGGATTGAAGTGTTATATAAAGAGGAAGGTATATACTTGATGCAAATGAAATGCATTCTAGATCTTTTGAAGAAGTTTGGGTTGTGTGATTGCAAGCCCATTTAAATCCATTAGAAGTAAATGTTAAATTAAGTGCTCATGAAGGTGAAGAACTGAAGGATGTGACCATGTATAGGTCAATAATTGGTTCTCTCTTGTATGCTACTATGAGAAGACCGGATATTGCACATGTATTTGGAGTGTTATCTCAATTTTTGCAAGCACCAAGAGTACCTCATCTTGTTGGAGCCAAAAGGGTACTTAGGTACCTCAAAGGATGAATTAATGAAGTTCTATATTATCCATTTGATGATGGATTCCATGTACAAGTTTATTGTGATGCTGATTGGGCAAGTTCCAAAGATGACAAGAAAAGCACTAGCGGATATGTTATCATTCTAGGGAAGAAGACCATCTCATGGATGTCAAAGAAACAACCAACAGTGGCTCTTTCATCGATCGAAGCTGATTATAGAGGCTTAGCACAAGTCTCATGTGAGATTATGTGGCTCAAGAAGTTGTTTGTTGATCTTGATTTGTAGGTTAAGCAAGTACCTATTTTTATGTGACAACATAAGTAGCATATGCTTGGCTCAAAATTCAGTGTTCCATGCAAGGTCGAAGCATATAGAAAAGCATTACCACTTTATTAGGGAGGAGATCATGTCAAAGGATGTAAGGGTGGATCATGTCAATACAAAGGACCAATATGTAGATATGTTTACCAAAGCATTGGATGGAGTAAAGCTACAACACTTCAAGACATGCATTGGAATGAAGGACCTAGTCATTGAGACTTGAGGGGGAGTGTTGAAAATGAGGTCTCAATAATGCAAAAAGGCTCAACCACGAGTTTTGCAAGTGGACCAATGAAAATGGAGGACCCAAAGTCGTGGAAGAAAGTTAGAAGTTCCACCAAACTCAATCGAATTCAAATCACATCAAATCAGCCAGCAAAAAGTGCACCTATAGTGATTGGTGGATGGTTAGCTAGATTATAGGAAAAATAAAACTCTATATAAACATCATCCCGCCTTTGTTTCTTGCATTGTATGCATTCCATGAGTCTCCCACTTAGTTTAGTGACTTCATAAAATCTAGCAAGCAGCCCCCTTGCTTGCTTACCTCATTTTCTCGTGACTTTGCTCCTCTCTATGTAGAGGTGTAGTTAGGCTTTTCCAAATCTGATTCTTCCATATTGCAGAGAATTGCTTCCTCTCTCGTTATACTCATTTTCATTTATTTCAAGCTTTATTTGGTCTCTCATATAGTGCCCTGAATGTTGCCAAAGGTTCAAGTTATTTTACTGAGTGAGTTGTGAGAAATCGCCAACATTGTGAAAGTATATCTCTGCACATAGGCAAAGACTATCACAAAGAGTTAGCCTACTTTGCAGAGGGTGATTCTCCCAGCTCGAATATTCATTTGGGATAATTTAAAGCTTATTGGGTAGCTCCTATAGTCTAATATTAGGATGCAAAATTTCATTTTAAGGCTTTATGCTAGTGCAGAGGAACGTTCAGAATAGTGAGCATATATCACTGCTTGTGGACCTAGCGGAGGGCAGCGATCTTCCATTTTTGCATTGAGGTGTTAGAATCATCCACCATCAGATACCACTTGTAGCACTTTCTCAATCACAAACTATCCTCAATCACAAGCTTCCGATCACTTAAGAATAGTGGAAGAGAGAAAGAAAAAAAAAACGTTCACAAGATAAGGGAAAATTTGACATAGAAGAGTAGACTAGATAAGACTCAAAGAAAGATGAATTATGATGTTATAAGATAATCATAGCCTAATGATAGAGAGTAGTGTAGGCTACACTGTAGGCCTCACCCTCATACAAAATGGCAATGGAGTACTTGGGATAAGTCCCAACCATCCCCAAGCTATCACAATCTTATTCACACTCACACTCTCAATCACAATCTCGCTCTTACTCTCACTCTGAATCACAAGGTAATTCTCTGATTCCTACTCTCCTCCTCTTTGATGCACATATCTTCTTATAAGAGTAGTGTGTGGTCCACCAAATTTAGAAAAGGTCGATTCTCTGCAAAACTTTCACAAAAAGCATGTGTTTTAGTAGTGCTTTCTTTTGCAGTACCTATTAGAAATGGAAGAAAAACCACAAAAACACATATTCAAATCCATCCTTGTAATCCTACATGAGAACATGTGTATTCTAATATGAGGGATTTGAATATAAACAGACAATCCCTCTTCTTTTTTCTTATTTTTTCAAGTACCTAACAAACCGCACTTTTCAAAGCCCTCTAACTCAAAAACATCAAGGAATAATCTGAAACTTGTGAGAGAAACTTTTATTCAATTTTTTTATCTCCACAATAGTGTTAGAGATTGCCTAGGTCCAAATCCGCCTACAAGTATCAAATTTGAGCCTTGCAAGTTTGAAAATTTTAGAGAGACAATAATAACAAGGCATTTTCTTAGAGTGAACTAAATCTAGAGCGACAAGTCTCAAAAGATCCTAGTTTATGAGAATGTGCAAAGATTGGGCATACATTTACGGGTGAAACTTTCAGATTAATCAAAGTAGGCAATGATGATTAATTCTTGTTACCTGTTGAAGGTGACCTATTCCAAAAAAATATTGAAAACCATGGTAAACCCTTTTCATTCAATCATCAGATCGTTTTTGCCGATCCACAATTCATACCTCCAAGGATTATCTTTATCGTACCCCATATCTTGTGGAATCTTTGTCCTATACCGATTCCAAAAACACATTCATTTGAGTTGATGAGGCTAGTTAAGGAGAAGATTCACATAGGGATTCTTCAGCCATCTTTAACAACTTACTCAAATACATGGTTGAGAATACCTAAGAAAAATGGAAAATAGAGGTTTACACAAGATTTACAACTTGTGAATAAAGTTACGGTTAGGAATGTAGGAACTAGTTCTATTATAAGAGAATTCACTAAAGTATTCCCTAGTCATGTTATCTATTGAATGGGAGATTTATATTATGCTATGAACAATTTCAACTTGCTATTGAGAGTAGAGATATCACCACTATGAAAAAAACCTCTAAGCTTATTTGGTATGTGTACTTTTCCACAAGGGGCTAGAAACTCAATATAGGAGTAGTCGGATTCAAAATTAAGATGTTTGGACTCAGATTACTCTAACCATCCTCAAAGACGGCCCATTTATCTTTTGTGATATTATCTTAATTGCCTCCTTCCATGAGGGTTCTCGCATGAAATGATTAGGGACTCGGTGGGACTCAAAATTTGTGCAGTAGAGCTCATCTTCAACATGAGCTATGCAAGTGCTTAGTTGGCAGGTCCATCAATGTTTTGGTGCTTCACGAACACCATATTTACTTGAGCCATACATGTTGTTGATATAATTTAGTAATGATGTGTGTGAACATAGTTAGGATTACTATGGTGATTTCTTCCCTCTTTAGGAGGTTCTTTCTCCCAGCTTGTATATAGGCGTATAACCCTAATGCATTACTAATTTTTGTACATTCACTTGGTAATAAGTTCAATATTGTCTGTTTTGCTCCAAGATTCTTCTTCTTCCTTGCACTCTTCACTTGCTTCTATAGAAATCAAACTCCAATAATTGATATCAAAGCAAATCCTCCTTTCATCTAGGCTCTCATCAACACCCCTCTAGTTAGAGTCTTAGTATTGCACAAACATATATAAAAATTGGTAAGCACACGGGCCTCCAAATGCACTATCATAGTGCCTATGCAGGTAATTTTGGCAATTTGTGACAAACATATATACAAGTTTCACTTCCCAAGTACAAGTGCATTAAAGTCTACTACAAGTTTAGAAAATCTCAAAAGGGTATTTCTATTCAACTTTTTAAGATACAATCATTTTTCTACATTAGTTTATTTTAGTTAGTGGCCATGACTGAAAGCAATGATGTATTACATATGTTGGGTGGTACCAATTACCCCTTGTGGGCATATATGATGCATCATGTATTGGTTGCAATAGGACTATGGAATATTGTGTAGGGCACTAAAAAACACCCTACTACTCCTATGAATATAGTTATTGAATGAGATGCGGATGGTGTTGAAGATGTTTATCTTCACATTTGTGTTTGTGCTATTATTCCCCTTGCACCTATAACTGAGAAACTTTGTAGGGATGGTAGAGATGCCTAAGCACATGTGCTCATAGCTTTGTTTGTCAAACTTGTCGTTATCCCTCACATTTGCTCTTTCAAAACAACAAAGAATGCTTGGAAAACACTTACAACTTTATACTAGGCAAGAAATGAGCCTCGTGTTCATTACCTCTAGAAACAATTGCAGAGTGAGCATATGAATGAAGAAGATTCTATGGACAATTTTTTGAAAAGGTCAAAGTTTTGAAAGAGCGCTTGATTTTTGCAGATGAAATCTTGCTAGATAGTTCACTAGCGCATACTATTCTTTATGGTCTTTTTTATTTATATCAAAGTTTTTCTTCTACTCTTTTGTTGATGATGAAATGCAATCCAAGTGCCTTAATATTTTAGGATTTATTCTTAGTTTTGATGTAGTAAGATCCATCTAGGTAGAACAAGTCCATCACGCATGTTGAAGATCAAGTTTTCTTAGCTAGTGAGAAGGGCAAAGGTAAATGGATCTCATCTACTAGTAAGAAGAAATTGGAAAATTCTGCACAGTCAAAAAACAAAAGACAAAGACAAGAAGAAAACACAGAAGCAAAAACAATTCTATAAATATTTTAAAGGAAATGACCATGTCATAAAAAGTTCTCCCAAATTCTCTACAACAGAGGCAAAGAAGAAAGAGACTAGAATGGTTGTTATAGAGGTCTCTAAACCTAAAATGGAGTCTGCTAATCTTGTAAAAAATGGAGAATGAGAATTATTATTTTTTGTAGCTATAACCCATCTTGTTATGAACAATGTATGATTGCAATAGAATCATATGTTTCCAAGTTTGATAGTGGGGAATCCAAATGTATTACCTTGCAATACACTTTATTTAGTTCACTTAAGGGTTCCCCTATATTGAATATTGTCATAAGCACTAACAACTCCTTTTAACTTGAAATGGGAGTTGATAAGATCATTTTGACTACTGCAAATATTAGTTCTTCCACATTGTCAAATGCTTCATTTTTTTCAAATATCAAGGAAAATATGTTAACAATTTTAGCATTAACCAACATCGGCTTGGTTCTCAAATTTGTAGATGATAGATGTAGAACTCATGATATGTCAAATGGTGATGTTATTATTGCTTTGGGCATTTTATGTTGTACACTTTATAAGCTCATAGACTATACAAAATGTGTGAATGATTCAACATGTGTAGTTCATCATCCTCAAGCTATCTAAGATGTAAAACTTTGAATTGCACCCTCTGTTCATCTGAACTTTTCTAGTATTTGATAGGCTTGAAGAAATATGAAGTGTTGTCCTCTCTTCCCAAACTTGATGCACCTAGTAAACATGTTTATAAAGGTTCTATTTTTGGCAAAATGTAGTGTTCCTCCATCACAAAAGATGGCTTAGTACAAGCCACTTAAAAATTATAGAAATATGAAACAATGTCCTCTCTTCCCAAACTTGAGGCACCTAGTAAACATGTCTGTGAAGGTTGTATTTAGGGCAAAATTTAGTGTTCCTCCATCACAAAAGATGGCTGAGTATGAGCTACTTAAAAATTATAGCTTGTTCATGGTGATATCTATGGTCCTATGTTAACACATTCTTTTGGGAAGTATCTTTACTTCATAAATTTTATTGATGATTTCTCCAAGCATGCATGGATGTATCCATTGACAACAAAGTTTGAGCTGTTCTATATGCTTCAAACAATTTCTAGCTTTGGCTTGAAATCTATTAGCATGTAAAATTGGGGAATACATGTATTCTCATTTTAATGCATTTATGGCTGAGCATGAGATAGAACATCATTGTATAGTGTTGTATACACATCAACAAAATGAATTTGATGAACCAAAGAGCATGTCTCCCATGGAGATGGCAAGGTGTATGCTCAAAAGTTAGACTTTACCACATAGCTTCTAGCTTGAGGTTGTTATGTGTGGAGCATATGTACTTAACAGGTAGCCCACTAAAGCACTCTAGTCCATCACTCCATATGAGGCTTGGCATGATTGCAAGCCATTAGTTGCATACATGCATGCCTAAACAACAACACACAAAGTTGGATGATAAAGTAGTGAAATGAATTTTTGTTGGATAAAGTTTTGATAGAAAAGGCTATAGTTTGTATCATCCACATAATCAATGAATTTGGGTTAGCTGTGATGTTGTTTTTGTGAAAGAGGAAATGCACCCATTACTTGAATGTACTAAAAAGACATCTATTAGTTCCAAAGATGTGACGGACACTTTGTTGCCTCTTTTTATAGGTGGACTCTCAATTCTGGGTCTAAATAAGGAAATTTCTCAAACTTTACAACTTCCACATGATGATGTAGATCATTCCACTTTTGATGAATATTTACATGATGCACTTATTGATGGGAAGGCTGATATAGAGGAGGAAATTACTATGGCTAAATGGTTGGTGTAAACCTTGAGAGATAGCAAACTAGATAATTCTCTATTATATCATACTTTTTCAGGCTGTCATAGTGCTTCTTTTGCATAAGATTGCTATGTTGTGGCTACCTCCATTATCTACGATGAGAATGGGCCTCTTTATTTTTTATGAAGCAAAAAATTTAGAAAATTGGATGGTTGCCATGAAAACAGAATACGATGCTATTATGAAAAATGGTACCTATTCTTTATGTGATTTGCCTCCTTGCCTAAAAGTCATTGACACTAAATGGCTATACAAGTTGTAACATAATTTTGATGGAATATTTGATAGGTATAAGGCTACGCTTGTTGAAAAAAGGTTATGATCAAGAGAGAGGCATTGATTTTGATGCAAGCTTTGCACACACTCGTCCAATGATCAATGTTCATAGCATCTGTGAACTTATAGCTTAACATGGTTGGAGGCTTCATGCTTTTGATGATGATACTAACATCTTAGTGAAAGCTGAGCTTAGATATGTTGATCGTGTTCTAGACTACCTCAACACCTTCTGTTTAGCGAGTGGCTCCCATATTAATCGTAGGAACACGTCTTTAAAATCCTCCTTCGACCAAATCCCCTTTCTATCACATCCTTGGGCTGTGATATTATCAAAGAGGGAGAAAACTTTAGACTTTTGGGCATCCCCATGGGTTTTCAAATTTCCCTTAATCAAAGATGGGAATGGGTTATAAATAAGTTTACGAAAAAACTCTTTCAGTGGTATGCCTGCCAATCCTATATGTCTCATAGAGCGTTTGTCTTGAATCACTAAATTTGGCCTAGTATAGTCTATTTTCTTTCGTGTTGGATGCCTAACAAAAAGAATTTTAACTAGGTTGTCACTCTTTCTAGGAGGTTTCTTTGGGGAGGGAATCTTCATCACCATAAGATATCTAAAGTTTCTTGGAAAATCTTTGTTTCCCCAAAAAAGGAGGACTTGGCATTTTCTGTCCCATCATAATGGACACTAACCTTTTAGGTTGATGGAGTTCTAGGGCACTTGACTCTACTAATTTTTGGTCTCTTCTCATTAAAAGGAACTTGGATAAATTTTACTTTTCTCAATACAAAGCTTGGAAAGGTCTCTCATACTTACTCACCTATTGGCATTAGTATCACTTGCTGGTTATGGAATGCCTAGATGCAAGTCAAAGCTAACTCCTCCCCCAACCCCAAGTTTTTTCTTTTTTTGCAAATTTCTTTTTGCAGGAGAGTATATGGAGTGGATGGCTTTCTCTATGGGAAATTGGATCTCTGGGCATTAAGAAACATAAATGTTGTATTCATTAGTTCTCTTCCTGGAGAGAGCTCACTAATGGGAACCAGGATTTGACTAATGACCAGATATTTGCAAGTCCTGACCTGTATGTTGGGTGTTTGCAAGTGCAGATGGAGCACAAAGACATGCTCGTGAGGAGGCCCTCATCATGTAAACAGAGGGAAAATGCTAGTCTTACAGAGATTACTCATGATATGCGGATAAGGTTCAAAAAGCAGAGAGGAACCATAAACATGATCCTACAGAAGCTGAACTCAGGATGGAGTTTAAGTTGGAATTCTACTCAGTGGCAGCATAAATTCATGAGCCTTTGGAAACTCCCCTATAACACCAAGCATTCTTTTCTGATTCCAAAGCCAGGAAATTGGGCAAGCGCAAGAGCTGGGTTATGGTATCCATTGTAGTGTCACCCATAAATATTCAAGCATGAAGACCTTCCTAAAATGGTAGTACTAGCTAAGCTTTCACTCCTATGATCAAATTCTCTACACCCTCCTCCTTCACGTCGGGTTCACCATGTCTATCGAGGAGTTCGTGAACTCTCTCATGTTGACTTCACAATGAGAATGCTTCTAAATGCATGGTTGTGTGGAACATTAGCACCAAGTATCTAAAATGTTGGAGCAAGTCTGTGACAAGCCTAAGTATTGGCTTGAGTCCCACAAATTTATAGAAGAAGCTTTAAAATGAAGACTATGCAAAGTTCACTTGTGAACTACCTTTTGTAACTTTTGAAGAGTTTACTTAATGTAAAAGTGAGAGAATCTTAAGTGGTTGAGTCCACTTCATCAAAAATGGAAAGAGGAGCCATGAACTCATGATTTGTGGTAGGTAGAGAATCAAATCAATCACTAATTGATTGGAGAGTGATTGAGGGAAGTTAGCCTCCCAAACTCAACTATAAATAGATGGCAGCTTTAGTCGTGGTTAGAGAGACCTATGTGAAGACCTCGAAGAGCTGAGCTTTATGGCATATCAAGGTGTGATTCCAAGGCACACATATGTATCAGTAAATCCATTGTATTGTACAAGCAGTATACTTTCATTTTCATGATCATTTGAGTTCATATTTCCATGTTCTTGTGAAGTGTACTACTCATTGCCATATCTCTCAGTTTTCTCAGTCAGATTGCAGAGATGGTTTCTCTGAGCTTGGTGCATCATTTTCAGTGATTTAACTTGGTGAAGTTTTCTCTATAAGTCTACTATATGCTCATCAATTTTCATTTCATTTGGGTATTTCAATCGTCAATTATGTTCAGCTCAAGTCAACCCTGTCTGTCATTTTCACTTGTCTGTCAGGTACCCGACTTTTTTACTCATCTTGTCAGAGTTGTTTGTCAGTGTGTACTTATCCACATTCAATGCTTTAAAGCTTTTTGGATTCAGCTTACTTTCTAGTATAAGCATACAAATTTTCATAATCATTGGATTCTCAAATCTGGAGTTATGTTCATTTTTCTACTCACTGGTCTCAAACTGTAGCAACCCGTGAAAATCGGGATGATGTCATCAGTTGCTAAACATCATTCTCAGTGTGTGGTTCATTATTTTTTATGGTATTACTCTTGAAAGCTAGCTCTTTAATTTAACTAGACTTCCCCAAGAGGAATTAAGTTAATTACTACTGTGCTCAGAGAATTATGCAAAACACTAGATAGGTGTATGAACCAAAATAGCAAGTTCTTCATCTCTGAGCTAGCTCCAACTTATCTGTTTTGAGTGGCAAGCTAAAAGGGCTCACCATATACTCCTGGAATTCATTTGGTTGGTGTAGATCAAGGATTTTGCAACACCTCTTCATCTTCAAGCACATACCTATCCATCTCTTCACAGTGGTATCAGAGCAAGGTTGGACAACATGGCAGATGGATTTCCTTCATCAATTGACAAATTTGACAAAGGTAACTACTCAGCTTGGTCATTAAGAATGGAAGCTTATCTCCAAGGTAGAAGTTTATATGGTTATGTGGCTGGAGATGAAGTTATGCCAAGTTTCAGGAATAAAAGTCAACCAACACAAGAAGAGAAAGAAAGATTGAGCACATGGTGCTCCAAGGATGCACTTGCAAGGACTTATCTCCTCAACTCTATCTCAGATTTTTTGTTGCCTCACATTAGAAGTTGTAAGACATCTCAGGAAGTGTGGGATGCACTTGAAGCCTTCTTCTCTTCAAGTACCAAAGCTAGGAAGCATCAACTATGGCTGGATTTCACAACTCACAAGAAGGCTCCCAAACAAAATGTGACTTATTTTGTCACAAAGCTCAAGGACATAGCGGATCAGTTGGGAAGCATTGGAGAGGTAATAGATGGAGCAAATTGTAAGGTAGGTCATCAATGGCTTAAAGTCAGATGACAAGTGGGAAGCATTCACCATAGCTATGGATTTGTACATGGACATGCATGTACCTGATTTCAATACACTCATTGGACAACTACTTACTCAAGAGGCAAAGCTTATCAAAAATGGAGAAATCTCTAAAGGTAATCAATCTTCAGCTTTATACACTGATAAAAGCAAGTCCAAAGATAACAAAGGAAAGGCAAAGAAAGTGGATGATGAAGCAGGTGCATATGAAGCTAACTATGCAGGTAGAGGAAGACATGGCAGAGGTAGAGGAAGAGGAGGTAGACAAGGCAGGGGGAGATCCCAAGACTCCAACCCATGTTCTATTTGTGGACTAACTAATCATACAACTGAAAATTGCTTTAGGAATTCCAGGAATTAAAGAGACAGATGATACAATAGAGGAAGTTATGGCTACTCAAGAGGAAGGTTCAACAATTATCATGGCAACTACAACAACTACAATCATTCAAACTATCAAGGAGGCTACAAAGGAAGGAGAGACTTCAATAACTACACAGAAGACTCAAACAAAGAGGATTCATTATTTATCATGAACATGGCTATGCCACAAGGTAAATCTGGTGAGCATGTTTTCTACATAGATTCAGGTTGTTCAAATCATGTGGTAGGAAATGTGGCACTCCTATCAGATTTAGAAGATCCAAGGAATAAGCATGAGGTAAAAATAGGAGATGATACAAGACATCTTGTGGATAAAATAGGCAATGTCAAAGCACCAGATCGAAACATCAACCTAGTCAGTAAGGTACTCTATGTCCCTACCATTACAAAGAATTTGATAAGTGTTGGGCAGATAGTAGAGAAAGGGTTGCAAGTCAGGTTCACAAAAGGAGGAGCATTTGTTGAAGATCCAAGTCAAGGATTCAGAAGAATTGCAAAAGGTGAAAAGGCAAGTAGATTGTTCACATTTGAATTACAAGACACTAGAAACATTGCTCTCTTTAATTATGGTAGTCAGACACTCACAGAATTGGAAGTATGGCACAAAAGGTTAGCACATATTGGTGAAAGGTCATTAAAGCAAATTTGCAGGGACCAAAGTGTACTTGGACTCCCTAATTTGTCAAAACAACATATGATTTATAAGTGTAGTGCATGTCAATTTGGAAAGTCTCACAGGTTACCATTCATGAAGAAAGGTTATATGCATGGAGATCTCTTGGAGTTGGTTCATACAGATGTATGGGGACCTAGCAAGGAAGCTTCAATATCTGGATCAAGGTATTATGTTTCCTTTATTGATGATTGCAGCAGATGGACTATCCTATTCTTTATGAAACACAAAGATGAAGTTTTTTCATGTTTCAAAACAAATTTGGCTCTTGTGGAGAATCAAACAGGTAAATCACTAAAAAGGCTAAGGTCAGATGGAGGGGGAGAATACTTCTCCCATGAGTTTGATTCTTTTCTTCAAGAAAGAGGAATCAAAAGAGAGGTAACTACAAGGTACACTCTTGAGCAAAATGGAGTGGCAGAAAGGAGGAATAGGACAATTGTTGAAGCTGGAAGGTCCATGTTAAATGAAAAGCTTTTGCCTAATTATCTATGGGCTGAGGCTGTATCTAGAGCCACTTACTTGAGTAACAGGTTGCCTTCAAAATCCCTTGATGGGATGACTGCATATGAGGCTTGGAATGGAAGAAGACCAAACTTAGATCATTGTAAAATTTTTGGATGTATTGCTTTTGCTCATGGTCCTTCACAGGTTAGAGGCAAGATGGATCCAAAGGCAGAAAGGTGTGTACTTATTGGATATGACAACAATCAAAAGGGCTACAGGTTATACAACCCTACCAACAAAGGATTCTTGGTAAGTAGAGATGTAGTTTTTGATGAAAACAATTCATGGTCTAAAGATTCATGCACAAAGGTCAATTTAACATATAATCTTGAAGAAGATTTTCCAAAGCTTGGTAGAGAACAACCAAAGATTGAAGAACAAGACACCTCGGAGGATGATGAAGAATCTCAGATGGAAAAGATCAAAGCATGGAAGTCTAAAGGTAAAGCAAAATTGCAGGAACTTGGACATGAGGCAGAATCATCACGTCATGGCTCAAATTCTCATATTTCCGAGGGTACTACAGTTACAATGATGGTGTTGTCCACCCGTGCGCTCCCACTGTGGAGCTTAGATGGAGATCTAAACAGTCTCTAGATGAAGGGCTTACTAGTGCGCAATGCTATGTAAAGCTCAACCTGGGCCGTGCTTATATAGCTCTTACAAGGCTTTTTGGTATAGATAAACGTAGTCGCGAGATACAAAATAGTGAGTAAAATATATGATCCGACAATATCTCGACGACCGGTACCCTGCAGAAGGGGACAAGCCCCCCTCTCCACTCCCTCCATTAAGGTTCTATGGGGAAATCGCGCGATGCCACAAGGCCTTTATTTTCACCTTAAATGACAAGCCAATGGCCTCGAAGTTTATGCCCTACCTAACCTAATGACTAGGTTCACAAAGATCATCTATAACCATCAACGATCACACATAGACCTCATCTAACTAGGAAGTTAGGGTTCCACAAATGTTCGGGCTCTCATAATGGCTTCTCCTCATAATGGGGGCCTTAGAACTTAGAGCACCGTGGATCATTTCTGGTCACATGAGGGTGGAGTATTCAAGATATCTAAAACCGTGCCTCAATGTCCACCCTACGGTGAACTACCTCCTTGGTCCAATCCAAGCTTTGGAAAGTGTCGAAGAAGTTTCTCTCGCCCAAGAGCCTTGGTGAAGATATCAGCTCCATTTTCTTCAGTAGGACAATAGCTTATCTCCATGACCCCATCCTCAATCAACTCACGCACATAGTGATACTGAATTTCTATGTGCTTGGTATGTGCATGGAAAACAGAATTTTTGGCGATGGCCATGCAACTTTGATTGTCACACTTCAACTCTGTAGCCTCTTGTCCTTGTATTCCTATGAGCCATAGGATCCTCCTCAACCATACTGCTTCACATGCTGCAACATGACAAATTCCCTAATCATAATCCTAATCCTAAAGAAAAGCAATATCCAAAAACTATTTTTTTGGTATCAATATCTCCTGCCCAATCTGAGTCACAATATCCGACGAGAGATGATCCCTCTCCATAAAGAATACCATAATCATTGGTTTCTTTCACATACCTGACTATCCGCATGCTTGCCTTCCAATGAGTTTGGCAAGGCTTATTAAAGAACCTGCTTACTACTCCAACAACATAAGAGATGTCTGGTCTGCCATTGCACAAGTAGATAGGACTTCCAACTAGTTTCATGTATCTTCCAATGTCCACTGGAGGTGAAGTATCTTCAATAGATAATCTTGTGTTGACCTCCATAGATGTAGAAATTTCCTTGCAATCCTCCATGTCCAATGCCTTCAATATCTACCTTGCATACTTTTGTTGAGAGATGAAAATCTTCCCTGGTTCCTGCCAAACTTCAAGACCTAAGCAATAATGCATTAAGCCCAAGTTTATCATTTCAAATTGTGAACTCAGGGCATCTTTTGTTTGTTGAAGAAGAGCATCATCACTTCTTGTAATCACAAGGTCATCTACATAGAGCATTAGCACAATTGTCTTCCCTCCTCTTTGAAACCTAGATCCAAGAGATACTTATCTATCCACTGATACCATGCTCTAGGGGCTTGTTTTGGCCCATATAATGCCTTCTTCAGCTTACATACCTTTTTCTCTGAATGTAGAGCCTCAAACCCTGGTGGCTACGACACATATACCTCCTCCTTGAGGTCTCCATTCAGGAATGTTGATTTGACATCCATGTGATAGACTCGCCAACACTTATGTGGAGCCACAGCTAGTACTACTCGGATAGTAGTCATTCTTGCGGTCAGGGAAAATGATTCATAAAAGTCAATGCCTTCAACTTGTGAGTAGCCCTGTGCAACAAGTCTTGCTTTATACTTTTCTAGAGTACTTCAGCTTCCAGACCCATTTGGAGCCAATGACTTTATGCTTAGGGGATCGATCCACTAGCTCCCAAGTTCCATTCTTCATGATATTGTTGTATTTTGTTTGCATGGTAGCCCTCCAATTTGGATCACAAAGTGCCTTTTCCACATTGGTTGGTTCCTTTGCTTCTTCTTCAATGAGATCAACCATCAAGGCTGTGTTTACAATATGGGCGCTTGCTCGTCTTTGTTCCTCTATTCTTTGTGATCGCCTCGGTCCATCTGCAACCTGTTCTAGTGACTGTGGGATGGGGTTTGTGGAATCATCGAGCTGCCTCACCAAACGTGGCAATGGCTTTTCCACTTCGGTGTTAGTAGGTTGGTGACTTTCAGACTCCTCATTTGAAGATGATGCTTCCTTCTCTTGTCTAGAAGGGATAGCTCTTGGGCTAGGTTCATAGTGGATTGCCTCTTCGCCTGATGATAAAGTGGAAGCTCTCTTTTCCTCCTCCACTGCATGTGGCTGCTCCTCCTTAAACATCACATCACGACTCACCATGATCTTCTTAGCCTCAGGGTCATAAAGCTTATAAGCCTTCTTATCTTTGTTGTACCCTAGGAAGATACATTTGATGCTTTTTGGTTGAAGCTTGTTTTGCTCCCTATCTGGAACATGTACATAACAATCACTTCCAAATACTTTCAAATGGGAAACAAAAGGCTTTTTACCAGTGTAGGGTTCTTGTGGAGTCTTTCCATTAAGTGCCTTGGTGTAGCTTCGATTCAAGATGTAGACAGCAGTGCTAACAGCCTCTGCCCAAAATTGATTTAGCAAACCCTTTCCTTTCAACATGCACCTTGCCATCTCCATGATGGTTCAATTCCGATGTTCTGCAACACCATTCTATTGAGGACTATGTGCCACTATGAGCTGATGCTTGATTCCCTTACTCTTGCAGAAATCTTCAAATTCTCTTGATGTGAACGCACCACCACTATTTGTCTTGAATTTCTTCATCTTCTTCCGTATTTCAATTCCACCAAGTTGAAGCCATTCTTTAAACTTACAAAAAGGTTGAGCCTTATCGTGAACGAAGTACACCCACATCTTCTTGTTGTAATCGTCGATGAGTAACATGAAGTAGGAAGATCCGCATAAGGCCTGTGTAGGCATTTTTCTGCACAAGTGAGCATGCACCAACCCTAGAGGATAGCTTGCCCTGTTCTTGATTTCTTTTGGGAACGCCTTCCTCTGTTGCTTGCCCATCATGCAACCTTCACATGGTTCATTCATTTTTGCAGTCGATGATAGGTGTGCAACCATACCCCTACGACGCATCTCCTTCAATATAGTGTATCGAATGTTGCCAAATCTCTCACGCCATAGCTTACTTGTGCCCATGTTTGTAGTGGCTGTAAGAGCACACAACTCATAGAGGGTGTTCCTCCTTATGCTAGTCCCAACAATGTTGTTGTAACCATCCATAATCGTAGCTCCTATCTTACTGAAAGATACTTGATGACCTTGATCAGTTATAGAAGCTACTGAAAGTAGATTCCGTTTTATTTGTGGAACATACAACACATTTGAAAGGTTTTTGATATCGCCATTAGAGTTAATGAAAGAAATTGTACCTTCATCCTCTGTAGGACATCTTGCATTATTCCCAAACTTTACTATGATGGGTTCCTTTAGAGGTTGTAAGGAACTGTAATGCTCTTTCCTACTTGTCATGTGACAAGATGCACCACTGTCCAACACCCATGAGTCATTTGTTCCTAAATCTTCAGACGAGGAGCAGTCCTCCTCTACCATAACAAATAACTCAAGCTCTGTTTCTCCTATGTTAGCAGACTCCTTGCCCTTGCCACCTTTTGAAGAGCCACTCTTCTCTTCTCCCTTCTTGATGCAACAGTCTTGGATTCTATGTCCTTTCTTCTTGTAGTAGAAACACTCTCCCTTGAAATTCTTTTTGTCATTCTTCTTTTTGTCTCCATCTTTTGAAGAGTCTATTTTGTCGCCTTTGGCATTTGTTGTGAATGCAACATCTCCTTTGCTACCACCACTCCTTGCCTTGAGCCTAAACTCCTCCTCCATGAGTAAGGCACTAAATTCTTTAAAAGTTAGTGGTTGAAGTCTCATTTGAGTGTTAAGAGCACTTACCAAACCATCAAACTAAGGTGGAGAGATTCAAAGACAACGTCGAGCGAGCTCCTCAATTGACTTTTGAACACCTACTCCCGCCATTTGATCTCGTAGATTCTTTATGCGAGTGATAAACACCTCTATAGTCTCTCCGCCAGCAAACCATTATGTTGCAAGCTGATTCTCCAAGTTCTAAATACATGTCTCATTACGAGTTTCATATTGTTTTCTCAATATGTTCCATGCTTGACATGCCTTCATAGTATGTTGAATAACAGTCAGAACACTATGAGAAGTACTTGTAACAAGAGCACAGAGTGCATCTGCATTTCTACATTTCCAAGCATGTAGAAGATCAACATCCGAAGGCATCATTCAATCAAGATTATTTGGATGAGGTCTTTCTTGGGGCTCATGATCAATCCGAAGAATAGTCTCCAAAAGCTCATATGAATCAAGAATAGAAGTGATTTTGAACTTCCACAAGGTGTAGTTCGTACCATCAAGTTTACCTTCTGTGAAGGCTGGTGGCCGTATCCGCAACATTGGGATGATTGGAATCATTGCTGCTTGTGCTTGTGTGCCACCTACTCTTGTTGATGAACCACCTTGATTCCCAGTCATAGGTGATGATGCGCCACTTGACATCTTCTCCCTTTTGTTGTTCAGACCTCTACAACCTTTGCATTTCTGCTTCTACACCACTTAGAGCCTCCTGAGCTTTGATACCATGTAAGAAAATAAGAGTGTAGCGGAATAGGCCTCTAGATAGAGTTGAGAGAAAAATGTAGAAAAAGATAGACGCAGACTTAGAGATAGATAACTCAAATTCTCAGATTGCCGAGCGTAATGCAGTTACAATGATGGTGCTTTCCAACCGTGTGCTCCCACTGTGGAGCTTAGATGGCGATCTAGAAAGACTCTAGATGAAGGGCTTACTAGTGCACAATGCTATGTAAAGCTCAACTTGGGTCGTGCTTATATAGCTTTTGCAAGGCAGTTCGGTATAGATAAATGTAGTCGGGAGATACAAAATAGTCGGTAAAATATACGATTCGACAATATCTCCACGACTAGAAGTCCTACCGTCTTGGCCCTATGGGTTGGGGGGATAGGCCCCCGCACCCCGCAGAAGGGGGCAAGCCCCCCTCTGCACTCCCCCCATTAAGGTTCTATAATGAAACCGTGGGATGCCACAATGCCTTTATTTTGACCTTAAATAACAAGCCAATGGCCTAGAGGTTTATGCCCTACCTAACCTAATGGCTAGGCTCACAAAGATCATCCACAACCATCAACGGTCACAATTAGACCTCATCTAACTTGGAAGTTAGGGTTCCACAAATGTCCGGGCTCTCATAATGGATTCTCCTCATAATGGGGGCCTTACAACTTAGAGCACCATGGATCATTTGTGGTCACATGAGGGTGGAGCATTGAGCATATATAATAGGAGTGACACCGACGGGATTGAGGCCTGCAAGAGTGAGACCAGTAGAAGTGAGGACGGGGGGAGTGCTACCACGAGCGATCCAGTACTATGATGCAACAACCATATGCATGGGAGGTACCTGAGATATGGACTTTAAGAACTACTCCTCTATAATGGAATGTGGAGTGACTGGAGGAATGTCTCCCATTGTGCTCTATAACAAAAGAACTTAAATAATTAGCATATGATAATAAAGGTAATATAGAAAAATGGTAGTGTACAAAAGAACATAGCAAAAAAAATAAACAAAAATTAGTATGTACAAGTGTTTGATTGAAAACTCCTCTATTCTAGCATCCTCTTGGAGATCCGATGCACATAGAATATCTATCTCTATGTTGGCAAGTTCTAAATCACTTGGTATGCTAGCTTCTTCTTGATCATCATCTATTACTTCATCCTGTATCTCTTCTTCTTCAAGAACCTCTTCTTCTCGAACAATCATATCTTCCTCCTTGACTATCAAAAGAATTTGAGAATCCACTACAGATGGACTTTCTTCTACAAATATGTTCTCAAAAATTTATCTACTACGTGGGGTGACTTGTAAAACAAATAGCCTTACTGGTTCTTTTGAATCCGGTATAGAAACAACTTTCTCACAGTGTTCGCAAAGTACAAATGTATCTCTTTCATCCATCCATAATTTTGTGGAGTCGACTTGAAGCAAACCACTTTTATCCCGCCTCACTGTTGCGTTTCTTCAAGGGGTGACTATTTTGAACTATTTCACATAAGAAAAAAAGTAATCCAACTTCCTAAACAATAGTTTCAATATAACTTGAATCACTCAATAAAAATCTAGATGGCCTTCTTGAGCATTATCATCTCTTACTCTCACTCTACTTTTCTGCAAAAAGCTCACCATCACCCCACTATCAAAAGTAGAACTATTTTTATCGATTCGTGCGATTTGAAAGTGTTGTCCATGAGACCATAGTGCATCGTATTTAGAATACTCCCAATCACATCCCTTTGCGAGTTCTTCTTCTTCTTCAGAGATATCTTCATCCACTGCCTTTGCTTGTGAAACTACTGTATCTAGCCATCTTGGAAAGGGTGGAAGAGGTCGAAGACTTTTTGGAAGGGCCGAAAATCAAGTGGAATGTTTTCCTCTAAATTGAGCTCTTTCCTTTGCGTTTGTCTCCTTGGCAAGGTCATGCTTTTCTAACCATTGGTGCATAGGCTTAGAGTTAACTGTGCAAAACTTCATTGCCTTCTCTCTGAAATCTGCATCCATTTTTCTTTGCAACCCTCTATGTTGCAGCTCATTGCCTACAAGAGGAACATCTTCATCGTCATCCTAAAATCATTGGTTTATATATATTAAAAATTGTAAAGACCTATTTTCTATATATCATAAAAAGCCTAAAAACCCTAAGACCCTAATGCTATTATATATATATATATATATATATATATATATATATATATATATATATATATATATATATATATATATATATATATATATATATATATATATATATATATATATATATATATATATATATATATATATATATATATATATATATATGTGTGTGTGTGTGTGTGTGTGTGTGTGTGTTATATGTGTATGTGTGTGTATGCATGTATGAACAGCGTAAAAACCCTAATCCTAGTTTTTATATACATTGGAAAAGAAGAGCATGTTGATAAATGACTACACCCTAAAAATCAAAAGCATATGTGAGTCACTTGCATCTATTGGCGTGAATGTCGATGATGATGATAAGGTGGAAGTGTGCCTTCGTGGTTTAGGAGCTGCATATAAGCAATTTAGAAATTCTATACAGACCATAGAAAATATTCCGAATTTTGTTGATCTCATGTCTATGCTGATTATTGAAGAGAAGAATCTTGGTCAGGATTCAATCTCCCAAGGAAACTCTAGTTCTGAGCAGGTATTCTACTCTCGTGGAGGAAGAGGCAGAGGTAGAGGTTTGAGAAGTGGAAGAGGAAATAGTAACCAAGACCAAGGTCGACAACAAAATCTTGCAAGAGGTAGAGGACAATTTCGAGGTAGGGTAATGATAGTAAAGGATGCTAGAATTGTGGTAAACCTGGATACTTTGAATGTGATTGCAGGTTGAAGAATCAAAATAACAAAAGGCAGCAAAACAACTATGCATCCACAAGTGTAGATGATTATGAGAAATTGTTCATGGTTCCACATCACATGATGAATACGATGTCTGCTGGTGTTACAAAATCGAATGATAATGTTTGGTATGTTGATTCAGGTGCTTCAAATCACATAACCAATCATCCGGAATGGTCTAGTATGTTGCAAAAATTACCAGTTCTTGGATATGTTAAAACAGGTGATGACACATCACACCCTATCGAGCATAGAGGAAATATAGCATTGTTTATGGAGGATGGGAAGGTAAAACACCTTGCTAATTGTGTTGCATGTTCCAAATATAACAAAGCATCTTGTTTGTGTTGGAAAAATGGTTGATGAGGTATTACAAGTCAGGCTAAATGCTAATGGGTTATATGTAGAAGAATACAAATGGGATGGAAGATTGATTGCCAAAGGAAACAAAGTGGGTAGGATGTTCACCTTAAATGTGAAAATTCTTGAAATGAATGCAGCCATGGTTGCAAAAGATGTAGAAGTTATTCCTCATATAGAGATGTGGCACAAATGGATTGGACATGCAAACTTGCAAAGATTGAAATTGATGCCGTCAAAGGAGATTGTCCATGGAATACCAAATTTTAAGGTTCCCGAGATGCAAATGCTATGTGCAGCATGTCCATTTGGTAAACAGTCAAGATCATCATTTCTGCATGATAAGCATGTTAGTGAGAATGTGCTAGAAATAGTACATACAGATGTTTGGGGTTTTGCAAAGACCACATCTATAGGTGGTTGCAGGCTTTATGTTACTTTCATTGATGACCATACACGAAAAGTGTGGGTATATTTCATGAAAAAGAAGAGTGAGGTTTTCACTCACCGCTAGAATCTTAAAGCTATGGTGGAAAATCAGATAGGGAATTATATTCAAACATTAAGGTCTGATGGAGGAGGTGAATATATGTCAAATGAATTCAACAACTTTCTTAAAAGTCATGGTATTCGACGTTAGTTTTCATGCAGGTACACACCACAACAGAATGGTGTTGCTGAATGCAAAAATAGTCATAATGCAAAAATAGCAAGAACCTTGATGGCTGAGAAGAATATGCCTCATTGTTATTGGGTTGAAGCTATGCATACAGTTGTGTACATTATGAACAAAGCTCCAACTACTGATGTACATCAAGGTACACCTGAAGAAAAGTTCACAGATAAAAAGCCAAACTTATCACATATGAAAGTTTTTGGTTGTATTGCATATGTACACGTTCTAGATGAGCTAAGGACAAAGCTTGATCCAAAAGCAGAAAAATGTGTCTTCATTGGATACTTCCTTGAGCAAAAGGGATATAAATGTTAAAAGCTACTCACACGATAGGTGAAGGTGAGCAGAGATGTGGTATTTGATGAAATGTCAAGCTTCTATGCAGATGCGATAGAAGGACTGAACCTTGAACCAAATGATAAAGAAAATGCTAAAAAATCAAGTGCAAAATCTCAAGTTTTGAGTCAACCGGATGCATCACCAAGCAATAGTTCCAACTCAAATCCATGGAATGGAAAATTGCATGGAAATTTTAGTCTAGCAAATTCATCAAATACATCCAAGAAAGTTAAAGAAAAACTTCTGCTGGTCATAAAACATGTGCAAGTTGAAGACATTGATGGAGATTCAGGTGGTTCAGGAAAGAGTCTTGATGAGGAACTTGGATTGCCTCATGTGAAAACTCTAGGAGTTAGAAAGGCACATGCAGATGATACAAAAGAAAGCAACCTAGGACCAAGAAGGTCCGGGAGGATGTGGAATTCTGTACAATGACTAACATATGATAGTTACATGGCTCGTCATTGTTCCTAGATGCCAAAAGTAATAGAAGATGCTGAACCTTCTTGTTTTGAAGATGCAATTGGAAATGCAGATTGGGAGAAAGCTATGGATGAAGAGATGGCTGCACTTTATGGAAACAAGACATGTATCCTGGTTCCATTGCTGCAAGGAAAGAAACCCATAGGATACAAGTGGGTTTCGAGGTAAAGCACAATGTTGATGGTAGCATAAGCACGTGCAAAGCATGATTGGTAGAAAAAGGATATGCATAGACATATGGCATTGATTATGAGGAAACATTCAGCCCTTTAGCTAAAATGTCTATTGTCAGAACACTTGTTGCATTAGCTACTGCAAAAGGATGGACTTTGCATCAGATGGATGTGAAGAATGTTTTTTTTACATGATGAGTTACAAGAAGAAGTATACATGGACCAACCACAAGGATATGAAGATTCAGAGCATCCAAACTATGTTTGCAGGTTGCAAAATTTTCTCTATGGGTTGAAGCAAGCTCCTCGTGCATGGGATGCAAGGATTGCTAACTACTTAACTACCATTGGGTTTTCTATGTGTGATGCAGATCATTCACTATATGCAAACAAGGGTGATGATGGCATCACAATTGTGGCTATCTATGTTGATGACTTGATTGTATGTGGTGATAGTGAAGAAGGCATCAAAGAGGTAAAGTAACTTCTTGTGCAAGACTTTGACATGAAAGATCTTGGTGTGTTGCGTTACTTCTTGGGCATTGAGTGTATACATACAAAAATAGGTATATGGATGTCACAAAGGCAATATGCCTTGAATATGATGTAAAAGCATGGTATGGCTGATTGTAAGCCAATTTCTATGCCATTAGATCATAATTTGAAGTTGGATACCACATTAGGTGAAGCATTGGAAAATGCTATTATGTACAAGAAAATTGTGGGAAGTCTTATATATCTCACAATTACAAGGCCTGATTTAAGCTATACTATTGGACTTGAAAGTCAATTTATGCAGGTTCCTAGGAAGCCACATTTGGATGCTCTGAGGTGCACTCTACGTTATGTGAGTGCTACTTTGGATTATGCATTGTTTTATGAAGCTGGTGTAGATCTTCAAGTTCGTGGATACACCGATGCAGATTGGGCTGGTGGCATTTGAGATAGAAGATCTACTAGTGGCTTTCTATTCTCACTTGGGAGTGTAGCTATTTCATGGAGTAGCAAGAAGCAACCCACTGTTGCTCTGTCGAGTAGAGAGGCCGATTATAGAGGTGGTGCAATGGTAGCATGTGAGGCATCATGGCTGGAGATGCTACTTGCAGATTTAGGAGTGGAAGTGCAAAAGCCTATCACTATCTATTGTGATAATGTTATCAGTAAACAGTTAGCACAGAACCCTATTTTTTATGCTAGAACAAAGCATATAGAGGTACATTATCACTTCGTAAGAGAGAAGGTATTAACAGGTGATATTGATCTTGTTTATGCGAGAATAGATGAGTAGGTTGCTGATATTTTCCTTAATGCACTTGGAGCAGAGAAGCTGAAGAACTTTCAGAAGATGCTTGGAGAAGTGGACATGACATTGATCTTGAGGAAGAGTGTTGATATATCAAGCTCAACATGTGATGATCCAAGATGACACGTATGAGTTTTTCGTTTTTGCGACATGTATAGTGGTCATGCCGGTATATGTCAAGGACACTTCATTGAGCTTTATTAGATTTATCTATTGAGATTGATGGCACATTTGTATCTTGCCAGCTCACTCATTCGTGGACATTAGGTTTTTCCTTATGTAATAGTCTTTATATATTGTAGTAGTTGTATTCTTGTTTTTAGGTTATTCTTGTACCTTGCTTTTTATGTAATAGAAGAGGAAGAAGAAGATCATTCTTCCTTGCCTCAATATGAGTGTCTGCTTCTCTTTGATTGTGAGAGTTTGTGTGTGAGCCCTCTTCCTTATCTCCTTCCTTGTGACATCCATGCCTATGATTGCATCACTTTGTTTCATCTCAATCACATGAAACCTTCAAGAAAAATACATATCATAAAAAGTAAATGTAAGGTTTTCAATGTATCCCTTTGTATAGTGTAGTGATCCTTTGGCCATCTCTAAAGGTCTTATTATTCACATATTTAGGGATAGCCATAAATTTTGTACAAATTTGAAGGATAGAAAAGAATGTGTACTACTTGAGTCGATACAAAACCTAGTTCTATGCGTAGAAAAAATACCCAAAATCATAATTACAGAAGCCTTTGGGAAAGAACTAGTCACCATTCAATGTAAAGTAGAGTTAGGGCACTTACTCCATCATCTAGTCTCTCAATTATTGTACCTTCCTGGATGATGTTTATCACCTTTCATTGTGCAAGCCAAATGATTGCCTTGTTTGTGCACTTGTATATCCAATGCCCTTGCTCCCTACAATGAGAACACAAAGCAAGTCTTTTTTTCCTGCTCATTAAAATCATGTTATTGTTGCCGACGGATGGGTTGATGCCTACTTTGATTTTCCACCTGACTAGATTCTAATGTTGATTTATTAAAAGATGGAGTCTTCTTTTCATCGTCCATGTTTATTGCAACAACTCTCTGTGGCCTACATCCCATCGCAATGAATCTGATTCTATTTTCCTTTTGCAAATAGAACTTCTCCATCTTCTCAAAGTTCTTGACCATCACAACAACATTAAGAAAATCCACACATGTAGATCCCTTGACTTGATAGCAAGGTTCCTCACAAAGACCTTCAATAAATTTTCTCTTTAGAGCATCACCACTAACTTCCAATGTGTATTTGTGAAGAATAAGGAACTTCTCTTTGTACTTATCAACACAAACGCTATGCTTATAACGTTCCTGTTGTCAAAAGTTATAGAACTCCATCTTCTTTGTCATATGGTAGTGTGGATAATAATAGAATTTTCCTTATTTTTCTTCCTTTCATAGAACGAGATGTATGTAGGACTTCCACCATAGGTTTGCAATTCCATGCAAGTGCAAGATCCCAACTTTTTCTTTTGACTTCTCACTAAATTCTTGAAGATTGTAGAAATCATGTAGCTCTTTAATCCATGCCTCCACATCTTTGCCACTCTTCTTCTCGCCATCAACATTATTTAATTTTGTCTTTTTGAAGACTTCGTTAGGTGCAAGCTCACCTGGCTCCATATCTTCATAATTGCTTTTTTGTCTTCCTCTAGGCACACTAGATGTTCCCACACCTTCATGCACTTCATCAATTAGTTCCACAAAGAAATTTCTTGCACTTTCTCGTTTCTTTCCATGTACTTCTTTGATAATTCTTGAAGAAGCTTTTGAATAAGCTCCTCTTGCTCACGTACCTTTTGCATCAAACCTTCCATCGTTCCTAAGGATTGATTTTGTTGTGATACCACTTACAGCATTGCCTAAGTGACAATCTACTTGTATTGTTTCCTCAATCACAATCTATCATGAATCACAAGATTCAGATCACTCAAGTACAGTGGAAGAGAGAGAAAAACATAACTTGCACAAGATAAGGGAAAATTCTATAGAGAAGAGTACACAAGATATGACTGAGAGAAAGAGGAATTCCGGTATTATAGATGTGAATCAATTGATACAATAGCTTTGAGAAATAGCTTCTTGATGGAGCCTTCATCTTTCAACCACCTTGGAGCTATCCCAATCACATTTACAATTACACTCGCAATCACACTCTCACTCTCATTATCACTCAATCACAATGTATATCTCTGGTTTTTGCTCTCCTCCTTTTTTATGCAGAGATCTTCTTATAATGGAGTGATCACCACCCCAATAATTGTGCGATCCACCAAATTTAGAAAAAGCTAATTCTCTGCAAGACTTTCGCAAAAAGCATGCGCTTGTAGTAGTTCTTTCTTTAATGGTACCTTTCAAAAATAGAAGAAAGAGCAATGAAAAGATATATCAAAAGACATCTATAATTATGCATGGCAATGCATGTGCTTTAATATCATGGATTCAGATAGAAATAGAGGAGGCCTCTTTTTTTTTCTTTTTTATAGTGCCTAAAAGGGCCTATAATTTTAGTGAATCTAGAGACATAATAAAATCAGAGCATTTTCTTATAGTGAACTAAATGTAGATCCGTAAACGAGGTACTTAAATCGAGATTCAAAAAATTTTCACAAAGACACTTTAATCATCTTATGCATGCTCTACCTTTCTCTCATACAATATTTATCATACCTTTTTCATCTTCACGTCCAATTTTCAACCAAAAACATGATGGAGATAAGGTCTAGAGAGAGAATATAAAACTTATCATCCCAAAATTTTCCCTACATGCAGAAAATGACCTGATTCTTAGTTCTAATCATTATCCACACAATGTAATTCAGAAAATCCCAAATGAATTTTTTCATTATCCAAAAGCTTATTACATCAAACCATACAATGCCATTTTCAACTTGCACACTTTGTTTTCATGCCCTTTGTGCATAAGCCCATAGGATTTAAATACATACACTTCTTGATTAAATTCATGTTTCTAAAATGGTTTTTTAATGTCCAACTCATGTACATTCCAACCATGATGTGTTGCAAGTGTGTAAATGCTAGGAATGATGGTCATTCTATAAGTGAGTACAAAGGTCTCATCAAAATCAATTCCTCTCTCTTGAGCATAAACTTTTGCAATAAGCCTAGCTTTATACATGTCAATTGTTCCATTTGGCTTATGTTTCAACTTGTATACCCATTTAGTGCGAATGGTTTTTTTTTTTTGTAGAGGCAAATCACATAATGAACAGGTATCATTTTTCATAATAGCACCATATTCTGATTTCATATCAGCCATCCAATTTTCTAAGTTGTTTCAAAAGAAATACCCTCATTCTCATCAAAACACTAGAGCTAGCCATTGCATAGAAATTTGTTACAAAGTATGCACTATTAGACCTTGAATGAGTGCAATATGATAGAGGTGCATCTAATTTGCACAAGCCATTTAGGCATAGTTTGTGCCTCCTCTATATTAACTCTCCCATCAACAAGTCCATAAGAAATGGAATGAGCTCCATCATGGTGTGGAATGTGTAAAGGCTAAGGAGTTGCATCATTCACAAGAAAGAATCATCATATGCAACTAAATTGCATTTAGTGTATGGATAATAGAGAGTACAACCTTTTCTTTTAGAATTGTACCCAATAAAAGTATATTTCACTACTTTATCATCCAATTTCTTGTGTTTTTGTTGAGGCACTAATGCATATGCTAGACAACCAAAGACATATAGATAAGCAAGAGATGGCTTGTGTCCATGCCAACACTTATATGGAGTCAGAGATTGTAGTGCCTTCGTGGGACACATGTTAAGTGTATACTACACACATAACAACCTCAAGCCAAAAGCTCTGTGGTAAAGCCTCACTTTTGACCATACACATTGCTATCTCTCTGAAAGAGGTATTCTTGATTTTAGAAACTTCATTTTTTTGAAGGTTTACACAACATTATACATTTATGTTTTATCCCATGCTTAACTAGAATTGCATTAAAATTAAAAGACATGTACTCTCCCCCTCCATCAAAATGAAGGGTGCTCAATTTACATGTTAACAATTTTTCAACCATATTCAAAAACTATTTGATGCACATAAAAACTTTGCACTTTGCTTTCAGTGGATACACCCATGCATTCCTAGAGCAATCATCACACAAAATCACAAAGTAAAGGTAGTTCCCAAAATAAGGTGTTTGCATAGGACGACATACATCACTATGAACAAACTACAATTTATGTATAGCTTTAATTGAACCATCTTTTGGATAGGATGAATGCTGTGTTTTTCCCCATATACATGCTTCACAGACATGTTTACAAGATGCCTAAATTTTGGGCACCTAGAAAAATTGAAATGACCAAAGCATGCAAGAAAAAGCTTTTCAACTGAGATAGCTTAGCGCGCTTGAACTGTAGATGCTGAATCATTTAAAGATTTTGCATAATCTATGAGCTTCTAGTTAGATTTGAGTGCTAAGCAAGATTTTCTTATCATTTCTCACTCATTTCTTTTGTCTTTGGTTTGTTAGAAATTTAATAAATTTTTCTAAATTTTCCTCAAATCTCTTATTGAATCTTTGCATATTATGAGAGAAGTAGATTTAGAAGTGAGAATGCATCTATCTGTATATGCCTAATAAAGGCTATAGCTTTTCTTTCTTGGATGCATTCGTTCTCCCATTGTGATAATACATTTTGAATGAAATAACTTTCATTAGCAAGGTCCCTAAGTATACTTTATGTTTTTAGAATCTCTTGGGTTCAATCATGAAAATCTCAAATACTCATCAATTTCATTGACCAAAGGTTCTATAACTTTTCTTGTGAGGCCATCATTGCACTAAGCTTGCACAGGCAAGTAACTAACTCTCCCAAAATACATATCTAATTTTGAAAGAATCAATGAATATAAATGTCCTAAAAGATTAAGAGATTTTGGACACTATTTGAGGAGTTTAAAATAAGGTCCATCATGATCTAAGGAGGTTATAAAAATATAGAGAAGATAACATTTAAAATTTTAATAGAAATACTTTTTCTATTCATTCACATAAAGAGATAGAACGAAATCACCTAGTTGTGAGAAAAAAAGCTACAAATTGAAATTACGAGATAGATGCCTAGCACACTTTGTGCTAGTTATAGAAAATGAAAATGAAATAATGGTGGCCTAAAATATATGTGGACATATCTAACTATTTTTCTACCCACAAAGTATTTCAAATAGATTCAGTAATGAAAATTAGAGAGTACATTCATCCTACCTATCTATTTTGTGGTTAATATATTTTGGTAATAGGAATTATGGTAAGATTTTCTATGTTTGAAGGACTTGAACGATATGAAAGGGGGAATCCTATGTATAACAATAACTATAAATATACAAAATTCTTGTTAGAGTTATCTGATGTATTCAGAATAAAATAGTATTAGTGGCAAGTTTGTATACACAAGAAAGATGATAAATTTCTTTTCTAATATGGAATTTGTTTAGTGCAAACTAGTGCCTGCAATCTTAGTAGTAATGAGAAGAGCTAAACGGTCACATTAGCATTGTTTATAATGCGCTTTGAAGCATAGGGAAATATTACAAATTGTTCAATTTACATTTTGTTTTTATCATGGCAACCTCATGTCATTTACTAAGCATCCTTGGCCTCTAAAAATAAGATTTTAAAAATAAAGAGATATAGAGAATGTGATTGTAAGTCTCAAAGATTCAATGTTTGAATTGAACAAATATTTGATAAAACATATAAGCCACTTATTCTCTCAGAGAGAAAGATAATTCTCTTGTTCTAAATAGTAGCCTTCATAAAAAATATAATGCACATTTTGAGTTACAGAAATATTTTATATATTATTTTGTGTGAAACCTACATGATGAGTGCATATGTATGGAGCTGGAAATTGTAATTTTGTTGTAGAAACAAGAGTTAAGTTTCTAGAAAAATTAGATAATAGGAAGTCTTAAAATTATCATTTAATAGATTAATAGAAACAATTTGATGAAGAACAATAAAATATCATGACATATTTGAATGTGTCTTGGAATTTCTAACTTTTAATTTGTTCTTATCTGCATTTTGACCTTGTTTTTATTTTTCAAAATTATTGATAATATGGAATTAACAAGTTTTTTTGAGTTACAAATGAAAGGTAGAGATGATTGACGGTGTGCCATCTAGATCACAATGGAAATATTAGCAAATAAAAAAAGGAGAAAACATGGCTATTCGAGGACAAAGGAGTCATAAAGTTGAATTTGAAATTTTTCCTTAGCACGAATTATTTTTTCTTTTAGCACAATTGATTGATTGATTGCACACCTTAAGTGGGATTGATGCATGCAAGCAATGGGGGAAACGATCAATGACGTGTATGCCATGCATGTGCAAATTCTTTAACCCTTGTTAACCAACAGATAGGAATAGTTATTGCAAGACTATGAAATTCATCATGAAATATTACTACAAGGAATAAGGGGGCATGGCGACAGTTGATGCAACACAACTTCCTCGCTTCCTTATTGCATATTCTCTTGCATTGAGCATTGAGCATGCATCATCCTTTAAATGATGCTAATACTGATGCTATTTTGGAGGCTACTATTGATCTTAATTCAAGCATCGCATATGCGATACACTGAGAGTGTTGAATATGCGATGACGAAAAGCATCTCATATGAGACACATAATAATATTGCATATCCAATAGTTCAAAGGATTTCATATATGACATGTGCATACTGCTTATAAAATGCTTGTTTTTTAACGACATGAAAAAAATACATCATCTTCATTTTGTGTGGATCTAGTCAAGGACCAATCCAAGATTCATATTTATGTTGCGCTTAGGAGCTCGACCTCTCCTGTTTTCTCTCTCTCTCTCTCTCCTACTCTCTATCTCTATCTATCTCTGTCTCTCTATCCCTCTTTCTCTCTATTACTCTTTTGATTCCTCTCTCTCTCTCGTGCTTTCTCTCTCTTTCCATCTCTCTCACTCTCTCTATGTCTCTATCTCTTGATTGTAGTGTTGAAGCATCAAGATTACATTATGCTTGAGGTGGATTTGATCTACATCAAAAGCTATAGCTTGGATTACTTCGAAAGAACATTCATCAGAGAGCTCTTTTACTTATGCTCACTTATTGCATTTTTTAGAAATCTTTTTCATGGATCTTTTACCATTGTTAAAGCCTAGAGCTTTACACATGTAAATGTACAAAAAGAAAGCTAATCTTTCACAAATTTTTGGTGCTTGAGGTGCACTAAATCAATCAATCAATCACCTAAAAGTAGATCAAACTAGATCTTCACTTTTTCTAGATTGTATGAAAGTGAATTGATTCCCTCCAAAAAACCTTTACCACCTTCATTTGAATTCAAAGTCCACTTGTAGAAGTCTTGGAGCACTTCAAGAGTCTATATAAAGCCTTCAAATCACTTGCACATAACGTGGAAGCAATATACATATACGTGGCCATCTTTGTCTTGATCCTTCATTTTTCTACATCATCTTCTTCAAGAATACTAAGCTTGTAGAGGTTGTTTCTCTCTTTACAGAGCCTCAAATTTAATGAGGGAGGCCTCCTTGGAAAGATATTAGTGTCTAGTTTATGCTTGTAATTTTCCAAAGCATTTGATTCAATAAATTAGGCAAAATCTCATTTTCTTTGTCTCAGGGTCAATCTCTACATATTCCTAAAAAATAGAAGGTACCATTGTTGAGTGTCTGGTTCATTCCAAAAGCATATTTTGCTTATTTCTTGAACTCTTGTGCATTCTATACACTTGCCCCTATGTGTATCACTCCCATAAAATGGTCCTTTATTTTAACTATAATCATGCTAATCTCTATGAGCATTTGATGTTCATTGTGTCATCCAAAGATAGTAAGTTTTTTGAGGTAGTCGATGTGCAAACCTATCTGTTTTGTACTGACTCTTTCTCCTTGATGTTCCAAAGGACATAGTTCATTTTATTGCACTTATCGCATGCCTATAAGGTCTATTTGAGTCTCCATAAGCTCAAGGTCTAGTCTTGTGCTGGTTGGCTAGAACAAACTTTGTCCCTTTGCAACTCAGTTTTCTACCTCCTACAAGCTTCTCCAAAATCTTTTAGTGGTATCAGCGGTAGATCAAGATGGGTGATGACTTTCCCTCAATGATTCAGAATCTTGATCCATACAGGTATTTGTCTTGGAAAATGAGAATGGGAGTCTATTTGCTATGTAGAAATCTTTAGGGAATTGTAGCAGGTGATGAGGGTATGCCTATTCCAAGATCCAAAGGAGGACCTACACAAGAGGAGACAGATAAGCTCCCACTTTGGTGTGCAAGGGATGCTCAAGATTAGTTGTACATACTAAAGTATATCTATGAATTTCTATTACCACATATTAGAGGATGCAAGACACCTTAAGAGACTTGGGATGCCCCAAAGACTTTCTTTTCTACTAGTACCAAAGCAAGAAAAAATCGTCTTTGGAACGACTTCAACAAAATGAAGAAGACACATAAACAAAGCATCATAGAGATTGTTACAAGGGTCAACGAGGTTGTGGATTAGTTAGCATCCATTAGAGAGCTGATTGAAGAAGAGGCCATCATGAGGCAAATTCTCAATGGGATTTGAAGTGATAAGCAATGGAAATCCTTCACCACGGCTTATGATCTCATCATGAATGTGCAAACTCTAGACTCCAACATCTTTCCTAGACAACTCTTCAATCAAGAGGCCAACAATAGCATAAAGGAAGGTAAATCCTATCATGGTAGTTCGACTAATGCTCTATATGAAAATAAGAAGCATAAGAAGTTAAAAGGCAAAAAGAAGGAAGAAGATGAAGAGGAGACTTCCCAAGCCAACTTTGCAAGCAAGAGGAAGTGGAAAGGGAAGAAGAAACGACCAAAGCATGACAAAGCCAAAGGTCAGAATGTTCAACCTTGTGCCATCTGGGATAAGACCAACCACACCACCCAAAATTGTGGGTTCAATGGGAAGACCCAGAAATAAAGTGGAAGAGATGGATATGGTAGTAATAGAGGCAAAGGGTGACAAAAATCCAACAATAACAATAGAGGCTATAATAGAAGGGACTTCAACAATAATTTGAACATCAACCACATGAAGACTCATTTCTTCTAATGAATCTAAGCTACAAAGAAGGTAAAGAATATGATCATTTGTTGTACATAGATTTAGGATGTTCAAATCATCTTGCATGAAACATTGCTCTTCTATTCGATTTGGAAAGTCCAAAGCATAGACATGAAGTGCAAACAGGGGATGATACTAAGCACAATGTGGAGAAGATTGGTAATGTCAAAGCTTCCAATGGCAAGAAAAACATTCTAATTAACGTTCTCTATGTACCCACTATCAATAAAAACCTAATAATTGTAGGCCAAATAGTTGAAATAGGCTTGCAAGTTAGGTTCACCCAACATGGAGCTTTTGTGGAAGATCCATGTCAAGGGTTCAAGAAGAAAGCCAAAGGTGAGAAGCATGGTATGCTCTTTACTTTTAAAGTAGGAGAAACTAGGAGCATAGCTCTATTCACTTTTGGGTCTCAAACCCTAAGTGAGGTTGAAGTATGGCATAAGAGACTTGCTCATGTGAATGAAAGATCCTTGAAGGATATATGGAGGGATCAAAGTTTTCTTGGATTGCCAAACATATCAAAGCAACACATAATCAATAGATGTGATGCATGTCAGATTGGGAAGGCAGAAAGACAACCATTCAACAACAAAGGCGACATCCACAACTTATTGGACGTAGTACCTATAGATGTATGGGGACAAGTCAAGAACCTTCATTGGCTAGATCATGATATTAGGTCTCATTTATTAATAACCATATTAGATGGACTAGTCTATACTTTATCAAGAGTAAGAATGAAGTGTTTGATTGCTTCAAAAAGTATCTAGCACATGTGGAGAATCATACATGTAGATCACTCAAGAAGCTTAGATGTGTTGGAGGGGAGAATACTTCTCCAAAGAGTTTGATGAGTTCTTGTAGGATTAAGGTATTAAAGGGAAGTGACTATAAGGTACTCTCCTCAACTAAATGGAATTACAGAGAGGAGAAACAATACATTGGTTGGATTAGCGAGAACAGTTCTTGAAGAGAAGAGGTTGCTAGACTATCTATGGGTAGAAGCTATTTCAACTTCTATGTATCTTGTCAATAGACTTCCATCCAAATAACTTCAAGGTATGAATCCTTATGAAGCATGGAATGGAAGAAAACATAGTCTTGGACTTTGCAAGGTGTTTGGCTGTTTAGCTTATGTTCATGTACCATCAAGAATAAGAGGTAAGCTAGATGAAAGGGCAAAAAAGGCAGTGTTTATTGGGTATGAATCAACTCACATGGGTTACATATCCTATGATAATTCAACCAAGCAATTCACTACAAGTAGAGATGTTGTGTTTGAAGAATAGAGGTCTTGGTATGATGAAGACAAACAAAAGGTAACTCTACCACTTAATCTTAATTCCAATTCTCATCAATTAGGAAGCAAGCATGATACACACATCTAGGATCCAAGACGTGATACAGATGGTGACCAATATGAAAATGAAAAAGATTACAAGCAATGGAAGTCAAGAGGCAAAATAGAGATGCAACAGTATGGAGAACACTGCAAGCAAGCTCCTAGAAGATCAAAAAGAGAAAAGAAACAACTAGAAAGGTATATCTATGATTCCACATTTATTACAAAGCATCCAATCTACTTGGCAAAACCGCTTAATGTCAAAAGAACCGTCAATCTATGAAGAGGCAAAGGGAAACCTAATTAGGAAAAGGCCATGAAAGAAGAAATAGATGCATTGAAGGAGATGGACACTTGGGATTATGTTCCAACATCATTGAATCAAAAGGTAATTGATTGCAGATTGGTATATAAAGTAAAAAAAAAAACTCAGATGGATCAATATGCAGGTAGAAGGAAAGATTAGTTGCCAAAGGATGCTCTAAAATTCATGGTATAGACTATGAGAAAACATTCTCACCAGTTGCAAATATGACTACAATCAGGACATTGATAAGCGTAGCTAGTGCAAGAAATTGGAGACTTCTCAAACTTGATGTAAAAAATGCATTTTTAAATTGTTGGATAAGTGAAGAGGTATACATAACATAACCAATAGGTTCTGGAAACTCTAATTGTGCATCTTATGTTTGTAGAATTAAGAAAGCATTGTATGAATTGAAAGAAGTTCTTAGTACTTAAAATTATTGATTGGTTACATACCTTCGAGATCAAGGGCTTAAACCCAACAACTCAGATCCTTCTGTATTCATCAAAAGCGATGAGAATGGGGTTATCTATCTATGTGTATATGTAGATGATATTATTGTGACAAGTGATGATGTGTAATGGCATTCAAATGATCAAGAGACACATGCAAGGGGAGTTCAAAATTAGTGCACGTGAGCTCACATATTTCCTAGGTATGCAGGTGATATACATAGATGAAGGAATGTACATGACTCAGAGAGGATACATTCTAGATCTACTTCTTAAGTTCAAAATGGGGAACATTAAACGTGGAGGTACACCTTTGGAGATGAAC
>CM035434.1:8309815-8317315 GCA_020310875.1 Ceratopteris richardii
TGAACCACAATTATCAAGTTGCAAAAATAATGTTCTAGGTAATTCCTTGAATGAATTACTTTGATTTTCGCATGTAATATTACATTGTGTTACATTGTCATATAAAATTTGCTCCTTTAATACATCCATATGATGATAAAGTGCATCAGGCCACAACAAAGAATCAAATAGACTCTTTGTGTAATTCACACCAGAACTCTTCAATCCCAAATCTCCATACAACTGACTATCTTTTTTTTCTAAGTTTCTTAAACACATTGAAATAGATGCAATTGTGAAATTTGGATCACCGGGGCATAATCCTAAAGCAAAATGACCATAAGCACATTGTCCATGTCCATGAGTAAGCATTCCTGTTAAAGATATTGGTAATCTCTCAATGCCATTAAGAGATTTTGGAACTGGTCTAATCTGTGGTATAGCTGTTTTACTTTGATCCATTTTATCATGAATAATGCATAAATATTTATCTGGAAATAATTCTGAGGAAACTCTCCAAGCATAATATAGATTTCTACAACTCATTTGACGTAGCATATGAGATCTTCTTTGTGCTAAATATCTTGCACGTTCTTCATGGTTTTTAGTAGATTGTAACTTTGCTTTTATTCCTGTACAAAAGTCACATTTGGAGAACGTACTTGACTTTGATAAAGAAACTGTTCTAAATTCTGTATTCCACATTCTTGAAAATGTTGGTTGAGATAATTTATTATATCCCAAACTCTCTAATGTCATATTCACCTCTCGAAGAATATCCACTTGTTTATAATGTGATGGAAGCACTCTTTGTGTTTCACGAGAACCATCAGTACATGTTCTCAACTTGTGTGGCATTTGATCTGCATTATTATCAATGAAATCATGTATCAAAGCTTTTGCCATTTCTACATGTTTGATACTTTTTCTAAGTATTCCATTATTCCCATGAATGGATACCTTTTGACCAAGTAGAAACTTTTCTCGTAGCCTATAAAATGAGCTCTTTCCAATACCATGAATTAAATACCATGCCTTGATACATACTTCTTTTGCATCAAACATGAAATTAAAACTCGAGCGCTGACTTGAGTTCACAAAGTTACCTTTGTACACCATACTCATGCAATCCAATACATATTTGTATCTATCTGAATAGCATTGTCCCCAAAAGTTTAATCTTGCTTCCAGTATTTTAGCCCTACTAGCTACTTGACAACATCTCTGTTCACAACAATCATGCATTGAAACCATCTGAATTCTCTCAAATGAGCATCTCTTATTAGGAGCCAATGTAGTACTTTTTCTAACCTTGTGGATGTAACTTCTTTTTTTTTGGTTCACTTCAAAATATCCACAGTTACTATTTTCCATATGAAAATCCTCTTGTTGATCTGATTCCATTCGAAGAGGAGAAACAACTTGTATATCATTAAAACAATGTTGAATATCAATTGCATGAGAATAATTCTTATCAACATCTACATCCTCAATACCATTGCAATTATCATCATCGATGTTGTATGATGACGTAAAGCAAAAATTTGGATTCTCTCCAGCTTCAAGATCCACATCCTCAATACCATTGCAATGATCATCTTCAATGTCATACAGTGAGTTAAAGCCTAATTTTTGTATCATAGGCTCACCATCTTCTGTGATGATTTGGAGTATAGGCCAACTGACCAATTTCAAAGTTGAATCCAAAGTTGATGCATCCACAGTTTCATCCATAATAACACCTAGGCAACTTTCTCCCAACTCTTTGCAATTTATAGCATCCCATGGATTTACCAATAAAACAATAGCAGTTGCATATCTTTCATGCTTTTCATGATCCAACAAGATGACTCTCTTTCCTTTCCACTTGTCTCTTTCTTCAAGTTGACTAGATATAGTTTGCTTTGTTGCCATCTTGATTTTGCCTGTAAAGAATAAATGAGAAATTAACAATGCTATTCAATTGATCATTCTTTCAATAATTATTGTAAAAATAATCAATTGAATTAAAACTAGATACAACCATCATTTCCACAAAAAATAATCCATATTTGAATATACAAACATTCACTAATTGGACTTAACTTTGAGTCTAGTCAAAAATCAAGGAAACTTTGAGTCTGTACAAACTTAAGTTTGGGTTTCTCAAGTTTTCTGAAGTTCATATCATGTGATCCAACAATCCTGAACTTGATAAGGTTGGAAAAAGCTGAGAGGCTCAAACTCCTCTTTGTTCTTTTGCACATAACACACAACAATCCCAAACTTGATATGACTGGAAAAGCTCAGAGCCTCTTTGTTCTTTTCCTTATATCATGTGACCAAACAATAATAAACTTGATATGGTTGGAAAAACTCAAAGGCTCGAACTTAATCTTTTGCACATAAGACACAACAATCCTAAACTTGATATGGCTGGAAAAGCTCAGAGACATGAACTTAAGTTCGAGCATCTTTGCTCTTTTGCACATAAGACACAAGAAACATAAACTTGATATGGCTGGAAAAGCTCAGAGGCTCGAACTTAAGTTCGAGCCTCTTTGTTCTTCTGTTCATATCATGTGATCCAACAATCCTGAACTTGATATGGTTGGAAAAGCTGAGAGGCTCGAACTTAAGTTCAAGCTTCTTTGTTCTTTCGCTTATATCACGTGACCCAACAATTCTAAACTTGATATGGTTGGAAAAGCTTAGAGGCTCGAACTCAGAACCTCTTTGTTCTTTTGCTCATATCATATAACCAAACAATCCTAAACTTGATATGGTTAGAAACGCACAGAAACTCGAACTTAAGTTGGAAAAGCTCAGAGGCTCGAACTTAATTCTTTTGCACATCAGACACAACAATCCTAAACTTGATATGGCTGGAAAAGTTGAGGCTCATATCATGTGATCCAACAAATCCTGAACTTGATATGGTTGGAAAAGCTAAGAGGCCCGAACTTAAGTTCGAGTCTCTTTGTTCTTTTGCACATAAGACACAACAATCCTAAACTTGATATGGTTGGAAAAGCTGAGAGGCTCGAACTTAAGTTTAAGCCTCTTTGTTCTTTTGCTCATATCATGTGATCCAACAATTCTAAACTTGATATGGTTGGAAAAGCTCAGAGGCTCTAACTCCTCTTTGTTCTTTTGCTCATATCATCTGACCAAACAATCCTAAACTTGATATGGTTGGAAAAGCTCTTTGTTCTTTTGCTCATATCATGTGATCCAACAATCCTAAACTTGATATGGTTGGAAAAGCTCAGAGGCTCGAACTTAAGTTCGATCCTCTTTGTTCTTTTGCACATAAGACAACAACAATCCTAAACTTGATATGGTTGGAAAAGCTGAGGCTCATATCATGTGATCCAACAATCCTAAACTTGATATGGTTGGAAAATCTCAGAGGCTCGAACTTAAGTTCGAGCCTCTTTGTTCTTTTGCACATAAGACACAACAATCTTAAACTTGATATGGCTGGAAAAGCTGAAGCTCATATCATGGTGATCCAACAAATCCTGAACTTGATATGGTTGGAAAAGTTCAAATTATGGCTCGAACTTAAGTTCGAGCCTCTTTTTTCTTTTGCACATAAGACACAACAATCCTAAACTTGATATGGTTGGAAAAGCTGAGAGGCTCGAACTTAAGTTTGGGCCTCTTTGTTCTTTAACTCATATCATGTGATCCAACAATCCTGAACTTGATATGGTTGGAAAAAGCTGAGAGGCTCGAACTCGTCTTTGTTGTTTTGCTTACAACAACTTTTGGAAAAGTTGAAAAAGTCTAAGCTTCATAACTCAGCTCATATGATTAAGAGGCTTAGCTTTTGTAGATGCAAGAAGATTTGAGTTAAAAATATTAATGTTTTTACTAGAAAACTTGAGAGGCTCGAACTTAAGTTGAAGCCTGTTTTTGCCGGAAAACTTGAGAGGCTCGAACTTAAGTTGGAGCCTCATATCATATGAGCCAACAATCCTAAACTTGATATAACTCACGGGCTCGAACTTGAGTTCGAATCTATAAGTCCTTTTGGATCCAAGAGAGTGTTGAACTTAACTCCAACAATCCCAAACACACAACAATCCCAAACTTGATATGACTGGAAAAGCTCAGAGGCTCGAACTTAAATTCGAGCCTCTTTGTTCTTTTCCTCATATCATGTGACCAAACAATACTAAACTTGATATGGTTGGAAAAGCTCAAAGGCTCAAACTTAATCTTTTGCACATAAGACACAACAATCCTAAACTTGATATGGCTGGAAAAGCTCAGAGACATGAACTTAAGTTCGAGCCTCTTTGTTCTTTTGCACCTAACACAACAATCCTAAACTTGACATGGCTGAAAAAGATGAGGCTTATATCATGTGATCCAACAATCCTAAACTTGATATGGTTGGAAAAGCTCAGAGGCTCTTTGTTCTTTTGCACATAAGACACAAGAAACCTAAACTTGATATGGCTGGAAAAGCTCAGAGGCTCGAACTTAAGTTCGAGCCTCTTTGTTCTTCTGTTCATATCATGTGATCCAACGATCCTGAACTTGATATGGTTGTAAAAGCTGAGAGGCTCGAACTTAAGTTCAAGCCTCTTTGTTCTTTTGCTCATATCACGTGACCCAAGAATTGTAAACTTGATATGTTTGGAAAAGCTCAGAGGCTCTAACTCAGAGCCTCTTTGTTCTTTTGCTCATATCATATAATCAAACAATCCTAAACTTGATATGGTTAGAAAAGCACAGAGACTCAAACTTAAGTTGGAAAAGCTCAGAGGCTCGAACTTAATTCTTTTGCACATAAGACACAACAATCTTAAACTTGATATGGTTGGAAAAGCTAAGAGGCTCGAACTCAGAACTTCTTTGTTCTTTTGCTCATATCATATAACCAAACAACCCTAAACTTGATATGGTTAGAAAAGCACAGAAACTCGAACTTAAGTTGGAAAAGCTCAGAGGCTCGAACTTAATTCTTTTGCACATCAGACACAACAATCCTAAACTTGATATGGCTGGAAAAGCTGAGGCTCATATCATGTGATCCAACAAATCCTGAACTTGATATGGTTGGAAAAGCTCAGAGGCCCGAACTTAAGTTCGAGTCTCTTTGTTCTTTTGCACATAAGACACAACAATCCTAAACTTGATATGGTTGGAAAAGCTGAGAGGCTCGAACTTAAGTTTGAGCCTATTTGTTATTTTGCTCATATCATGTGATCCAACAATTCTAAACTTGATATGGTTGGAAAAGCTCAAAGGCTCTAACTCCTCTTTGTCCTTTTGCTCATATCATGTAACCAAAGAATCCTAAACTTGATATGGTTGGAAAAGCTCTTTGTTCTTTTGCTCATATCATGTGATCCAACAATCCTAAACTTGATATGGTTGGAAAAGCTCAGAGGCTCGAACTTAAGCTCAAAGGCTCGAACTTAAGCTCAAAGGCTCAAACTTAATCTTTTGCACACAAGACACAAC
The DNA here is from genome assembly GCA_020310875.1 of Ceratopteris richardii. Taxonomy (NCBI): domain Eukaryota; kingdom Viridiplantae; phylum Streptophyta; class Polypodiopsida; order Polypodiales; family Pteridaceae; genus Ceratopteris; species Ceratopteris richardii. The sequence continues at coordinate 8,315,255 of CM035434.1, forward strand.
AATCCTAAACTTGATATGGCTGGAAAAGCTCAGAGACACGAACTTAAGTACGAGCCTCTTTGTTCTTTTGCACCTAACACACAACAATCCTAAACTTGACATGGCTGAAAAAGCTGAGGCTTATATCATGTGATCCAACAATCCTAAACTTGATTTGGGTGTAAAAGCTCAGAGGCTCGAACTTAAGTTCGAGCCTCTTTGTTCTTTTGCACATAAGACACAAGAAACCTAAACTTGATATGGCTGTAAAAGCTCAGAGGCTCGAACTTAAGTTCGAGCCTCTTTGTTCTTCTTTTCATATCATGTGATCCAACAATCCTGAACTTGATATGGTTGGAAAAGCTGACTCTTTGTTCTTTTGCACATAAGACACAAGAAACCTAAACTTGATATGGCTGTAAAAGCTCAGAGGCTCGAACTTAAGTTCGAATCTCTTTGTTATTCTGTTTATATCATGTGATCCAACAATCCTAAACTTGATTTGGGTGTAAAAGCTCAGAGGCTCGAACTTAAGTTCGAGCCTCTTTGTTCTTTTGCACATAAGACACAAGAAACTTAAACTTGATATGGCTGTAAAAGCTCAGAGGCTCGAACTTAAGTTCGAGCCTCTTTGTTCTTTTGCACATAAGACACAAGAAACTTAAACTTGATATGGCTGTAAAAGCTCAGAGGCTCGAACTTAAGTTCGAGCCTCTTTGTTCTTCTTTTCATATCATGTAATCCAACAATCCTGAACTTGATATGGTTGGAAAAGCTGATTCTTTGTTCTTTTGCACATAAGACACAAGAAACCTAAACTTGATATGCTGGAAAAGCTCAGAGACACGAACTTAAGTTCAAGCCTCTTTGTTCTTTTGCACATAACACACAACAATCCTAAACTTGACATGGCTGAAAAAGCTGAGGCTTATATCATGTGATCCAACAATCCTAAACTTGATATGGTTGGAAAAGCTCAGAGGCTCGAACTTAAGTTCGAGCCTCTTTGTTCTTTTGTACATAAGACACAAGAAACCTAAACTTGATATGGCTGGAAAAGCTCAGAGGCTCGAACTTAAGTTCGAGCCTCTTTGTTCTTCTGTTCATATCATGTGATCCAACAATCCTGAACTTGATATGGTTGGAAAAGCTTAGAGGCTCGAACTTAAGTTCGACCCTCTTCGTTCTTTTGCTCATATCACGTGACCTAACAATTCTAAACTTGATATGGTTCAAAAAGCTCAGAGGCTCGAACTCAGAGCCTCTTTGTTATTTTTCTCATATCATATAACCAAACAATCCTAAATTTGATATGATTAGAAAAGAACAGAAACTCGAACTTAAGTTCAAGTCATATCATGTGACCAAACAATCTCGAACTTGATATGATTCAGAGGCTCCAAATTGAATACAGGATCAAACTCTCTCTATCCAAGTTGAAATGAAATTCAAACTGAAGTTCATAGTTTGAATTTCAATCTCATCTTATTTACAAACTTAAGTTTGGGTTTCTCAAGTTTTCTAAAGTTCATATCATGTGATCCAACAATCCTGAACTTGATATGGTTGGAAAAGGCTGAAAGGCTCGAACTCCTCTTTTTTCTTTTGCACATAACACACAACAATCCCAAAGTTGATGTGACTGGAAAAGCTCAGAGGCTCGAACTTAAGTTCGAGCCTCTTTGTTCTTTTCCTCATATCATGTGACCAAACAATACTAAACTTGATATGGTTGGAAAAGCTCAAAGGCTCGAACTTAATCTTTTGCACATAAGACACAATAATCCTAAACTTGATATGGCTGGAAAAGCTCAGAGGCTCGAACTTAAGTTTGAGTCATATCATGTGACCAAAAAATCTCGAACTTGATATGATTAAGAGGCTCCAAATTGAATACAGGCTCAAACTCTCTCTATCCAAGTTGAAATGAAATTCAAACTGAAGTTCATAGTTTGAATTTCAATCTTATCTGATTTACAAACTTAATTTTGGGTTTCTCAAGTCTTTTGAAGTTCATATCATGTGATCCAACAATCCTGAACTTGATATGGTTGGAAAAAGCTGAGAGGCTCGAACTCCTCT
>CM035434.1:8329815-8334815 GCA_020310875.1 Ceratopteris richardii
AACTACCATTACTAAAGCACACATTCCCATGCACTTGACTAGGACATACTCTCAACTTGATAACTTAATGTGTGTGTATCAAACCACCACCATGTGCACTTGTTGGATGTGTGAGGGCTAGTCAGTCTCACTTTTCATGAGTGCATATGACCTTGTGAGTCTGATGCACAATCTTAGATCGGAAGAATAACACTAGATCAACAATCAAATTAATTGGTGCCTTAAGATCACAATCATGCCACTAGACCTATCATTTTTGTACTTCTTGCATTAGAATGAAATTATGCTATCTACTTTGTTCCAAGTTTCATAAGGTAATAAGCATAAGAATATTTTGATAACAATCAATCTCTTGTAACATCCGTAAATGTTGATCACCAAACCCCATTGGGGAAATTCTTCAAGTCCTCATACTAATTTAAAAGTGGTAAATCCCATAGGAATTTCTAGGAAGTACCCTATGCCCATAGAACTACTAGTAGATGTTGTTCCCATTTAGCTAGATAATAATATGTAATTGCTTTGGTAAGATGATTCAGAATATGGGTGCCTTAGTCTAAAACTAGTTCCAAGGGAAGTTTAAATCTAGGGAGAAGTTTGGTTAAAGCCCAAGTGTTTGCCCATTGAGTATAATAATCTGTACAAGTCAAAATAAATGTTTTACTTAACGAAGAATTAGATGGTTGAATGGGACCAATAAAATATAAGCCCCAATTTAGAAAAGGGTCCAATGGTAGTGCTTGTTGTAAAAGTAAATGATGTAACTCTCAAGTTTCACATGCCCTTTGATAGGGTCCACAACATCATTCATAATCTCAGACATCACAATTTAGTGTAGGCTAGCAAAGACCACTTTGAAGAATCTTTTGCATAGTGAAATCAACTCCAAAACAAACATTAGTAAGTCTAAAATGAGCTTATGAAATTAGAGATGGGACTTCATGAGGAAGAACACATTGAAGCCCTAAACTAATAAGGTCCTTGTAATTGATCTAAGATGATAGAGAATTACTCTGTACGCTCACCATTATCAAGGAGCAATAAAAAATGTGCTACCACCTAGGAAGAGCTGAGTAGATGCACCACATCATAACCTACTTCTTTTAATAGGAGTGCCCACTATTCAAGATGACCTACTAAGTTTTGTAGCTCCATCAAATATAATAATGCCTAATGATCAACATGAAAAGTAAATTTTTGACCTTGTAAATAGTGATGAAACCTTTTAATTAAATAAATTGATCCAAGAAATTCCCATTTGATCATCGAGTAATTGTTCTCCACATTTTTTAATCTTTGGTTTGCATAATAAAATAGATGCAATCAAGAACGATCTATTTTTGCATCAAAACACTCCCATTGGACAGATCTGACACATGAGCAAAGACGTGTAATGGATGGTTCGAGCCAAGAACATGGAACACTAGTGTCATTGTAAAAGCACTTTTCGACTATGAAATGCTAAATCACACTCACCATACCATTAAAAATCGCATTTGGTGGCATGGCCATCACTATGGAAAGATGAACCAAACAATGTAAGTGATGGCCATGTCACTGAGTTTAACCCCAAAATTTGATGAATGTCTTTTGAAGATTGGTGTGGTTGAGCTAGCAATATCGCGATGAGCCACTATATAACCTAGTAATTTTTCACGTTTTCTATTCCAAAGATAGATTTAGCAAAATCTAAACAAAATTGCATCTCTTCGCATTATATAAAACAAAGTCATAGATGTTGTAAATGTTCAACTTGACTCCTTAAAACTAAACAATCATCGAAAAGAAATCGCATGAAACCAGTCAAATATGGAGCAACAATTTGATGCATACATCTCTAGAAAGTACTGGGAGTGTTTTTAGTTTAAACCACATGATAGCACAAGAAAATACACTCCAAGCAATGATGAAACTTATTTCAGGTACATTAGCTTCAACCATTCGAGTTTGATTATATCCACTAAAATTATCCAAGAAGAATTACACTTCTCTTCTCGCAAATTCATCAAGAATTTTAATCAGAAAAGGAATTGGAAATGGATCAAGCATGGTATGTGCATTTAATTTAGGATAATCTACAGATATTCTTAATTGGTTTTTTCTTAGGTAAAATTGCAATTAAAGAGCTCCACTTGAAATATTTCATCCGACTCATCTTTAGCCTATTTACCAAAGTAAGGATTCATCTAGTATCATTTTTTAAGAACTTCACATGCATCAGGTTTCAATTGGATCCTAATCTATCATAATGGATGAAGACCCTACATGCCTCAATAATCCCAATCAAGAACAAGCTTCAATTATTTTAGGAAGAAAATAAACTCACTTCGAAATGATGTTGGTAACTCTACATAAACCTTTAGCATTGGATGTTGATGAGTGAGATCCAAATTAACTGACACCACTCGATCCTCCCAAACATGCACACTATCATGCTCCAAAAGCTCTTTCATTGGTGGAATTATAGTAGATTCTATAGAATCATCCGAGATTATCTCTTGTTGGAATGAAGCATTGATAGGATTGTGTTTTTGATATTGCGCTAACACTTCCAAAATATAAGTAAGTCCAACTAGTGATAGATCCTTGTCGGCTTCCAAAATTTGATGTTCCTCATCCTTTTATAAACCTTCTAACATATTAGAAGGTTCCCCAATTTTCAAAATCTGACATATTAGAAGGTTCCCCAATATTAGAAGGTTCCCCAATCCAGGGGGATGAACACGGGACTAATGAGCCATCCGAATATAGAAACGGGTAGGTTGAATGTTACTCAGACCCATTTGTTGGCAATTTGGAAATGTTGCAATATTAACTCTAGAGCCACGAGCACTTAATACTTTGGAGATTGTTTTGGAGCCATAGCAAACTCTAATCAAGGGAACAACATAATCAACTAACTTATCTTCCGTTGTTTCCACTTGATTAAGTTGTATCCCCTACTATACTAGATTAGTTATACAAGAGTGTGTCCCCAAATCTTATCCAATGTCATGTCTCATGGTTCTAAAGATTTTTACTATTAGAACATTCTTTGTTCCATAGCTTCTTTGCTCTTTGTAGTTTTTCCAAGTCAACGTGTTTGATTCCCATGATAGGAAACAAAAAAAAAAATTATTTTTCCTAATCCAAATGGCCAACTGCTAATCTTCATCAAACTTGATGTATGCTTTCATATTGTTCCAAATCTTCCATACGACCTTTTGGAGTCATGGGATGCTAAGAAAACATCAACATGAGTAGATCCACCCCCTTCGACCTAGGGATTCCCATAAGCATAAGAGAAGATTTGTTTATGAGATTGTGTTTCGCCCATGAACCTTTTGTGTTGCACCATACCTTGATTAGCCATTTAGAAGCTATGTTATTTGCCATTCCTCCAAAATTCAAAATCCCCAACCCACCAAATCTTTATGGTTAACACACAATGACCACTTGATTTTGCACATGCCCCTCTTGTTCAAATGACAAGAGGAAATTTTTGCAAATTCTTCCCAACTTCTCTAATTCTTTTCCTTTTGGTCTCAAAGAGGCAAGAAAATAGATAAAGTTGCTGATCAGCATGGCATGCCATGCCAAATTGAGTTGCATGCCCTTCTAGTAGGCTAATTTAGATTCTGGCACGACTAGAACCAAGTTCAAACATTGGCCCATAGAAACTTCAAAGCCCATTCAAATAAGGACTAGCCAAAAGATTTGCCCATTATGTAGCTCTTTACACCCCTTGTTAATCAAGAATTATGGATGGGGCTCAAAAATAGTCTTGAAAGCACTTTTAAATTGATTAAGATCTAGATGCAAATCAAAAAGCATTTAGAAATTGCCAAAATGTGTTGATACTATTAGGGTCATTATGCACAAAACCATTTGTGTCGTCCATGAAGAGTCTAATTAGCTAGAGTCTTTGGATATGAGGGAGCTCAAGACTCTAGATCTATCCAAGATGGGGCTAATAGTTAGCCAAAAATCTTAGCCAAATACTGGCAATGCCAGGGAACAACCCTATCTAATAGAGTGTTTTAACCCAATTTCTTTAAGAGATTTTACCATTGATATTAATTTGAGTCAGTTTGTTACCTAGAAGCACTGCAACCATGTTGATGAATTTTAAGCCACAACCGATATCTTTCAGGGATCATAGAATTAGCTTCCACTCTAGGCAATCATATGCTATGTCAAATTCAATCTTGATGAAGAGGATATCTTGCAAAGATTGCTTGGCAAAATCTAGGCCTTCCCACACATAAATAATGGCCTCCAAGATGGATCTTTGCTTTATGAATCCCTTTCGATCCTCATTGATCTGTGAACGGAGATGGAAGGTTATGCGATTCCAAGAGCTTTTGTTACAAATCTTATAGCTAGTTTGTAGCATATTGATGGATCACTAGTTTTCAATCTTGTTTTTTTTTTATATTTGTTGTGAAATAGCTTAATCACCCTTGCATTGAGAAAGTTAGAATGAGCACCAAAGTGCAAGGCCTCATTCCACACCAATAGAAATGGTTTCACTAAGACACTCTTGGAAGTTCTCAAGAACTCATTGGTGAGACCATGTAGATTCGGGCTTTAACCACTAGGCAATGAATCAATAACCTCTAAAATCTTTTTGTCTGTGATAAGGGAGTCAAGAAGATGCATAGTATTTTGATTCTTTTTGAACTAATTCTAGAGATGGAAACCATGCAATCGTGCCACTAAGAAGCGGCTAGCATGGACACTCACAAGAGTTGAGTGAAGTGGTTGGTAATAAGCTCAATATTCTCTTTTGCACAACTATAGTCCATCGCATTATTATCTAACATGTGCAAAAGTGCATTCCACCATGTTGTTATCTAACATGTGGCATAAACACCATAGAAATGTTTTGAAGTGGTTGGTAATTAGCTCAATATTGGCTTTTGAAGAAGTGCACTCAATCCTGTTGTTTTTTTCCTCACTTGCTCAACATGAAGTTCAAACTATTTATTGTTCATCGAGCTATCTATACGTTGTAAACA
>CM035434.1:8349815-8859815 GCA_020310875.1 Ceratopteris richardii
CGAGCCTCTGAGCATTTCCAACCATATCAAGTTTAGGCTTTTCCAACCATATCATTCTTTGGTCACATGATATGAGCAAAGAGGCTCGAACTTAAGTTCGAGCCTCTTCGTTCTCTTGCACATAAGACACACCAATCCTGAACTTGATATGGTTGGAAAAGTTGAGAAGCTCGAACTTAAGTTCGAGCCTCTGAGCATTTTCAACTATATCAAGTGTAGGATTGTTGGATCACATGATATGTGCAAAAGAACAAAGAGGCTCGAACTTAAGTTCGAGCCTCTCAGCTTTTCCAACCATATCAAGTTCAGGAATGTTGTGTGTTATATGCAAAAGAACAAAGAGGCTCCAACTTAAGTTCGAGCCTCTGAGCTTTTCCAACCATATCAAGTTCAGGATTGTTGGATCACATGATATGGTTGGAAAAGCTGAGAGGCCTTAGGTTCTGAAGCCATGTCAAGTGTAGGATTGTTGTGTCTTATGTGCAAAAGAACAAAAAGGCTCGAACTTGATATGATTGGAAAAGCTGAGAGGCTCGAACTTAAGTTCTAGGCTCTTTGTTCTTTTGCATACACACGACAATCGTGAACTTGATATGATTGGAAAAGCTGAGAGGCTCGAACTTAAGTTCGAGCCTCTTTGTTCTTTTGCTCATATCATGTGATCCAACAATCCTACACTTGATATAGTTGGAAATGCTCAGAGGCTCGAACTTAAGTTCGAGCCTCTCAGCTTTTCCAACCATATCAAGTTCAGGATTGGTGTGTCTTATGTGCAAAAGAACGAAGAGGCTCGAACTTAAGTTCGAGCCTCTGAGCATTTCCAACCATATCAAGTGTAGGCTTTTCCAAGCATATCATTCTTTGGTCACATGATATGAGTAAAGAGGCTCGAACTTAAGTTCGAGCCTCTTTGTTCTTTTGCACATAAGACACAACAATCCTAAACTTGATATGATTGGAAAAGCTGAGAGGCTCGAACTTAAGTTCGAGCCTCTTTGTTCTTTTGCACATAACACACAACAATCCTGAACTTGATATGGTTGGAAAAGCTCAGAGGCTCGAACTTAAGTTCGAGCCTCTTTGTTCTTTTGCACATATCATGTGATCCAACAATCCTACACTTGATATAGTTGAAAATGCTCAGAGGCTCGAACTTAAGTTCGAGCCTCTCAACTTTTCCAACCATATCAAGTTCAGGATTGGTGTGTCTTATGTGCAAAAGAACAAAGAGGCTCGAACTTAAGTTCGAGCCTCTGAGCATTTCCAACCATATCAAGTGTAGGCTTTTCCAACCATATCATTCTTTGGTCACATGATATGAGCAAAGAGGCTCGAACTTAAGTTCGAGCCTCTTCGTTCTCTTGCACATAAGACACACCAATCCTGAACTTGATATGGTTGGAAAAGTTGAGAGGCTCGAACTTAAGTTCGAGCCTCTGAGCATTTTCAACTATATCAAGTGTAGGATTGTTGGATCACATGATATGTGCAAAAGAACAAAGAGGCTCGAACTTAAGTTCAAGCCTCTCAGCTTTTCCAACCATATCAAGTTCAGGATTGTTGTGTGTTATGTGCAAAAGAACAAAGAGGCTCCAACTTAAGTTCGAGCCTCTGAGCTTTTCCAACCATATCAAGTTCAGGATTGTTGGATCACATGATATGGTTGGAAAAGCTGAGAGGCCTTAGGTTCTGAAGCCATGTCAAGTGTAGGATTGTTGTGTCTTATGTGCAAAAGAACAAAAAGGCTCGAACTTGATATGATTGGAAAAGCTGAGAGGCTCGAACTTAAGTTCTAGGCTCTTTGTTCTTTTGCACATAACACACAACAATCGTGAACTTGATATGATTGGAAAAGCTGAGAGGCTCGAACTTAAGTTCGAGCCTCTTTGTTCTTTTGCTCATATCATGTGATCCAACAATCCTACACTTGATATAGTTGGAAATGCTCAGAGGCTCGAACTTAAGTTCGAGCCTCTCAGCTTTTCCAACCATATCAAGTTCAGGATTGGTGTGTCTTATGTGCAAAAGAACGAAGAGGCTCGAACTTAAGTTCGAGCCTCTGAGCATTTCCAACCATATCAAGTGTAGGCTTTTCCAAGCATATCATTCTTTGGTCACATGATATGAGTAAAGAGGCTCGAACTTAAGTTCGAGCCTCTTTGTTCTTTTGCACATAAGACACAACAATCCTAAACTTGATATGATTGGAAAAGCTGAGAGGCTCGAACTTAAGTTCGAGCCTCTTTGTTCTTTTGCACATAATACACAACAATCCTGAACTTGATATGGTTGGAAAAGCTCAGAGGCTCGAACTTAAGTTCGAGCCTCTTTGTTCTTTTGCACATATCATGTGATCCAACAATCCTACACTTGATATAGTTGAAAATGCTCAGAGGCTCGAACTTAAGTTCGAGCCTCTCAACTTTTCCAACCATATCAAGTTCAGGATTGGTGTGTCTTATGTGCAAAAGAACAAAGAGGCTCGAACTTAAGTTCGAGCCTCTGAGCATTTCCAACCATATCAAGTGTAGGCTTTTCCAACCATATCATTCTTTGGTCACATGATATGAGCAAAAGAACAAAGAGGCTAGAACTTAAGTTCGAGCCTCTCAGCTTTTCCAATCATATCAAGTTTAGGATTGTTGTGTATTATGAGCAAGAGAACAAAGAGGCTCGAACTTAAGTTCGAGCCTCTAAGCTTTTCCAGCCATATCAAGTTCAGAATTGTTGGATCACATGATATGAGCCTCAGCTTTTCCAGCCATACCAAGTTAAGTTCGAGCCTCTCAGCTTTTCCAACCATATCAAGTTCAGGATTGTTGTGTGTTATGTGCAAAAGAACAAAGAGGCTCCAACTTAAGTTCGAGCCTCTGAGCTTTTCCAACCATATCAAGTTCAGGATTGTTGGATCACATGATATGATTGGAAAAGCTGAGAGGCCTTAAGTTCTGAAGCCATGTCAAGTGTAGGATTGTTGTGTCTTATGTGCAAAAGAACAAAGGCTCGAACTTAAGTTCGAGCCTCTGAGCATTTCCAACCATATCAAGTGTAGGCTTTTCCAACCATATCATTCTTTGGTCACATGATATGAGCAAAGAGGCTCGAACTTAAGTTCGAGCCTCTTTGTTCTTTTGCACATAACACACAACAATCCTGAACTTGATATGGTTGGAAAACCTGAGAGGATCGAACTTAACTTTGTATGGCTGGAAAAGCTAAGGCTCATATCATGTGATCCAACAATCCTGAACTTGATATGGCTGGAAAAGCTTAGAGGCTCGAACTTAAGTTCGAGCCTCTTTGTTCTCTTTCTCATAATACACAGCAATCCTAAACTTGATATGATTGGAAAAGCTGAGAGGCTCGAACTTAAGTTCGAGCCTCTGAGCTTTTCCAACCATATCAAGTTCAGGATTTGTTTGGACACATGATATGAGCGTTAGCTTTTCCAGCCATATCAAGTTTAGGATTGTTGTGTCTTATTAGCAAAAGAACAAAGAGGCTCGAACTTAAGTTCGAGCCTCGGAGCTTTTCCAACCCGGAGCTTTTCCAACCATATCAAGTTTAGGATTGTTTAGTCACATGATATTAGCAAAAGAGCAAAGAAGAGTTAGAGCCTCTTAGCTTTTCCAAGCATATCAAGTTTATGATTGTTGTGTGTTATAGGATTGTTGGGTCACATGATATGAGCAAAAGAACAAAGAGGATTTTGAGCCTCTCAGCTTTTTCCAACCATATCAAGTTCAGGATTGTTAGATCACATGATATGAATAGAAGAACAAAGAGGCTTGAACTTAAGTTCGAGCCTCGGAGCTTTTCCAACCATATCAAGTTTAGATTTCTTGTGTCTTATTGCAAAAGAACAAAGAGGATCGAACTTAAGTTCGAGCCTCTAAGCTTTTCCAACCATTTGATGTTAATATATTCATATTGTTTGTTATTATGTTGATGTGATTAAAAAAAAGTTTTTTTGTTTTACTTTCAGGAGCAATGGAAAACACAAATGAATTTCAAAGCAATGTGATCGATAATGTATTTTCATTGGAAAATTTATCAAAAACAAGTGGGATGAAGGTTCCTTCAAATAGGATTAAGGTTCAGAAATCTTTTGATTTGACACACAAGGAAGACATGAAATGGTTTGCTGATACTTATGATCATGAAGGAAACTTCAAAGGAGATGTACATTTATTTATGACAGATGCAGGATCTACATATGGTGATATGGGAAATATTGTTCATGTTAAAGAAGATGTAAATGCACAAGGCACACCATGTTTTACTTGTAAAGTGCTTCCAGATGGTGAGAATATTAATGCGAATAAGTTTTCCTTATCATGGGAGACTTTGTGTTTGGATGATATGAAAGATAGTATCTCAAAGTCTGATCGATCATTAGGTTCAATTGGATCGATCAAATCGATCGAATCAATAGAAGAATTAGTGAAAATTATAAAAGAAGCCAAAAGATTAACACAAAAGTCAAAATCTTTGAAGAGAAGCTCAGATGTATTTGAGAGATCTAAGAAACGAAAGTTGAAAGGTTCTTCAAATAAAGATTTAGGATCATCATCAAAGTCTGTACAAAGTCTGTACAAATTTCGTTGACAAGTTTCATATTCTCTCTCTAGACTTGATGGAGAGTGTTAATCTCCCAAAAACAAGCTATCCTTAATGTTAGAGCACCTCTATATCAATAATATCTCAAAACCTTTACCAATTTGGAGGATCAATACTCAATTATCAAAATCTTGAACTAACTGTGAAGAGAGTTAATACTCAGAAAGTTTGTTGTAGATAATTTGCTCATTGACTGATCAAATGTGTAAAGGTTTTTTTAAAACGTTTCACACAGTGGTGCCTATAAATTTTGCACCTTCTCCAAGTTAAATCATTCCACAAGATATAGTAGATCTTGAGAAATGATCCTCACAATTCACCTATTTCTAAAACTATACTTTTCTACAGTTGACTTTGACACCTATAACTTCTAAAGCATGGTTCTCTCAAACTGCGACCCATTTATTCAAATGCTTTTAGCCATAAGTAGCTTACCTTCCAACTTAAAGAATGACTGCTTGCTTCCTCAAAACTTTACACTGTGGAGGGAGAACTGGCAAAAACATTAGCATCAAATTTTGCACCTATTGCAACTTCACTTCTTCACATTTACACATGTAAAAATGTTTCTACACTCAATTCTCTTAGCCTTATCACAAATCTAAAAACTTGTACAGAGGTCAATCAACTATAGACTTAGACTTGTACAAAAGCAGTTCACAAAATATTAAACACACAAGGAGTACTTAGTAAAATATCAGGTGCAATATTTCTTCTTCTGTGAAAAATTTTACATTTGGAAGAGGGAGAGACCTTCCTCACTTATAAAGTGTCCAATGACTTCTAATTCTTCTAATCTCATCCTCTCTCATATTTGCCTCGACTTTTTACTTATATATATAGGCATATATGTACAAGCTCATAACCATACAAAAGGTATAAGTGATCTAACTACAAATTAATGTACATATGTATACAAGTCTTCAAATTTTCTTGAATGTGCACTATCTTCAAGCTTCATAGATTAATATTTTCTTCAATATTTGACTTCAATCCTTCATTCAAAACATCAATTGGTGGTTGAATTGCACCAACAGCTCCCCCTCACTCATCAATTGAGGTTTTCTCTATCTTCTTTATACATGCCATGTCTTTGAACCTTTGTAGCTTTGGCCCATCTAGGCTTTTGGTTAGCATATCTGCAATCTCATCTTTTGTTGAAGTATGTATGACTTCAATCTCCTCATCAATCACCTTCTCTCTTAAGAAGTGAATTGAATCTCAATGTGTTAAGTCCTGGCATGTAAACAAGATTAGAAACTAGATACAATGAACTCATGTTTATCTCCATGAATAGTGGGTGTACTTTGAATGATGTCCAAACTCTTCATGAGAGTCTTCAACCATATGACTTCCTTTGTAGCTTCAACCATACCTTTATATTCGGCCTCTATAGATGATAAAGCAACTTCGTGTTGCTTCTTAGAGCACCATGAGATTAGCTTATCTCCCACATAACACAAGTATCCATATGTTGATCTCCTATCATCAGGATTACCTACCCAATCTGTATCACTATATATCGTGATGTTTGTATCTAATGTAAAACCATAATAGAAACCTTCCTTGAGTGTACCCTTAATGTATCTCAATACTCTTTGTCCTGAAACCCAATGTTCTTTCTTAGGACAATGCATAAATTGAGACAATACTCGAATTACATATGACAAATCACACCTAGTTAATGTAGCATAGATTAGACTACCAACCAAACTTTGATATAGGTTCATGTCCTTGAATTCTTCTCCTCCATATCTGCTCAATTTGTGATTCACCTCCATTGGAGTAGGTGCCACCCTGCAATCTTCCATTTTAAAATTGATCAACAAGTTCTTCAAATACCTTTCTTGAGTAACATACACTCCATGTTGAGTGTATGAGACTTCCATGCCCAAGAATTATGACAAGTCTCCCAACTCACTAATCTTGAGTTCTTTCTCCATTTGTTTCTTGAGGCTTTGTATGCCCTTCACATATGTACCTGTAAGAATTATGTCATCAACATATATGCACATGTAAACGAACCCATCATCACTTGCTTTGATAAGCAAGCTACTATCTACTCTAGATACTTGAAAACCAAGTTCCTTTAAGAACTTAAAATGTCTATAGTTCCATGCCCTTGGGGCCTACTTCAACCCATAAAAAGCTCTCTTGAGCTTGCATACATATTTTGAATACCTTTTTTATCTGAATCCTTGTGGTTGCTCCATGAAAACATCATCTGAAGTATAACCATTAAGAAGAGCATTCTTCACATCTAATTGACATAACTTCCAGCCTTTACATGCAGCAATGGCTATGAGTGTCCTGATGGTTGTCATCTTTGCCACAGGACTATAGGTCTTATCATATTCTATACCATATGTCTAAGCAAATCCTTTCACAACAAGTCTAGCTTTATACCTAGACACACTTCCATCTGCATACCTCTTTGTCTTGTAGACCCATTTGCATCCAATGATCTTCTGACTATTTGGTTTAGGAACCAAATCCCATGTCTCATTTTCCATTAATGCATCATATTATTCCTGCATAGATTTCTTCCAATTTTCCTTACCTTTTGCCTCTTCATATGTAGAAGGGTCTTCATCTGCTCTCATCATATAAGCATAGTCCTTAGTAGTAAAAAAAGAAGTGTCATAGCTATACCTTATAGGCTACCATTTGTCTCTTGATGACCTTCTTAGTTCTCCACTTCTTGAAGTTTTCTAGTTCATCACATTCTGGATCAAACCTTGGCACTTCTTCAATTTAACCTTGTACTTCATTGTTCTCTTCTTCATCAAATATATGAACCTTTGATTTACCTTTCTTCTGATGCACAACTTCTTCATCACCTGCAAGAATATTGATTGTACTTGCATACCAAGTACCTTGCTCATGAAATGTAACATCCTTTGATACAAGGAATTGCTTTGTGGATGGAATCCACAACCTATATCCCATCTGCTTATCATCATATCCAATGAGCACATACTTTTCAGCTTTAGGTTCCAATTTATGCCTCAATTGAGATGGCACATATGCATAAGCCAAACATCTAAATACTTTGCAATGATCTAAGGTAGGTCTCTTACCCCACCATGCCGCATATGGTGTCATACCCTGCAAAGCTTTACATGGTAACCTATTAACCAAATATGCACCTGTATTTATCGCCTCAGCCCACAAATAATTAGGACAATTTTTCTCCTTCATCATTGATCTTGCAAACTCAACAAGAGTTCTATTTCTCCTTTCTGCTACACCATTTTGTTGATGAGAGTACTGGCAAGTAACTTCCCTTTTTATACCTGCATTCCATAAGTAATCACTGAACTCATTAGAGAAATAGTCTCCCCCTCCATCTGACCTTAGTCTCTTCAAATTTTGACCTTTGATTCTTTTTGCATACACATGATAATGTTTGAATGTATTAAATACCTTTGATTTATCTTTGATCACATAAATAGTGATCCACCTAGTAGCATCATAAACATAAATCACATAATATCTTGAACCATTTATACTGAAATCCTTTGATGGTCCCCACATATTTCTGTGTACCAATTCAGGCTTCTCTGAATGCATGAAACCATGCTTAGAATATGATTGTTTATGAGCCTTACCAAATTGACATGCCTCACATCTCTATGTCATATGTTGACGTGCAACATTAGGCAATCCAAGCACTGAACCATTGTTAACCATATCCTTAATACCTCTTTCATTGAAATGTCCAAGCCTTTTATGTCAAAGGTCTAACTCAAAGATCTTATGTCCTCCATAAGTGAACAAGGCATGACCAACATTACCTTGAATTTTCAATGTGAAGAGTCTTCCTTCTTTCTTCCTTGAAACAGTTTGTTTATACCCATTGCTAGGGTCATCCACAAAAACTCCATCATTAGTGAACCTTACTTCATAACCTTTTTCAACAATTTGCCCTACACTTATTAAATTCTTTAGAATTGTAAGAACATACAGAACCTTACTCAAGAGAGTACTTCCATCCTTGCCCTTCAGCAATCCAATTCACTTCACATTATGCTTTGTATTGTCACTTGTTTGAACTACATGATTAGTTACCTTATTTTCCAAATCATTTATCAAATCTATGTTGCCACTCAGGTGATTGCTACACCCTGAGCCAATGTAGAAGACTCTTTGGTCTTCACTTTGACTTTCACAAGTTGCATTCATAATCAAGGTTGAATCCTCCCTCTGATCTGAAGCATAATTCTAGTAGGTATTGTTGTAGGATTGACTTTGGAATCCTCTACTTGTATTGCTTCCAAAGTAACCTCTACTACCTCTACTTCTGAAATTACCTCTTTGGTTTCTACCACCTCTTCCTCTTGAATTAAAGTTCTGATTATATCCACCATTATTCTGATTATTATGCCAACAATCATGAGCTAAATGATTTGTCTTACCACAAATACAGCAGGCTTTGACTCCATCTTTATTGCTTCTACCTCTTCCTCTACCTTTGCCACCTCCTCCTCCTCTTAGGAAGTTAGCTTGGCTAGTTGTACCTTCATCTTCATTTGCTTGTTGTTTTCCTTTGCTATTCTTCTTCTTATCCTTTGAATACATTGCTTGACTTGCACTGTTATCACCATCACCTTTAACATCCTGCTCAAAAGTTAGCATGTGTCCTAGCAACTGATTTAAATCAGGAGTGAAACGATCTAGTGACAATCCATTCGACAAAATTAATGGCTTCCATTGTGCATCTCTTCTCAAACCTGTTAGGATTTGCCTTATGAAGGTACAAGCTCATAACCATACAAAAGGTATAAGTGAGCTAACTACAAATTAATGTACATATGTATACAATTCTTCATTTCTTGAATGTGCACTATCTTCAAGTACATAGATTAATCTTCTCTTCAATCTTTGACTTCAATCCTTCATTCAAAACGTCAATTAGTGGTTGACTTGCACCAACAAGACTTTATTTGCATCATGTTTTCTAGTGGAATTTCGAATGTGAAAGAATGTTGAATGTCAAAGAATTTTATTCTCATCATGAAAGAATTAAGGAAAACTTTGTATGAGAGAAGGGTTGAGCAAGTATAAGAGAATAAAAGTGCCTGTGTGAGATTTTTGTGAATCATGTTTTAAGTACCTCGTTTAGGGTCCTAAATTTAATTCATTGTAAGAAAATGACTTGATTTTACTCTCTCTCTAGAATTTTTAAATTTGCACGGCCCAAAAGTGGCATTTGGAGGTGAATATGGACCTCGGACATCTCTAACACTATTATGTAGATTGCAAAATTGAACAAAAGTGTCTCTCACACGCTTAAGCTAATTCCTCCACTTTTTTCTAAATTTTGTGGATCGCACACTTCTTTGGGAGGTCAGCGATCAAACTCTGATATATGGAGACATGCCCATCAACACAGGGAACACACAGAAATCTGAGAATTACCTTGTGATTTAGAGTGAGAGTGAGAGTGAGAGTGAGAGTGAGAGTGTGATTAAGAGTGCGAGTGTGAATGCGATTATGATAGCTCAGGGGTGGTTGCGAGGTAGAGGCCTCATCAAGAAGCTATTGTCCAAAGCTACTCTAACCATTGATTCACATCTATAATATCAAAATTCTTCCTTCTTTGCGTCATATTTGTTTCTACTCATCTACATCAGATTTTCTCTTACCTTATGCAATCTCTGCATTCTTCTCTCCTCTGTTATTTTTGAGTGATCGAAAGATTGTGATTGGGGATAGATAGTGATTGAGCAAACTCTACAAGTGGTATGAGATTTGAACGAATCCTCGGGAACGATGAAAGGTCTAGCACAAAAGATTCGTGATCAAGAGGAGCTTATTCAGAAGCTTCTTGGAGAATTGCGCAAAGAACAAGGTGAAAAGCAACCAAAAGGGGCAACAAATTTGTTTGTGGAGCTGAACAATGAGGTAGATGAAGGTGTGGGAACATCTAGTGTACCTCGCGAAAAACAAAAACGCAAATATGAAGATATGGAACCAAGTGAGCTTGCCCTTAACCAAGTCTTCAAGAAGGCAAAGTTCAATGATTTTGATGGTGAGAAGAAGAGTGGTGAAGATCTTCAGGCATGGATTGCAGAACTAGAGGATTTCCTTGATCTTCGACAATTCAGTGAAGAGTCCAAGGCAAAAGTTGGGATCCTACACCTGCGTGGGATCGTGAACTATGGTGGAATTCATATATGCAGACTCGAATGTGTTCTGATCCAGTTTTACGAAAGGAATTTAGAGAACAAGCTGAAAAACGCTATTGTTCTCCACACTACCATATGGAGAAGAAGATGGAGTTCTACAATTTGCGACAACACGAAAGTGATAAGCATAGCTTATCTGTTGATCAGTACAAGGAGAAGCTCCTATGTCCTTAGACCTGCACAATCAAAAGCAATAAACATCATCGAGGATGGTACAATTATTGAGGAAGTAGATGATGGAGGTAAATTCCTTGACTTTGCTTTACATTGCATGGTGGTTAGTTTTTTTCCCAAAGGCTTTTGTAATCACAATTCCGGGTATGATTTATGTGTGTAAAATCAGATTTTTGATCGATTCAAGTAGTACCCATTTTTTTCTATCTTTCAAATTGGTACAAAATCTAGGGATAGCCCTAAATATGGAGATAACCAAACCTGTAGAGATGACCAATGGACGATTACACTACACAAAAGGATATATTGAAAACCTTGAATTTACTCTTTCTAATAGGTTCTTTTCTAGAAGTTTCCATTTAATTGAGATGAAACAAAGTGATGCAATTATAGGCATGGATTGGTTAGTTAAAAATTCTGCGATGATTATTTATGAACAAAGAACGATCAGTTTAAAGCTAGATGATGAATCTATTCATATTCTAGGTGATGCTTATAATCCTAAACCTATCCTTATTTTTGCTATGCAGATAATTAAAGGTATACATGATGGTTGTAGAACATTTATAGTGTATGTAAACAACATTCATGAATAAGATAATGAGGAAAGTGTTCCGAATTATGTAGAAAATCTTTTGAAAGAATACATAGATGCATTTCCAGAAGAGTTGTTTGGTATACCTCCACCTAGGTTAGATTGGCCATGCCATTGACCTATATCTAGGGAGTGAACCATATTCTAGAACACCCTATAGATTTAACATCGAAGAATTAAAGGAACTTGAGATTCAATTAGATGATCTTCTAAAGAAAGGCTTGAAAAGACGGAGTGTATCACCTTGGGGTGCACCTGTTTTATTTCAGAAGAAGAAAGATGGCTCTTATAGATTATGCATTGACTATAGGGGGTTGAATAAAAGAACAATAAAGAATATGTATCCGTTCCCTCACATAGATGACTTATTAGGTCAATTAAGTGGAGCGACTGTATTCACTAAGATTGACTTAAGATCTGGATATCACCAGACTAGGATCAAAACAGAGAATATTCCTAAGACAGCTTTTCGAACACGATATGGTCACTATGAGTTCACGGTTCTACCTTTTGGATTAACAAATCTCCTACCATATTTATGTGCTTGATGAATAATAACTTTCACGATTACCTAGATGAATTCATAGTATTTCTTGATGATATATTTGTATACTCTAAAGATGATTATGAGCATGTAGTACATCTCAAGAAGGCTTTGCAAACTCTTAGGGAACACAAATTTGTATGGAAAAAAGAGTAAGTGTCTCTTTGGGAAGGATAAACTTCTATATCTAGGGAGAGTAATATCAAAAGAAGGAATCCTTATAGATGAAGATAAAGTAAAAACAATAGTTGATTGGACAATTCCTAAGGCTATATGGGATGTTAGAAGTTTGCTTGGGTTGGCACAATATGAAAGAGAAGATATGAAGGATTTCTCTAAGATAGCTACTCCCCTAATAGAATTGACTAAAAAGAATGTAGGATTTCCATGGAGTGATGCCTCTCAAATGAAACAAAAAGTCGTTGAGAATTGTGTTTTAAAAGTACTAGAGATGGGAAAGCCTTTTTTAGTTGCATGTGATGCAAGTGGTAGTTAGATAGGATGTGTTCTTTCACAGGATGGCAGGGTGGTCGCATACGAGTCCAAAAAACTGAGAAAACATGAACTTAACTATCCTACTCATGATTTAGAAATGCCTGCTCTTGTGCATGCACTTAAGCATTAGAGACATCTATTGTTAGGGGTTAAGTTTGAATTCAAAACCGATCATCAGAGTCTAAAATACATCTTCACACAACCATTGCTTAACAACAGGCAGAAGCGTTGGATTGAATTATTAAGTGAGTATGATTTTGACATTAAGTATCTGGCTAGTAATGAAGATACGGTTGCTGATACATTGAGTCGGAGACCTTTGTGTAATCTTTTTTTTGTAATAGATTCTGATTTTCGCAATCAAATTCAAGAAGAGATAAAAAAAGATCCTTTTTATGCACCTATTTTGAATTCTTTAAATGCAAACATGTGATTGATACATGAGGAAAAATTTCGTTTGCAGAATGGAACCTTTTCTTGCAACAATCGGCTATGCATGTCTTCTAAATCTCCATAAAATGTTAAAATAATGCATGACTATCATGATGCACCTTTTTCTGCCCATCCAGGTTATTCAAGGACCTATGTTAAAACAAAGTATTCTTACTTTTGGCCATGTATGAAGCGGGATATTAGAACATGTGTAAGTGAATGATTGAAGTGCCAACAAGTGAAATCTGAGTTTAAGAGGATGCCTGGAATGTTTCAGCCTTGGAATGTTCCAAATCTGAAGTGGGAGCCTATTTTTATGGACTTTATCACTAAACTACCTACGACCAGAAGTAAGCATGATACCATATTTGTTGTAGTCGATCAGCTTAGAAAGATGGCACATTTCTTTCCTATGAAAAAGACTGATACTGTATTGAATGTTGCAAGAATCTTTGTAAAACAAATTTTTTGATTGCATGGAATGCCTAAAAGCATAATTTGTGATAGAGATTCTAGATTTACGTCAAAATTTTGGAGAGAAATATTTGAATCGATTGGAACTCAACTTCGTATGAGTACAACTTTCCATCCACAAACTGATGGGGAAACCAAGAGGGTTAACAAGGTAGTTGAAGATATGTTGCATATGTATGTGAATGAAAAGTAGGATAATTGGAGTAAATATTTACCCTTGGTTAAGTTTGCATACAATAGTGCATGGCATGCATCTATAAAAATGACTCTGTTTGAAGCTATGTAATGTTATAATTGTTTGACTCCACCTTCGTTTTTGGGTTTTTTCCAAATAAAGTAGAAGTGTCCAAAGAAATGCTTGATAAAATGGATGAAGAGCTTGGGAAAATTAAGAAACATGTAAAAGAAGCTCAGAAAAGACAAAAGAAATTCTATGATTTAAAGAGAAGACCACTTGAATTTCAATTTGATGATATGGTATTTCTTAAAGTTAATCCTCACCGATCTAATTTGTTGCTAGGGAAGGATCATAGACTTTCTCCTCCATATGCAAGTCCTTTTAAAGTTTTGAAAAAGATTGGATCTCTTGCTTATTTGTTGGAATTACTTAAACATTTAAATGTGCATCCTGTATTTCATGTTAGCTTACTTAAAAGATATGTATCTAATGTTTCTCATGTTTTGCAGGACAATTATAAGTTGAAAGATGATGGGTCTTTTGAGCTTCAACTTGAAATAATATCAAACAGAAAGGAAAGATTTCTTAGAAATAGATCTATAGTAGAAATTTTAGTGAAATGGCACTCATACCCAGTAGAAGATTTGAGTTGGGTGGACTTGGACAATTTTCTAAAACATTATCATTCTTTCCAACTTTGAGGATACAGTTCTTAAAGGGGGGAAGAATTTTAATAGGCCTCTTTTCTAGTGAAATCCTCACCGTTTTTGAGTTACAGGGCTTTGAAAAGTGCCATTTTCCAACACTTCAAAAAGAAAACAAGGGCTTATCTAATTCTATTCGAATTCGTTATTCTGATGCTCATGTGTCACCATGTCTAATTATGGATATCTTCGGATATGTCTTTTTGGTGTTTTTCTCCTATTTTTGGTAGGTACTCTAAAGAAAGAAAGCACACTATGATCGCATGGCTTTTTGTGAAAGTTTTGGAGAAACTCGACTTTTTTCTAAATTTGGTGGATCCCACACTTCTTTGGGAGGGCACCGATCAAACTCTGATATTTGGAGACCTGCACATCAACACAAGGGACACACAGAAATCTGAGAATTACCCTATGATTGAGAGTGAGCGTGAGATTGAGAAAGAGAGTGTGATTGAGAGTGCGAGTGTGAATGCAATTGTGATAGCTTAGGGGTGGTCGGGAGGTAGAGGCTTTGTCAAGAAGCTATTGTAACCATTGATTCACATCTATAATATTAGAATTCTTCCTTCTATACATCATATTTGTTTCTACTCTTGTGCATCAGATTTTCTCTTACCTTATGCAATCTCTATGTTCTTCTCTCTTTTATTATTTTTGAGTGATCAAAAGATTGTGATTGGGGATAGATTGTGATTGAGGAAACTCGATAGGTGATCTCTAAACCTTTCAACATGTGACTTTCTAATTTGAATGATCTCTTTCTCTAGTATTTTCCTGTGAAGGGAAAGAGGAAGATGTGCTATAAACAAAACGTGAAGGGATGATAAGTAATGATTATAACTGTTTACATGGATTAAAGGGTATCAACTATATGCATTTATGATAAGAACTTGTTTAGATTGCGAAGTAGGCCATAGATGTTAGAGATGTATATGTGAAGATGAATTCCATGTACATGATAATATAAACCCTCCATGATTATGTATGCTTTTTGAGAACCCTTCATAACTACATGAACTCTTCATGGCATGGATGCATTTTATGGCTATGAGGATAGCCTACTACTCTCTATGTCCATTTGAACCCTCCATGTTTTCTCCATTTGAGGTCTCCATACACAACCCACACAGAGTATATGTATGAGAAAACCCTAAGCATGTGTACAACTATATGTGCTAAACCTAATTGTAACATTTGGAAGAACCCTAACTACTTGTGCAACCCTAAATGTAAACCCTAATTGTAGATCCCCATGTGTGTACTAAAACCCTAGGAAAATGTGTTTGATCCTATGTGCCTTAGAGAAGGGTAAAACCCTATGTGAATTAACCCTAATATAGAAAACCCCAAGTGTTCATATTAAACCGTATTTTTTCAACACTATTATAGAACAATGAGAACCCACTTGCATACCCTAATTTATCTTAAAATCCTTGTGTGTAACCCAGAATTGTGTATATGTGTTTTACCTTATGTGTATATAGACCCTTGTGTGTGTATGCAACCGTCTTGTATGTGCATATAAGGGGAATGGATGTGAGGGTGATTAAATAAATAAATAAATAAGTATAAATTAAATACGTCTTTGAAAAAATAAATAGAACCAAAAATTAAAAAACACAAACAACAGAAAAAATATATGTGTGTGCTATGTGAGTCGATCTATATGTGAGGGTGTGTGGTGTGTGAGTCCATCTATATGTGAGTATGTGAGTCTATCTATATGTGAGTGTGTGTGTGTGTGTTGTGTGATTTGATTTGTATGTGAGTGTGTGTGTGTTGTGTGAGCCTATCTATATGTGAGTGTGTGTGTTGCGTGAGTCTATCTATGTGTGTGTGTGTGGTTGTGTGTGTGTGTGTAAGTTGTGAGTCATGTGCATGTGTGTGAGTTTGCATGTGAATGTTTAAGTAGACTAAAAATGTGGCTAAATGTGCATGTGTATTTGTATGTGTGTTGTGTATAAGTTTGTTTGCTAATGTCTTCTTTTGCAGAACATTATGAGCATTTACAAGATCTTACAAATTATTAGGAGGCTTAACCAAAATTACGAATCAATTATGAAGCTTACGAGAAGGTGGAGGGAGATCAAGTGTTCGTTGACACTAGGGGCTGCAAATGCTGAAGTTCTTATTCATCCATCTTTCCTATTTCGAGGAATTTAGTTTATTAAGCTTGAGAATACTTCGCCACCTTATTTTTTTAGCATATTCTGTATAGGAATTTACTTTGAGCATCACTAGTGCTCTTTGAATTTCATTCTAGTGATCGTTCATTAATGGGTGTAAATTCTTCCATGATAGTGAACTCATCTTCTATAGGAGTTCCGTTCGATCTAATGTGTCAATCTCAAAATATTCTTGTAGACTAGGAAACTATGGAGTTTCTTATTTCCATATATTTGCTTCCTATGGAACAGAGCTAGGCGTCTCCTACTCAAAACAAGAAGGAACTCTTCCAAACTGAGTTAGCTTAGTTAATTTCTTTGCAGTTGCATGTATTAGATCATCCATACATTAGCACATTCTCATACTCGATCACCTCAATCAGCTTTGAACTTATTTCCAACTTCATAAAGTAGGGAACCAAAAACCCCATGGGTAGCCATGAAGAGACCCGTAGAAAAGCCCGACTTGATCCACCCGATGGTCCTTTCATGCCTAGACTATGCATGCCCATACACATGTTAAAAGTCAAGCTTCAAGCTAAAAATTCGTGGGGAATCTTTTATGGACATGTGGAGCAATCAAAGGAAGCCAAACGCCACGAGATTCCATCAAGAAAAGTCACTCAACCACTCCCCAAGTCATCTCAACTAATTCCTCCAAGTTAGGAGGCTGATTTGGAAAGGTAGTTCCTAGATTTTAGGGGCACACCTCTCACTATAAAAGGAGCATGTATCCCGACTTCTTTTGGGCCATCTTCTTGGAGTTTTAGCTCATGTAAAGTGAGCACTAAGTGTTGGAGTTGTGATAAGCAAGCCCCTTGCTTAAGCAACCTCCTTGCTTGCTTGTTTGTTTTCTTTTAGTAGGCATATCTATGTGTGTGCGCAGGCAGTGTTGCAACTCTCTACCCCTGAGTTGTTAGCATTGGTTCTCCCTCATATGGTATCCATTTGATGTAATTCTTGTCTCATTGGATAGCTATAAGAGTCTATTTTATGCTTACCAATTCTCTGGAGCATTCTCTGAGTAAGCTGGGAGCAACATTCATTTTAGTGAAGTTGTGTGATTGATATCTCTCTCTTTGTGTAGGCTCTGTTGGAAATATTTTGCTCTCTGTTGTAAGGGCTGGTTCTCCTTCTCTATGTATCCATTTGCTATGCTTTTGGTGTCATTGGGTAGCTATTAGAGTCCTCTAAAGTTGACTTAAGTTTGAGATTCATTCTCTGTATAATCTCTGAGAAAAGTTTGCTGGAGTGAAGTGAGGTCTCTGCTTGACTAGCAGTTGTGAGCATTCAACTAGCTCATGTTGTAGACATTGTTTCTCTTTGTGTAAGCATCCATTTCAAGTGAAATTTATTTTGTTGGAAAGCCCTTGGTGTCTACTACAGGTCTACAAAAGCTCACTGGAGTTCTCTGCATAAGCTCTGAGTAAGAGCATTTTTGGTGTGCAGAGGTCAAAGAAGGATACCTGTGGAGGTCATTCGCGCTTCATCGTTGCTTAGGGGTTGAGATACTTCCCCCATCAGTGGTATCAGAGCATTTGGGCATCTTGGAGGTATCACATACAAGCAAGAAGACCTCTTGGAGTTGGTGGTTGAAGAGTTGCATCAACAAAAGCTTCTTGGAGGTAGCTCACATCAAGGGGGAGCTATTCTACTCAAATTTGCAAGAGCACAAGGTGTCCATCTAAGGAAAGCTTTGGATTGAGGTAACCTCATAGCCTCATTTTCATTTTACACACATTGGAGCATTAGCCAAGGGCTAGGTCAAGTATCAAAGACTAGATATGGGAGACTTCAACACTCAAATTGAAAAGCTAGACAAAGGTAACTATCAACCATGGAGATTTAGGGTCTCCAACTATCTTATGGGCAAGGGCCTTTGGGGGTTGATTAGTGGAAGTGAACCAAGACCTAGGTTGGATGAGAATCCAACCAATGACCAGAGAAGGGCCTTTAGGGAATGGAATGAAAGAGACAAGAGGGTTATCTTTATTCTTTCCCAACACATTAGCAATAGCATGATCGGCCATATCCAAGACCTGGATTCAAGCATGAAGGTATGGGAGACACTTGAAAGGCTTTATTCAACAAGCACCAAAGCAAGGAAGATCCAACTCAAGAATGAGCTCAACAACCTTAGGAAGAGCTCAGGGAGTAGCATAAATGACTACATACTTAAGGTCAAGGAGTTATCAGATGCATTGGGATCCATTGGAAGCCACGTAGACGATGACGATCTTGTGGCTTATACTCTCAATGGTTTGAGAGATGATGAGAAGTGGAAACCCTTTACCACTTCAGTTTATGTAAGGGATAATCTTCCCGATTTTGAGCAATTGGTTGCTCTCATGGTCACCGAAGAAATGAACATAGGTGGAAGTTCAACTAAAAGCAAAGATGCACAAGTTTTCTATGCAGGTAATCAAAGGGGCAAAGGAAGACAAGGACAAGGAAGGGGCAAAGGAAGGTTTGGAGGAAGGCAAGGCCACTCAAGAAATCAAGGACATGACCAAGGCACCTCATCACAAAGAGGGAGAGGAAGATCAAGAGGAAGAGGAGGACGACATCAACAAAACAGGAATCAAGATGGCGAAGGATGTTACATATGTGGCAAGTTTGGCCACTATGCTAGAGATTGCTACCAAGGAGGAAACCAAAGGAACTATAATCAAGGTTCTTCATACAAAGGCCAAGGTCATTATGCTTCTACAAGTTCAGAAAATGACAATCTCTTGATGATGCACATGAATGGGAATTCAAGCAAAGTAGATAACACTTGGTATATTGATAGTGGATGTAGCAACCATATGAGTTGCAATGCTTCTTGATTTACTAATCTACATGTTCCCAAAGGTAAAGGACATGTAGAAACAGGTGATGATACAGCCCATGAGATCTCCCATGTTGGAGATGTAGCTTTGGATGACAAGGAGGAAGGAAGATGTCTCAAGGATGTCTTGCATGTACCTACCATCACAAAGAACTTGGTGTCCGTTGGGCAAATGGTTGAAAGAGGCTATCAAGTAAGGTTTAACAAAGGTGGATGCTTTGTGGAGAACCCTAAGCAAGGTTACAAGGTCATAGCAAGAGGAAAGAAGCAAGGGAGACTCTTCACTTTGGAGGTAAATTCTCATTCTACTCAACATGTCTACTTCACATATGGAAACAAGAGGATTTCGGAGTTGGACTTGTGGCACAAGAGGATAGGTCACATCAACATACAAAGAATGAAGGAAATGCAATTCAAGAGGCTGGTTGAAGGTCTTCCCAACTTCCAAGGACAAGGTATGAAGCATTTATGTGAATCTTGTCAACTAGGGAAGCAAGCGAGACTTCCATTCAAGAAGAGTGGCTACATAAGCCAACATCCATTGGAGTTGATACATACAGATGTGTGGGGGCCAACGAAAGAGCAATCCATTGGAGGTAACAAGTACTTTGTCACTTTTATAGATGATTGCACAAGGATGGTTTGGGTTTATTTCATCAAAAACAAATCAGATGTGTTTACATGTTTCAAAGCATTCAAGGCAATGGTAGAGAAGGAAACAGGTACATATATCAAGAAGCTAAGGTCCGATGGAGGGGGAGAATATTTCTCAAATGAGTTTTCTGATTTTTTAATGGATCAAGGCATCAAGAGGCAAGTAACATGCAGGTACACACCCCAACAAAATGGAGTAGCAGAGAGAAAGAATAGATACATTGCCGAGATCGCTAGAGCAATGCTTAATGAGATGAATGTACCTAACATGTTTTGGAGTGATGCAGCAAATACCGCCGTGTATCTAATGAATAGGGCTCCTACCTCAGGGATCCATGGCTTGACACCATATGAAGCCTATTATGGTAAGAAACCTGATCTTTCCCACTTGAAGATATTTGGATGTACTTGTTATGTACATGTGCCAAGTGAATTGAGGCACAAGCTACAACCAAAGGCAGAAAAGTGTGTGTTTCTAGGATATTCAAATGATCATAAAGGTTACAGGTGCTTCAACCCAAATACAAAGGACTTGAGGATATCAAGGGATGTAGCATTTGATGAGCTACTCCCTTGGTATAAGAAGTATGATTGTATGCAGGACTATGAAGAAGAAAAGCATGGACATGATGAAGAACAAATCGACCTAGAGCTAAGCGGCCCAAGGTGTTCCATCAATGAAGATAGTTCAAGCATGAACTCACCATGGAGGGGGAGATCTTCATCAAGCTATGAAGCACAATCAATCAACAAAGGCAAAGCAACATTGGTGGAGTTGGATGAAGAAGGTAATGAATTTGAAGATGATGAAGGACACATGATGGAGAAAGAAGCCACGTCAAAGAAAGAGATCAAGTTCCCAAGGCAAAGGAGGTTTATTCCTCCAAAAGGTGAAGAAAGGAAGTCTTCTAGAGTTAAGTATCCAACTCAAAGGTTTACTTATGATTCATACATGGCAACACAATATGCATATATGAACAAAGTAGTAGAAGATCATGAGCCCGATTGCTATGAAGATGCAAGCAGGTACACCGAATGGAAAGAGGCAATGCAAGAAGAGATCGACGCACTTGAGGAAAATCAAACATGGACTCTAGTGCCCAAGAAGGAGAACATGAAGGTAATAGGTAATAAGTGGGTGTATAAAGTAAAGAGGAATTCAGATGGATCTATTTCTAGGTTCAAAGCAAGATTGGTGGCCAAGGGTTTTGCACAAACCTATGGAGTGGACTTTGAAGAGACATTCAGCCCCGTGGCAAAGATGAGCACCATTAGGACACTCATTGCAATGGCTGCTAGCAAAGGATGGAAGCTCTTCCAATTGGATATCAAGAATGCCTTTCTCAATGGAGACTTGGAAGAAGAGGTATACATGGAGCAACCACTAGGTTTTGTTCATAAAGAGTTTCCACATCATGTTTGTAGGTTGAAGAAGGCACTTTATGGCCTAAAGCAAGCTCCAAGGGCTTGGAACCAAAGATTGGTGGACTATTTGATCAAATGTGGTTACAATCAATGCAAGGTGGATCCATCTCTCTTCATCAAACAAAGAGGAGAACTTGTGGTCTACATGTGTGTGTATGTAGATGATCTTATCATTACAGGTAATGATACAAAGGGCATTGAGGAGATCAAGGCAAAGCTTGGAAAGGAGTTTAGGATCTCTGATCTTGGAGATCTTAGGTATTTTCTTGGCATTGAAGTTGTATACAAAGAAGAAGGTATTATGCTCATACAAAGGAAGTATATTCTAGACCTACTTGAGAGGTTTGGGATGCTACATTGCAAGCCTATTTCAAATCCCATGGAAGTTAATGTAAAGCTAAGCTCCATTGATGGAGAGCCATTAGAGGATGTAACTTTGTATCGATCTATTGTAGGCTCTTTCAATTATGCCACAATAACCAGGCCTAACATAGCATATGGAGTTGGAGTGTTATCACAATTTATGCATAGTCCAAGGACTACACACTTGCAAGCTGCAAGAAGAATGTTGCGATATCTCAAAGCCACTATAAATGAAGGATTGTTCTACTCATTTGATGATGATATGCAGGTCAAAGCTTATTCCGATGCCGATTGGGCCGGTTCGAAGGAAGATAGAAGGAGTACAAGTGGTTACCTAGTCATGCTAGGTAGCAAGATCATCTCATGGATTTCAAAGAAGCAACCCACAGTGGCATTATCTTCCACCGAGGCTGAGTATAGAGCTTTGGCTCAAGTCACATGTGAGCTAATGTGGATTAAGAAGTTATTTATGGAGCTTAATTTGCAGGTTGACACATATCCAATTTTTTGTGACAACATGAGTAGCATTCATCTAGCATCGAACCCTGTCTATCATGCTAGAACCAAGCATATTGAAGTGCACTATCACTTCATAAGGGAAAAGGTGATATCCAAGGAAGTTTCAGTACATCATATTGGTACTAAGGACCAAGTTGCGGACATGTTTACAAAGGCTTTGGATGGGATGAAGATTTCAAAGTTCAAGCAATGCATCAACATGAAGGAGCTTGGATGAGGATGAAGAATTCAAGCTTGAGGGGGAGTGTTAAAAGTCAAGCTTCAAGCTAAAAATTCGTGGGGAATCTTTTATGGACATGTGGAGCAATCAAAGGAAGCCAAAAGCCACGAGATTCCATCAAGAAAAGTCACTCAACCACTCCCCAAGTCATCTCAACTAATTCCTCCAAGTTAGGAGGCTGATTTGGAAAGGTAGTTCCTAGATTTTAGGGGCACACCTCTCACTATAAAAGGAGCATGTATCCCGACTTCGTTTGGGCCATCTTCTTGGAGTTTTAGCTCATGTAACGTGAGCACTAAGTGCTGGAGTTGTGATAAGCAAGCCCCTTGCTTAAGCAACCTCCTTGCTTGCTTGTTTGTTTTCTTTTAGTAGGCATATCTATGTGTGTGCGCAGGCAGTGTTGCAACTCTCTACCCCTGAGTTGTTAGCATTGGTTCTCCCTCATATGGTATCCATTTGATGTAATTCTTGTCTCATTGGATAGCTATAAGAGTCTATTTTATGCTTACCAATTCTCTGGAGCATTCTCTGAGTAAGCTGGGAGCAACATTCATTTTAGTGAAGTTGTGTGATTGATATCTCTCTCTTTGTGTAGGCTCTGTTGGAAATATTTTGCTCTCTGTTGTAAGGGCTGGTTCTCCTTCTCTATGTATCCATTTGCTATGCTTTTGGTGTCATTGGGTAGCTATTAGAGTCCTCTAAAGTTGACTTAAGTTTGAGATTCATTCTCTGTATAATCTCTGAGAAAAGTTTGCTGGAGTGAAGTGAGGTCTCTGCTTGACTAGCAGTTGTGAGCATTCAACTAGCTCATGTTGTAGACATTGTTTCTCTTTGTGTAAGCATCCATTTCAAGTGAAATTTATTTTGTTGGAAAGCCCTTGGTGTCTACTACAGGTCTACAAAAGCTCACTGGAGTTCTCTGCATAAGCTCTGAGTAAGAGCATTTTTGGTGTGCAGAGGTCAAAGAAGGATACCTGTGGAGGTCATTCGCGCTTCATCGTTGCTTAGGGGTTGAGATACTTCCCCCATCAACACATACATAAACATATACACATACACACACATATACACATACTTATACACACACATATGCATGGACATTCACACATATATAAACACATAAATATACACATCACATACACACACAAACATAGGTATATACACTGACACATACACATGCACATACATAGACATACACATAAACATACACATAGACTACACACATGCACATGCACATCCACATGCACTTGCACATGCATGCATGACCCTACAGAAACACATACATAGATAAACACATACTTATTAACATACACATACATATGCACATACACACACATGCACATATATATACACATGCATATGCACATGGACATGCATGCACGTACACATGCATGCAAATGCATCCATATGCTTGCACATGCTCATGCACATGCACATGCATCCACATACATAAACACATGCATATACACACATACACATACACATTCATATATACACATACACATATACATACACACAAATACACATACACACACGTACATATGCAAATATGCCAACATATAGACATGCACACATACATACACATGTACACATACACAAACACACCTAGATACATAAACATACATGGACATATACAAATATAGATATATACCTAAAAATCCATACATACATATACACACACAACTACACACACATACATACATCACAAAAACACACATAAGATGGATGAATTATACAATTAAGGTAATAAGTTTGATGTTAAATATAAATTGTAATAAAAATCATAAGTACGTTCAGTCATATAATTAACTTGAATAAGATAGATAAATGTAATAAACACTCTACAATTATTAGAAATATGAACTCATACCATAGGCACAATTTAAAGTGTGATTGATATGAGTGTATATATATATATATATATATATATATATATATATATATATATATATATATATATATATATATATATATATATATATATATATATATGTGTGTGTATATATGTGTGTGTGTGTATATATATATATATATATATATATATATATATATATATATATATATATATATATATATATATATATATATATATATATATATATATATATATATATATATATATATGTGTGTGTGTGTGTGTGTGTGTGTGTGTGTGGGTGTGTATCAATGTATATAATACATTCAACATAAATTTTGAATCATTTGACCCCCTCCCCCTCGGTGATCATGATCATACACATCATCATGATCATCCGAATGATTTGATCTATTTGAAGATGCATCATGCCTAGAGGGGTCAATACTCTGTGATGATCGATATCATCGCTTCTATGTATGCCTTTCCACGTGATCCATATGGGCCTCTCCTTAATACTCTAGTAGTGTATATAAAAAATGTAAATAAATAAAACATATAAAAACGGTAAAATTAAAATAAAGTATATCAAATTTAATAATACTCACAAATTCATATGGATGATCTCTTATCTTCTCACTGAGATGTCGAGATCCACAATATGAAGCATAATCAGTTTCCTTTTCTATAGGATAAGGACCATAATCCTTTTGTTGCATTGAAACAAATAAAAAATGTGAATGATTGAGGTTTTTAAAAAAATATAAAATGTAGTTTCAATAATAAATATACCCACAATTGTAGCAGCAAATTGCTATGGCCCATTTTGCCTAATCAACTCTCTTCTTTGTAGTAGGGAGTGTTTATTTAATGAAACAAAAGTGCACAAATCAAATATAAAATATGTATAAAACATATAAGTAATATAACTCACAATAATATAAACTATTTTGCATACGTTCTTGTAAGAAAATGATTCCTGAAGATGTAGTTGTCTATAAACATACTGCCACATCTTAGGTGGTATGTTATCTCTTCCCTTATTTGTTTCTACAATACAATATATTGTGTTATGTGAATCTCAACTAAAAACTGGATGATTATACAAAAAGGAATTTAAATTCATAAACATACATATACACATACATATACAAACATGCATATAGTTAAACATGCATACATACACATACACATACATACATACACATGCACAAACACAAACATACACATACACACACATACACATACATACCCATATACATACACACATACACATAGACATACACACATACACATAGAGATACACACACAAATGCATAAATGAGTGTGAAAATAGTCATGGCTCACCACACATGAGGAGAGATGTAGGAAGATATTTAGTTGCCAGATGTATAGAGAGCATTGGAAATCAAGACTCTGGGTCTAAGTCACATTCATTAGATGTTTAATTGATATGTGACTCGGGAACAAGGACTATTGGTTTCTAATGCTTACTTCCATTTTAAGTGAATAAGTCTCAAGTAGGATTCAAACAAAGCTCTCATTTTGTTTTGAACTCCTAGAAGTAAATAACTTAAAATGGATAAAAACATTTATCTTAGAATATTATTGAAAAAAATAAATTAATTTACACACACAAATACATACACACATACACACATACACATACACACAGATAGACACATACATACAGATAAACATACATACAAAACACACAAACATACACATACACATGGAACAGATGCATACACATACACACACATGCATACACATGCATGCACACACATATACATATAGACACATATAGAGACATAGAGATACACAAAAATACACAAACACACACATACACATACACACATATACATCACCATACATCATTTCTCCCTGCACTACCACTAGTGTTGGTTGTGGTCTCTTTATTGTAGAGTATTTGTATGTGCCTCCAAACTGTGATGTCAGTCATATGTCATTTTGTGGTCCTATACATGAGGAGATTGGGATTGAATTACATGGTACATTCAGAGGATATCGATTATTCCTAAATGCAACTTCTCTTGCTAGTACAGGGACAACACATGGAGAAAATGAAAGAGTACATATTGATGGAAGACCTCTCAATCAATGAAAAATAGAAGATTTAATAAATAGTAGTCGAGGATATAATAGTGCAATGGCTAATTGCACATTTGAAGAGCATGAAAATAATCATGAATCACCATACATGAGTAGACATGTAGCAAGATACATAGTTGTCGATGATTTTACTTACTTACGTATTGGTAATGAATTATTATTGGATTATGGATGGTTTATATAGTGCTTCCTCAGTCATATGCTTATGATCAATCAAGAATAGAAGAAAAGAAAAAAACACAAATCTTGCACAAGATAAGAGAAAATATAATGCAAAAGAGTAGACAAGATATGACTCAAACAAAGAG
The DNA here is from genome assembly GCA_020310875.1 of Ceratopteris richardii. Taxonomy (NCBI): domain Eukaryota; kingdom Viridiplantae; phylum Streptophyta; class Polypodiopsida; order Polypodiales; family Pteridaceae; genus Ceratopteris; species Ceratopteris richardii. Next base: position 8,376,695 of record CM035434.1, read on the forward strand.
AAGTTTTGGAATTATAGATTTGAATCAATCAATAGAATAGCTTTGGAAAATAGCTTCTTGATGAATCGTTGAGCTCTTGACCACCCTTGAGCTATCAAAATCTCAATCAGAATTTCACTCTCAATCTCGCTTACAAGGTAAGTCTTTGATTTTTTTGCTTCTTCCCTCATCATGGACAAAATTCTCTTTCAAACCAAAGTTGATCATCCCCCAAAGAAGTGTTTGATCCACCATATTTAGAAAACATTTGGAGTAGTCAAGTGCTTTCTTTAGTGGTACCCATCAAAAGTAGAAGAAAAGCAGCAAAAAAACATTTCAAAAGACATCTCTAAGTAAGCATGACAACACATATGCATCAAAATCACGGATTTGAATAGAAATAGAGAAGCTCAATTTTCCAAGATTTGTAACTCAAAAAGAATGATGAATTAGCTTTAGCTTGTAAGAAGAAAAAATGTTCATCTCTTCGATCTTCACAATAGTTTTATGGATGCCTTATGCCCAAATCTACCTCTAAATACAACTTTTAAGCCTTGAAGATTAGAATTTCTAGAGGGACACTAAAATCAAGGCATTACCTTATAGTGAAGTAAATGTACAGCCCAAAACAAAGTACTTAAAACATGGTTCTAACAATTTTCCTAGAGACATTTTTATTCTTTTATGCATGCTCTAAGTTTCTCTCATACATTAATTCACTTAATTGTTATCAACCAAAATATATGATGGAGACAAGGTATATAGACAGAGAGAGAATATAAAACTTGTTATTCCTAAAATTTGCGTGTATGCATAAAATGATATAATTTTCAGTTCTAAACATTATCTCCACAATGTATAATGAAAAGTTCAAAATGAATAATTTCACTATTAGAAGGCCTATTACAGTTCTTCTGCCTTTTAAGAATTCTCTCCTTCGATCTTGAAAGAAGGATAACATACCATAAAACTTTCTAAGTTCACCCAAGTAGAATTTTCATCTAGATACGTGTGACATTTCACCACCATCTCTTCCATAGATCTATGTCTAACAAATCTTTCCCTCCTATCTTATATTATCTCAAGTCAAAGCTCAAAAGCACCATCACCTTTCAGCATATAGTTGGCTGCAAAACATGAGAAACATTAGGTACATATCTTTAAAGTAAGCTAACATGAAATATAGGATGCACATTAAAATGTTTAGGCAATTCCAATAAATAAGCAAGAGATCCAATCTTCTTCAAAAAAGTAAAAGAGCATTTGTATATCGAAGAAAGTCTATGATCCCTCCCTAGCAATAAGTTAGATTGGTGAGGATTGGCTTTAGAAATACCATATCGTTTTTTCAAACTTCAAGCGGTCTTCTCTTCAAATCATAGAATTTCTTTTGACTTTTTTTTTCTTTTATGTGTTGCTTAGTTTTTCCAAGTTCTTCATCCATCTTCTCAGGCATTTCTTTAGATACTTCTACCTTATTTGGGAAACTAGAATATGAAGGTGGGGTCAAACAATTATAACCATACATAGCCTCAAACAAAGTCATTTTTATAGATGCAGGTCATGCACTATTCTATGTGAGCTCGACTAAGAGAAAACATTCACTTCAACTATCTTTCCTTTTATTCACATACATACACAAAAAATCTTCAAGTATGCGATGGACACTCTTGGTTTCCCCATCAATTTCTGCATAAAAAGCTATAGTCATACAAAGTTGAGTTCTAATTGATTCAAATGTTTCTTTCGAGAATTTTGATGTGAAGTTAGAGTCTCTATCATAAATTATGTGAAGGATTCCATGCAATTGAAAAATTCCTCCACAAATAGTCTTGCAACATTCAAGGAAATATCATTATTTTTCATAGAAAAGAAATATTTCATCATGGTAAGTCAACCAACTACCAAAAATATGGTATTATGTTTACTTCTCTTCATAGACAATTTAGTGATGATGTCCATAGAGATAGAATCTCACTTATAATTTGGAACATCATGACGCCATAGCATTCCAAGCATTCTCTTAAACTCAAATTTTACCTATTGTTACTTTAAACATTGACTAATATATTTTCTAATATTGCATCATACATGGCTAGAAGTAAGAATATTTTGTTTTAGCATAGGTCCTTGAATAATGTGGATATGCAAAAAACATGCATCATGACAAATATGTAGTATTTGAACCCTCAATGGAGACACAAAAGATATGCATATTTGGTTGTTAGAATACAAACATCCATTTTGCAAATAAAATTTATCTTAATACAATGATCTCGTGCTTGCATGCAAAAAAATCAAGATAGGTGCATTAAAAAAGTCCAATTTTAGTTCTTCTTGAATTTGATTCAAAAAATGAGGATTTATTACAAAAAGGAGGTTACATGGTGGTGTTTGGATCGATGCATCAACAACCTTACTTTCCTTAATAGGCAAATATGTAATGTGAGAATCATACTCGCTTTATAATTCAATCCAACAATTTTGCCTATTGTTAAGTAATGGTTGTGTGAAAATGTATTTTAGACTTGATTATCTGTTTTCAATTCAAACTTAACCCCTATCAGTAGATGTCTCCAATGCTTAAGTGCATGTACAACAACAAGGATTTCTAGATCATGAGAAGGATAACTAAGTTCATGTTTTCTTAATTTCTTTGATTGATATACAACCATCCTACCATCTTTGAAAGAAAACATCCTATTTGACTACCACTTGCATCACATGCAACAACAAAAGCATTACCCATTTCTTGTATTTTCAAAACACAATTTTCAATGAATTTTAGTTTCAATGACTCAAATGATTTTTGATAAGTGTCAATCCACACAAATCCCGCATTCTTTTTTGTCAAGTTTGTGAGCGGATTAGCTATCTTAGAGAAATCCTTAATATGTGCTATTTCATATTGTGACCATCTTAAAAACCTTCTAACATCCCTTAAAGTTTTAGGAATGGGCCAATCAACTATTCTTTTGACTTAATCATAGTCAATATGAATTCCCTCTTTAGAAATGACTCTCCCTATATACACAAGTTTATCATTATCAAAGAATATTCAATCTTTTTTTATGCAATTTGTATTCTCCAATAGTTTCCAAAGTCTTTTTGAGATATAAACAAGCTCATCATCATCTTAAGGTTATAAAAATATATCATCAAGGAATATTAAGATGATTCATCTAGGTAATCATGGAAAATATTGTTAATCCAGCACATGACTATGGCAAAACTGTTTGTTAATCCAAAAGGTAAAATTGTTTCTGAACATGATTCAAATGTTGTCTTGGGTATATCTTCTATTTTGGATCCTACTTTGGTGATATCTAGATCTTAAGTCAATCTTAGTGGATATGATTGCTTTGTTTAATACACCTAATAATTCATATATGTCCTAGAGTGGATACTTTTTTTAGTTGTTCTTTTACTCAATCTCTAAGAGTCAATACATAATCTGTAAGAGCGGTATTTCTTCTTGTGAAATAAAATAGGCACTCCCCAAGGTGAAACACTCACTATTATCAACATTTTCTTGAAAAGATCATCTATCTGAATCTTTAGGTCCTTAATTCATCCATGTGAAATCTATACGGTGCTCTACAATATGGTTCACTCCCTAGATACTATTGAATGACGTGGTCAATCTGCATAGGTGGGGGGACACAAGACAAGTCTTCTAGAAATACATCTATATGTTCTTTCAAACATTTTTGTACATAAGTTGAACGATTTTCATCATTAGCATCTTTGTGTAGATTGTTCACATACACTGTAAATGTTCTACATCCATCACATATACCTCTAATTATCTGCATAGCAGAAATGAGAATAGACTAAGGATTATTAACCTCACCTAGAATTTGGATAGATTCACCATCTAGTCTTAAAGTGATCTTTCATTGTTAGCAATCAGTTATTTTTAAATCTTGAACGAGCTATTCCATGCTTATAATTGCATTACTTTGTTTCATTTCAATCACATGGAAAGTCCTCGAAGAATACCTATCAAAAAAAGTAAATGCAGGGTTTTTAATGTATCCTTTTTGTTCGTATAGTGTACATGTCCACGTGATCTAGATCTACCTTTCTCTCATACAACATTTCACTTAATTCTTTCTTCTTAACATTCAATTTTCAACCAAAAAACATAATGCAAACAAGGTTTGGAGAGATAGTATGAAACTTGCCATCCCTAAATTCTTCTTACATGCATAAGATGACATAATAATTAATCCTAAACATTATCTCCACAATGTATAAGATAAAGTTCAAAATGAATTATTTCACTATCCAAAGGCGTATTAGAACAGAGACCTCCAAGAGTGCCTTTTAGAGAGCAATGAATTTTTTTTTCCACTTTTTCCACCTATCCTGTGTTGCAATGAAAGCTCTAGCTAGTTGAACTCTTTTTAAGTAACTTACATATTAATTTTTTGTTTGTCTTTAAGTTTATTTTTCACTCATGTATGGAATACTTATGATTTTTAATCATGTACCAAGATTCAATGTACTATATTGATGATCTTGGACCACTACATTTAGAGTTGCTTGTTAGACTTTGTTTATCAAAAGCATTCATGCGTAGGCTATGCAAAAGTGATCCTGTAGAATATGAAAGATGAAAGAACTATATTCAAAAGAATATAAACTACAAGATTTTTCTAATGATGATGATGATGATGATGTTGAAACTGTAGATTGGTATCAAAATGATTGAAAGCTATTCTGAATCTTCAAAATCATTTTGGATGGAGTGATGTATCTATTTGGACACTATTATTTGTATATTTCTTTATTTTTTATCTATTCATATATATACACACATACTCATACACATAAAAATATATACATACACTCATATAGATAGACATATACATACACATACATATATATACACACATACACATACATATACTTACATGTACATCCACACATACAAATACACATACACACATACACATACATAGACATAAAAACATGCATATACACATATACATACACATACACACACAGACAAACAAACACACACACACACACACATATATATATATATATATATATATATATATATATATATATATATATATATATATATATATATATATATATATATATATATATATATATATATATATATATATACATACATATATATATATATGTATATACATGTAAATATATGTATATATAAATATATATATATATGTATGTATATATATATATATATATATATATAAATATATATATATATGTATGTATATATATATATATATATATATATATATATATATATATATATATATATATATATATATATATATATATATATATATATATATATGTGTGTGTGTGTGTGTGTGTGTGGATATATATATATATATATATATATATATATATATATATATATATATATATATATATATATATATATATATATATATATATGTGTGTGTGTGTGTGTGTGTGTGTGTGTGTATGTATGTATATACATACATACACACATATACAAACATATACACATACACATAGTGATACATTCACATACACACATACATATACATACACATACACACATACATATACATATACACATATAAAGACATACTTGCATACACATATACACATAGATACACACACATACACATACACATACACAAACACATATTTATTTATTTTGATTCACAATACTCTTTTCATGAACTTGTAGGTTGCTATAATGGGAATTCAAGTAGTTTTCCAAATAAAGTAAAAGTATCTAAAGAAATCCTTGAGAAGGTGGATGAAGAACTTGGAAAAAAATAAGCAACACATAAAGGAAGCTCATAAAAGACAAAAGAAATTCTACGATTTGAAAATAAGACCACGGGAATCTCAAATAGATGATATGGTATTTCTTAAAGTCAATCCGAACCGATCTAACTTGTTGCTAGGGAAGGATCATAGACTTTCTAGAATTACATAAACATTTAAATGTGCATCGTGTATTTCATATTAGCTTATTGAAAAGATATGTAACAAATTCTGCTCACTTTTTGCAGGACAACTTTAAGCTGAAAGATTATGGCTCTTTTGAGCTTTGATCTGAACTAGTATTGGATAAGAGGGAAAGATCAGTTAGAAATAGATTTATAGTAGAATTTTTGGTCAAATGGTGCACATATTTAGTAGAACATTTGACTTGGATGAACTTATATGATTTTCTGGCACATTATCCTTCTTTCCGAATTTGAGTATAGAGTTCTTAAAAGGGCAGGAAGAATTGGAATAGGCTTTCAATATTGAAATAATCCATTTTGAATTTTCCAAATTACATTGTGGGGATCATGCTTAGAATACAAAGTTAGGTCATTTTATGCATTTAGGAGAAATTTGGGATGATAAGTTTTATATAGTCTCTCTAGATCTGATCCATTACGAGTGCGTTCTTTTTTTGAAAGTTTTGCAGAGAATCGATTTTTTCTAAATTTGGTTATCACGCACTTCTTTGGGCATGGATCAGCTTTGTTATAAGAAGATCTACACATCAAAGAGGAGGAGATTAGAAATGAGAGAATTACCTTGTGATTAAGAGTGAGTGAGTCTTCAAGAAGATATTTTTCCAAGCTATTGGATCGATTGATTCACATGTATAATACCAAATTCAAAAAAGACTCCATGTTCTAATAAACAGGTAAGAATCCTGCTTAGGTGGAAAATCAAAGGAGGCACCAACCCATCCATTGACAAAAAGACCTTGAATTTATTGAGCCGACAAAAAGACTTGGTCCATTTTTTCATTGTTGGGAGCAAGGGCATCGCACATATGAGTGCCTAAACAAGGAAATCTTTTGTCTTGCAAAAATGAAGGCGATAAACATCATCGAGGAAGGTACAACAATTGAGAAAGCAGATGATGAAAGTACGTGCCCTAAGTCTAGTTTATGCTGCATGGTGACTAGTTCTTTCCTAAAGGCTTCTGTAATTACAATTTAGGGTATGATTTCTATGCATAGAATTAGGTTTCTTATTGACTTGGGTAGTACACATTGTTTTCTACATTTCAAATTTGTACACAATTTAGGGATAACCTTAACTATGAAAATAATAACACATGGAGAAGGCCAATGGACAACTATACTATACAAAAGGATACATTAAAAACCTTATGTTTACTTTTTGTGATTAGTGTTTTTTTTTGGAATTTTGCATGTGATTGAGATGAAACTGAGTGATGTAATCATAGGTGCAAACTCTCAGGGGAGCACTAGATTGTGCTCTTTGACTTCACTAGACAAGATTTCAGAAATACACTTATGATTACAAGAACACCCACGTAGGGAAAATAATACAAGAAGATGTAGCCAATACAAGGCGTCCCACAACCGGGGACCAATAGATATGGAAAACTGAACTAGAGATGATACAGGAGATCCCACAACCTGGATGTCCCATCTTGACTTGTGTCTATCGATGAGTTAGGTCTTCGACTCATTGTTGGAGACTCTCAAGTGATTAAGACTTCTCCATGATGCCTCGTCTTGGATAGAAGCAAGTCTTTCCAAAATGTCAGGGGAGCACTAGACTGTGCTCTCTGGCTTCACTAGACAGGATTTGAAAAATACACTTATGATTACAAGAACACCCACATAGGCAAAATAATACAAGAAGATGTAGCCAATACAAGACGTCCCACAACTAGGGACCAATAGGTATGGAAAACTTGACTAGAGATGATACAAGAGATCCCACAACCCAGGATCGTAAGTATGAGACAATATATCTGGATTACAAGAACTCCCTTCTGAGAGATGAAATGGATACAAGAAATAACTCAACAAGATCTTGTACTACGAGACTACGAGAGGATAAGACTAGATGTCCAGGATACAAGACTAGACATGACTAGAGCAAGGAACAAGACAAGAACAGGAACTGGAACTTGGAGAGTACTTACTTGGTGGTCATGACTCCTTGAGCTCCCAAGACTGGTATTGGCAAGACAGAAAATGAATGTGGCAAACCCCTTCTTATATCGGTTTTCCAAGGGCGGTTCAAGGGCGGTTACGAATTGATGATATCATGGATGATGTCATCAATTCAAAGCATGGTCTTTGGATGTAAGAATCAAGCAAGCAAACAATCGATCTTAGGGTTTTGGCACGTTTCAAAAGCAATGAAAGCATTAGTTTCTCCTAATTCGGAAACCAATCATGAGATATAGGATTCACATGGAATCTAAGATTTAGGATGCTTTCCTTTGTCAATGACAGAGACTAGTTAGTTCACATCTCTACAACAATTGATTGTGAACAAAGAACCACCTGTTCAAGGCTAGATGGTGAATCTATCAACATTCTAGGTAATGTGCATAATTGTAAGCATATTCTCATTTTTTCTATGAAGGTAATTAGAGGTATACATGATGGTTGTAGAACATTTTTAGTATATCTTTACAATCTACATAAGGAAAATAATGATGAAAATCTTTCAAGTTATGTAGAAAATCATTTGATGGAATATGCATAGGTATTTCTAGAATACCTATGTGGTATATCTCCACCTATGCAAATTGACCATGCCATTGAGTTGTATCCCGCCAGTGACCATCTTCTAGATGATCCTATAGATTTAACATAGATGAGCTAAAGGAGCTTAAGATTCAATTAGATTATCTTTTGAAGAAAGGCTTGATAAGACTGAGTGTTTCACCTTGGGGTGCACCTGTTTTATTTGAGGAGAAGAAATATGACTCTTATAGATTATGTATTAACTATAAAAGGTTGAATAAAGGAAAAATCTAGAATAATCACCCACTCCTCACATAGATGACTTATTAGGTCAATTAAGTGGAGCACCTGTATTCAGTAAGATTGACTTAAGATCAGGATATCACCGAACTACCATTAAAATAGAGGATATACCCAAGAAAGCTTTTCGAACAAGATCTAGTCACTATGAGTTTATGGTTTTACCTTTTGGATTAACAAATGCTCCTGCCACCTTTATGTTCTTGATGAAAAATGCTATTCATGATTGACTAGATGATTTCATCTTAGTGTTTCTTGATGATATATTTGTAAACTCTAAAGATGATCTTGAGCATGTTGTACATCTAAAGAAGTCTTTCCAAACTATTTGAGAACACAAATTGTATGCAAAGAAGATTAAGTGTTTCTTTGCAAAGCATAAACTTGTTTATCTAGGAAGAGTCATATCTAAAGAGCACATATTAAGGATTTCTCTAAGATAGCTAAGCCCCTTATATAATTCACTAGCAATAACTTGGGATTCGTGTGGAGCGATGCCTGTTAAAAATCATTTGAATCATTGTAACAAAAAGTGATTGAAAATTATGTTTTGAAAACAATAGATATGGGAAAACCTCTTGTGGTTTCATGTGATGCAAGTGGTAATAAGATATGATTTTTTCTTTCATAGATTGGTAGGGTAGTTGGGTACGAATCTAGGAACTTGAGAAATCATGAAGTTGATTATCCCATTCATGATCTAAAAATGCTTTCTATTATACATGAACTTAAAAATTGAACATTTACTGTTAGGGTTAAGTTTAAATTGAAAAGAGATCATCATAATCTAAAATGCATTTTCACACAACCATTGCTTAACAACAGACAAAAATCTTGGATTGAATATTTAAGTGAGTATGATTTTGACATAAAGTATTTGATTGGTATGGAAAATAAGGCCGCTCATGCATTGCGTAGGAGCCCTTTATGTATCTCCCTTTCCTAATAACTTATGATTTTCTCAATAAAATGCAAGGAAAATCAAACATGACTCCTTTTATACACCTATTTTAAATTTTTTGCATGCAAACAAGGCATTGATGTATCTAGATAAATTTCATTTGCAGATAGGATCTTTGTATTGTAACAATTGATTATGCATATCTTTTGAATCTCCATTAAAAGTTGAAATATTGCATGATTGTCATGATGCACCTTTTTGTACACATATAGGTTATTCAAGGACCTATGTTAAAACATGTTATTGTTACTTCTGGACATGTATGATGCAAGATATTAGAAAATATGTTAGTGAATGTTTACAGTGCCAACAGAACAAATGTGTGTTTAAGGTAATGCCCTAAATGCTTCAACCTTTGGATGTTCCAAATCAAATGTGGGAGCCTAACTATATGGCCTTTATACAAATTAGCTATGCCCAAATGTAGACATGAATAACATATTTGTGGTAGTTGATCATCTTTGCAATATGCACATTTCCTTCCTATGAAAAAGATAGATACTTTCTTAAATGTTGCAAGACTATTTGTAAAAGAAATTTTTTGATTGCATCTCGTTTCCCAAATAAAGTACAAGTATCTTAAGAAATGCTTGAGAAGATGGATGAAAAACTTGGGAAGTTCAGAAACACATAAAAGAAGCTTTGAAAAGACAAAAGAAATTCTACGATTTGAAGAGAAGACCACTTGAATTTCAAACAGATGATATGGTACTTCTTAAACTGAATCCTCACCAATCTAACTTGTTGCTGGACAAGGATCATAGACTTTCTTGTCCATATGCAATTCTTTTTAAAGTTCCAAAAAAGAGTGGATCTCTTGCTTTTTTGTTGGAATAACCTAAACATTTAAATGTGCATTTTGTATTTCATGTTAGCTTACTCAAAAGATATGTACTTGATAATGCGAATGTTTTGCAAGACAATGATAACTGAAAGATGATGGCTCTTTGAGCTTCCACCTGAAATAGTATTATATCGAAAGGAAATAATACTTAGAAATAGATCTATGGAATAGATTTTGATGAAATGGCACACATATCAAGTAGAAGATTTGACTTGGATGAACTTAAATGATTTTTGTGCTCATTATCCTTGTTTCCAACCCTGAAGAAAGAGTTCCGAAAAGGGGGGGGGGGATTGTAATAGGCATTTCGATAGTGAAATAATTCATTTTTAATTTTCCAACTTAAATTGTGAGTGCATCATGCTTAGAATGGAGAATTATGTCTTTTTATGCATGTAGGCAAAGCTTTGGGATGACAAGTTTTATATTGTCTCTAATTTATATCCTTTTCTGCATCATGTTTTGTGGTTGAAAATTCGAGGTGAAGATGAGAGAATTAAGAGAAATGTTGTTTGCCAAGGAATAAAACATTAGGGTGAAAAATGGCCAAAAAGGGGCTGTTTGCTAATGAGAGATTAAGGAAATTGACAAATAGAGTCTTTCCACGTGTACAAGAATATAACATTGCTGTCTCTTTTAACTGTATGAAGAATCTTTTTTTAATACAATTTTCTCTAAAAGCGCCGCTAAAGTGATGAAGAGTCTCGTATTCAGTGTACAATTTTTTTCGGTTTGATGCAAAAAAAGATACTTTGGCACACTACACAAAGCATATTTTTGAATTTCCAAGAAGGAATTGATTTTTGAAGATACGAAATATTTTTGGATTCACAAAATTTCATGATCATTCAGCGACAGGGTTTACATCAAATCAAAAGTTTCCACGTGTACAAAGCCTTTTTCTCTATAAATACTACCAAAAGTTGTGAACGTCGGTTTCTCGCTTTGAACATTCTTCTTCTTCTAAGTTCAAATGGCTTCTGCTTCTCGTCGTCCTTCCAATTGTGTAACCACATGTGAGGTTTACAACAGAAGAGAGGATTCTTTGTGGAAACCTCTTTCTGTGAAAGTAAATGAATGGGTAACTATGTTTCCTAGCTGCAAAGGTGCCCATAAAGTCAAGCGTGCCAAAAGAGACAACACAAGAAACCACTGGAAGGGACGTATTCTCAGTTTCAAGTTGAAGAGCTGCGGTTGGTTTGCACGAGTACAACATGTGTACACCGCTAAGGATCTTGTTCTAGAAAACCATCTGCAGTTCCCTTCGTACTGTAAGTGAAGTTTGTCAATGCTCTTCTATCATTCCCATTGTTTTTGTATAATAAAACATATGTTTTTGTACTGCAGATATCTTTCCTTCCAATATTGTGGAATGGCAACCTGTTGAATGTTTAATAGGAACATTCAGAGTTCCTCATAAGGAATATGCAGAACGCATGTATGCAGGCAAATCTGTTCAATTTTTCAATAGCATAGAGTTATTTGTCCATTATGCAGATTATGAAGTGCCATCAGGGAGGAGTTCTTACGGAAATCTTGTACATGTACCTGGTCCTTGCATCTCTTCATTAGATTGGGATGCTCCTGATCATTCAACAGTTTCAAGTTTTCTATGCAAAATTAAATTTGACATCCAAAAGGCAATGTCAGCAGGCCGAATTTCGAGAAGGATAAAGATTCAATGGTTTTTGCCTATTCATGTCTTTGTAGCATGCTTTAAAAACATGTTATTACAGAAAACAAAAACAATGTGGTTGAATAGGAGAGTCTTTATTTCAGAGATTGATGATGTTTTAGGTAGGGAATGGGATACCAAAGAAGTTCAAAAGCTAGGTGACATTATTTTATGTAAAGTTAGTCCGAATTCTCTTTCAATCTCATATCAGATATGTCGACAATCTCTGGTTCTAGGATATGACTATAGAAGGTGGAAAAAAAGCTTGGACTCAGAGGAGAGTTGTCCAGAATTTGAGTTGGAAGTATTGATTCATCCAGATTTTCAATCAAGGAAAATAATTGTCACTGCAAATTGGAATCTTAGAAATGTAAGAGAGCTCCTAGAATACCTTGATGAGGTATCATCACAGTGTAGATTCTCAATTGATGATGCAATAGTTAACATTAGATCAGAGAAATCATTATCTTGCATGAGTTGCCTGCCACAAAGGGTGATTAAATTCCAACCCTTAAGATTGTAACAAGTTAGCCATGACATTCTTACATAATGTATCTTCCTCTAATAGAAGCTTCTATTGATACTTCCATTGAATTTTCTTTGCAGGATGGTGACAAGCAATGTGTGGTAAATTATGAATTTTAAATGTCTATATTCATATTTGCATTTTGTAATTTACTTTCAAGATTTTGATGAGGTTCTTATTGTACAATGATAAGAATATAAACCAAGACATTCTAGATATTTTTTAGGTCCTTTATTTCATATTTCCATTGATTTTTATTTGCACGAGTGAATTGATGACTTCAATTATTCCCCTTCATCTAAACTCATCTTGGCATTTTTTTGTTTAATCTTAACATTCTGATGAGGTTCCAACTAAGAAATAATTATACAGTAACTTGCATAAGTTAATTCTAGATGAACATGAGATCTAGAATTAAAAATCTAATCTCAATTTAATTATTGGTGCACATTAGTCTCAATAAAATAATTTGATTCTATCCATCTTTTCTATCCTCAAGTTATGCAAGAGAAAATATCGGGGTACACATAACAAGTAATATAAGAGAGGGTGAGAACCTGGTGCAAATTCCAATCCAAGGTTTGATATTTCAAAATATGAAGAGCATGACTTAAGGCATAAAATAGAGGAGACGAGATTAGAGAAGACAACCGATGCAAGTGACTAGTGGAATCTGAACTTGTCTGATGGCCCTTATCGCTTAGATCGATCGTGTTAGCAAACTACCGCGAGAGACTTCAAGAAGTGACCTTGCGTAAAGATTTCACTCATGAGCATAAAAACAACTAGCAATAGCTCATCTCATGCAAGGTTGATAAAAGGGGATCCTATGTTCAAATGGATAATACGACCGATGCAAGCGATAGGGGCAATCCAAAATTCTCTGATTCCCCGTATCGCTTGCATCGGTCATGTCCTCTTAATTCTTTATATTCTTCTGTATCTTCTCCAATTTAAACTTTCCAACAGTAATGAAGTAAGAAACCCACAATGCAGTCATATTTGTGACACGAACGAATTCAATTGGACCATGAAATGAAATTTTGTTTAACTATCAAGAGTTTCAATACAACTCTATATTTCTCAAGGCATATAAATATTGTAAAGGCAAATAAATATGGTTACAATGACCATCTTCCAGACAAAGATTGGCATAAGTACATACAATTTGTACATTATCTTCCAACCTATGTTGTTTTTACAATAGATTTCAATCTAAGACTCAAAAATGATTCAACCCTTTCTATCATTTTTGGAGCCCTGTTTTCTCTGTTGCTTTTGTCCCTTTTTGGAGCTTTCAGCTTGACTCTTTTTCTTGGTCCCATGCTTTAATGGTGAGTGAAGAGGAAGCCCTTTCTTTTTATCTTCTGACTTTTTTTTATCAGGTGGAGGGGGTGGAGGTGAGTGTGCATCATAGGGGCAGATTGCATGTTTCATGATGCCATTTATTGCTCTCTCTCTCTGATCAAGATGATCCATGCATCAGGGTAGTCTGATAAATTCAATTCAGGACTGTAAAACCTTCTTTCCAAGAATCTTACAGCATTTGCAATCACTCTCCAGCCACATGATGTTGAGTCCCTCTGCAATGGCACATGAAATTGTATGTATCCAAATTGCTTTTGTTCATTCATTTTAGCAATTCCAGGAAAATTTTGATCAATATGCATCTTGAGAAGCTTTGCAGCACAACATTGTAAAGTAAAAATCAGAATGAATGGCATGGCTCTTAAATAGAGAACAACAAAATGTATATCAACTTACACTTTGCAATTCCCATGTTGTGATTGAAGAGAATTGAGGAAAAGAGCTTGATATGCATTGAAGTCAACAATAATCAGACTCCAAGGGCCCCTGTCAATGAGTTGCATGTAAATATACTTTCTTGAATGAAACAAATATCTTTCCAAAATGAAGATGAGTACTTACTTTTCAATATATGGGTAGATAACACATTCTACCTCTTCTGTAAAATCCTGTAGAAAGGACTTGGCATCTCCATGTTTATGCAAAAAACATTGTGTCACCAGAGGATCTATAATAAATACTTTTCTTTGAACCGCTTCCTCACATTGTTGAAGAAGAACCCTACAAATCAAGAAATAAAAGTTCAGTTAAGGAACTTTAAAATTAAGCAATACAAGAGCACTTTATGGCCTCTAGATATACCTAAGTGAAATGTTTACCACACTATCTGATATTTCAACATGAAGCTCCCTCAACATTTTGTTGTCGTCAGGTCTAATGTCAAGAAACCAATCCTTTTGCCATGGCATTGCAACATTAACTATTATTTGCCCATCACCTTTCTTAAGGAGCTCTTTATTTTCTTTCTGTAACTTTTCAATCTTTGTTAAGATGACACTTTCCTATGTAAATAATCCTTGCTTTTTCCTCTCCTCCTCACTATTTGCTGCAGTTCTAGTTTCATGATCATGAGTGACCTTAGGGTTGATCTCTTCAATGACAACTGTTGTTTTGGGTGCTCGAGCTGGAGGTATATTTAAAATATCGAAGAATTTTTTATCATGGTGATCAATAGGAACCAGAGATTTATCAAATTTATATCTTATTCTTAAAACAATAACATAATCCTTCGCCATTAGTGTTACCCTATGTGCATGAGCAGCACATAAATAGGCATCATTCATAAAATCAATAGCAAAGTCCTCTGTAGCTTCTTGCAGGCATAGCAGTGCTTGAGTTTGCCACCTCACATTGATAAAGGATGAGTTCTTCATCAAAGAACAGAGGTTGGCTGAGATCTGCTTGATAACTCTCATAAATGGAAGTCTAGGGATCAACAATCCCACAGACTTTTGTGCTCTTCTAATTTCCCTCAAAGACTTTACATGGTACTTGACCCTTTTCTTTGAATGCTTGTCTGATACATTGCCTTGAACCTTCTGGGGATTTTTCTCCTAGACATTTTCTTCCTGGGCATTTTGCTCCTGGGCATTTTATTCCTGGTCTTTTTGGTCCTATCCATACTCTGCACAAAATGAAAGTCTTAAGGCAAGGAATTAGGAGACTTACTCTCAAAAATTTTGATCAAGGACTCTTCCACTCTCAGAGACACAACCGAACCAAGCGATAAGAGTCATCCGAAAATGCCCGGATGTCCCTGATTGCTTGCATTCATCATCAAATATCAATTAGTACTAGTTCAAATGTATGCTTTCCACTGTCAGAGACACAACCGATCCAAGCGATAAGAGTCATCCATAAATGCCCGGATGTCCCTAATCGCTTGCATCGATCGTCCTTGAATTCATCATCAAATATCAATCAATACTAGTTCAAATATATCTTAGAATGAAAAATACTCAAGTATCACTTAGAAAAACGTAATTTGCAAGCTATGATGAATGAATCTTTGCACTTTCAGAGACACGACCAATCCAAGCGATAAGAGTCGTCCGTAGTTGCCCGGATGTCCCTAATCGCTTGCATCGGTCATCCCTGAATTCATCATCAAATTTCAATATATACAAGTTCAAATATAGGTTACAATGTATAATACTCAAGCATACAAGGACTCGATGCCATTTAAGAAACATGACCGATCCAAGCGATTAGGGTTATCCAAAAATCTTGGATGTACCCTGATCGTTTTGATCGGTCGTGTCCATATTACCTAACGCAGAGAGCGCTCTCTATAAAAAATATGAAGAAGTAGCTTGAAAACTTGGTGGCGATGGAACCGTGATGCTTGGAAAGTGTTGACAAAAAAAATGAAAGAAATGAACAGGCAAGCTTAAATAGGTCCCACAACTCAGTTGACCATTGGTGCCATGTGGCATGCCACGATTGGTCCACATCATATAGCCATTGCAAATTCCAACGTCTTTTGCCATGTGGCATGATTTGATTGGTCCACATCATCTATCCGTTGAATCAGCCACTATACGCTCTGCCACATGGTACTCAGTGATTGATCCATGCCATTGGACCGTTACTTCCTCCCTCCTCGCCTATAAATAGCAACTTCCTTCACAAATTCAACTTTTGAACCTTCAGAGAATTTGTCTCAGTTACATGCGTATTTTGTTTTCGTCCCCGACACGATCGATACAAGCGATTTTCCCCGTTTGACCTACGCTGACTCGCTGTAGTCGCTTGCATCGGTTGTGTTCTCCTCATAGATATACAAGAGAAGTTGCAGCTAAGATGGAGGGAATGAATGAGATCCTTAGTGTCTCTCCATCAGAGAAACCTCTTGATTTCATGGTTCAAGAGGGTTTAACTGTAGATTATTTTCCTGATGCAATGACAATATTCAACCCCAAAATTGATTTTGAAAAACTCTTAGTGAAATCAAAAAGTTTTCTTAAGGATGAGTGGGAGATTTTGTTGGGGTTGATCAATGGACAGATCCTTCCTATTTCTCAGAAAACCTATGTCCATCCTCACATCTTTGGGAAGGATCCAATAGATAGGGCAAAAATCACAAGAAAATGCAAAAGGATATCCCCTTTGCCACGGAAGCTTGATTTATGCCCAGAGCATGAAAGGACTACTGCTTGCTCCCTTTAAACATTGCCTTCTTGATATGGCTTGATCACATCTCAGCTGAAAAGGAGGAAAATGTTCATGTTGAAGATGAGCCTTTCTTAGAGCTGACACTTGAAGCTCAAAAACTATGAAAGGTGTCATGGAGATTGTTGAGGAGATCAATCTCCAAGCAGAAGAAGAGCAGGTCAAAGGTTTTGATGTGGCCACTTTTAAAGCTGCAATAAGGGAGCCAATTGAAGAAGTTCAAGTGTCTGAGAAGTCCCTACTCCTCCCAAATCTACCTTTTTACTTTACTCTGAAAAAGAGTTTATACCTCTATTTTACATTCAGGAACTTTTCAATCTAAGGGAGGACTACTGCCTTGCAGCTATAGCTGAGTCAGAAGAAGTTGCAAGGAGATTCATCAATAAGAAAGGAGAACGAAAAGAAGAATTTTTACATCTTGATTTGGATTTGTCTAATGAAGAATTCAAAGATTCATCACAAGCCCTTTCAAGATGCTTTGAGAAAACTATCTCAAAGAAGCCAAGACTTGTTGATGAAGATTTTGATGAGCATCAGAAGCAACTTGGAATATACTCATTTTGGTGTGGCTATTCATTCTTGGATGTTGCTGAGGACAAGGGAACAATTTGTATTGACTCAAAAGAGCTCATCGAGGAGGAAGATTAGGTCAAGGTATGTTTAATATAATCTTATTAATTTAAGCTTTTGTCCAAGATCTCCATTTTTAGTGAGAAATCGACCACGACCGATGCAAGCGATAAGGCCCATTGAATATTTTCCGTTGGGCCTCATCGCTTGCATCTGTCGTGTTAAGGTAAGGATATGAGATGGGACTTATCGCTTGCTTTCTCAAGAATTTTAGGCTAAGGATATGAGATGGGACTGATGCAAAATCTCTAGCGTCAAGGTATAGAGTAAAATATATTCCCATGATTCTTAGGCTAAGGAGATGAGATGTGGGCAATCGGTTTTGTCCAAGGCCTCCATTAGACTATGAGAAGCCGATCACGACCGATGCAAGCGATAAGGCCCGTCAGATATTTTCCGTTGGGCCTTATCGCTTGCATCGTTTGTGTTTGGACTTGAGGAAGATTACTTCAAGGTATACAATTGAAAATATTCTCAAAAATTTTAGGCTAAGGATATGAGATGTGACCGATGCAAAATCTCTAGCTTCTACAGGATTTGTCCAAGATCTCCATTAGAAAAGTCAGAAATTGATCACGACCGATGCAAGCGATAAGGCCCATCGTATATTTTCCATTGGGCCTTATCGCTTGCATCAATCGTGTCTAGGAGTTCCATGTAGCATTGATAATAGATATCTAGCTTGTAAGAATTCCCCTCATTCAGCAAATATAACATGTTTCTAGGTAGTTTGCAAAAAGATATTGATGACGACCGATGCAAGCGATAACGACCATCTGAATTTCTCTGAACACCCTTATCGCTTGCATCAGTCGTGTCTCTTGCTTTATGTCTAATTGTTTTAAGTTATCTTTCATGACTCCTAAAGTGTGCCGCAGTTCATCTGACCGTGTTTTTCATTTTTACCACATTTAACTTTATTGGATGAAGACAATTACCTTGACAGGGGCAAGGGAACAAGAAAAGCCATAGAAGAGAAAGGAAAAGCAAAGGTGGATATTCATTCTATTATCCACTATCTTCCAAACTTGAACCCAGACACTTTTTGTGTTATTCACAAGCACTATAGTGAGGAGCCAAACTTTGCATTGTTCTGCTTGAGTACTCTATCCAAATACATGGGTTCTACTCCAATACCCTTTAATGTTTTTAGAGTGTTGTTGCTTGAAAGAGCAGCTACATTCAGAATTTTTGGATATGCCCCAGGACTCAATGCTTCAAGGGCAGGGTACTTTCTTTGTTATTCAAGCTATGCAATGGCTGCAGGGGTTTCAGATTTAAAAAGCATTGCTGGATACAAGAGAAAAGATTTCCTGAGATATAGAGGTGATTTGCTAGAGCCAAGCTCTTTTAAGAGGCTCAAGGAATGACTTCATTTTTTAAAATTATCTATCTCAACAAATGTACATATACAAAAATTGCCCTTTTTTGGTGTAATTGATCCGTGGCCTAATATTAACTGTTATTGATCCATGAAGAGTTCTCTGGTCAAAGTCATCTGATGGTAATAGACATATTTCTTTTCAAATCTTAATACATCATGAAATGTACAGACATGAAATAAAACAAACAAAGGACATTGCAAATATTAAAGCTCTGTTTGAAATGTAGTCTTTTTCATTTTGTCTCGTGATAGTCACATCCTTCTGATTATATTTGGCATGAGGTCCTTTGTAATTGTCTTCTAAAGAACCAATCAAAAAGCTCTCTGAAGGCATTGCTCTTTGTTACTCCTCCTCCTTTCCTTGTACACCTAAAGAAGCTTGTCCTTGATAATGAGATTTTTCCATGCCTTGGGTGTTCCACATGGCAAGTGGTTCTTTTTCTGCAAAGAATGCACCATGCACAAGAAGAATATGCTAGAGCAGAAGAATCAAATTAGATATTTATTTGAATTAAAAATAAATAAATTGAACAAAACATCTTTGGAACTCACCAAATAGTATGTTATGTCTTCGGCACCCCATGCCTCTATGATGGTTTCTATAAGCTCTGTGGTCGCCTTTCTGAAATATGTCACATAACGTTTTGATGTTACTTGCTGCCTCATGACCTTCAAAAGATTACCTAGTTTGACCCACACCTCCATTCTCTTTTTTGCTATTTCTGGTTTACTTTTTACATTAGTCATGACCTCACAAAATTTCTTCCAACAATTCCACATGGCATTTAGTTGTTTTTCATCATGGTTGCTGAAGAATCTAATTGCTTTTGCACCTCCCATTGAGTCATCTTATAGTACATGACTTGTATTTTGTGAAAGCTTTGGATCTTTTCTTAGATGAACATCACCACCATGAATCCCATTTCTGAAAGAAGATATTCACATTTTTTAATGCACTCATCTGCAAGAGTTGTAGGCTTGTAGAATATGCATAATCCAAGTGAAGATGGACCAACTTGTCAATGATTCTTAACTCTGCATGTAGTATACATATGTGTACATTTGTCAATGCTATTGGAAGTATGGGATCCCAAATCATTCAAGAAGATGAGTAGTTATGAAGAATAACATTTTGTCTGGAAGGAGCCTCTTCAGCCTCAGCTCTAGCAATCCATCCATTTGTGCCTGGGCTTTGCATGCAGTATAAGCAAGGGTACTTAGAATTTGCTCCCCCACTTATACCAAACATGCATTTGAGCGTCTTTAGGTCTCCACTCAAATGCCACTCAACTTGAAAGTTCCCATAGTCTTTGACATTCAACGATTCTTTTGCATGATGCTTTTGGATAACATTTGGAATGTTTGTCTATGAGAATAACCATTTAAGTGTTTTATGGATCTCAGATGGAACTTGAGCACAACCAACCCACCATAACTCCATTTCTGACTATACTTTGAGAGATGGAGTATCCAATTTCCCAAGGCTATAGTCCAAAGCTTTTTTCATGAGTGAAATATTTATTCTCTCCATCTTTTGATGTTTTTTAAGCTCAGCTTCATCAAGTTTGATTACAAATTTCAATAGACCAGAACATTCATGTTCTTTTATATTATAGAACTGAACCATGTATGTTTGAAGTTTTATAATATCTATCCATATGTTGTTAAATGCATTGTAAGTGAAATGTAACTTTTGTTCTCCTACTTTGTAAGGCATGTTACCGTGAATATGTTTATATTCACCAAATACTGATGTGATCTTCTTATTCAAGCAGAGTCGAAACTTTCCTACATGATGGGGTCTAGGCAATCCAAAACTTCTAACTTTGTTAAATTTTAAAATTTCACACCAAACTTTTGAAATTGCTCTATAACCTTTCCTACTCACTCCGACGCTATCACAAATCTTCTGAATTTGAGATGGTTCTACTAACTGATTCATTTCTGAGTTTTTGGAAAACAAAGCGTTTCAAGCATGTATTTTCATTTAGTTTCAATAGTCTTAAAACATCATTTTGACTCAAAATTTCATTACAGAAATGTACACGCTCAAAACTGCTCGACATATTGAAACCTAGCACATTTGTCACATGATCTCTAACAATTTTCATTCTTTTCTTTTTCTTGCCAGATTTTTCAGTCAAATCTAAAAAAGGTTTTATTCATTTTGACCGCATTCTCAAACCTATAGGAGTTTCTTTCATTTTTTTTAAAGACTCTAACTAAGAAGATAAAGTGGATAATTTGTTTTCTAGCTCCCTCATATGTAAATCCTTCTGATGTAGTGTGTTTTGTAGATAGTTTATATATGGTACATAATTCCTTGAAATATCCAAGAGCCTTGAACAATAGCCTCGTAAACCATCCTCACCATCTCCTACAAATCTTATCCGATCATGAAGGTTATGAAAAGGGGGATACCTTCCAGTTTGTGGATCAATTGGATAAATAGATCCATCTGCCCATATCTCGATATGTTTCTTGCCTTCCTTTCGCAATCCTTCCACTTCAGGAGGATGAAGAGCCCTTCAGAATACTTTTCTTGTGGTCGCATACTCCTGACTAATTGCAATGTTGATATGGAACTTTTCACAATGATTTCGATTGTTTGAAAGCTCAGCAAGAGTATTTGGGTTAAGGTTCTCCATGGTCTGCTATGAAAAGTGATTGGCAAGTGTCTAAAATGACATGAAAGAGAGAAATAGACCTGTTATGAAAAGTAGAGTAAAAAAGTGCAAAACGTCATCAGCACACATTATATAGGTCCTTGAACAAGAGGAAAATTCGAATTTTGATCAGCGCCCGATGAGCACAAACTTCAAGGCATAAGATATCACACAAACTTTTCATGATTATCATACGAGTTTCTCTCTCTTAAAAATTTGCATAAGATACGTTTTAAATGACCTTACACGGAATTTCTTAAATGATTTGACAACTTTAATCCAGATTAAGCACAACTAATTGAAATCCTTACACGGCCTTTTTGGGCCCTTTTTTGCCCTAATGAGTGTCTATGTGAAAATTTTGTGAATCATGGTTTAAGTTCCTCATTTAAGGCTCTACATCTAGTTAACAGTAAGGAAATGCCTTGACTTTATTCTCTCTCTAGAACTTTGAAACTTGCACAGCTCAAAAAAGATACTTGGAGGTGGATTTGGACCTAGGTTATCTCTAGCACTATTTTTGAGATCGAGAAAACTGAATAAAAGTGTCTCTCACAAGCTTAAAATAATTCCTCACCACTTTTCAGTTATAAGGCTTGAGGAATGACTTTTTTTAGGTATTTAAATACAAAAAATAAGAAAAAAAGAGGGCTTCTCAATTTATTGTAATGCATGATATTAAAGCACACACAATATCATGCACAATTACAAATGTCTTTGGAAATGTCTTTTCATTTCTTTTCTTCTATTTTTGATAGGTACCACTAAAGAAAGCACTACTACAAGTGCATGCTTTTTGCAAAAGTTTTGCTGAGGAGACAAGAAATCAAAGAATTACCTTGTGATTGAGAGTGAGAGTGATAGTTATAGTGAGAGCACGAGTATGATTGAGAGTGTGAGTGCGAATGAGATTTTGATATTTCCGGGTGGTCGAGAGGTAGCGGCTTCATTAAGAAGCTATTTTCCAAATCTATTGTATCGATTGATTCACATCTATAA
Organism: Ceratopteris richardii; assembly: GCA_020310875.1. Taxonomy (NCBI): domain Eukaryota; kingdom Viridiplantae; phylum Streptophyta; class Polypodiopsida; order Polypodiales; family Pteridaceae; genus Ceratopteris; species Ceratopteris richardii. Next base: position 8,399,684 of record CM035434.1, read on the forward strand.
TACCACAATTGCTCTTTTGCTGACTCATATGCTTTCTACTCTTTTGTGTAAGATCTTATGCTATCTTATGCAAGTTTTAGTTTTTTCTGACTGAGGATACACTACAAAATTTATTTTTATTGAGGAAATCCTACATGTGGTATGAGAGCAGAATCAATCCTCGAGAATGATGGAAGGTTTGAAGCAAAAGTTCTATGAGTAAGAGGAGCATATTCAAAAGCTTCTTGGAGAATTACGCAAAGGATGAGGTGGAGAGCAACAACGAGTTCCAAAAAAATTGTTCATGAAATTGAATGATGAAGTGGATGAAGGTGCAAAAACATCTAATGTGCCTAGAGGAAGAAAAAAAAATGGAATTATGAAGATATGGAGCTAGGTGATTTTTTCCTTAACCAAGTCTTGAAGAAGGAGAAATTGAATGATTTTGATGGTGAGAGGAAGAGTGGAAAAGAGCTGGAGGCATGGATTGAAGAGCTAGAGGATTCCTTGGATCATCAACAATCTATTTAGGAGTCCAAGGCAAATGTTGGGATCCTCCAAAATGCCTGGAATCATAAAGCTATGAAGGAAGTCCTATATGCAAACTCCGACACATTTTGGTACCATTCTATGGAAGAAATTCAAAGAGCAAGCAGAAAAACACTACCCTAACTCTACTTTCTGTGGCATGATGACTAGTTATTTCCCAAAGGCTGCTATAATTATGCTTTTGGGTATTATTTCTATGTATAGAATCACGTTTCTTACACATATGATATTACATGGGTAAAATGGTGAAACGTATGCTCCTAAAATAGTAAGGAAGCCAATTAGAAAGTACCTAAAAGGTGTATCTCATAGAGACCATCAATGGGTGCTCAAAAGTTTAAACTACACATTGTTTTCTATCTTTCAAAAGTTTCAAATGGATTTTGGTAGTACACATTGTTTTCTATCTTTCAAATTGGTACAAACTTTAGGGATACCCCTAAATATGCAAATAATAAGACGTGTGGAGATGGCCAATGGATTACTACATTATATGAAAGGATACATTGAAAACCTTATGTTTACTTTTTTTTAAAAAGATCTTTGGAATTGGTTCATAAACGTACAATTCTTCAAAAGAGAAATAAACATGGTAACACATATGATGTATGGAGTGAATATAGCATTACAACATTTTATCCCTAATACTATTATGCATTTGCTTGATCATGTGCCAATAAAGGGATGTGATGAGAGAGATGCATGTAACAAGATAAGTGAAGATAAATGTCGTAAATTTGAAAGTGTTGATATTGATGATTTCTAGAATATGCTACAAAGACTAGAGCAAGCCAATTTTAAACTTTCAAATGAAAAGTCAATACTTGAGGAATGAGCTCCTAATAACTGGACATGTGTATGGATATTAAGGAAGAAATTGTCCCAATTTAGGGCACACAAATAAATAACGTTTCTAGAATTGATTATTAGTGAGGTATGGTGATTCTAAGGAGCATGTCTGTTTCTTATAATTTGGATGTTACATTCTTCATTTGATGGAGATAACTTGTACCAGGTGTCAAAAAAGGATAAAAAATTTATATTAAAAGATAGACATATCTTACCATGGGAAATCTAAAGAGGAATTTCCTAAATAAGGGTGAAATAGATAGTAACTCGATGGAAGGGAATAAGGACTTGAAAATGTGACCATACTTGATGCTAACATGTTTCTAAGCGTATAAAATCATAGATAGGATCGTAGACTTTACGTCAACGTGATTGTAAATTACTCTAGCCCGAGATGGAACACTTATATTAAGTGAATAGACCATGAAAGTTCATTTACAGCTGACTAAGATACTTGGGTTTTTGGATGAGAATTATAGAACGTGATTTTAAGACTGAGATGATAAAGAAGAGATTATTGATGATCATACGGGTTTCATATCATGCGGTTTTAATATGTAATGGAAAGATTTAAGAAAGTATTTTTAGGACTTTAACATAAGTTCTGTCATGACGTAAAAAGAAATTTAAACGTATACCAAAAAAACACTGAAAATCTTAAATAATAACTTGCTCTTCATTCATATAAAGAGATATAACCAAAATCAAACCACTTGTGGGAAACAAATATTTACAAAACTAAAATACCATATGAAAGGGGAAGCTCTATGCACAAGAATAACCTTGAATAATTGGGAACTCATTCTATAAGTTTTTTTTTTTTTTAGTTTGGATATATTCAAACATGGAATAATTCATAGTGGCAAGTTTGATACATAAGAAAGGTGATGCTTTTTCAGAGATATGGAATTTTGTTTAGTGCTAACTAGCTCTTTTAATCTTGATATTATTGAAAAGAGAGAAAAGGGGAATATTCATTATGTGTCAAAGATGTTGAGTCTCGGAACCTCTTCTCATATACTAAGCATATTGGCTTTAGAAAATAACATTTACAAAATAAAAAGATATAGCGAATGTGATTCTAAATCTCAAGGATTCTATATTTGAAATAAAGAAAAAGTTTATAAAACTTATAAGCTTTAGCTTTATCCTCTCAAAGACAAAGAATGGGTTTTTGTACTTAATAATATCGTTCATAACCAATATACTACACATTTAATGCTACCAAAAATATATTTTGTAGATTGTTTTGTGCACAAATTTCACGATAGCTGCACATGCTAATTAAATGAAGCACGTGGTGGAGCTAGGCAATGTACTTCTATTGTAGAAAAAGGAGTCGACTTTCCCAAGTGAAACAAAAAGTTTTAAATTCATGATGATATAGATTACAAAAGATAATATGATGAAGAAGAATAAACTATCACGACATAATTTTGTGTGTTGGATTTTGACACTTCTATTTTGTTCTTGTCTTCATTTTTATTTTCTTTTGATTCTTGAAATTATTGAGCATATGTTTTCACTTGTCAAGCTACAAGTGATAGCTAGAGATGATGGATTGTGTGTTATCTGGCTCACAATAGACTTATAAGCAACTAAAACATGGACAAACCGTGGTTGCTGAAGGAGAAATGTGTCATAAATTTGACTTTGACATTTTTCTTGATCATGAATAGAATGTTTTGTTTAATTCATTGATTGATTGCATAGCATAAATGGAAGTTTATGCATGCCCAAAGTGGGGGAAACCATCAAGGCATAATTTTCATATGCCTTTCAATGCCATTTTGAGGAAAATTTGAAAAAGGGGGATGGATTTTGATTTTACAATTTTCGTAATTTTTATGTATTGATTTTCCATAATTTTGATTTTACATAATTTTTATTTTGCATAGTTCTGTTTTTCATAATTTTGATTTTACATATTATATGAAAAGATAGAAATGTGCTTACCCTGATAAATGTAAAGAGGAATTTAGTTGGGGCTTCCTTCGTGAAAAATGGTGAAATGCATAATGGAAGGTTAGTCATCCTATGGACAATTATTAACCTTATAGTAACTCGATGGATGGTAGGACAAAATTAAGAAGGAAAATCTATTAAAATAAAAAACAAAGTTATTATGGAGTTCTACCTCTCTATCATGTGTCGAAGCATATGTCTAACATGTTTACTCTGGGAACCTCGTCTCATATATTGAGAATATTGGCTTTATAAAATAATATTTACAAAATAAAAAGATATTGAGAATGTGATTCTAAATCTCAAGGATCCTATATGTGAAATGAAGAATTTTTTTATAAAACTCATAAGCTTTAGCAATATCCTCGTAAAGACAAAGAATGGGTTCTTGTACTTAATCATATGCTTCATAACCAATATAGTGAACATTTACTGCTACGAGAAATATATTTTGTAGATTGTTTTGTGCACAAATTTCATGATAATTGCACATGCAAATTAAATGAAGCACATGGTGGAGCTAGATAATGTACTTCTGTTCTATAAAAAGGAGTCCAATTTCCCAAGTGAAGTAAAAATAAATTCATGATGATATAGATTATGAAAAATAATTTGATGAAGAAGAATAAATTATCGGACGCAATTTTAAGTGTGTTGGACTTTTAGACTTCTATTTTGTTCCTATTTGCATTTTTTTTTCTATTGATTTTTTGAAGTTATTGAGCATCTGCTATTAAGTTGTCAAGCTACAAGTGATAGCTAGAGATGATGGATTGTGTGTTATCTAGCTCACAACGGAGTTATTAGAAACTAAAAGATGGACAAACTATGGTTGCTTAAGGAGAAATGTGTCCTAAATTTGACTTTGACATTTTTCTTGATCATGAATATAATGGTTTGTACACTTCATTGATTGATTGCATACCATGAATGGAAGTTTATTTATGCCAAAAATGGGGGCAACCATCAAGGCATAATTTTCATGCGCCTTTCAATGCCATTTTAAGGAAAAATGGAAAAAAGGGGATGGATTTTGATTTTACATTTTTCACAATTCTAATTTTACATAATTTTTATAAATTGATTTTACATAATTTTTATTCTTCATGATTTTGTTTCTCATCATTTTGGTTTTTACCATTTTCATATATTGCAGATAACCTGTACAAACTCTCGAAAAAAGGATAACAAAATTTATATGAAAAGATAGACATGTGCTTACCATGAGAAATCTAAAGAGGCATTTTGTTGGGGCTTCTTTCCTTAAAAAGGGTGAAATGCATAAAGTAAGGTTAGTCATCGTAAGGACTAATACTAATCTTATATTAACTTGATGGATGGTAGGAAAAAAATAATAAGGAAAATCTAGTCAAATAAAAAACAAAGTTATAATGGAGTTCTACCTCTCTAACATGTGTCTAAGCGTACAAACTAGAGCTAGTATGATAGATAAAAAGGATGTTATACTTTACTTCAACATGATTGTAAATTCCCCAATCCGAAGATGGACAGCTTATCTTATTTCAACAAAACTTTGAAATTTCACTTACAACTGAAATATAGACATGATTTAAGCTTTAGATGATCAAGAAAATATTACTCATAACCATACGGTTTTCATATCTAATCTTGAAAGAAATTATGAATATGAATATGGTAGAAAATGGAAAGATTAAGGAAAGAATTTGAGGAATTTAGCACTGAAAATCTTAAAAAATAACTACCTCTTCATTCATATAAAGAAATATAACAAAATTCCACCACTCGCAGGAAACAAAAATTTACAACCTAAAGTTATGAAACAGATGCATATCACACTTTGTGTGAATCCTTAAAAGGAAACATAAATATTCGTTGGCTAAAATGTATTTTGATATATCATATGCATTTAGCTTGTCCACTATGTGGGTACTTGAAATAATAACGTTTGTAAGATTATGAAAATATTTGAAACTACAATATAATAACTTTGTTTGTAAGATTACGAAAACCGTGTTAAAATCTTATAATTTTGAAACACTTGACTAGCCATATGAAATGGGAACTCTATGTACAATAATAACTTTGAATATTTTAAATTCGTTCTATAAGCTTTTTTTCGTTTGGATATATTCAAATATGGAATTATTTGTAGTGCCAAGAGCGATACACGAGCAAGATAATAAATATTTTCTTAATAAATATGGGATTTGTTAAGTGCAAACTAGATCCTCTAACCTTGATAGTAATGAAAAGAGTGAAATAGAGAACATGATCGTTGTTCAAGATGTGTCTAAAGCACAGAGAAATAATAAAAAATCTCCAAAGTAAATGGTTTTCTCATTATGGCAACCTCCTATCAGATATTGAGCATATTTTCTTAAGAAAATAACATCCACAAATTAAACAGATATAGAGAATGTGATCCTTAATCTCAAGGATTCTATATTTGAAGAAAATAAATATTTTATGAAACTCATAACCTTTAGCCTTGTCCTCTCAAAGAAAAAGAATGGATTCTTGTACTGAATCATAGCCTTTATAACCAATGTAGTGCACATTCAATGCTATCAAAAATTTACTTTGTAGATTCTTTTGTGCACGAATTTCAAGATAATTGCACATGCTCATTGAACGTAGAACTTCATGGAATTGAAAAATGTACTTATGTTGTAGGAAAAGGAGGTAAACTTCCCAAGTAAAACAAAAAATTTGAAATTCATTATGAAATAGATTAAAGAAAATAATTTGATTAAGAAAAATAATTTGATAAACGTAATTTTATGTGTGCTGGATTTTCATACTTTTATTTTGTTCTTGTTTGCATTTTTGTTTTCTTGTGATTTTTTGAAATTATTGAGCACATGCTATTCACTTCTCTAGTTATGATTGATAGTTAGTGATCATGGATTTTATGCTATCGAGAGCAAAATGGAGTTAATAGCAACTAAAGTGGGAAAACCATGGTTGCTGACATCTACTTGATATCGATTCCGATGGATCGCTAGGATAACATGGGACTAGATAGAGAGAATGTTGCAAAGAAATCACGTAATTGACCACACAAAGCTTGATAGTGAAAATTAAGTAACATTAACTCTCAACTTTGCAGGTTTCTACTAGATCTGTGCTTATAAAGCGTGCTATGCACAGTTTTTGTCCATACATTTGTTTCTTGAAACAAAGAGCCATCCTTGAAACATGCAGCACAAACATTTTCATCATGAATCATTGAATTTTGGGGTACCACAGGAAATATCGAGAATCTGCACTCCTCAATTTTTCTATCATGTTTCGAAGAGAGGACAGTAGCACTCCATGATCAAGATTTCAACATCCCGACAATCAGCATTCTCTGATTAAATTGGGATAAGCTACCTCGGATTGTAGTTTCAACTTCAACAATGATAGGTGGTTAAGAATTCTTTTGCAATGCAATGTTGAGATAGACTCAGAGAGAGAGAGAGAAAGAAAGAGAGAGAGGATTATCAATAAGACCAATATGGTTTTATGTGTTAGTTTCTCTTAGAAGTTATGAACTTCAAAGCTTATTGGTTTCAAGTTTCCATTTACTTCTTTGATTCTTTTATAAAACAAGATCACCTTTAAAGTTTTCATAGTACATTCTTGAGAACTTGAAAATTCAATTTTAGTTTTTAGAATTCCTTTTTCATAGGGCAATAAGTTTTTTGAATTGGGAGGCATTTTCCTTCACCTCAAAAGTTAAAGGAAAAGATTTTCTATTTGATCAAAAGTCAAATAGAAGGTTTGTACTATTTTCAAACTTTATAAGACATAAAGTCAAAATAATACACCATTACTTCAATAATAAATGCACTACTTAATGAAAGGATCTTGGAATTGGTTCATAAACGTACAATTCATCAAAAGAGCAATAAGGAGGGTAACATATTTATGCCTAATACTGTTATGCAGCTCCTTGATTATGTGTCAGTAAAGCGATGTGATGAGAGAGATGAATGTAACAGGATAAGTGAAAATAAATGTGGTAGTTTTTTAAGTGTTAACATTGATGATTTGCGAATATACTCCAAACACTACAACAACTCCGTTTGATCCTTTCGAGTGAAAAGTCAATACTTGACGAATGAGCTTCTAATAATTGGTCATCTGTATGGATATTAAGGAAGAAATTATCCTAGTTTAAGGGCACATAAATAAATAACATTTTTAGACTTAATTATTAGTGAGGTACGGTGAGTCTAAGGAGCATGTGTGTTCTTCATCATTTGGATTTTACGTTTTTCATTTAATAGAGATAATTTGTACCAAGTGTCAAGAAACGCTAAAAAAATTATATTAAAAGATAGACATGTTCTTACCATGAGAAATCTAAAGAGACATTTAGTTGGGGCTTCTTTCCTCAATAAGGCGGAGATTCATAGAAACTCTATGGATGGTAGGAAAAAATGAATCAAGGCATGAAAATGTGATGATACATGATGCTAAATTTCTTAATCAAAGATAATGAAAACGTACTTAACTAAAAAACATAGTTATTATAGGGTTCTACCCACTCTAACATGTGTCTAAGCATATAAAGTTAGAGCTAGCATGGTAGACTTTACTTCAAAATGATTGTAAATTCCTCTACCCGGAGATGAACAACTTCAATTTAGTCAATGGACCTTGAAATTTCATTTACAACTGACTAAGATAATTGGGGGTTGGATGAGAATTATGGAACTTGATTTTAAGCATGTGATAATAAAGAAAAGATCATTGATGATCAAACGGTTTTCGTATCATACGGTTTTCATATCGTACGGTTCTCATATCTAATGGAAAGATTCTGGAAATTATTTGAGGATTGTAACATAAGCTCCATGATGCCGGAAGAAGAACTTTAAATGGATACAAAAGAAAACACTGATGATCCTAACTAATTAATTGCTCTTCATTCATAAAAAGATATATAACCAAATCCCACCACGTGTGAGAAAAAAATTTCACAAACTAAAATTATGACATAGATGCATGCCACACTTTGTGCCAATCATAAAATGTATGCTCATAAATCCAAATTTTTTTCTATCCACAAAGCATTTCATATGCATTCAATTATGAAACGTAGAGATAATATTCGTCCTACCTATCTAATTTGTGTGCACTATGTCGGTACTTGATATAATCAACATGTTTGTAATATTACAAAAAATGTGTTAAAATGTTTTAATTTCGAAAGACTTGACTAACCGTATGAAAGGGGGGATTCTATGTACAAGAATAACATTGAATATTGGGGATTCCGTCTATATGTTTTTTTCGTTTGGATATATTCAAATATGGAATAATTTATTGTGGCGAGTTTGATACACAAGAAAGGTGATAGTTTTTTCAAAAAAATATGGAATTTTTTTAGTGCTAACTAGCTCTTTTAATCTTAATAGTAATGAAAAGAGTGAAAGGGAAATATTCATTATGTGTCTAGGATGTTTATTCTAGGAACCTCTTCTCATATATTGAGCATATTGGCTTCAAAAAATAACATTTACAAAATAAAAAGATATTGAGAATGTGATTCTAGATCTCAAGGATTCTATATTTGAAATAACGAAAGTGTTTTTAAAACCCATAAGCTTTACTAAGAATGGGTTCCTGTACCTAATAATATCCTTCATAACCAATATACTACACATTTAATGCTACCAAAAAAATATTTCGTAGATTGTTATGTTCACAAATTTCATGATAACTGCACATGTAAATTAAATGAAGCACATGGTGGAGCTAGATAATGTACTTCTGTTGTTAAAAAAGGGAGTCAAATTTCCCAAGCGAAACAAAAAGTTTGAAATTCATGATGATATAGATTACCAAAACAAATTTGACGAAGAAGAATAAATAATGCGACAGAATTTTATGTGTGTTGGATTTTTAGACTTCTACTCTTTTCTTGTTTGCATTTTTACTTGATTTTTATTTTTTGTAATTATTGAGCATATGTTATTCAATTATCAAGCTACAATTGATACCTAGAGATGATGGATTGTGAGTTATCTAGCTCACAATGGAGTTATTAGCAACTAAAAGATGGAGGAACCGTGGTTGCACAAGGAAAAATGTATCGTAAATTTGACTTTGAAGTTTTTCTTGATCATGAAAAAAATGTTGTGTACAATTCATTGATTATTCCATAACATGAATGGAAATTTATGCATGGCAAAAATGGGGGCAACCATCAAGGCGTAATCTTCATGTGCCTTTCAAAGCCATTTTGAGGAAAAATGGAAAAACGGGGGTGGATTATGATTTTATATTTCTCATGATTTTGATTTTACATCATTTTTATATATTGATTTTACATAATTTTGATTCTTTATAATTGTGTTTCTCATAATTGGTTTTTCTACATTTTTCATATATTGAAGATAACTAGTACATCCTGACGGAAAAAGTATAACAAATTCATATGAAAAGATAGACATGTGCTTACAATGATAAATCTAACGAGGCAGTTAGTTGGGGCTTCTTCCCTCAAAAAGGGTGAAATGCATAATGGAATGTTAGTCATCCTAAGGACTAATAGTAACCTTATAGTAACTCGATGGATGGTAGGACAACGTTAATAAGGGAAACCCACTAACATAAAAAACAAAGTTGTTATGGAGTTCTACCTCTCTAACATGTGTCTAAGCGTATAAACTAAACCTAGTATGATAGAAAAAAAGGATGTTATACTTTACTTCAACATGATTGTAAATTCCTCTATCAGGAGATGGACAACTTATATTAAGTCAAAAAACGTTGAAATTTCACTTACAACTGAAATGTATAAATTCAATTTAAGCTTTAGATGACAAAGAAAAGATTACTCTTAACAGTACGGTTTTCATATCTAATCATGCAAGAACTTACGAATATGAATATGGTAAAAAAAAGAAAGATTAAGGAAGTTATTTGAGGAATTTAACATAATTCCATCATCATCTAAGGAGAAATTTAAAGAGACACAAAAGAAAACATTGAAAATTCTAAAAAGTAACTACCTCTTCATTCATATAAAGAGATATGACATATATCAACCACTCTAAGGAAACAAAAATTTACGAATTAAAGTTATGAAATAGATGCATATGACACTTTATTTGAATCATAAAAGGAAAGAGAAATATTGGTGGCCTAAAATCATATGTATTCAGTTTGTCCACTATGTGGGTACTTGATATAATAACGCTTGTAAGATTATAAAATTATTTTTAACTAATATATAATAAGTATGTTTGTAAGACTACAAAAAACTTCTCAAAATGTTTTAATTTCGAAAGACTTGACTAGCCATATGAAATGAGGAACTCTATGAACAATAATTACCTTGAATATTTAAAAATTCGTTCTATAAGTTTTTTCGTGTTTGGATATACTCAAATATGGAATTATTTATAGTGGCGAGTTTGATACACAAGAAAGATAATAATTGTTTTTCTTTTTAAATATGGAATTCGTTAAGTGCAAACTAGCTCTTTAATCTTGATAGTAATGAAAAGAGTGAAATGGAGAATATTACTATCGTTCAAGATGTGTCTAAAGCACAGAGAAATAACAAAAATTCTCCAAACTACTTGGTTTTTTCATTATGGCAACCTCCTATCGTATATTGAGCATATTGTCTTAAGAAAATAACATTTACAAAATAAAAAGATATAGAGAATGTGATCGTAAATCTCAAGGATTCTATATTTGGAGGAAAGAAAGAGTTTATAAAACTCATAAGATTTAAACTTGTCCTCTAAAGACAAAGAATGGATTCTTGTGCTTAATCATAGCCTTCATAACCAATATACTACACATTTAATGCTACCAAAAATATATTTTGTAGATTGTTTTGTGCACGAATTTCATGATAATTGCACATGCTCATTGAGTATCGCACTTAATGGAATTCGAAAATGTACTTATGTTGTAGGAAAAGGATTTAAACTTACCAAATAAAACAAAAAGTTCGAAATTCATGCTGAAATAGATTGAGAAAAATAACTTGATGAAGAAGAGTAGAATATCACTACGTAATTTTATGTGTGCTGGATTTTCATAATTTTATTTTGTTCTTGTTTGCTTTCTTGTTTTCTTTTGATTTTTTAAAATTATTGAGCATATGCTATTCACTTCTCCAGTTATTGGTCATAGTTAGTGATCATGGATTTTATGCTATCAAGATCACAATGGAGTAAATAGCAACTAAAAGGTGGGAAAACCATGGTTGTTGAGGGAGAAATATGTCATAAATTCTACTTGATCATGAATATATTGCCTCTACTTGATATTGATTCTAATGCATAGCTAGGATAACATGGGAGTAGAAAGAGACCATGTTGTGGAAAAAGCACAGAATTGACCATGCAGAGCTTGATAGTGAGAATTAAGAAGCATTAACTCTCAACTTTGCAGATTTCTACCAGATCTACACTGTGCTCTGCACACTATTTGTCCATGCACTTGTATGTTCAAACAAAGATCCATCTTTGAAACCTGCAGTACAAACATGTTCGTTGGGAATCATTGAATTTTGGGGTACTACAGGAAATATTGAGAATCTACACTCCTGATTTTTTCCTAACATGTTTTGAAGAGACGAGAATAGCACTCCATTAGGAATGTTTCCACATCCCTATGATCAACATTCTCTGATTAATTGGGAGAAGCTACCTCCAAAAATCGTAGTTTCAACTTCAACAATGATAAGTAGTCGAGAAGACTTTTTTGATGCAATCCTAAGAGAGACTCAGAGAGAGAAAGAGAGAGAGAGAGAGAGAGGGGATTATAAATACGGTTTATATGGTTGTATGTGTTATTCTCTCTTAGTAATTATGAACTTCAAAGCATGTTGACTTCGATTTGCCATTTACTTCTTCGATTCTTTCCTAAAATAAGATCATCTTTGAAGTTTTCATAGTACCTTCTCGAAACTTGAAAATTCAATTCAAGTTTCTAGAATTGCTTATTCATAGGGCAAGAAGTTTTTTGAATAGGGAGACGTCTGCGTTCTCCTCAAAAGTTAAAGGAAAAGATTTTCTGTTTGATCAAAAGTCAAATAGAATAATTCCACTATTGTCAAATTTTATAAGACATAAAGTCAAAATAAAAAACCATTACTTCAATAATAAATGCACTATCTTAATGAAAAGATCTCTCGAACTAGTTAATAAACGTACAATTCTTCAAAAGAGCAATAAAAAGGGTAACACATATGATGAATGGAGTGAATATAGCATAACAAAATTTTATCTCTAATAATTTTATGCAGTTCCTTGATTATGTGCCAATAAAGAGATGTGATGAGAGAGATGAATCTAATAAGATAAGTGAAGATAAATGTTGTAAATTTGTAATTCTTAATGGTGTGTATTTTGGGAATATGCTCCAAAGACTACGAGTCAATTTGATCCTTTCAAGTGAAAAGTCAATACTTGAGGAATGAGCTCCTAATAATTGGTCACACAAATAAGTAACATTTCTAGAATTGATTATCCTAATTCAAAGGCACACAAATAAATAACATTTTTAGAATTGATTATTCGTGAGGTACGGGTGATTCTAAGGAGCATGTGTGCTTCTCATCATTAGGATTTTACATTTTTCATTAAATAAAGATAACTTGTCCCAAGTGTCAAAACTAGAAAACAAATTTATATTAAAAGATATACATGTGCTTACCATGAGAAGTTTTACATTTGACTAAGATAATTGGGTGTTGAATTATAGAACTTGATTTTCAGGTTGAGATGATAAAGAAGAGATTATTGATGATCATACTATTTTTATATCATACGGTTCTCAAATCTTATGGAAATATTTTAGAAATTATTTCAGTATTTTAACATCGCTTCCATGATGACATAAGAAGAACTTTAAATAGATACAAAAGAAAACACTGATGATCTTAAATTATAACTTGCTCCTCATACAAAAAAAGAGATGATATTTTTTCAAAACATATGGATTTTGTTTAGTGCTAGCTAGCTCTTCAATCTTGATAAAAATGAAAAGAGTGAAAGGGGGAATATCCATTAAGTGTCTAAGATGTTTAGTGTGGGAACCTCTTTTCATATATTGAGCATACTGGCTTCAAGAAAAAACATTTACAAAATAAAAAGATATAGAGAATTCTAAATCTCAAGGATTCTATATTTATAATGAGCTTGATAATGTACTTCTGTTGTATAAAAAGCAATCCAATTTCCCAAGTGAAACTAAAATTTTGAACTTCATCATGATATAGATTACGAAACAGATTTTGATGAAGAAGAACAAATTCTTCGGCATAATTTTATGCGTGACGGATTTTTAGACTTCTATTATGTTCTTGTTGCATTTTTATTTTATTTTGATGTTTTGAAATTATTGAATATATGCTATTCACTTGTCAAGCTACAAGTGATAGCTAGAGATGATTGAGTGTGCGTTATCTAGCTCACAATGGAGTTATTAGGAACTAAAAGATGGACAAACCATGGCTATTGAAGGAGAAATGTGTCATAAATTTGACCTTGATATTTTTATTGATCATGAATAGAATGTTTTGTAGAATTCATTAATTGATTGCATACCATGAATGGAATTTTATGCATGTTAAAAATGAGGGCAACCATCAATGCGTAATCTTCATATGCCTTGCAATTCCAATTTGAGGAAAAATGGAAAAAAGGGGATGGACTTTGATTTTCCATTTTTCATAATTTTTATTTCACATAATTTTTATATATTGATTTTACATCATTTTGATTGTTCATAATTTTGTTTCTCATAATTTTGATTTTCACATTTTTCATATATTGAAGATAACTTGTACCAACTGTCGAAAAAAGGATAATAGATTTATATGAAAAGATACACATGTGCTTACCATGATAAATCTAAAGAGGCATCTAGTTGGGGATTCTTTCCTCAACAAGGGTAAAATGCATAATGGAAGGTTAGTTATCCTAAGGACTAATACTAACCTGATACTAACTTGATGGATGGTGAGACAAAATTAGTAAGGGAAGCTCACTAGAATAGAAAAAAAAAGTTATTATGGAGTTCTACCTCTCTAAGGTGTGTCTAAGCGTAGAAACTAGAGCTAGTATGATAGATAAAAATGATGTTATACTTCACTTCAACATCATTGTAAATTCCTCTACCTAAAAATGGACAAATTGTATTAATTCAACAAAACGTTGAAATTTCACTTACAACTCAAATCTAGAACTTGATTTTAAGCTTTATATCATAAAAAAAGGGGTTACTCATAAGGATACGGTTTTCATACCTAAGCTTGAAAGAACTTATTAATATGAATATGGTAAAAAATGGAAAGATTAAAGAAATTATTTGAGGAATTTAACATAATTCCATCATGATGTAAGGAGAACTTTAAAGAGATACAAAAGAAAACACTAAAAATCGTAAAAAATAACTACCTCTTCATGCATATAAAGGGATATAACCAAAATCCACCACTCGACGAAAAACAAATATGCAAACTAAAGTTATGAAATAGACACATATCACACTTTGTGTGAATCATAAAAAGGAAAGAGAAATATTGGTGGCCTAAAATGTATGTTGATGTATTATATGGATTCAGTTTGTCCACTATGTGGGTACTTTATATAATAACGTTTGTAAGATTATGAAAATATTTGTAACTATAATATAATAACAATGTTTGTAAGGTTACAAAAACCGTGTTAAAATGTTTTAATTATGAAATACTTGACTAGCCATATGAAATGGGCAACTCTATGAACAATAATAACCTTGAATACTTAGAATTTGTTCCATAAGCTTTTTTGGTTTGGATGTACTCAAATACGGAATAATTTATAGTGGAAAATTCGATACATGAGAAAGATAGTAACTTTTTTCTTCTTAAATATGGGATTCGTTGAGTGCAAACTAGCTCTTTTAATCTTAGTCGTAATGAAAAGAGTGAAAGGGAGAATATTATCATTGTTCAAGATGTGTCTAAAGCATAGAGAAATAATAAAAAATTTCCAAACTACTTGGTTTTACCATTATGGCGACCTCCTGTCATATATTGAGCATATTGTCTTAAGTAAATAACATTTACAAAATAAAAAGATACAGAGAATGTGATCCTAAATCTCAAGGATTCTATATTTGAAAAAACGAAAGAGTTTATAAAAGTCATAAGCTTTAGCGTTGTCCTCTCAAAAGACAAAGAGTGGATTCTTGTACTTAATCATAGCCCTTATAACCAATATAGTGCACATTTAATGCTACCAAAAATATATTCCGTAGATTGTTTTGTGCTCAAATTTCATGATAATTGCACATGCGCATTGAATTTAGCACTTGATGGAATTGGAAAATGTACTTACGTTGTAGGAAAAGGAGTTAAACTTCCCGAGTAAAACAAAAAGTTTGAAATTCGTGATGAAATAGATTCAGAAAAATAATTTCATGAAGAAGAGTAGAATATCACTACGTAATTTTTGGTGTGTTGGATTTTCATAATTTTATTTTGATCTTTTTTACATTTTTGATTTTTTAATTTTTCAAAATTATTTTAGTTGGGGCATCTTTCCTTAAAAAGGGTGAAATGCATAACGGAAGGTTAGTCATCCTAAGAACGAATACTAACCTTATAGTAACTCGATGGATGGTAGGAAAAAAATTAATAAGGAAAATCCAGTCAAATAAAAAACAAAGCTATAATGGAGTTCTACCTCTCTAACATGTGTCTAAGCGTACAAACTAGAGCTAGTATGATTGTAAATTCCTCTACGCGGAGATGGAGAACTTATATTAAGTCAACAAAACGATGAAATTTCACTTACAACTGAAATGTAGAACTTGATTTTAACCTTTAGATGATAAAGAAATGATTACTCGTAACGATACGGTTTTCATATCTAACCTTGAAAGAACTTATGAATACGAATATGGTAAAACGTGGAAAGATTAAGGAAAGTATTTGAGGAATTTAACAGAATTCCATCATGATCTAAGGAGAAATTTAAAGAGATACCAAAAGAAAACACTCAAAATCTGAAAAAGTAACTAGCTCTTCATTCATATAAAGAGATTAACAAAAATCCAGCTTTCGCAGGAAACAAAAATTACAAACCCAAGCTACGAAACAGATGAATATCACACTTTGTGTGAATCATTAAAAGGAAAGAGAAATATTGGTGGCCTAAAATGTATGTTCACATATCATATGTACTCAGTTTCTCCACAATGTGCATACTTGATATAATAACGTTTATAAGATTATGAAAATATTCGTAACTATAATATAATAACTATGTTTGTAAGATTACGAAAACCGTGTTAAAATGTTTTAATTTCGAAAGACTTGACTAGCCATATGAAAGGGGGAACTCTATGTACAGGAATAACCTTGAATATTTGAGAATTTTTTCTATAAGTGTTTTTTTTGGTTTGGGTATATTCAAATATGGAATAATATATAGTGGAGATTTCGGTACACGAGAAAGGTAATATTTTTTTCTTTTTAAATATGGGATTCATTTAGTGCAACGGGGAACATTAGCATTGTTCAAGATGTGTCTAAAGCATAGAGCAATTATAAAAAATCTCCAAACTACTTGTTTTTTTCATTATGGAAACCTCCTGTAGCATATTGTCTTAAGAAAATAAGATTTAGAAAATGAAAAATAAACATAGAATGTGATCCTAAATCTCAAGGATTCTATATTTGAAAAAAGAAAGAGTTTATAAAACTCATAGGCTTTAGCCTTATCCTGCCAAAGACAAATAATGGATTCTTGAACTTAATCATAGCCTTCATAACCAATATAGTGCACATTCAATGCTACCAAAAATATATTTCATAGATTGTTTGGTGCACAAATTTCATGATAATTGCACGTGCTCATTGAACGCAGCACTTTATGGAATTGGAGAATGGACTTCTGTTCTAGAAAAATGAGTTAAATTTCCCAAGTAAAACAAAATGTTTTAAATTCATGATGAAATAGATTACGAAAAAATAATTTGATGAAGAAGACTAGAATATCACTACGTAATTTTGTGTGCGCTAGATTTTCATTATTTTATTTTGTTATTGTTTGCATTTCTGTTTTCTTTTGATTTTTTGAACTTATTGAGCATATGCTATTCACTTGTCTAGTTATGAGTGATAGTTAGTGATCATGGATTTTATGCTATTGAGATCACGACGGAGTTATTAGCAACTAAACGATGGGCAAACCATGGTTGTTGAAGGAGTGAAGATGAGACTATATTGATGTCTTATCAAAATGATGGCAATAATCAAAACACATTAGTAGATTAGATAGTAGATTCTACACTAGTTATCCATTGTTAACTTGAATTATTTGAATGGGTATCAGACAATAGGTTCTCCTTTATTCAACTAAAATATAGATGAATCCCACGAGAGAGATGAAAACACATTCTTTTAAGCTAGAACATGAAGCTCCAACTTATGCCTTAAATTTTGTATATAGTTTTATTTTTTAGGAAAAAATTTCTCTCATGTATTTATGCACATGTTTGTGTGTACCCATGTGTGTTATATGTGTAATTGTGTGTTAGTATGCACATATGTGTATTTCATGTGTATGTATGTGTGTGCATGTGTGTGATATATGTATGCATCTATTAGTACGCACAAGTGTATGTATGCATCTAGCTTTCTGTGATATATGCAAGTGTGCTTATGATTGTGTATGCATGTATATGTATATATGTACACATGTAGGCATATTGTATGATGTGTATGCATATACATGTGTGTTTTATATATATGTATGTGTATATACATGATGTGTATGTATCTTTATATGTACTATGGTCCCCATTGATTTTTGTAGCTATATAAAAAGGCATAATTTTGGGAGGAGAGACATCTCTCTACTAGGTGATGGGAGGAGGGAATGCAATGTGTGTATGTACTTCAACCATATGGGAAATGCATACAGGTACTGAAGTATGAAAAATGTATGGTTTAAGGTGATTCCTAACATCATCCCTTTGCAGAATATGACTCACTAAATATGCATGAGACAGACCTAAATTCAAAATCATTCATAACAAATTAAGAAAATTGCATTGACCAAATGTTGGAATCTTTATGGAAATTTCTTTTACCATGTAAATTTGGGTTAGCTCTAAGATATTCTACTAGCACCCTTCCTCTCTATTGCCAACCTTTCTGCTTTTTCTATGCTTTCTCTCTTTGATGTGATTGAAGATCAACTAGATCAAAGTTGGTGTAAGTTGATGGTGCAATTGGAATATAGATTTTGGCCAATATTTAAGCATTATCAACAAGATCAAACTTTTTCAAACTTGATGCTACAGAGCCACAATAAATTTGTTGTTCATTTCCCTTATGAACATGCAAAAAGAGTCTTTTGGTATTAGTGAGAGAGGTTTTTTTATGATACAAGAAGACATGATCACACAACTAAATGTGGTGGAAGTTATTTATCATTGTTTGAGTGAACAATTAGACTAGATTTCACCAAAACTTAGGGAAATGACTTATGTGTCTTTTCCATCTTATGTGTCTATAGTACCATCTTATGTTTCTATGCCATGTATTGGAATACGACTAGACACATAAGACTAGAAATATCTCTCACCTTGGTTTCTTCTCAAAATACAAGATGTACATATACATTCTCATGGCCTATATAAGGAGACCCTAGTATTGTTCCAACACTTACATCTACAAACGTTTCATGACCCTCACACTTCCAACCTTTGGTGAATTTTCAATTGATTACCTTACAAAGAAAGCCATAGTGGAGACCTAACCCATAATGGAATGAAACTTTCTAGAAACCTTTCTAGAGCAATCTCTTAGTCAAATTCTTAATCTCTCCTAGTGTAAAGGTGATATTTTCCATTTTAAACCATCTCCATTTAGGATCTATGGCATAAACATCATAATTGGTATAATAGAAGGTTGCACATACAAAGGAGCACATTTGGTTTTTATAATTAGTTTTCTTGCAGCTTATGTAAGACAAACTCCAGTCTTCAGCGCATCTTCAAATACATTTTGCATCACCATTGAGAATCTATGCTAAGAGAAAGAAAGTACAATAAAGCAAGCTATGAGGATACTCAAGAACTATGAGAAACCGCATTTGATGTAGAGAATGATTGCATCTTTGGTTACTTTGTGATAGATAGCACTAGCATGATAATACACACATGCAGATAGATGTTAGACAACTTCAATTGAGCACCTATAATGGAAAGACAAGAGATGATGCAAGTGCTTCTCCCAAAGATGGTTTCATTAGTAGAGTAGTTGTTTTAATAAATGGCATTAATATCAAAAATAATTATTCTACTCTTGTCCAATTATTCTACTCTTCATTCTTGATCATAAAGTCAACACATGACAATTCACTTGTATGATCCATAATAATGGGGACAATGCATTTTCATAGCTCACGAGATACATGATTTAGGAGACATAACCACTTTATGTTACACTTCCACTGCTTAAATTATAAAGGGAATGCTTCAACATTTCTCTTTGATTCAATGAAGATGAGCTTCCTCTTTTTGGTAGATGCATGGGCCTAGCATGTCTGTAGTGAGCTTGATAGACCTTCATATTTGTTGTTTTTAGTTGATCCTTTCATGACAGATGTGTAGAGCTTAAAATATGTCAATGATTCTATGTTCTCCATTGAGTAATTTAGGTTAGATCTCAATGCAACAATGCTCATTCTCTGATCAAGCTTGGTTGTGATCCACCTATTGATCTCTCCTCCAATTCAAGTGCATGTGGAGCAAAGGACGTCAACAAAAGGAGGGAGAGTATGCAAAGCATGTTCATGTGTTTTAAGAGAAGGCCTTGTGAAGTAAGTCAAAGAGTATTTAAATTCCTTACTTTAGATAGACAAGTTGCATGAGACCCTGAAATGAATTCTTGTGTTTTGAAATGTTTGTATAAATTAGGAATGAAGAAACTAAGGCAGTTAAGAGAGAAATTCTTTAGTTTAGATAGTCAAAGGCAAGATATGTACCTTGGTGGTCACATGAAAATCATTGGGGATAACATGTGACTAATGCATGTTCCTTTTGAATATTAATTTATTCAAGGGATCTGATGTAGTAGTGCCGCATTTAAAATTGCAATGGGCATGGGGAATCTAAGAATACATAGGAATTAGTAAGGGATTACTAGTGTAGATCTCTTTTTCTTATAAATGTTATGGAATTACAACTAAAGGATCTAGTAGTCATCATGCAATGAGTTGGATGGTGAGCTATTTTAGTTAGGAATGTGAAGTTAAGCCTACAAGTGGAAGGTTACACTTCTTGGATAGCTTTGTATGTTGAGAAGTATTTTAATTCTATAGAGAAAAGATGAAGGTAAAAATGAGAAGAGTTTAACAATGTGAGAATTCATTGTAAAGTAAGCATGGTGAATGCTCATTTTGAGTCCCTTTGAAAAAAACATGCAAATTGGGACCACAAAACCAAATTAGAAGGATATTAAAAAGTCTTCTCAAGAACCATCCTGAAAGCCAAGCTTTAGAAAGAAAGAAGGCAATTCATCATCGAAGTAACGCACTCAAAAATCTTGACCATTATATGTGTCTTCTGATTGATGGTATGGATGAAAAAATCATGGGTGCCCCATTTTTCTTGCATTCATTAAGATAGTGGAGATGAAGTCCTCGTTCAGATGCATTTGGTTGGCATTTTGGTATACACTGGAACCATAAACAACAAAGTTTTCTTCACATATCCCAACATGCATAATGATCCAAACCTTATCATCACTATGATTCATAATTTTTTGCAATTATGGGAGAGACTTTTGCCACCAAATTTGTATTTGTAGCTTAATAATATTGTATGAGAGAGTACAATTTCTATAATCTTGGGATACTTATACATGCTTGTTGATAGACAAGTGTTTCATAAGGTTAAGGTAAATTTCCTTTTAGTTGGGCACAGTCATGATCACATTGATCAAAATGTCTATTACATTTTCTAAGAGGTTGGCAAGCCATAATCTTTTTTCTCTTCCTATATTATCTGTGTTGGTTTCTGAAGCTTATACTCCAAAACCTAAAGTTCAACATCTTACACAAACATAAGACTTTAAGTACTTTTTTTTTTAGGAGATCTTGATAACAATACCTTGTGAGGTCCATGCAAGGATAGAGTTATACGCATTTTTTTTTCCTAATGGGCGTTTTGAAAAATCCTATTTTTTTTTAAGGTTTCATTATGTGAAACCAAGGTTTGAAATGGAAGTTAATAAATCATGGATTTATCAATGCACATATGAGTATATGTATGCACCTACATAGAAATTCTTTACTCACTTTTCGCACATAACCTTTGCCACTTCTAGAAGTACCAGACACTACCACCCTTAAATTTGTGCGAAGACCTTCGATATTCATGAAAATTGTCCCTCACAAATCCTGGTTGTATCTCAAAAAGAATAAAATTCTCATCTACTGTCTTATGAGAATACCACTTATGGCACACTGAAACTTCTTAAGACATGAAGAATATAGGAATGAGGATTCTAAAACCAAAGGAAACCATAGTGGGGACTTATCAAGGATCTCAAGGTCAATGCAAATACTCAAGATCACATCAATGGACCCAAATAAGAATCCATCACCTACAAAGGTCTTCATCAAACCAATATCAAACATGGAAAATACATCATAAGCACCACTTAGCCCATTATGTAAAGCCTCTACATGTATAGGGACTCCATATGCCCTAGATCCCAAAAAAACCACTTCGATATGAAATGTCCAAGTACATGTCTTGGGATCCCATATTTCCATGTAACCAGAAAACAAAATAATGCCATATGTTCCACACTTGGATCCCATATGTCCAAGTTATGTTTAAGGATCCCATATATCCTAAGATCTAAAAACCCATTGGAATAAATGATACCATATGTCACTTGTTGGCCACATTGAAAACAAAGGGATCATCACATGGATGGGCATGTTTAAAGCTCCATGCTTCATCCTTTTGTAAAAGTCTATATTCATGCTTATGCAAGTGCATTTATCCCATATGCAAGGATATTTTCCCTCAACTCCATATATGGAGGGGGGGGGGGGGGGCGGGGGCTTACTTCACTCTCACATGAACATACACTCTATCCCATTCCCATTTTTATCACTTGTGGAATGTTGAGTTATTGAGATATTAATCTACTTTGTGTTTTGATATAGGATTTGAAGGTTTGTGAGGGCATGGAGATATTCTAATGTATCTAGAGAAAAGTAAAAGAATTTATATTTTCCATATATTTTATTATTGGAAACCCACTTACATGGTTCTCTCTAAAAATTCATAAAAATGGTGGTTGGGATAAGAAGGGATATCGAATGTGAATTTTTTAAATGAAAACAAAAGCTATCCATAAAAGTGTGTAGTGTTTTACTTTCATGGCTAATTTTTGAATCACTACCCTCATTATAAGCCTCAAAGTCTAGGCATAAGGTTGACGGACATGTAAACAAATGAGTCCCCTTGGCAAAGTGTGTTAAAAGAATTTAAAAAATTCTTGAATTCAAATCTAAAAAGGTAGTGTGGTTCTGGAGAATTGAAAAATCAAGAGAGATCAAATTTATGTTAAATATAAGTAAAAGGAAGTAGAACTATATCACAAGTGAATAGTATACTGGTAAAGCACTTGACTTGTGAATGTGAGGTTGTGCGTTCATATCCCCTCCTTGAGAAATGAAAGGTCCTCATTGCCACTCCACACTTAAAGAGTGCCAATCCATAGCCAAGGGTGCCAATAGCCAATGAAGCCAAACATGCCAGAGATGATAAAGTCATATGCCTTAACCAATGCCTCGGAGTAAGTCAAAGTAGTATATTGTGTGTATACATTATAGGTTTAGGGCCACGAGCTAGAACTCAAATGAAAACAAGAAATAGAACGAATAATTGGAAGTGGAACTTGAACATTAAAATGAAAACCAAAACTGAAAGCAAAACCGAAATTAAAACCAAAAACAAGAACAATCATAGGCACTCAAAGAATAATGGGAATCCGAAAGAGATTAGATGTCAAACATGTATCATTGGAACACCTCTAACAGTGACACACACAAGATCTCATACTATTGTTGCAAGATCTTATAGAAACATTTACAGAGAGAGTACAAAATCTCAAAACACATAGAAACAAAGTTTCATAGTAGACAAGACTCCACATAGTGTTGGGTGCAATATCTTCCTACACACTCTGTTTCAAAACACATAGAAACAAAGTTTCATAGTAGACAAGACTCCACATAGTGTTGGGTGCAATATCTTCCTACACACTCTGTTGGATGAGTCTCTAGAGTTCATTTATTTATAGTTTTCTATTAACAAAAAATATTGGGGCATGAACGCGAAGGAACCCAACACAAGCTTTGTTAATGTGATGAGTTACTTCAAAAGATGCATTTTGAGGAGCACACCTTGTACAAGTGGTAATGGCCATCATTACAACTCAAAGAGATGGCATCCATTCTAAGATCGGCATAAAGAATTTCCAATTTTCATGGTTTTATGGGCATAGGGATGGTCAACTTACTTTATCATGGTATGCTAGTTTGAGGATCTTTATTCAAATGAACCCGCTAGTCCAAAAATGTGAAAGTGAAATTTTCCACTAATTATTTATTGGGGGAAGCACGTTGTCCCACAATAGGGAGGGCCTTGCAAACGAAGATCAATCAATCTTTTGTTCCACCTACATTGCATCTACATGTTCATCATTCACATGGAAAGAGGAAGATATCATTACAAGTTAGACCCACCAATTTTGATAAATTCTGGTACTTTTTTGCATGCTTGAAGACGTTCCTAATGATGCTTTGTAGATGACCTATGAAGATCTTTTGAAGATGGGGATCCAATAGAATCTGCATACACTCAATCCTACAATGCTTTAAGAAGCTATTTCTATTGCTTATGATGAAATGAAGAAGTTGCAATCAATTACCAAGTTGATTCATTTTGCAACAACATTTTTTCAAGTCTAATTTTCTGTTCAAATTGCAAATTTACTACCTCTTCTTATCGTTCTTCTCCATTAGCTCCTCATTCAAAATTTCCCACTACACCCATAGCCTCATCTCTCCAACCTACCAAACCTCCTACACGTCGAACTTCAATGGTCCATGCTACATATAAGAGATTGCATATCACATGCTAGAATCATGGTAAACCAGGGCATACTAAAGCAAAGTGTAGATTTTTGCCTCTCCATATGAAACCTATTGGAGCATTATTGCACAACATGGATATAGTTCAAGAAGAATTTCTTCTTGCTTGGATAGAGGAAGCATTGGAGAAAGAATTTAGTACCTTGGGTAAGGGAATTTCTATTCATTCTTTACTCTGCATGCAAGGTATCGTTAATAATAAGATTGTTACTATCTTACATCAAGATGGTAGTTCTAATGATTTTATCTCACATCCATTAGTGCAAGAAATCATATCGAAATCATTTCCTTCCATGTATATAGTGGAGGCTGCATTTTGTGCAAGTCAATTAAATATAACAAGTGAAGTGCATGATGTTAAGACTTGCATTGGTTCATAAGTAGATGAAAATTTCTTTAATCGCCCATTTGCAGTCCTATGATGTTATACTTGATATGCATTTTTCCATCACTATAACCCCTGTATTGTGTATCATATACATATATTTAAATTTTAATTATAAGGTCTATTGTGTATCATATACATATATTTAAATTTTAATTATAAGGTCAACTCGTTTCTTTGTATGCAAGACATGACTTCCAACCATTTGTGATAATTTTCATACTCAAGTAAAATGTGCATTTAGGAAAGGTTACTATTTATGCATCATTTTTGTAAATTTCATAAATGATTATACTCATACCCTTTCCAATCCACATACACTTTCAGATATTGCTTATAAGGGTTTTTTTATGTCTCATTATCCTTCAAAACTCTTGACATTTGAGGATCCTCTCACCCTAGATGAGATTTCATTCCTCGTAGTTCTTCCCGTCATAAAGTAACTTTCAGGAATGTATCTTTTCACCAAAAGGAAATAGAAAACCACACTAAGGACTTACTTCAAAACATGGCTCATAAGGCCTAGTTCGTCCTTATTGGGAGCATATATTTTCTGAGTTGAGAAAAATAATAAAACTTATATGATGTGCATTGACTCTAGAGCCATGAACATGGTCATAAGTAAGAATAGATACCCCACAGATAGAGGACGTGTTAAAAAATCTTCCTTGGGCATATATCTTTAGTAAGATTGACCTTAAATCTTGTTAACAATGGATACATGTTACACAAAGAAATGTTTAAAACATAACTTTCATGAAACAAACATGCCATTAGGAGTTTATGGTAATAACCTTTGGACTTACAAAAGCTCTTGCTTCATTTAAGATGAATAATATTTTCGTAGAATATCAAGATTTTTTTTCTTGTTTTCTTGGATGATAGGTTAGTTTATAATAAAAATGAAACTGAGGAGGGGAAAAGTTTTAAAATTATTTTAAGTTTTTATGTTAGAACACATGGTATGCCAATCTTGAAAAGAAATTACTTTTTTTAAAGTATACTTGAATACTTAGGGAATATGATTTCTATTTAGGGAGTGCATGTAGATGCAAAGAAAGTAAAAGTTATTGTAGAATGGCCTTCACCTCAATTATTCAATAATGTATGTTCCTTTCTTGGGTTGGCTAGTTTCTATAGAATGTTTGCTAATTATTTTTTCCTATCTAACACTTTACCTCACTTATTGAAAACAAAAGTAAAATTTGTATGGGCATCAACACAAAAAACTTTTTAAAAACTTCAACCCTACACTTTCATATGCACCTATTTTGCAGTTATATCATTTTGCACAACCTTCTCATGTAGTTGCATATGCTAGTAGCTTATGTAGGTGTTTTTTTGATGCAAAATCACCATCCCATTGATTTGAAAGTCGAAAACTTAAGCCCTATGAAAAGAAATTATAGTATGTATGATAAGGAACTTTTAGCTATTCTGCATGCTTTAGGGATTCGAAAATATTACCTTGTGCGTTCTAAGGTTTTTAATAAAACAATACAACAAGCTATCAACCATTGCTTTTTCATCGACATATCAAATGAGTGTCTCTTATTCAAAATTTTCAGCCTACCATTCAATATCAACCTGGTAAAACTAATAAAGTAGTAGATGCACTTAGTCATTTTCCATTACCATAGTCACATTGTTTTTTTTCCATAATATTTTTATGATTCATATTCATTCCTTTCATGAGAACACATGATCACATTACTATAGTTGAGGAAGTTCATGAGCACATTAGGAAAATTTATGAACATTACACTTCTACTATTACTAAGAGATTATCAGCAAACAAATTTAAGGAAATTATTTAGTATGCCTACCTATCATTAAATGATCTTTGAAAAATATTCTACAAATCCTAAAGTTGAACTTGCCCCACAATTATGGACATTCCTAACTTATTCAAAGGATGAAATACAATTCATTTAGTGTGGATATACAATCTAACTAGAACATACATAATTTTTTTCATATTGTTTCATAAAACCATTCAAAGGAAATTTACAACTAAATCCTATTCTTGATGATCGTCTTTTGCTTGAACAAAAATCTGAAATCTTAATTACTAAGAAACTAATTGATAATCACATAACCACTACACGTAGATGCACTCAATATCTTAGATATTTAGTAAAGTATTAAAATCATTCAAGTGAAGAATGTCAATGGATCCATATGAATTTATTGACCCCTC
Source organism: Ceratopteris richardii (assembly GCA_020310875.1). Lineage (NCBI taxonomy): Eukaryota > Viridiplantae > Streptophyta > Polypodiopsida > Polypodiales > Pteridaceae > Ceratopteris > Ceratopteris richardii. Next base: position 8,426,787 of record CM035434.1, read on the forward strand.
ATTATGATAACTTAATTCTTAAATATAATTCACAAGCACAATAATTTAACTCATGTAACATACATTTCCATGCATCTGTTTTTGCATGGAACATGCTTATTTTAATTCCGTTATGAGATGTGTGAGTGGAAATCCATGTAAATTTTATTTCTTACCAATTTGGTTCAATTGCTTCTTCAACTCACAGGCATGCTTTGCGTTATACAATGTCGAATTATTAGAGTCTATTATAAAGATATTGATATGATTTGTGTTGTGATATAGCAGTTGAAGGTTTGTGAGGTATTGCACTTATTCGGTTGTATCTAGACACAAATAATAGAAATTATATTTTCTATGTATTTTTAAATAAAGACCCACATAGAGGGTTCTTTCTTAAAACATTGTAAAAGTATTAGTTGAGATATGGATTGTTGTAGAAAGGCACTTTTATAAATAAAATATAACAATCACCGTGAAAGTGAGCGACTTTTTAATTTTATACCTGCTTTTCAAAGCACTACCCTCATTGTAATGTGTATATTTTGACACAATAGAAAACTATAAGTATACACTCAGGACACTCCTCGAACACAATGTGTGGAGAGAAATCACACCCAATGATGTGTACTATAAGCCCATCACAACTATGGTTTCAGTAATCCTTCTAATGAAGGGGGATTCTTCCTTAGGGAAGTATACCCTATCACATGTCTCTATGTAGGAATACAACTTGACAATGAAAAAGTGAAGTCACAATAATGTGAAAAATTAGAAGAATATTGAGGAGAAAGTCCCAATTTCATAAGAGTCAAAATGATTACAATAATTTAAAAATAATTCAAATCATCATAACTTGTGGGCTAGTAGCCCTTCTATAGACTTAAACTTTTCTACACAAAGATCAATAAGAAGAAGTATATGAAGTAACAATGTACTCTTTACAAGTCAAATGCAATAGTATCCAACTAAGATACACTAGCCAAGGCTACTTATCACACCCGTATGCTAGTTGCAACACAACTAAGAAGCTAACACTATGTATAGTCATCATAGAGTGGCCTTCAGACATAGTGGCAAGTTGCAAGAGAGTACAAGAAGAAGCCAGGAGATAGCTCCAACTAGTAGAGAATAAGTGATCCACATAGAGTAGAGATTGAATAAGAGATGGATCTAGAAAAAAGATGTCCAACGCAAATGCCAAGGATCAATTTTTATAGACTCGAGAGGCCAAAAGAAGTGCCTTGTTAAATCCAAGCCTTTATTGCTACATGCACCAATGAAACATGAGTGGTGGAAGAGTGGGCTAATTTTGGCACTAATAACACTTTTTACGTCCTCAAATTACATATTTTGACACCATGTAAGCTTTATGGTTGCCTTCTCTACATTAATTTACACTTTAAACGTTCACTAACAAGTCTAGGAAAGTTTAATCCACGTCCCCTCGGATGAGAGATCATATTATCACCCAACATGGTCTTTCCAAAAGTGGGTGGAGTAGGCACCCTATTTTGATGATGTCAAAAAGAGCTGGATGAAGTGCCCAATTTTGGGAATATATCACTTTTGGGACACCCAAGGCCTATAGTTCTTACAATCACCCATGTGAACTAGACCATGAATATTAGAATTTCCAAAAGAGTAGAATCTTCTTAGCTTGATAATTACCCTACTTTAGAACCTTAGAGAGAAGCCACTTTTTCTCAAGTCACGGTCACCCTTGATGGAGATAGCATAGTATCTCTTGTCATCATTCTTACCTTGAGGTTTGCATTGATTACAATCTCTGAAATTGGCCCTTAGTTACTACTTTGGCTGGCACTTACCCACCTTGGGTCCGTGGAGGTGATGCACGCACCTTACGAGGTGCACTCACCCATGAGAAGAGAAGAAGGGCAGAGTAGAGTCGCCCCTTGGTGCTCTTTGAGAATACGCAATAGGCCAAATCACCCTTCACATGCCAAGGAGTCGCATTATACGCATTTTTAGAGGTCTAGTCACCCTTACCCATTAGTTCAATCCAATTCTGCATTGATTAGGATGCGTGGTTGCTCTTGTGCGATCACCCACAATGTTCACCAAGTCACCTTGCATCTTGAAGAGGGGATGCCCATGTAGGGTGGAGAGGAGGTAGATTAGTTAGGCACCTAGGCTATGGCCAAGAGGTTGAGATGGGTCCCCCCCCCATGAGCATGTATAGGACCTCATCTTCAAAAGGCAAGTCCATGCCCATTTTTGCTCATTGTCCATTGCTTCTTGCCTTTATTGTGTTTGTGTTCATTTTTATGAACTTAGGCCCTATTCTTTGGCTTCATTACCTCATCAAAGTCTTCATTTCCTTGATTCCTTTGGTGGTGAATTCCTTCAATCCCCTGGTACCCTAGCTTTGATTCATTTATTCAGTGTGCTCCCTTTGCTTCGTTCCTACTTCCTTTTTTTAGGGGCCTCAGCCTATTGGGCCCTAGTGAATGACTCTCAGCCTATTGGGCGAGGGGTCACCCTAGGAAACCACCAAGCCATGAAGAATGTGAGGGACTGCCCTATGGGCGATCCATAAGCCCACTTGGGTGAGGAATTTCCCCTAATAGTGACCCCAAAGCCCAAGGCTAGGGGCTACCTACCAAGGACCCACAAAAAACTTCAAGCTCACATTTTTATCACCAAGGTAAAACACACTTCATTGAGTGGGACAAAAAGAAAAATCATTTCCATGTAGGTCTTAGTCATGTTCCCACCTATAGGCAACAATATTTTGGTTGGAATGTGCACCCTCCTTGAAACATTGAATCTTCCATTTTCCATTTGATAGTGATGCCTTAGGCCTCATAGCTTGGCTAGGCCTTAATTCCCTTTAGCTTTTTCTTTTCTACTTGTCGGAGCTCGTGTTCTAGTTATGTATGCTTTATCCATCATGATTTCAACCTTGGCCTTGTCCTCTAGGGTGAGGGTGGCCCTGCCCATGCCCTTAGAGTGAAAGGTTTCCCAAGCATGGCCCCCGAAGCCCCTTAGCGCAAGGGGTCACCCTATGGATGGCCCTAGAGCCATTGACACGAGGTGTCCGATGCATCACCAAGGTGCCCCATAATTCACCAAGTCGAAGGACACGAATACAAAGGCCTTACTTGCATGAAAAATGGTGATTCGCCAAGAAAGGAGAAAACAACTTCCCAAGCAAATTGAATACGCAGAGAAAATGACTAGTAAGATCATGAGGTTTACAATGACGAATCATAGTTTCCAAGTACAAAAGAAGTCATCTTTCTACGATATTGAGGAATCCTCATTTTCTTTGGTTCATTGACTTGGCCTGTTTATAAGATTCATGCATGGATCAGCTTTATCATGGTGTATCATGATTCACAAGTCCCAGTATCACAAGTCCCATGATCCCTTTCAAATATCATTGTATATTTGAATAATGTGGCTTTGATGTTAGGTTGATATCTTACTTTCAAACTAACATGCATGTGTGGTTCGTGTTCATATCTAAATCGTTTGAACGGATTTATGCAGGTCATCAATTGACCTCTAACTTATTCTACTTACAACAATGTGCTCGAATTCAGAATTTTCAGAGAAAAAACTGAGATATATGGAACAAAGAAAAAAAGACACACAGATATTAGAGAGGATAGACTGTAGGCCTAGAAAGCTATCGTCCACTTCATTATCCAGTTTCTTCTACTTTTGTTTTCATGTAGTTCAAAGTTCATTGCATGTCGAGACAATGTCTTGCTTTAATGATGATCTATTCATTTTTCTTCTATATCCCCTCAATTCTTCGAACTTTGGTTATTTCAAAGAAAAATGTTTTAAAGAATTCACGGGATCTCATGGTCAACATGACCAATCATAATTTCCAGACACGAGCAATTGCTCTTTGCACATTATGAAATAATTCTTATGATCTATGAATTATTATATCCATGCAATGATCAACTCCTCTCTTTTTCTATCAGTTTTCCGTACTGCTTTGAAATAGCTCTCCATATTTGAGTTTTGAACATCAGTCCATATTTGAATCGTGTGGAATTAATAGAAGGTTTATACCTTACCTTTATATGCACTGGGTTCTTGATGTCTTAGAAAGCAAGCCTATAAACCTGCACTTCCACTTCATCAAGGATCCACTTTCTCCTAATTTTCTGTTCATGTAGTATAAAGATCATTGCATTTCGAGGAAATGGCTTGCTTCAATGAGTTTTTATCCTTTTTTCTACAGAATCTAATGACAAGCAACCTATTGCCTCCTCTAGAAGAGCTTGCTGCCAAGGTAAGGCGCTGCTAGACTTGACAACCCTACGACCAATTATTCCACACTTGCACAATGTCATCTTTAAACTTGAATAATCTCTTTCACCATGGAGAGCCTTGCACAACTTGTGAGCTCTGGCGTTGACTAGGTGGAACAATTCGGTCCTCTGTCAATAGATACATGTATTTGCATGCACTTGTTAGTAAGATGCAAATTTGGAATGCCTGATGTACTGTTTACAATGCGTATAAAGATTTTTGTTGTACGTCTGTCTGCTGTCTATTTATTTTTATAGTTTCTTTTTTGTTTCAACCATTCTCCCTCGCGGTTCAACTCCGTATTGTTCCCGAAACCCTTGAGCCTATTGGTATCTTGAAAATGCATTCTCACATTTGCTTCCCTCTTTCAAAATGTGGCATTTTTCTTCAAGCTTTCATCATGCAATCATGTAAGGAGACAAAGCGCCTGCAATACGATTGAACGTGAACTAACGCATTCATGTGTTGTTATGTACATGTTTTGCATCGTCCATTTGAAAACCAAATAATCCAGAAATACGAAAACATTCCACGCTCCAGAAACACGTTACGTCGAAAAACTTTAATCCTTCAAGGGTACTTAATTGTCAAGAAGTCAAGAGATATGACAAAATTTCATCTAGTTTCACAACGTAAAAGAGTTCTACCTTTTATTCGTTGAAATCCGTGAAAAGGTTCGCTGTCTCTTCTTATGTCACTTGTCCTATCAATGCTCTTCTCTTTCTTCTACCCTCTTCCTATAACAATACTCTTCTCTTTTGAAGATCAGTCCATATTTGACATGCGTGGCCACAAAGATTGACCAATATCTTAAACTTATATAGATATTGATTTGTTTCAAGATCTGTTGTCTATAAATGTGTTTTTTCGCTTTCATATGGACCAAATGATAATATACATGAATACTTTTGTAGCATGAAGAGAACGACTAGCAGATCAAAAAATGTTCCTAAGAATACTTTTGTAGGGTGAAGAGAGCAACTAGCGGATCAACCAATCACATTATAAACAGTAGAGAGTCAGCAAAAGGTCCCACAGAATATTCTGAAGGACGTCGACCTTAACAGCAAGACATATTGGAGTTTAGAAGCGAAACATACACAAGTACATACGCATTTTCTTTTTGTCATAAAGGAAGTTCGGCAATAGCCTACTCTCCCGGACTTGAATTAAATTAAGAAATAAAGGTACAATAGAAGGGGACTAGTGCCCACGGGACCCCCCAAATCCCACAAAGCAGGGGAAGCTTGTTTGAATCCTAGGTTGCATTACAAAGAAGGTTGATCACCCTCTCGTCGCCCTCATGCGGGGCCCACTTGGGTTTGAGCTTGTTGTTGATCAACAAGAGGACTTGATGGTGCCTGAAGGGGGGGGATTTCTTACTGTTGACAATCCTTTTGCCAAGGAGGAATAGTGATTTCTCAATCGACCACTCCCTGGGGGGATCGTCGAAGTTGAGAGCACACCGCTCCCGCCAAATTTTCCACAGGACTTCCCCTCTGATTGCGTTCCAGAGTGCCGCAGAGCAGCCAATCGCTTCCCCCAAAAGGACTTGTTTCCAACTAAGCTGTTTCTGAAGTCTGATTTTCATTCCAACCGTCTGCCAGATTTTGTAGGAGTTGGGGCAAGTAAGGAAGATGTGTGGGACATCTTCGATAGCACGGTGGCAGCGTTTGCACCAAGGAGGGAACCCACAAAGTTTGCTTGCCTTATGGTTGGTCCAAATTCCTGGATGAAGAATTTGCCATAAGAGGACAGACTTCTTAATCTCTATAAGTGGGTGCCAGATACCCATGAATTTCATGTCCCACCGAAGCCGCGTCCAAGACAGGCACCACTTCTTGTTGAGGCTTATCTGGAGGTCAGTCGTTTCTTTGATGTTCGGGATTTTGAGTAGGCTATTTCCATTGTGCCATTTGAGACCACGCGCGTTCGGTGTGTCGTGTCCCATGAGAAGGCGCGTCTTGTGACGATCCCATGCGAGGCATCTGCTTTGCAGAGTGTTCCATTCTTCGTAGGAGATGTTTATGCTAGGGTCAATATCCTCGAAGTTGATCCAGCTGTTGGTGTCATGTTTCCAGAGGTGTTTCCATTTTTTGAATCCTTTATTCCATAATTTCTTGGCATTTTGAATGTTCCACGGCTCCACACTCCGGATGCCATGAATCGGAAACCAGATAGAGTCGTTTTGTCTGATTCCGGCCGCCCACTTCCAGTCTTCACTAATCCTAGTGAAGCTTTTGACTTTATTCCAGCCCTTCCAAAGGGAGCACACGAGATTAGAGCCTTTCGGGAAGACGGGGATCGGGGAGAAAATCAGAGTCATGATGTCGAGATTCTTCCAGTTCGGGCACCCCATGAGGGCCAACTCATGCTTGTTTCTGAAGATCAGCTTGGCCCACGAGGCCTCCCTATTGCACCAAGCCTTAATCATCCATTTGGCTGCCAGTTTGTTGGCCATACACCCAATGTCCAGGATACCCAGCCCCCCGCTATCTCTAGGGCTAGTGCAGATGGCCCATTTGATTTTAGGCACCCCCCTTCTGTTATGATCGCCCGTCCAAAGAAAGTTTCTACAAATACTATTCAGTTTGGACAGGCCTTGCTCGTTCGGTCTCCAGCAGGAAAGGAAATAGATGGTAGAGGAGAGGAGGAACGTGTTGATAACCATCGCACGTCCAGCGAGATTGATTTGCATACCTTTCCAATAGTTGAGCTTGTTTTCAAGTTTGGCAAGCACCCAGTTCCATCGCTGCTCCATAGAGACGCCAAACCCCAGGGGGATTCCAAGAAGTCGAAAGATTTGGCCCTGCGGAATGATTTGACAGCCATGGTCAATGAGAAGGCCAGGATGATGTCCCACAATAGCCCTGAAGGCGGTCTTAGAGTGGTTGATTTTGGATCCAGAGGCATCACAGAAGGTAGCAAGACACCTCCAGAAAGTCTCCAGGCTAGTATTATCATTGTGAACGAATGCGTTCATATCATCAGCAAACAGTCTCATGATGATTTGACCGTGGTCTTGAGGCAGCCGGAGGCCTTTGATATTGCCAGCCTCAACATGATGTGCCACAGGTCTGCTCAGCCCCTCAGTGGTGACGGCAAAAAGGAGGGGGGCCAGAGGGCACCCTTGTCTAATAGACCTTTTAAGATGGATCGCCTTCGAAAGTTTGCCGTTAACGTTAATTTGGGTCGTTGCGTTTCCAAGAAGGGTCGCGATCATCTTGGTGAATTTCTGACTACATCCGAGATCTTGAAGCGACTGCAGAATATAGTCCCATTCTAGCCTGTCGTAGGCTTTGTCAAAATCGATCTTAAGGAAGACCACATCTTGATTAGACTCATTTGCAAATTGAATACCTTCCCAAATATCCATAATGGTTTCTAGGATAGACCTGCCTTTGATGAAACCTTTTTGGTCCTCACTAAGCCAAGATCTCAGGTGGCACGAGAGTCTGTTGGCGATGACTTTGGCGATGATCTTGTATCCTGTTTGGAGCATCGTAATAGGCCGCCAATTCTCGATTCTGTTCTTTTCCCCTTTCTTGTGTATCAACTTGATAATTCCATTATTTAGACAAGAAGGGAGAGCACCAAACGTTAGCGCTTCTTGCCAAACCATCCGAAGAGGGGTGGCAACCACTAGCTTGAAGGATTTAAAGAACTCGTTAGTGAGTCCGTCGGGTCCCGGGCTTTTACCGAGAGGGAGGGCATCAATGACCTCAATGATTTCTGATTCAGAGAGAGGAGCATGGAGCAGGGAGTGGAGGTTGGGTGGAATCCTCCGGGGGGAAACCCTAGAGATGGTAGCCATACAGTCCCTTCTATGGTGGGAGAGGGGGTTCGAGGTTCCCAGGAGTCTCGTGAAGTGCCCTTCGATGATGCCCAAATTATCTTCTTCCGAATTGCATACATTGCCAAGAGGATCTAGCAGTAGGGGAATCGAATCTCTGTTGTGTTTCCTTTTAAGGATACGGCACATCTCTTTGGTGGGTTTGTCGGCTTTGCCAGCCCACCACTCCTTGAAGAAGATTTGCAAGTTTTTCCTTTGTATTTCTTCCTCGTATCTCAACACTGCTCTGATTTTTTACATACGCATTTTCGCTTGTAGAAACATTTTCGCTCGTGAAGGTGATGAATGCCTCGGGGCCTTCAATGGTCTCCATAGAAGAAAACTGCCAAGCTTTGTGTCCACTCTACATAAGTGTTGGTGCACGACAACCATCAATTGATGTTTTGGACAAAGGTTTGAAGTCCAAGGATGAAGAAAAGACCAATATATGAAGCTTGAAGCTAGTGCATGATCAAAGAATGAAGTCTTGTATATACATGTACACTAGACATGTAATTAACTCACTTATACCTTTGTTATGGTTAAGAGTTTAAACATATATGCCTATATATACAAGTAGAAAGTCGGGGCATAAATGAGAGATGATGAATGATAAGTTTTAGAAATCATTAGATACTTTAGAAGTGAAGAGAATATGTCTCATCAATTAGATGTAATGTTTTCCTGAAAAGAAGAAAAATTGCATCGGATATTTTGCTCAATGCTCCTTTTGTGTTTATCATTTGTTAAATGCTTTTGTACAAGTCTAAGTCTACAGTTAAGAGACCTCTGTACAAATTTTGAGATTCTAATTGTGATCAGGTTGAGAGAATTGAGAGTAGGAACATTTATGTGTGTAAATGTGAAGAAGAGAAGACTGCAGCAGGTACAAATTCGATGATAATGTTTTGGTTAGTTCTCCTTACATAGTGTAATGTTTTAAGCAAGCAAGCACTCATTCTTGAAGTAGGAAGGTAAGCTAGCTATGGCTAAATGCATTTGAATAAATGGGTTCTAGTTAAATAGAACTATTCATAAGAAGTTGCAGGTATCAAAGTCGAGTGTACAGAAGTACAACTTTAGACATAGGTGAATTGTTTGGAGTAAATCTCAAGATTTACCAAACCTTATGAGAAATTTTAACTTGAAGAAGGTACTTAGACACTAGCCAACATCTCATACAAAGTCTCATTGAAAATTTTACACATTTGATCACTCAATGAGTGAGTTAAATGCAGTAGAATTTTGTGAACAGTCACTCTCTTCAGAGTTAGTGCAAAGATTGATAATCTGGTATTAATCTTCCAAAATTGGTTGAGCTTTTGAGTTGTTCTTGATATAGAGGTACTCTACATCAAGGATAACGTATTCTTTTGGAGATTAACACTCTCCATCAGTGGTATCAGAGCACGAATCATCAAAATTGAAGAGAGGAGGATCCTCACTATTGCACTTATACAGAAAACAACCTTTGAAGATTCAAAAGGTGAAAGTTTGAAGTGAAAGCTAGAGAAGGAAGTCTAAAGCTATCAAGAAGATCAAAAGGAACTACATTCGAAGTAAGGGTACACTTATTCCTCACAAAGGTTAAAGAATTTAATACATAGGTGCAAAAAAGATGGGAGATTCTCTTTGGATAGAGAAATTGGATAGAGAAAACTATCTTGCTTGGTCTACGAGGATGGAAGCTCATGGTATGAGCAAAGACCTGATAGAATATATCACACGTGAAAAAGAAAAACTCAAATTCAGAGATCCTAGCATTCCAACTACGGATGAACTCTCAGATTTGAAGACATGGATGAAGAAGGATGCTCAAGCTAGGAGCATTATCTACATGGGAGTCAATGATTACTTGCTACCTCATATTAGAGGACTTGAAAGTGCAAGTGACATATGGAATGCTTTGGAAGAACATTTACAAAACACCACAAAGTCAAGGAAGACATCCTTATGGGCACAATTTACCACATTCAAGAAGAAGGCTTCTCAATCCATTTTTGATTATGTATCAAGGATGAAAGACATTGCAGATGCATTAGGAGCAGTTGATGAAGATAATGAAGATGATAGATTGGTAAGGCAAATTCCTATAGGTTTAAGAGGAGCTGAGAAATGGAAGCCATTCATTTTATCCATTGAATTGTCACTAGATCATTTGACTCTTGATTTCAATACGTTTCTAGGACATATGCCAGCCCTTGAGCAGGATGTCAAAGGTGATGTTGATAAAAGTACAGATCAAGCAATGTATTCAAAGGACAAGAAGAAGTTTAACAAAGGCAAGCAACAATTGAATGAAGAAGAAGGTACAACTAGCCAAGCTAACTTCCAAAGAGGAAGAGGTGGTGGCAAAGGAAGAGGAAGAGGCAGAAGCAATCAAGATGGTGCGAAAGCTTGCTAGATTTGTGGTAAGACTAATCATTTAGCTCATGATTGTTGGCATAATATTCAGAATGGTGGATGATATAATAAGAACTTTAATTCAAGAGGAAGAGGTAATAGAAATACATTTCAATGAAAGAGGTATTAAGGATATGCTTAACATGGCTCAGTGCTTGGATTACCTAATGTTGCAGGTCTTCACATGACATACAAATGTGAGTCATGTGAATTAGGTAAGGCTCATATGCAATCATATAATAAGCATGGTTTCATGTATTCAGAGAAGCTTGAATTGGTACACATAGATGTATGGGGACCATCAAAGTACTTTAGCATTAATGGTTTAGGATATTAAGTGATTTATGTTGATGATGCTACCAGGTGGATCACCATATATGTGATCAAAGATTAATCAGAGGTGTTCAATACATTTAAACATTATCATGCGTATGTAGAGAGAATCATAGGTCAAAACTTGAAGAGACTAAGGTCAGATGGATGGGGAAAGTATTTCTCTAATGATTTTAGTGAATACTTCTGGAATGCAGGTATAAAAAGGGAAGTTACTTGCAGGTATTCTCCTCACGAAAATCGTGTAGCATAAAGAATACATAGAACTCTTTTTGAGTTTGCAAGATCAATGATGAAGGAGAAAAATTATCCCAATTATTTGTGGGCTGAGGCTCTAAATACAGCCACATGCTTGGTTAATAGGCTACCATGTAAAGCTTTGCATGGTATGACACCATAGGAAGCTTGGTGGGGTTAGAGACCTACCTTAGATCATTGCAAAGTATTTGGATGTTTGGGTTATGCATATGTGCCATCTCAGTTGAGGCATAAATTGGAACCTAGAGCTGAAAAGTATGTGTTCATTGGCTATGATGATAAGCACATGGGTTATAGGTTGTGGAGACCATCCACAAAACAATTCCTCGTGTCAAAAGATATTACATTTGATGAGCAAGGTACTTGGCATGCAGGAACAATTAATATTCATGTAGGTGATGAAGAAACTTTGAATAAGAAGAAAGGCAAATCAAAGGTTCAAATATTTGATGAAGAAGAGAACAATGAAGCACAAGTTGAAGTTGAAGAAATGTGAAGGTTTGATCCACAATGTGATGAACCAGAAACTTCACGAAGTGGAGAACTCAAAAGGTCATCAAGGCATAAATGGCAACCTATAAGGTATAGTTATGGCTCTTGTTTTTTTTACTACTACAGATTATGCTTACATGGTAAAAGCAGAGGAAGACCCTTCTACATATGAAGAGGCAAAAGGTAAGGAAAATTGGAAGAAAGCTATGCACGAAGAGCATGATGCATTAATGGAGAATGAGACATGGCATTTGGATCCCAAACCAAATAGTCAGAAGATCATTGGATGAAAATGGGTCTACAAGACAAAGAGGTATGCATATGGAAGTGTGTCTAGATATAAAACTAGACTTGTTGTGAAAGGGTATGCTCAGACATATGGTGTAGATTATGATGAGACTTATGGTCCGGTGGCAAAGATGACAACCATAAGGACTCTCATAGCTATTGCTCCATGTAAAAGTTGGAAGATATGTGAATTAGATGTGAAGAATGCATTTCTAAATGGTTACATTTGAGATGATGTTTTCATGGAGCAACTAGAAGGTTTCAATGATGAAAGGTATCCAAAATATGTATGTAAGCTCAAGAGATCTTTGTATGGTTTGAAGCAGGCCCCAAGGGCATGGAATTATAGACTTTTGAAGTCCTTGAAGGAGCTTGGTTTCCAAGTGTGTAAAGCAGATAGTAGATTTCTTGTTAAAGCAAGTGATGATGGGTTCATTTACATATGCATATATGTTGATGACATAATTCTTACAAGTTTAGATGAGAAGAGCATACAAGGTGTTAAGAAGCAAATGGAGAAAGAATTCAAGATCAGTGACTTGGGAGATTTGTCATATTTCTTGGGCATAGAGATTTCATATACCCAACATGGAGTATATGTAACTCAAGTAAGGTATTTGAAGAACTTGCTAATCAAGTTTAAAATGGAAGATTACAAGGTCGCACCTACTCCAATGGAGGTGAATCACAAATTGAGAAGATATGGAGGAGAAGAATTCAAGGACTTGAAGCTATATCAAATTCTGGTTGGTTCTTTAATCTATGTTACATTAACTAGGCCTGATATTGTCATATGCCGTTGGAGTGTTGTCTCAATTCATGCACTATCCTAGGAAAGAACATTCGATTCCAGGATAAAGGGTGTTAAGATACATTAAGGGTACACTCAAAGAAGGTTTGTATTATGGTTTCACATCAGATACAAACATCAAGATATATAGTGATACAGATTGGACAGATAATCCTGATGATAGGAGATCAACCTATGGGTAGTTATGTTATGTGGGAGACAAGCTAATTTCTTGGTGTTCTAAAAAGAAACATACAATTGCTTTGTCGTCCACAGAAGTAGAGCATAAAGGGATGGTTGAAGCTACAAAAGTTTTTGGACAAAGTTTTGAAGTCAAAGGATGAAGCAAAGACCAATATATGAAGCTTGAAGTTAGTGCATGATCAGAGAATGAAGTCTTGTATATACATGTACACTAGACTTGTACTTAACTCACGTATACCTTTGTTGTGGTTAAGGGTTTGTACATATATGCCTATATATACAAGTAGAAAATCGGAACATAAATGAGAGATGATGAATTATAAGTTTTGGAAGTCATTAGATACTTTAGAAGTGAATAGAATATGTCTCATCAATCAGATGTAATGTTTACTTGAGTACAAGAAACATTGCACCCGATATTTTGCTCAATGCTCCTTCTGTGTTTATCATTTTGTGAAATACTTCTATACAAGTCTAGTTGTTTATATGAGAGACTCTTGTACAAATTTTTAGATTCTAATTGTGATCAAGTTGAGAGAATTGAGAGTAGTAACATTTACATGTGTAAATGTGAAGAAGAGAAGACTGTAACAAGTGCAAATTTGATGATAATGTTTTGGTCAGTTCTCCTTCCAAAGTGTAAGATTTTGAAAAAGAAAGCATTCATTCTTTAATTTGGAAGGTAAGCTACATATGCCTTAATGCATTTGAATAAATGGGTTCTAATTTAAGAGAACTATGCATTAGAAGATGCAGGTATAAAAATCGAGTGTACAAAAGTATAGTTTTAGACATAGGTGAATTGTTTGGATTAAATCTCAAGATTTACTAAACCTTTTGAGAAAGTTTAAGTTGGGGAAGGTGCTCAAACACTAGAAGAGACAACATACAAAATTTCAATGAAAACGTTACACATCTAGTCACTCAATGAGTGAATTAAATGCAGCAAACGTTTCTAGATAGTCACTCTCTTCATAGTTAGTGCAAAGATTGATAATCTGGTATTGATCTTCCAAAATTGGTTGAGGTTTTGAGTTGTTCCTAATATAGAGGTACTCTAATATCAAGGATAACATGTTCTTTTGGAGCTTAACACTCTCCATCAATAATTTATTCTAATCATTCAAGTAATATGAAGGCTATTTAGAGAAGAACAAAACAAGGAACTATATAGCTTATTTTTATATGAATAGTAAATCCATGCTTAATATTTTTTCCATCAGCTTGTGAATAGTTAAAGTACCTATTTGCATTATGAAGATAAGCTTTCAGACTACAATACAAACATTTCATAAAACATTCTCTCATTACGTTAAATAGCTTCCACAATCTCTAGAGGAGGTGAACTATCTTAATTTTACATATCTATACGTCTGAATTATTTTCATCTCAATACAAACTTCATGTGATACATCTCTTTCACAAGCCTTTATTTCCTCTCTTATATTAAAAAGATCCTTTTCTTTATCGAAGAACATATGAAAGTAAGTTAGACCAATCATGTACCTTCATGTTTTCTCTAATTTATTGTGTCGTATAGATTTGCAGTTTTTATTTTCTTTATCACAATGGAAATTGTTTTCCTCAAATACCCTACTTCTGTTAATGCAAGATTCTAGACAATATTATCCACCTTATAAAAGTTGAGAGAGGGTGTAATGTGAATAATATTATACCCCTTTAAATATGTTCATTTGGGGTCGGAGAACATCTCTAAAGTCTACTTGCCTTTAAAATAATTACTAATTTTTTTATAGTACTAGTGAACTATCACATAGTTATCAAGTCCTGAATTATATCTTCATTGAGTTCTACAAAACATTCAATGGAAAATGGTTGCAAAGCAAGTCACAACACCTCATGAAGATGTAGCTCCATTGCACAACATGTTCTGCTTGTCTGTCGCAGATCTTTTAGTGTCTATCATGCCAAGCCTCCCCTCATTTATCATGGCCTCTCCCTCCCTGTCTATTGTACCCTCTCCCCCATCTACCATGCTTGCCTGAAAGTGAGAGATAGAAGTAAGAGGGCCCTAAAATTCACGAACACATCTTGCACCCTCGTTAGAGAAAGTAAACGTCTTCCAAAATTTGGAAAAGGAGATCAACATATTAGATTACTCGAGTGAAATAAATAATCCGCAATCAAAAAAGGAGACCATAGACAACCATGATGTAAGGAAACACAACTCACAAGAAGGAAAAAATAATGAAGATAAACCTTATTTTAGAAAATTGATTATTGGGTCAATGATTCCTAATGAGGTCCCTAGCTGTTACACAAAGATTGTTTCAAAGAAAGGCAAGCTGCAAGCTGGGTCTCCGTGGAGGAGCCCAATCAAGGGATGTCTTGCAAACCAAGTACAATCGATTTCAAGAAAAACAAATGAGCTAAAAAAAAAGAGGGACAAGTCCCAAACCAAGTGTGACATGAGATGTGGAAAACAATTGTCGTTTCCTTCAATACACGGGGATTCTTTGACCGTGCTAGATCAAACATGTTTGGACATTTGATCTCAGATAAGAATATCAACTCCAATTCCGTATTTCTACAAGAGGTCAAAATTGACAGTGCTCATCACTTAAGAGTATTTCAACCTCTCATGTCTAGCAATTCACTTATCACAAGGGGGAGTGGTGGTGCATCTCTCGGCAGTAGCAAAACTTGCATGATTGCTTGGTTGAATCTATCCTAGATTTGAGCCATTGATGGATTTTTGCTTCTTTTAGGGGCCCTCTCTTGCTCATGAGTGCATAATTGTATGAACTAAATCTTGACATAGATCGTCTTTACCTCACGTGAAGTGGACTCTCTACGAGTGGAATGATGTGTGAGGACTTTAATATGGTGGAAATGCCCACTTATAGGTGGGGTCCAAAGGCTCATATTATTGATGGTCTTGAGAAAAATGTGTAGCACTAGGTCAAGATCCATCATAGGTTGGTGTAATTCAAACATCCGCATGGTTTCCCTTGGTCAAGCCTCTAGTCAAGATTCTAACTGCATAGATCTAAACTTGATAGATGCTATATATCCCAGAGTATCATTGATAATTTGGGCCACAATTCCCTCTTGCAAGGAACTTGTGCTTTTTTACCATTATGTGATGCTTATGGCCATTCCACCTTTTAGGAACTTGTGCTTTTTTACCATTATGTGATGCTTATGGCCATTCCACCTTTTAGACATCAGAAAACTCTATGGTTACATGTTGGGCCCCTTGTCCTCTCTCTTGCTTTCATCCACAAACAGATATTCTTGGTTGGACCAAGGTGTTTAGCATCTTGGGTTCACCTACTAAATGTTGGAGAATAGTTGTTAGGTGATGCCTCTACATTCTATATAGAGATCGTAAGGAGATCCAAAACATTTAGCATGTGGGAAGGGAGGATCTTTATCGTAGGCTCAAGGGATTGAAAGTAGAAGTGAATAAAGGAAGAACCTAACTTTAGAATGGCCTTAGAAAAACTACAAAAAGCTGAGATATGAAGAATAGACCCAGAGAAAGAAGCTTAAAATTTATTTTAATGTCTGATCAGTACATAGTTTTTGCTAACCCGATGAAAGAAACATGTAAAATCCTAGAAAGGAAACATCTCAAGGATGTTATTCTGCACATGATGGAAAAACACGGGTTGGACTATACAATCAACAAAGAGAACTTGGGCTGCATCACAAATCATTTCACTAAAGAACACATACAAAGAAAGGAACTTCAAATCTATTATAAAACTTGGTGGGTACGTAGAATTTGATAGATTGACAAACGAAATGTGTAACATCCTACAAAAGAAGCAACTAAAGGAGGTTATTCTACACACGATGGACCTACATGGGTTGGATTATACCATCAAGAAAGAGAATGTGAGCTGCATTGCAAATCATTTCACTCAACTCTTAAGGGTCTCCAGTCCGCTATGTATATGAATGTTGATTGCATGTCATTCATCTCTTATTTTAGGAAAACAAAAAGTCCCAAACAATGTAAACAATCTTATGTAGGCCCCCATCTCGGAGAGAGAATGCCTCGCAATTGATTTGCTACCTACAAGAAAGAGTTTGAGTATGAAGAGGCTGACCAACAAATTCTTGAAGCTCTTCAAAAGTGTTTTGTTGAGCCCTAGTTTACCTAGTATGGAATGAAGCTATGCAATTTGGTGCTTTTCGCAATAAGGATCTCAATGAAGGGTGAAAAAGCTAATTCACTAAAAGGAGAGAGAAATAAATATCCAAAATTTGCAGTAGATCACTAATCTACATATGCATTTTAAATCTTTTTTTTTTAATATAAAAGAAGTTCGGCATTAGCCTACTCTCCCGAACTTGAATTAAATAAAGAAATGTACAAGAGAAGGGGACTAGTGCCCACGGGACCCCCCCAAATCCCACAAAGCAGGGGAAGCTTTTACAAAGCTAAGATCGCATTACAAAGAAGGTTAATCACCCTCTCATTACCCTCATGTGGGGCCCGCTTGGGTTTAAACTTGTTATTGATCAAAAGGAGAACTTGATGATGCCTGAAGGGGGGGAGATTTCTTAGAGTTAACGATCTTTTTCCAAGGAGGAACAATG
This sequence comes from Ceratopteris richardii, assembly GCA_020310875.1. NCBI lineage: Eukaryota > Viridiplantae > Streptophyta > Polypodiopsida > Polypodiales > Pteridaceae > Ceratopteris > Ceratopteris richardii. Next base: position 8,444,234 of record CM035434.1, read on the forward strand.
ATTTCTCAATTGACCACTCTTTGGGGGAGTCGCCGAAGTTAAAAGCAAATCTTTCCCTCCAGATTTTCCATAGGACCTCCCCTCTAATGGCGTTCTAGAGAGTCCTGGAGCAGCCGATCGCTTCTCTCAGTAGGGCTTGCTTCCAACTGAGATGTATTTGAAGTCTAAGTTTCTTTCCAACCATCTACCAGAGTCTGTTGGAGTTGGGGCAGGTAAAGAAGATGTGTGGAACATCTTTGATAGACCGGTAGCAACGTTTGCACTAGGGAGGAATCCCACAAAATTTGCTAGCCTTAAGGTTGGTCCAGATTCCATGATGAAGAATTTGCCATAAGAGGACATACTTTTTTATTTCTATGAGGGGGTGCCAAATAGCCATGAACCTCATGTCCCACCGAAGCCGCGTCCATGAGAGGCACCACTTGTTGAGGTTAACCTGATAGTCAATCGTTTCTTTGATGTTCGGGATTTTTGATAGGCTATTCCCATTGTGCCATTTAAAACCAAGCGAGCTCGACATGTCGTGTTCCATGAGAAGGCAAACTTTGTGGCAGTCCCAGACGAGACATCGCTTTGCAAAGTGTTCCATTCTTCGTACGAAATGTTGACGGTAGGGTCAATATCCTCAAAGTTGATCCATCAGTTGGTGTCTTGTTTCCAGAGATGCTTCCATTTTTTGAAGCCTTTGTTCCATAACTTCTTGGCATTTTGAATGTTCCAAGATTCCACACTCCGGATGCCATGGATTGGAAACCAGATAGAGTCGTTTTGTCTGATATTGGCTGCCCACTTCTAGTCTTCACTTATTTTTGTGTAGCTTTTGACTTTATTCCAACTCTTCCGCAGGGAGCACACAAGATTTGAGCCTTTCCGAAAGATGAGGATCAGGGAAAACAGCAAGGTCAAGATGTCAAGATTCTTCCAATTTGGGAAACCCATGAGAGCCAACTCATTCTTGTGTCTGAAGATCAACTTGTCCCACTAGGCTAATCATCCATTTGGCCGCCAGTTTGTTAGCCATGCACCCAATGTCCAGGATACCAAGGGCCCCACTATCTCTATGGCTGGTGCAGATGGACCACTTGATTTTAGGCACCCCCCTCCTATTGTGGTCACCCGTCCAAAGGAAGTTTCTACAAATACTATCCAGTTTGGACAGATCTTGCTCTTTCGGTCTCCAACAAGAAAGGAAATAAATGGTATGAGATAAAGAGGAACGTGTTGATACCCATAGCATGACCAGCAAGATTGATTTGCATACCTCTCCAATAGTTAAGCTTGTTTTCGAGTTTGGCCAGTACCCAGTTCCACCACTGTTCCATAGAGACACCAAACCCCAAGGGAATCCCAAGAAGCCGAAAAATTTGGCCTTGCGGAATGACTTGACATCCATGATCGATGAGAAGGTCGGGCTGTGATCCAACAATAGCTCTGAAGGCGGTCTTAGAGTGGTTGATTGTGGATCCAGAGGCTTCACAAAAAGTATCCAGACACCTCCAGAACATCTCCAGGCTGGTACTATCATTGTGAACAAACACATTCATATCATCGGCAAAAAGTCCCATGGTGATCTGGCCATGGTCATGAGGCAAACAGAGACCTTCGATATTACGATCATCCACCTGATGTTCCACCAGCCTGCTAAGCCCTTCCATTGCAATGGCAAAGAGAAGGGGATCCAATGGGCACCCTTGTCTAATAGATCTTCTAAGTTTGATCACCTTTGAAAGTTTGCCATTAATGTTAATTTGGGTCGATGCGTTTCCGAGAAGGGTCACGATCATCTTGGTGAATTTTTTACTACATCCAAGATCTTGAAGCAACTGTAGAATATAGTCCCATTCCAGCCTATCATAGGCTTTATCAAAGTCGATCTTGAGGAAGACCATATATTGTTTAGACTCATTTGCAAAGTAAGACCTTCCCAGATATCTATAATGGTTTCCAAAATTGACCTACCTTTGATGAAACATTTTGGTCCTCGCTTAACAATGCTCTTAAATGGCTAGAGATTCTGTTGGCAATGACTTTGGCAATGATCTTGTATCCCGTTTGGAGCATCGTGATAGGACGCCAGCTCTCTATTCTGCTCTTTTCCCCTTTTTTGTGTATTAACTTGATAATGCCATTCTTGAGACAAGATGGAAGCATGCCAAACTTGAGCACCTCTTGCCAAACCAGATGAAGAGGGGTGGCAACCACCAACTTGAAGGATTTAAATAACTCATTAGTGAGCCTGTCGAGTCCCACGCTGTCGTCGGGATCTTGCGTGCATAGGGGAACACACAAGATGCCAAGAAAATATCTCACTTTGAAGGATGTCAGTAGCTAGGAGATCTATTAGGTCTTAAGTTCAATAAAATTCCTCAGATTCTGAATAACCTTTAATTGTTTTTGAGCCAATATTTCCCTTGGACATGTAGGACCCTCCTAAATCATGTAAGATTCTCACTATATTTTATAAAAAAACTTGCATAGAAGCATTCAACTCAACGTTAGTTTATGTATATTTTTATTACCAGACTAAAGAGTCGGGAACTTTCATTTAATCAGTTGAGTATGAGTTTCCTCAATGCGGCATTTTGCAATACAAATCATTTACTGTAAACTGAGGAAGAGCATAGCAAGGAAGTTCCGAATTTAACTAACTTTTTGATGGAATAACAGCCTATAGGATCACTTACACAAAGCGTAAGAATGTGTGCCATAAGCAAGAACGTATACAGATGTTTAATCTAAAAAAACCAAAAGCAGGTTTACTCAAACTGTTATCATTTCGAATTCAAACAAAAGTAGTAGAATTAAATCTGGCACATGAACATTGATATGACGTGATAATATGTTCGGAAACAGTTTCCCTTTTGTATGCAGAGTCCATAAACTGAACTCTATCAAGACTTAATAAGACATGCATAAGACCTTTAGAAGATTAAGCTCTTAATTTTGTTATGAACTCGTGTTGTATCCAATGCAATTCCTTTGCAAATCATCCAAACAGGCAGAGGATCACCATTTTCCCACTCAAACAAACATGCAACTCTCGTATCCGTATGAGTCATACGAAATCAGAGTAAAGCAGAAAATTGCGATGTATTTTCTAATTGCTACTTTAGTGATAATCCTAAGAACCCTTCTGTACACATGCGTGCCCGGCCTTTTCTCGTAGGTCCTTATGACAATAACACTTAGAGTTTCCTTTCAGAAGGACAGCCCTTCAACCTAGCACATCCTACCTTTATCATTCTCTCTCTCTCTCTCTCTCTCTCTCTCTCTCTCTCTCTCTCTCTCTCTCTCTCTCTCTCTCTGTGTGTTAATGCGAAGGTGCTGGTAATTGTTATACTTAATTCCTCCAAGCTTTCATAAACCTGTTATCTTCTAAGAACACGTATTTCTCTTTTCAGCTAGTCTTCCTGTTCAATCATTTGATCACTGAGGAGATTTGAAATCCATGAGTCAAAGGAACACTCAACGCAGTTGTTAGCTTGTAGGACCGTGATGAAAATCATCTACGGTAGCTTTACAGCAGTGGAACAAATGGAACCCAATCAGCATAACAGTGATGAAAATGAACGCTAAATTGCCTAATCCCTTATTGGATGGGTACTACTCTTCCCAACCTATAACCAAGGGCCTTGGGACGTTGAAGAACAGCAATACTATGTGCTCAGCAACCTAACCACACAAAGCTAGCTAGTGGCAGCAGAAAAGAAGGAGGAGGCTCTGATTTGCGCTGACACAGTCTTCCCTCCACTGTACTCATCAAGTTTCACTACTGAACATTTCTACAATACACATTTTCTACACCTACAATCCTACACTGTCTTACAAATATGAAGCCGAAGAAGTGAGAAAAAAAACCAAACAAAAAAAATCTTTTACTTTTTATCTTATGATATATAAACCAAGACAGAACTGTCGCCTGGAACACACCAATGTTTTAAACAAAAAAAAAAAAATTCAAATATAGAACACTTCTGTGAGTCTAACCTGATTAGATTTGAACAAAGTAGATATACAGTTTACTCCAATTGCAGTGTTCAACCTCACTTATTTCTGAATTATTCCTTTAACCGACAGTTTCATGTTCTCAAATGTCGGAACAGCCAAAGCAAAGCTCATAACAGAGGCGGTAAATATGCAAGAAGCATATAGATATCATCAGTTCTACATGAAGCCTTAACAACACATTAACGAATCTTTATGCGCACATTACTACAGAAAAAGAACAAACTTCAATTCCCATAACACTTCAGGTTAATCAATTGGGAACCATTTACAGAAATTTGTTCATTACAATATCTTGACCTTTACACTGCTTCGACGTTTTTGCTCAGTGTTACCATCACATTCTTTATTATTGTCTCAAGTTGTCGGCTCTGCACACATGAATTATTTGCGCTCCTTCCTCTTGAACCTCATAGCCTTCTGTGGGTTTCTACATCAATCAACGAAGATCCTTCTAGTAAGACAACAAGCCGTCTTCATTATCCGATTCTGCAACAGCGAGTCGACCCCTTTTTGTTCACCACAGCTACGCACTTATTTTACATATGACGACAGACGTTCTCCATAACTTGCCACTATCATGGATGAGCTCCGAGCAGTTTTGTGCGTACGCAATACCTGCCTCTTCTAGTATCCACCAGTACCTGCCTAAAAAAACTAGAGAGAGCACCGAATGCCTCCACTCCTGTATATGAAGCCGACTCTCCCCCCGAACAGCCATACCAAAATGAGGCCCTCATTTAGCGCAATTAGCCTCCTTCTTTTCCTCCCCTTCTTGATTTGGTGCCCTTCCCTTTTTTTTTTGAAAAGACCTCCCTTTGGAAATACCGAATACAATTTATCTCCAGCACTTCGGATATACTTGCTCTCTATATAGCCTGAGGATCGAATCTTTGATCCTTTCACCCCACTTATTGCATATCTTTTGGAGATGTTATCCTGGTACATCAGCATGTAATCACCTTTCTTAAGGTCACAAAGCCTTACAAAATCACTTGTATTCTCCAGTAAATACATTCTGCTCCTATTATTGGGCCAAAATCTGTAGCGCATATTCCAAACTCTAGTAGAATTCATATCCTCCACAACGAGATTTACTCCATCTCTTAGCTCAAGAGGAGGTAGGCAAGTTTCAATAGCCTTCTTGGGCAAAACGACTCTCCCCAAGCTTCCCACATCACTCTGCCTCAATTCTTTGTGAAATAAGAGCCTCAAATCCCTCTATGATAATCTGCTGGCACCTCCTTGGCAACATCGCGGGCGTCATTGACAAATTTTATCTCATCTTTTAAGACGCTCCATGACTACATCTCATTTTCATCACTTTCATTGCTGCCCCAGGCTGAAATATCTACGGTCCTCTCTTCTCATATGAAAGAAAATGGTCAGTCAAAACAATGTTTTCATGGAGAAAGAATCTCCACGATAGCGCTTTTACTAGAAGGGAGGGCATCAATGACCTCAATGATTTTTGCTTCTGAGATAGGGGCATCAAGCAGGGAACGAAGGTTGAGCGGTATCCTATGGGGAGAAACCCTAGATATGGCTACCATGCAGTCCCTTCTATGGTGGGAGAGGGGGTTCGAGGTCCCCAGGAGTCTCGTGAAGTGCCCTTCAATAGTCCCAAAATTATCTTCTTCCGTATTACATACATTGCCATTCTAGTCTAGCAATAAGGGGATCGATTCTCTGTAATGTTTCCTTTTAAGGATACGACACATATCTTTGGTGGGTTTGTCCGCTTTGCTAGCCCACCACTCCTTGAAGAAAATTTGCAAATTTTTCCTTTGTGTTTCTTCCTCCTATCTCAGCAGTGCTCTGATTTTTTGAAGACCTTTCTCGGATTAAGATTTTCCTTTGTTCACTTCCTCCTCGAGCCTCCAGAGTAGATGACATAGAGCTTCTCTACGAGCCCGCCGCACAATCTCGAGCATCTTCTTGGATCTATTCATGATCTATCGTGACTTATCGACCGCACTTCTCCAGCACTTGGCTGGGGACAAGCCGGAGGCGAATGTTGAAGATAAATGTACAAGCTCATTTTCATATGATCCATGCTTGGATAAATTTACCAAATATAAAGATAAAGGAAGAGTAGAGGAAAAAAGGAAAAAATAATAAAAGATAAATTCTAGTCAAAACTTCATGATGAGTAAGAGATACAATATCTTGCCTTGTAGTTAGTAGCATGTAGTGGAGAAAGTGGTGAGTTAAGAAGAAGGCACAAACTTCTTCACATGCTCATTGGTTATAAAAGTGAAGTGGGAGCACATTCAAAACAAGGAGAGAAAGAGGCAAGAGCTCCCAGTAGTCGGATCTAGCCATTTTGTCATTTTGGTTTTCCCTTAGACTCCTTCCAGCCGCACGTCAGTTTGTAAACAGCTCTGTTGCAGAGCTCATATCTCAGTGCATATGTAACCATTTTGTGCGTTTAAACATTCATTGGAAAGCTTATCTTGTGTACTTTATGCATATCAAATATCTCTTTGAAAGCTTATGTAATTTGTGAGATATCAGTGCATAAGTGAAGTCCAGGTTTTTAGTATACCTGTGTAGATAGGTAGTCTATTTTGGTCAGTTCAGTTTCCCAATCAAAACATATCCAAATCACATGATTTTTGTCTTGTTGGAAAGCCCTTGGCATCTACTTTTAGTGTCTCAAATACATCATTCAGATCATTCATAGTCTATGAGATATGTGTCATAGTGTACTTATGTGTGCAGGTGGTCTATCTTGATGAGTTGAGTTTCCTGATCAAAACTCATCCAAATTACTTGATTTTTAGCTTGTTGGAAAGCTATTTGTGTCTATGTTCTCTATACCAAATATCGTTCTCAAAGGATATATATTCAGAGAGCTATCAGTCCGAGAGTGAAGCTCAGTTCTTCAGTATACCTGTGTGGACAGGTAGTTCATCTTTGACAGTTGTGTTTCCTAATCAAATTTGTCCAAATTAAGTCATTTATAGCTTGTTAGAAAGCTCTCTTTGTCTACTTTGATTGACTAAAGCATCAAGTCCATTTGAGTTTTGTGTTGAGAGCAGCAAGCTATCTAAGGTGTAGATGTTTGTCCAAGTGCTAGACATACAAGGGTTCACTACACACTTCCGTTGTGCATAGGAGAACTCATTCTCTACAGTTGGTATCAGAGCAAACTTGGTGCTGAAGCTTCATCAATAGAGCTGGAGATAAAGAAAAGCAAAAGAGGAGCTATAAAACAAGGAGGAGCTTCACAAACGCAAGAGCAAAAGGACAATAACTATTCGAGGTAACTCTCAAAGTCTTTCATACTCTTCAATGGCTGACTTGGGTCAACAAGTAGAGAAGTTGGATAAGGATAACTATCCATTGTGGAGGTTTAGAATGACCAACTACCTAATGGGCAAAGGCTTATGGGGTATTGTGAGCGGCGATGATGCTCAACCTTAAATCAATCAAGCTATGGCCATCGAAGTCCAAAGGAGGCAAGCAAAAGAATGGGAGGAGAGGAATAGGAGAGTCATGTTCCTCATTTTGCAAGTCATTACTAATGCCATGGTAGGTCATATTCAACATCTAGAGAAAGCTAAGGATGCTTGGGAAGCTCTTGAAAGAATGTTTTCAACAAATACCAAAGCTAGGAAACTTCAACTCAAGAATGAGTTGAACACAATCAAGAAAAGTTCGAGTCAATCCATAGCTGAATATACTTTGAAGATTAAGGAGCTAAGCGATGCTTTGGCTTCTATTGGCGCAACGGTTGAAGATGAAGATCTTGTGTGTTATACTCTCAATGGGTTGAGAGAAGATGAAAGATGGAAGCCTTTTATAACTTCCATTAACTTGAAAGATGTATATCCAGGTTTTGAACAACTAATTCCTCATCTTGTCACAGAAGAGCTTAGCTTTGGTGGTCCCAAAGGAAAGGATAGCCACAACCAAATGTTATATGCAGGTCGAGGCAAAGGAAGAAACTCAAGAGGAGGCTCAAGAGGAAAAGGAAGAGGTCACAACCACTCCAACTACAATCAAAACAATTCGGAAGACAACAAGGATGCATCAAATGCCAACACACAAGGAAGAGGTTGAGGTAGAAGTAGAGGAAGAGGCCGAAGCTCCTACAATTCTCATAAAGGTATAACATGCTATCATTGTGGTAAAGTAGGACACTATGCTAGTGATTGTTGGCTGAAGAATGGAAGACCAAATGGAGGCAATCAAAAGAACCAAAGCAACTATGCAAGCACCTCAAGTGAAGGAAGCAAGGACATACTACTTGCAATGAGACATGAGTATAGAAGCTCTTGTGAAGATGACAAAAAATGGTACATTGATTCAAGTTGTAGTAACCATATGTCATGCCAAGGAAGTTTGTTCACTAATCTACAAGTACCAAGTGGAAAAGGATGTGTTGAAACAGGTGATGATACTCAACACATGATTGAACATATTGGAGATATAAGGCTTGGAGATACAAGTAGAGCAAAGGTACTATCTAATGTTCTTCATGTTCCTACAATTTCCAAGAACTTGATTTCAGTAGGACAAATGGTAGAGAAGGGTTATCATGTCATATTCAATGAGAATGGGTGCTTCATAAAGAATCCAAAGGAAAGCTTCAAGGTCATTGCTCGAGGTAGAAGAGAAGGAAGGATGTTCACTTTGGATGTCCAACATCCACATGGAAAGGTCATGTACATTCAATGTGGGAATAAGAAGATTTTAGAGCTGGACTTATGGCACAAAAGAATAGGACACATCAACATTCCAAAGCTGAAGGACATGATCAAACATGAAGTGGTAAGAGGTCTTCCAAAATTTAATAGCATTGGACTACATGAGTTATGTGAAGCTTGTCAACTAGGAAAGCAAACGAGGCAGCCATTCAAGAGGAGCAATTATGTGGCTCCAAATGTCTTGGACTTGATACATAGAGATGTATGGGGACCAACCCAAGAGGCATCAATGGCTGGTAATAGATTTTTTGTCACCTTCATTGATGATCACTCAAGAAAGGTATGGCTGTTTTGTATGAAGCAAAAATCAGAGGTGTTTTCTATATTCAAAAGATTCAAAGTTGAAGTTGAAAAGGAAACAGGAAGGTCTATCAAAACCTTAAGGTCCGATGGTGGAGGAGAATACTTTTCCAAAGAATTTTCAAATTTTCTACAAGAGAATGGAATCAAAAGGCAGTTCACTTGTAGGTACACACCATAACAAAATGAAGTAGCTGAGAGGAAAAATAGGCAAATTGCTGAAATTGCAAGATGCATGCTCAACGAGATGAAGGTACCATTGTACTATTGGGCTGAAGCTACCACAACCGCCATTTACTTGATGAATAGGTGCACAACATCAAGAATACATCACTTGACTCTAGAAGAGGTATATTCCGGTAAGAAACCTAATCTTACACACCTCAAAGTGTTTGGATGTGTTTGCTTTGTTCACATTCCACAAGAAACCAAGGTCAGAAAAATGCATTTTCATTGGCTACTCGACGGAGCAAAAAGGATACAAGTGTTACAATCCTAGAACAAAGGAATTAAGAGTCTCACGAGATGTGGTCTTTGATGAACTAAGACCATGGTATGCAGATAAAGGAAAGGAAAAGATTCTTGAAGAAGATTGTGATGATTATGCAGGAACAAATCAAAGAGAAGTTCAACAATCAAGCACAAAGGATTCAGGTCCAGAGGCATCTACATCAAATGAAGAATGTTCAACATGGAGGGGGAGTCATTCTTTGTCTCCAAATTCAGCTCATAGTAGATTCAAAGAGGCAAGTGCTACTCCAAATAGTGAGGTAGATGCAAGTGAAGAAGAATATGAAAAGGTAATGACTCTGATGGTAAAGCTAAATAGGTTAAAGAAGCAACTCTCTAAAGGCAATGAAAGAAGATCTTGAAGGACAAGGTATCCAACTCAAAGGTTGAGTTATGATAGTTTTATGGCGACACATTTTGCATACATGATGCAGGTTATCAAAGACAAAGAGCCTGAGACATATGAAGAAGCTTGCACACAAAAGGAATGGAAGCAAGCTATGAAAGAGGAGATCAAAGCTCTCAAAGATAATCACACATGGGAGCTAGTGCCAAAGAAAGAAGGTATGAAGATTGTTCCAAACAAATGGGTGTTTAAAGTAAAGAGGAATGTTGATGGTTCATTAGGTAGATATAAAGCTAGATTAGTTGCCAAAGGATTTAAGCAAACAAAAGGCATAGATTATGATGAAGTTTTCAGCCCCGTTGCAAAGATGGGAACTATCAGAACCTTAATCGCAATTGGTGCGTCAAGGAGATGGCCATTATATCAACTCGACATCAAAAATGCTTTTCTTAATGGAGAACTACAAGAAGAGGTATACATGAGTCAACCGGTTGGATTTGAAGATGAAAACCATCCAGATTTTGTTTGCAGGTTGAAGAAGGCACTTTATGGCTTGAAGCAAGCACCAAGAGCATGGAATCAGAGATTGGTAGAGTATCTAACTAAGTGTAGATACAACCCAAGTAGTGCAGATCCTTCGTTGTACATGAAGAAGGAAGAAAATAGAGAGGTATATATTTGCATATATGTCGATGACCTCATCATAACAAGAAATGATGTTACAGGGATTAAAGATATCAAAAGGAAGCTTGGTAATGAGTTTAAAATTTCAGATCTTGGAGAGCTGAAATATTTTTTAGGAATTGAAGTTGTTTATGGAAAGAGTGGTAGTTACTTGATGCAAAGGAAGTACTTGTTGGATGTTCTTTTCAGATTTGGAATGAGTGAATGCAAACCACTCACTCAACCCATGGACACAAATACAAAGATTTGTTCAAATGATGGAGAACTATTGGAAGATGTAACGACATACAGAAGCATTGTAGGATCATTGATCTATGCAAACATTACAAGACCTGATTTGTCTTATGTTGTTGGTGTACTTTCTCAGTTTATGCAAGCCTCGACAAGTGAACACTTAAATTCAACCAAGAGAGTATTGAGATACATAAAGCATACAATTAATCATGCTTTGTTTTACAAGTTTGATGAAGAACTACAGGTCAAAGGCTTTAGCGATGCTGATTGGGAAGGTTCAAAGGAAGATAGAAGATCAACCTCAGGTTATGTGTTTCTGATAGGAAGCAAACCTATCACATGGAGCTCAAAGAAACAACCTACTGTTGCACTTTCATCCATGGAGGCTGAATATAGAGGATTAGCATTTTCAAAAGTAGAGGTAAAAAGGAAAAACTAATAAAAGAAAAAGTCTAGTCAAAACTTCACGATGAGTAAGAGATACAATATCTTGCCTTGTAGTTAGTAGCATGTAGTGGAGAAAGTGGTGAGTTAAGAAGAAGGCACAAACTTCTTCACATGCTCATTGGTTATAAAAGTGAAGTGGGAGCACATTCAAAACAAGGAGAGAAAGAGGCAAGAGCTCCCATTAGTCGGATCTAGCCATTTTGTCAATTTGGTTTTCCTTTAGACTCCTTCCAGCCGCACGTCAGTTTGTATACAGCTCTATTGCAGAGCTCATATCTCAACGCATATGTAACCATTTTGAGTGTTTAAACATTCATTGGAAAGCTTATCTTGTTTACTTTCCGCACATGAAATATCTCTTTGAAAGCATTTGTAATTTGTGATATATTAGTGAAAGAGTGAAGTTCAGTTTTTCAGTATACCTGTGTAGATAGGTAGTCAATTTTGGTCGGTTCAGTTTCCCAACCAAAACATATCCAAATTGCATGATTTTTGTCTTGATGGAAAGCCCTTGGCATCTACTTTCACTGTTGCATATATCTCACTCAGTTCATGCATACTCTGTGAGATATCTGTCAGAGAGTAAAGTCCAGTTTTATAGTGTACTTATGTGTGCAAGTGGTCTATCTTGATGAGTTAAGTTTCCTAATTAAAACTCATCCAACTTGCTTGATTTTTAGCTTGTTGGAAAGCTATTTGTGTCTACTTTGTCTGTACCAAATATCTTTCTCAAAGGATATATATTCAGAGAGCTATCAGTCTGAGAGTGAAGCTCAGTTCTTCAGCATACTTATGTGGACAGGTACTTCATCTTTGACAGTTGTGTTTCCTAATCAAAAGTTGTCGAAATTAAGTCATTTATAGCTTGTTAGAAAGCTCTCTTTGTCTAATTTGATTGACTAAAGCATCAAGTCCATTTGAGTTTTGTGTTGAGATCAGCAAGCTATCTAAGGTGCAGATGTTTGTCCAAGTGCTGGACATACAAGGGTTCACTACACACTTCTGTTGCGCATAGGAGAACTCATTCTCTACAGCGAACACCTCCTTCCACACATCAGCAATTTCTTGATGGACGGAGGGGAGAGAGAAGGAGGGCGCACTGGCATGGAACCAAGGAGCCTTACGGATCTTGGAGAAAGGTTGGAAAGTGATAATGATTGGGTAGTGATCAGAGATGGTGAGGTGGGTGCGTTGCGAGAGGGAAAGGTGGCCCCATTGATAAGTAAAACTCTTAGAAATGTAGCATCTCTCAAGTCTAGCTTTCCTTAGCTCCTTGTGCGCTTTGAGATTTGACCAAGAAAACCATTCGAATCTTTGAATTCCACCAAGTCCAAGTGCAGTTTGGTTTTGTCCCACGTTTCTTTCTCCCGACTATCGATGACCCTGCCCTTGCCCATCCATCTGTCCATAGGGTCCTCCACCATGTTGAAGTCACCACAAATAAGCACGTTGTGGGGGAGGAAGTCCAAGGAGGCCAAGTGTTCAATCTCTCTAACTCCCAATTAGGGGCATACAAGGAAATTAAAGTAAAACAAAAAGGAGCACCAAAACAAACAGCAATCCATCGATGGCCTTCATCTTCAATGGAGTTCTCAAGCTTTTCAAACCAGAATTGATTAATACTGATTACCGTTCCACTAGACCCCCGTTGGTGCATCGTTGAAATCCAAACATGGGTCAAGGAGACATGTCTAAGTTGTTTCTAGAGGTCTCCTCCATCAATTTTAATCTCTTGAATACATATAAATTCTAGTTTTAGGCTAATGTCGCGAAGCCATTGACCAATGATGGTCGCTCTTGAGGGGTCAATTAGCCCTCTAGCATTTAACGAGATGATGATCATTATCGTAGTGAGCCCTCTTTGCGGGAGGGAGCTTTGTCCTTTCTTTTCTTAGATTCATCTTTCTTTTTCGTTGGGATCGGATCCCGATTTAGCAATAAGTTCTTGTGGGGGCTTTTCTAGGGTAGCACCATAGGTTGTTTTCCTTTGCGGGATGCCACCTGCTGGGAAGAGCTAGGCACCGTTTTCGACACCGTTTCCGAAATAGTCGATCTGATGATGGAACTTTCACTATCCATGTTATCTTCGTTACTAGTAGTAAAGCCATCTTCTTTGCTTGTAGTGGAACCCTCCTGGAAGGTTTCTTTATTGTCAGGGATCTTTAGGGCTTTATCGATGGAGTCCACCTCAAGTTGGTTCCTGCCTAGGTAGTCAAACTCATTGATCTCCTTTTCCAGATTGCAATACAAGTTGCTAGAGGGGGTAATTGGCATGTTGTTTCGCTCAGAAGTTGCCCTAGGGCTTCTTTTCCTTCTTCTTCTGACTTCAATGAACCCGTGTGCATCAGCTTCTAGATTAAGGGGGCCCTTGACTTCCTCTTCCGTCGAGTGAATCATTGCCCCTTTGTTGTCTTGAGCGTTTCTAGGGACTTCTTGATTTCGCTTGCTTTTTTGTGTCAAAGGGCAAGCTTTAATCCTATGACCTTGTTGGCCACAACGGAAGCATGCGTTGGGAAGGTTTTGTAATTGATGTCTTGCTCCCAAACATCCCCTTCGCCCAAGTCCACTTTGATCTTCGAAGGAAGCGGCATGCTGAGGTCAGCCTCGACCAGATTTGAGGGTGCCACCGAGCATTGAACGAGTGTCTTGCACCTTCATAAATGGGACCATCAATGTCCTCGCGTGAGGCCAACGGCTTGCCGATCGAAGGAACAATGTCCCAGACGAAGTTGTACAAGAAGTACGATAGGTTAGGGAGCTCAACCCAGAGAGGGTACTGGAGCGATTTAGATTTGTTGGGAGTTAAATCAGGGGACCATCTGAATAGGCACAGGGTCGCCCGGCCGAGTTGCCAGGATCCGACACTTAGGGCTCGAAACTCCATATCTTCATTTTCAAAGACTAGCAACATGTGACTTGTCGGTAAGAACTGACACTTACAAACAATTAGCCCACGGGGGAACCACTCGTTGCAAAGCCACTGTCGCACGGTTTCGAGTGGGGGCCTAGGGCCAAACATTTGGCCGACGAGACAAACTTTCTTGAGCTCCTCTTGAGTTGATAGAATTGCGGATCTACTAAGGGAGACCATGGGGGGTTCAGCACCCTCGGAGGCCCCAAGGGCGGCACAAGATCCCCCCTCCAACAGAGAGGCCAGGTTATCGGTCTCCCCGAGAGGAGGGGCCTGGTTGCTTCTCACAAGTGAGGGGTTCGCCAAATCCATGACAAGGGCCTGACAAGAAAAGAACCTCCCCCTTTTCGAACTTAAAAAGAACCCACGAAGATGCAAAAATCAGAGAAAGAGCAACCCTGAGCGTGCGACCTCTTCTGCAGCCCTGAGCCCGGTAGCAAACATCTTCAAAAGCCCACGAGAGTCCCATAATAGAGAAAAGCTCTCTACATCATTAAAACAAAACCTCTGCCTGTGAAGGCCACTTTACCTTTGGATACTTTGAGTTTTTGGATGCCTTGAGTGTGCAAATATTAAGTCTATTTCCTTTAGCTTTGAACAGCTGAACAGAGTGAAAGGTCTCGATGATGCAAAGAGAAGAAACGTGGAGCCGTTATAATAATGATTTTTTCAAAACAAAAAGCACTCAAGCGAGAAAAAAGGATCCCCATGACAATAATCCACGCGTCCCGCAAGAACTTAGAATAATCCTTTTAAAGATTCCATATGTTATTAATTCACTTTCTAAAGCGAACGCGAGGCCAGCCACAGTGCGACGAGCCCGTCAAAGAAAAGGCGCGGTCATCGAGATGTTAGACCCACATGAATCATCAGTCACGAGCGGCACGTTCTCAAAAGCTAACTCAGTTGCGAAGGCAGAAACAGTCGCGTGCTGGACCCAACCAATCAGTCGGATTCGGACCCAATCAATCACGATGCCCCAAACCCGTCAGTCGCCGATGGACTCAAATCCGTCGATCGTCGATTGTCAATCGTCCCCAGTCAATCGTTGATGGACCCAAATCCGTCGATCGTCAAACCCGTCAATCGCCGACGGTCCCAGTCGGTCGCGACGAACTGAATCATTACTGAATCATTTGTTGACGAAGCTACTGTTGATGCCTAGTCCCTCCCATTTTAAATATTCGTGAAGGTGCTCGCTAATTGAATTATGGAAAATCTGTGTTTGGATAAGTGAGGATAAAAAGGGTTCAATAAGGATAATCCTATCATGAAGGTTTATATTTGATGCCTAAAAAGGCATTGACTTGGCTAATGACTCTTCCAAAGACATCATCTTCCTTAAGATCAATTTTGATAAAGCCTACAATGACCTCGAATGGGACTTCATTCTTCAATCTCAAGAAAATTTGTGGTGTGGGCCTACGTTTCTAAAGATTTTCTTTGCCCTTATGGCAAATGCAATGTCTTGGATTAATGTCAATGGGAAACTCTCTCAATCCATCAACCTTAAGCACTCTATTAGATAGGATTGTTCCGCTTGATCCACTCCTCTTCTATATTGCTAAGGAGGGCTTGAGCTTCCAAATCACACATTTTGTTGAGATTAAGGAAATGCAGGGGCTTCATATTCCTCAAAAATATCAACAAATGATTTTAAGTCTCTTTGCAAATGTTAGGATTGCTTTAGTGCACAACGATAGCAGTAGCATTTCCACCTTTTGGCCGTGCCTTAACACTTTTTACATTACTTCCTAATTTACATATATCACTCTAAAATGGCTGTCAAGAAGCTAAATGACCTAGTCCTAGTCCTTGATCAACTAGGGTTGGAAGGAGCTTGCTTATGGCCGAATTTTCCTTCCGCATCGTGTCCCAATGGATTTTGAGGTTTTAATTTGTCAAATGTGGAGTGCGATGCTTGCTAAAATTGGGATGAAATTGGTGTAGTGGAAAGGCATGCAAATTAACATGGCAGGAAGACTGCTGGTTATTAACACATTTCTTCTCTTTTTGATGATTTACATTTTCACAAGTTGTAGGCGGAGTGAGAAAGAAGTGGATAAGCCGCAAATGACTTTTAGAAACCTCCGCTAGACAAGGGATCCGAATAGGAGGGCTATGCCCAAGATTGATTGTTCAACATGTATTGTCTAGAGAGATGATGATGGGTTGGGCATTCCCAATAGTAGGGACATAACCAACAAAATGGCATTAAAGTGGATGATCATGGCTTGGTGCAACCCTAATACATCTTGGGCAAATCTAGCCCCCAAAAAATATAGATTCTATCATGTTGGTTTGTCTCCCTATATGGAAGTAGCACAACCTACTTAATCTTTTATTTGTCCTATCTTAGTGTCTCCTAAGGGATCCGATTTGGTTTTCTCCCTCTGGAGGTATTGGAACAAGTTGAAGCTCATCATCAAGCCAATGAGGAGTGGAAGTGAGTTTCCAAGATCAGAACAACGATTGAATTTGGTTTCATATTGGTGGCATAAACAAGATCGAAGCGGTAAACCTCATAAGGGAAAAGAAGCTTTAGAGAAAAGGACTTTTTATGTGGAAACATCTTTGGAAATAGGACAGATGAAATTCAATCACATATGAAGACAATGATCCATCAAGGGGTCTTGACTATGATGAGTGATTCCCTCTCACACATAGAATCCAATCTTGGGGTATCTCTAATGTGTAGCTCTTGAAGGTAAAATATCCCCCAAGCATAGAAGGACTAAGATGGACCAACGGTAGCGAATTGGATAAGAAGCCCAAAGTCAAGAAACATGTAAAATTTTATAATCCTCTTAATAGGAGATGGCGTTTGAACTCGCTTAGTTCTTATGGCATTTCAGGTTCATGGACTTGTGGTAACATCTCACTGAGATAAAAAAAAGTTCTTATGTCTCATATTCTCAATAGAAACACGTAGAGTCTAAGAACTAGGAAAACTAAAGATGATAACACACTTATGAATACACGTGTTGAAGAGAGTGTTAGGAACCAAAAGAAGTATAATTTCCTCAATTGAGAGTGTGACCCATACATTCAACATATTATGATACTTTAGTGAATTAAAATTGTGAAATTATGGCTGCTTCACAAGATCTCCATGCCCTTATCTTCTTCATTAAAGCCATGTCTATAATTAATGGGGAATGTAGAAATTTCTTCTATTATGTGTCCACTAATCTCCAAGGAGTGCCTATATACCAAATTGGCCTCAATAGATCAATTGCTAATTTGAGATATTCTAGGATGATGCAGTTATGCAAAGACTAGCTCTAAAGTTGAAGGTGCATTTTACATGGATAGAAGTGGTAATTTGTACCTGGTTATTTACTAGTGTGAGAAAGTAACTGACATCAAAGAGATTGATTAAACTCAGAATCCCATCAAATAGGGTAGCGAGGAAGTAGTAACCACTCTGAGAAGGAAACAAATAGTGGAACATGTCTTAAGAGATGATCACATTCCTCATGATGATGAATTGGTTGACATATACCTGTTTGTGAGCACTTGCGAGGTACTACAAGTTGTTACACTCTTATTGGGAAGGAGTGTCAATCTTGCTACTATTTACGGGTCTTAGGACACACAAGATTCCTCAAGAGCTAGCTACATGGATCAAGATAAGAGAAGGTATGGGGAAGTGATAAATTCTCAAAAGAGTACAGTCAATATATATCGGTTTGCCAATGTTTCCCTTCAAGAATACGAAATTTCCTTGAAAAATCCCTAGGGCCACAAGCAAAAGGCATAGGAAGCTCTAAATTATGTTTATACAACTCAAAAAATGTCCATCAAAGTCCACATGTCCACTTTCCTATGACAAGAGATAATTTAATGCCAAATCCTTGTAGGGGGAGGTGAGATGTTAAGTAGACCTCGCTTCCCCTCTAAGTCCTCCGCAAGGACTAGGATAAAATGTGCATATGTTTCTCAAATCATTCCTCAGCTTGTGGAAGTGGACAGAAGGTTGAGACCATCCAAGATTGCAAAATGCATGAAACATATCTATGATGCCTAAGGAAACCCATACGACCATATGGCTGAATTCAAACATGTGGTGTGAGCTAAAAAAGTGGACACATTCCTCATTAAATATGAAGCATTGAGACTTACTTTGCTTCGAATAGCTTTGGCATGGTTCCAACCATTGAAGCATGATGGAACCCCTAACATTGATGAATTTTTGGAAGAAATAGTAGGGGAATTTGCAAAGATAATGACTCATCATAACTCCTCCTCCTCGATCCATAACTTCAAGCAAGCAAATAATGAGAGAGTGTGGATTAAAACAAGAAGATTTAAACAATACATGGACCTTTGTCCGATGGCTAAAAGGACTACCCAAACAAAAATGATTTCGTTGTATTGGATTGTCTCATTAGTAGAGAATTGAGAACGTTGGTATATGTCACAAGGCTAGAATCTTTTGTTGGTTTTCTCAAAGAATGCAAGATATAAGGGAAAATATAGCCAATGATTTAAAGATCCCTTAGACTTCATTGAAGTCCAAAAATGCCTCCAATAGCGTTTTTTCTCACTCTACTAATGTGAAACTTTAGAAGAGTTGGTAGCTAAGAAAATTACAACACAAAGTAATTTGGGGCTAAACCCCTCTCAAGAGAAACCCATAAGAGTGCCAATTTTGAGACGTTGTCTAAATTTTGGAGTTTTCTACTTAACCACTGCTTGTGCTTGTGCAGAAGGATGAAATGCTCAACCACCATAGTATACTTATGGACCACTGCGTATGCAAGGGCCAAAAAGTTATCACCATATTGAGCAAAATTATATGATTCTTACCAAATATAATTGTCCTTATAATAGAAAACATTGACAAGCCCAACCACATCCATATAGGCCATATAATTATCCACTTAGAGAACATGATAGGGAGGCTCCAAGTTATGCTCCATATCAAGGATGCCCACCGAGTCAAAGGCCATATCAGAATCAAGGATATCCTCAATTTCAACAAGTCTCATGACTACAACCACGCAAACCACAAAATCTAGTACCCCTAAAGTACACACAACCCAAAGAAACCGAAGAGAGAACAACAGTATTAGTGACTCCCTTAACAATCTCCAAAAAACATTAGTCATGGTTATGAAAAAAATAATGTTGAATATTACACTTAAAATAACAGCCCCATAGAATACGTAACAACCTAAAAACAACACTATTATGAGTATGATGGCTATGGGCACTCTGAGGGGTTTGATATTCCAATGTGATGTATGTTGCACCTAAAGCCTCAACCATGATATGACAAGTAGTAAGATCACAAGCATCAAGAAGACCATGTTAAAGATCTGGAGGGGATCATTTGTATAGAGAATGCTTAATGTCATATCCTCCACCCTTGAGGCGTTGGGAAGGATATTGCAATGATGTGGAAGGAAACATGTCTTCTGAGACTGCCCTATGAGCCCTTGGAAAGCATATTGAGGAACTCAACTCAATGTGATTAAGGTCATTCAGTTCACTCCAAATGTTAGAGATGTGTGTTCTACCTCTAAAAGTAGTCACATGAGCCCAAAGAAAGTTAAAGAAAGAGACCCTTAGTGTTGGAGTTAAAGGTGTGCGGAAGCACATGAAGATCACAATGAAGAAGAAGAAGCTTGGAGCACAACATACGATAGTGAATGTATTACCACTAGAATGTACAATGATAAGTAACTTGTTAGGGCAATAGGTGTATATACAAGCTGGGGGGAAAAGACCTCTTAAAAAGGGAAAAGAGTGCCCCGATGTTCCTAGAGTGTTCACACACATCACTACCTAAAAATATATCAACAAATCCACCCTAGGAATGATGCCCTAAATAAGGAGCTGGCACTCATGTATAAGGAAGTGCCAAGCCATGTGGAATCAATCCACAAAAGAAAGTAAGTGCAAAGCTTTGTGGAAACCTTCAAACTTCTCCCTAGGCAAAGCCTTCATGAAAAGGTCTAAAATGTTCTCCTATGTGGGTACATATGCCAAGATGATCTCTCCAGAAGAGAACCTCTTCCCGACATAATTATAATGCACCTCAATGTGCTTAGTGTGAGCATGGAACACAAGGTTCTTTGCAACTAACAATGCATTCTGACTCTTAGTGAAGATGGTGGTGGTTACAAACACCCAAATTAGCCATAATGAGTCTGAGCCACACACACTCAACAGTTGCTATGAAAGCTGCCCTATACTAAGCCTCACAACTAGAAGTGGCCACAATAGGCTTTTTCTCGCTCAACGAAGATATACATGAGCTACCAAGCATGAAGAAAAAGCCACTAGTGGACACACAAGTGTCATAGCAACCAGCCCAATGAGAGTGAGAAAAAGCATGCAAATCTCACGATGGTGATCCCCCATTGGGATAAAACAATCCAAGCAGTCAGGTACCACTCAAGTAGTGAAAGGTGCGCTAAGCCACCTGTCAATGTATCACACCTGGGCAATGAATAAACCTCCTCATATGTGAGACAACAAACTAAATATCTGGCCAAGTAATGCATAAGTAAATCAAGCATCCAAAAGCCTACTGATAGAGAACAACACCAAATGCATCTCCAACATCATGAAAACTCAATCATAAATGTGTCTCCATAGGATTGGTAATAGCTTTACAGTCTTCAAGGCGAAAATGCTACAATAACTTGTCACTATATTTCGTTTGACACAAAGCCATTCCACCATCAATGTGCAAAAACTCACTGCCCAAATAATCATGCAAATGCCCCCAAATGAAACATCTGAAAGAGGCATGCGAATCACTCTTAAAACCACCAATATGCTTCTCATGAGGACCAATGAGTAATATTTCATCAACATACATAACAATGATTATAAGTACATCATTAGCATGCTTGGACTATTCTCAAAACCATGTGCAATCACATAGGCATTTATCTTTTAATACCAAGCATGTGGTGCTTGCTTTAAACCATATAATGCCTTCTTTAACCTGCACACCTAGTTTTCATGCCCTTTTTACACAAAGCCATGAGGGTGAAAAACATACACATCTTCATGCAAATCAACATTCAGAAATGAAGTTTCAATGTTCAACTGATGTACATTCCAACCATCATGATTTGAAATGCATAGATGCTACAAAGAGTAGTCATTCGACAAGGAGCAAAGGTCTCATCAAATTCAATTCCTCTTTCTTGAGCATAACTAATTGCAACAAGACTAGCTTTATGCCTGTCAAGTGTTCCATTAGGCCTACACTTCAGCTTGTATGCCCACTTGGTGCCAATGGCCTTCTTGCTATGAGCCAAGTCACATAAAGAAGACGATGTACCATTTTCCATGATAGCATCATATTCAGACTGCATTGGAGCCATCTAAGGTTCTAAATTTTGTGTTTCATCAAACTAAATATGTTCAGTCTCATCACAAAGACTATAGGAAGCCATAGCATAGCAATCTGATGCAAAAGAGGCACTATGAGAGCCTAAACAAGTATGGTATGACAGAGGTGCATCTAGTTTATTGTCACACAAAGTCTGCACTAGCCATTTTCGCATCCTTTTTGCCTCATCAATATTAGTGTCTCATCAACACGTGCATCATGCAAATCTACATTAGAAACTCAATGATCTGCATCATCATATGAAACCTGTAAAGGCTGACAAGTTGCCTCATCAGGACCAACATTAGACTGTCGGCCTGTAAAAAGATGCAACAGAGCATCAAACATGTCTTTGGAGCTGCCAAATCACTATGATAGTGCATTTGGAGGCTGAAACAAACTTAGATCGCGATTGTGGCACCACAAAGAGAAGTTTTTTTTATCCCCTAATCACCCTGAGTATGCTCACGAAATTGCACGTGAATGTGAGACTGTGACTGGAGAGTTGTTGATGATGCCCTAGAAAAGTGGAAACCTTCTTTGATACCAATTGTTGGAATTCCAGGTCTACAAAAGCATGCAAACAACACAAGGAAGAAGAAGAAGCTTGGAGCACAACACACAATACTAAATGTATTACCACTAGAATGTACAAAGATAAGTAACTTGTTAGGGCAATAGGCATATATACAAGCCGGTGGGAAAAACCTCTTAAAGAGGGAAAAAGTGCTCTGTGTTGGAGCAAGACAATCAACAATTGGTGATTATATGAAGCTTAGAAATGAAGACAAGAAGAAAATATTGAAGTCTAAGCTCATGAAGTGAAGTGAAGGTTCAGGAAGAAAACTTCTATGAACATATGTACATTAGTTTTGTAAATACTTCAAAATACTTGAAGTAATGATGAAGCAATACTCATATGTATAGATATATATATATATATATATATATATATATATATATATATATATATATATATATATATATATATATATATATATATATATATATATATATATATATATATATATATATATATATATGTATATATATATATATACATGTATATGGTTGTATAAAGATATAGAGATGACATATATATGAGATAGAGAGGAATAGATCATGAGTATTGTGTGTACCGTCCATCAGATGTATAATGTGTTGAATATAAAGAATTTTTTAGAGAATTGCGTGTCGATCTTTTCTTCATTTCTCCTTCTGTGTTTGATTATATCAAGAATACTTTTGTAGACATCTAATTCCATAGTCAATGCATCCATGGTTAAGATTTGAGAGCCTAATTGCAAATAGGCTGAGAGAATTATGTGTAGGAACATTTATATGTGAAGAAGTGATGAGTGTCTTCTGAAACAGGTGCAATCTCAATGGTCAAAGAATTGATCACTTCTCAGTGTAGAGTGTAAAGTTTTGCACAAATGAGGAGTCAAAATCTAAGTTGGAAGGTAAGCCATCTATGGCTAAAGGAATTTTCTTAAACGGGTTCTAGTTTGGGAGAACTATGTGTTAGAAATTGCAGGTGTCAAAATCGACTCTACAAGAAGGAAGTTTCAGACATAGGTAGATTGTTTGGCTCATTTATCATAATCTACTAAAGGTTTTGAGATGTTTTAACTTGGAGGAGGTGCACAACCTTTAGCCTCAACAGGTTGTACAAAGTTTCATCAGAAATGTTACACATTTGATCAGTCAATGAGTGAGTAATGTGCGGCAGACTTTTCAGTGTAGTGACTTTCTTCATAGTTAGCTAAAGTCTTGATAGTTTGGCACTTGTATTCCAAAATTGGTTGAAGTTTAGAGTTATTCTTGATATAGAGGTGGCCTACCATCAAGGATAGCTTGTCTTTTGGAGACTAACACTCTCCATTAGGGGTATCACAACAAGATTCATCAGATTTGAAGAAAAGGAAGACTTGGACTGCTGCAGATATACAAAATTCAAACTTTGAAGATTCAAAGGGATAAAGTGTGAAAGAAAAGCTAAAGGGAGACAAACAAAAGCAATCAAAAGGATTAGAAGGAGTAAACTTTTAATCTAAGGTACATTCATTCCCTATAAGGTTAAAGATTTGATAGTACAAGTGAAGAAAGGATGGGAGATAGTCTCCAAATTGAGAAGTTGGATAGAGGGAACTATCCAGCTTGGTCTATGAGGATGGAAGCTCATCTTATGAGCAAGGAACTGATAGGATACATCACACGAGAGGAAGAAAATCCAGAGTTCAAAGATGCTAGTGTACCAACTAGGGAGGAGCTTGCAGATTTAAAGATTTGGATCAAGAAGGATGCTCAAGGAAGGAGCATAATCGACATGGCAGTGAATGATTATTTGCTTCCTCATATTAGAGGACTTGAAAGTGCAAGTGACATATGGAGTGCTTTGTAATATAATTTTTAGAATACAACCAAATCAAGGAAAGCATCATTATGGGTAGAGTTTAGTACATTTAAGAAGAAGACTTCCCAATCAATATATGCTTATGTGACAAAGATGAAAGACATTGTTGATTCTTTAGGTGCAGTTGATGAAGATATTGAAGAAGATAAGTTGGAAAGACAAATTCTCACACAGTTAAGAGGAGATGACAAGCGGAAGCCTTTTATACTGTGTACAGAACTTTCATTAGATCATTTCACCCCTGATTTGAATCAATTGTTAGGACATATGATAACTTTTGAGAATGATATCAAAGGAGATGTTGATAAGAGTGCAGGTCATGCAATGTATTCTAAAGACAAGAAGAAAGCTAGCAAAGGAAAGCAAAAATCCGTTGAAGGTGAAGGTACTCCAAGTCAAGCAAACTTCCTAAGAGGAAGAGGAAGTGGCAGAAGTAGAGGAAGAAGCAGAAATAACAAAGATAATATCAGAGCTTTGTTCGATATGTGGTAAGACCAATCATCTATCTCATGAATGTTGGCATAATAATCAAAGAAATGGTAATTTTAATGAGAACTTTAATCAAAGAGGAAGAGGTGGCAGATATTAGAGAGGAAACTTCAGAGGTAGAGGTGGTAGGAATTCTTTTGGAAGAAGTGGAGGAAGAAACTTCCAAAATCAATACTATAATAACACCTACTACAATTATGCATCAGATCAAAAAGAAGATTCAACTCTTATTATGAATGCAACATGTGAAGCATCACATGAAGACTTGAGAGTATTTTATATTGACTCAGGATGTAGCAATCATCTGAGTGGAAACATTGCTTTGATGACTGATCTAGATCATAAGGCAATCAATCACACAGTTCAAACAAGAGATAATACAAAGCACAAAGCGAAGTCAATTGGTTTAGTTAAAGCCAAAGATGGAAGTACTCTTTTGAGTAAAGTTTTGTATGTTCGTACAATTCCAAAGAATTTGATTAGTGTAGGATAGATTGTGGAAAAAGGATATGAGGTAAGGTTCACTAATGATGGAGTTTATGTTGAAGACCCTAGCCAAGGGTATAAACAAATTGTTACAGGAAAGAAGGAAGGAAGGCTCTTCACATTAAGGATACAAGGTAATGTTGGACATGCCATCTTCACATATGGAGATCAAAAGGTGTCTAAAGATTATGTCATATATGTTGATGATGGTATCAGGTGGATCACTATCTATGTGATCAAAGACAAGTCATAAGTGTTTAATACATTCAAACACTTTCATGCATACGGAGAAAGAATTACAGGACAAAAATTGAAGAGGTTAAGATCAGATGGAGGGGGAGAGTACTTTTCAAATGAATTCAGTGATTATTTGTGGAATGCAAGTATAAAGAGAGAGGTTACTTGTAGGTAATCTCCTCAAAAAAATGGGGTAGCAGAGAGAAGAAATAGAACTCTTGTTGAGTTCGCAAGATCAATGATGAAGGAGACAAATTGTCCAGATTATTTGTGGGTTGAGCCTGTAAACACAGCCACATACTTGGTCAATAGGCTACCATGTAAAGCTTTGCAGAGTATGACACCATATGAAGCTTGGTGGGGTAAGAGGCGTACCTTGGATCATTGCAAAATATTTGGATGTTTGGCTTATGCATATGTGCCATCTCAGTCGAGGCATAAATTAGAACCTAAAGGAGAAAAGTATGTGTTCACTGGCTATGATGACAAGCAGATGGGTTATAGGTTGTGGAGTCCATTCATGAAGGAATTCCTTGTGTCTAAGGATGTTACATTTGATGAGCAAGGTACTTGGTATGTAGGTACACTTAATGTTCATGTAGGTAATGAAGAAATTTTGAATCAGAAGAAAGGTAAATCAAAGGTTCAAATATGTGATGAAGAAGAGAGTAATGAAGGACAAGTTGAAGTAGAAGAAAGACCAAGGTTTGATCCTGAATATGATGAACCGAAAACTTCAAGAAGTGGAGAACTTAGAAGGTCATCTAGGCACAAATGGCAACCTACAAGGTATAGCTATGATACTTCATTCTTGACTACTAAAGATTATGCTTATATGATAAAAACAGATGAAGCTCCATCAACATATAATGAATCCAAAGGAAATGAGAATCGGGAAAAAGCTATGCAGGAAGAATTTGATGCATTGATGGAGAATGAAACATGGGATTTGGTTCCTAAACCAAATAGTCAAAAGATCATTGGATGTAAGTTTACAAAACAAAAACGTTTGTTGATGGAAGTGTATCTAGGTACAAAGCCAAGCTTGTTGTAAAAGGATATCCACAGACATATGGTGTGGACTATGATGAAACTTATAGTCCTGATGCAAAGATGACAACCATAAGGACTCTCATAGCAATTGCTCCTTGCAAAGGTTGGAAGTTATCTCAATTAGATGTGAAGAATGCATTTTTGAATGATTATATTTTAGATGAAGTCTACATGGAACAACCAGATGGTTTCAAAGATCAAGTGTATCCAGATCATGTGTTTAAGCTCAAGAGAAGTTTGTATGGTTTGAAGCAAGCCGCAAGGGCATGGAGTTATAGGCTTGTAAGGAACTTGGGTCTCCAACATCTAAGGCAGATAGTAGCTTGCTAGTCAAAGCAAGTGAGGATGGATTTATTTATGTTTGTAATTATGTTGATGACTTTATACTTACAAGAACAGATGACAAAGGTATACACATGATTAAGAAGAAGATGGACAAAGAATTCAAAATCAGTGACTTGGGAAATTTGTCATTATTCTTGGGAATGGAGATTTCATATACTCAACATAGAGTATATGTAACTCAAGAAAGGTATTTGAAAAATTTGCTAATAAAATTTAAAATGGAAGATTGCAGGGTAGCACAAACTCTGATGGAGGTGAATCATAGATTGAGTAGATATGGAGGAGAAGAATTCAAAGACATGAAACTTTATCAGAGTTTCGTGGGTATCCTGATTTATGCTACATTAACAAGGCTTGAATTATCATATGTAGTTGGAGTTTTATCTCAATTCATGCATTGTTCTAGAAAGGAACATAGGATTGCAGGACAAAGAGTACTTAGGTACATCAAGGGCACACTTAAAGAAGGTTTGTACTATGGGTTTACTTCATATACAAGAGTCAAGATATATAGTGATGTAGATTGGGGAGGTAACTTTGATGATAGAAGATCAACACATGGATATTTGTGTTATGTGGGAGATAAGCTAATTTCATGGTGCTCTAAGAAGCAACATAGAGTTGATTTATCATCTACAGAAGCAGAATACAAAGGCATGGTAGAAGCTGCAAAGAAAGTAATATGGCTAAAGACTCTTATGAAGAGTTTTTATATCATACAGAGTACTCCTATCATTTGTGGAGACAATATGAGTTCTTTATATTAGGGAGCTAATCATGTGTTTCATGATAGAACTAAACATATTGAGATTCAGTATCATATTTTGAGAGACAAGGTTGTTGATAAAGAAATAAAATTCATACATACTTCTACAAAAGATCAATTTGCAGATATGATGACAAAGAGCTTGGATGGACCAAAGTTGCGGAGGTTTAAAGATATGGAAGGAACAAAGAAGATGTAGGTAATCACAATTGATGATTGAGGGGGAGCTGTTGGAGCAAGAAAATCAACAATTGGTGACTATATGAAGCTTAGAAATGAAGACATAAAGAAAACATTGAAGTGTAAGTTCATGAAGTGAAGTGAAAGTTCAGGAAGAAAAGTTCTATAAACATATGTACATTAGTTTTCTAAATACTTCACTTGAACTAATGATGAACCAATACCCATATGTATATATATACGTGTATATGGTCGTATAAAGATATAGAGATGACAAATAGATGAGATACAGAGGAATAGATCATGAGTATTGTGTGTATCATCCACCAGATGTATGATGAGTTGAATAGAAAGAATTTCTCAGAGAATTGCATGTCGATCTTTTCTCCATTCCTTCTTTTGTGTTTGATTATATCAAGAATCCTTTTGTAGAAATCTAATTCCATATTCATGCATCTATGATTAAGATTTGAGAGCCTAATTGCAAACAAGCTGAGAGAATTATGTGTGGGAACATTTATATGTGAAGAAGTGATGAGTGTCTTCAGAAACAGGCGCAATCTTGATGGTCAA
This sequence comes from Ceratopteris richardii, assembly GCA_020310875.1. NCBI lineage: Eukaryota > Viridiplantae > Streptophyta > Polypodiopsida > Polypodiales > Pteridaceae > Ceratopteris > Ceratopteris richardii. The sequence goes on from CM035434.1 coordinate 8,472,288, forward strand.
AGAATTGATCAGTTCTCAGTGCACAGTGTAAAGTATTGCACAAATCAAGAGTCAAAATCTAAGTTGGAAGGTAATCCATCTATGTCTAAAAGCATTTGCTTAAACGGGTTCTAGTTTGGGAGAATTATGTGTTAGAAGTTGCAGGTGTCAAAATCCACTCTACAAGAAGGAAGTTTCAGACATAGGTAGATTGTTTGGATCACTTCTCATAATCTACTGAGCCTTTTGCGATGTTGTAACTTGGAGGAGGTGCGCAACCTCTAGGCAACACCTTCTACAACGTTTCATCAGAAACCTTACACATTTGATTAGTCAATGAGTGAGTAATGTGCAATAGTCTTTTCAGTGTAGTGACTTTTTTCACAGTTAGCTAAAGTCTTGATAGTTTGGCACTTGTCTTCCAAAATTGGTTGAATTTTAGAGTTATTCTTGATATAGAGGTGGTCTAACATCAAGGGTAGCTTGTGTTTTGGAGATTAACACTCTCCATCACCCTGGTGGCCCTAGAGTGTTCACATGCATCACTGCCTAAATATATTAACACTTAGTGGCCATAGTTCGAAACATGGAGCGAGTGATAAAAGAAAAGAATCTTCATCCACAGTGGTAAAATTGTGTGATGACTCATTAGAAATTTCTAAAATGAGGAAGGCGAAAAAATGGAAAACTAGAAAGGAAAAGATAACGAATACGTGGATGAAGAAATGCATTAAAGAAAAGCATAAGTCCATTATGACTTAGAAACCTACAAAGGAGAGTCAAAAAAAAGAGGAAAAGGATGTGGTAAATGAAGTACGAGCAAAAGAAGGGGAGGGATGAATTCTAGCAAATCGCGTAGCTAAAGATTTACAAATGATGTGGAAAGCCTATCAGTCAAGAATATCAACATGAAGCAGTCTAGAGCAACATGATAAATGTTACCCTAGAGGAGACCTAGAGAAGGTGAGATTGTAGCTATGTACGAAATTAATTGAGTTGCTTTAACCATGCTAGAAATAAAAACGATCCATTTCAAAAAAAAGAATTAATAAGAAATTTCTGGAATGTCTAGAAAAGTATTATCCGGACCACACAACATAAGAGGTGCCAAACGTAGAGAAAAGCAGAATTATTAATCCTAGAAGTAGAAGCATCTTGGCGCAAAGATCTATAGGTCAATGCCCACAAAACTGGATGGGTGAGGAATAAAGGGGACCTCCTTGTCCCATTGAGTCGGATGCTTCTTTCAAGCAACCAATGATAGGGAAGAAGGTAGAAATGGAAAAAGTTTCTCATCTCGGACTTTGAACAATTGAGTCCAATACCCTAAGCACACTTCCCAATTATATGGGTGCTTGTGAGTAGAAGACCAATTTCTTCCATGCTCCCACACTAAGATGTAGGAACTATAGAAGATTAGAGGAATTCTGTAGAACGCTAAAAGAGGTAATAGTGGAATAGAGAGGAGAAAGAAATGTGAAATGAAACTCGCATGAGCAACATATATTATTTTCCTTGTTTAAATATCAAGAGCACACATGGGAAGCTTTTTTTAAAAACACTAAGACTAGTACAAGGAATGAGTCACAAAAAATGTATTTCTTTAGCTTCAAAGTACAAGGATGCATATGTTCCTGAAGTCCCTCCTACATAAAGTACAACGTAAGGAGTATGGGATAAATGGATGTGATGAGTCTTTATTTCAAAACATTGAATAAAAAGTTCTTGATTTAAAATGATGTTAGAACTTTACAATTCTTACATAAGTCTTGATTTCTAAGTACGTTTCTTATCCACAAAAGAAAGTCCTATCCTTACTTAATAGAAAGAAGCACGCATAGGGCTACAATCCCAATGGGGAATCATCAGATGTATACAAGAGGGAAAAATTACCGCACATACTCACCCAAAAGTGCCACATATCTAGGTACTAGAGGAGGAAATGTGAGTTGGGGGGGGGGGGGGGGGGATCCAAGCAAGGAGTCAATAGCTCCAACAAATAGTATCTCCCTAAATGGTAAAGAAAGGTCCTTTGTTCCAAAGTTTAAGATAGGCATGCCCTTGAAGAATCGACCCATTGGAGTCCCCCTAAGGACTATCTCATTGCCCCTATAGAGTGTGAAGCACATCCATCTTGAAGTCTTGAAAAATCTCGACATGAGGAATTGTACGGTGCTTGAAGATGTGCCAACATCTAGCTCTCCTATGACAAACTACATTGTAAGATTGTTGAAGAAATCCTAGTAGGGGTCTTCCATATCACTCCAATGGGAAATGCTAAGATCCTGAGTGGTGCCAATCCACCCATCCTAGATCAAAAAATTCATACTACTAACCTCATGCTCATAACTCATGGATGCATGAATAAGATAGACCCCTAGGAACGACACCCCAAGTGATGGTTTGCAATCCCACCCATTAGGTAAGGAGTCTCAAGGTCTGCCATAAATATGTTGCACCAACTAGCACTCCTTGACGCAATGTCACTAAAACTCCAAGTGAGAACCACATTTCGTATAGTCCAAAGGCCTATCCCAAAGCTTAGCCACGTGCCAATAGAATCTCTCCTATGGGCAACCAATTATTGAAAGATGAAAACTTGATAGGACTATTGAGCACCTCAAATTGAATGCCAAAAGGACAAGTGGAACTCCTCTATGATCCCACAACATGACCAAGATTGCATTGTAGCAAGAGTGTTAGATGATGTGATTGAATGATCTGCCACCCTAGCTACCACTTCCCTAGGTTCCAAAGTAGGGTGATCATGGTTGGGACTCCCAGGCTTAAAAGCACAAAATGGGAAATCTCAGAAATTTTCATACAAATGTCAATTCTAAAACCTTGGAATTTGATTTTACTACTTTGATAAAGACATCCCATGTAGCATTGGTCACAAGAACACATGTGTGTGAAACCTCCAAGAGTAAACCTTGTATTTACTTTTGTCATTTGTAATAGCTTAAAGTGAAAAGGAATCTTGTGATGAAAGGAAGAGAGTTCTAGGAATTTTAATAGTTGGAATCAATATCAAATCATCCCCAAAAACTAGGATCACTTTTAGGTGATAGATTTACCAAGTTCAAATTCAAATTGATGTACAAATACAAATGCTTCTAGTCACGAGATATCAGGCCTACTCTAGAAAGATTGAGCTACATTCTCGAGCATACATTGTGCTCACTTCATGAAGGAGTAGTCCTCTACACTTCCAATGTATCATATTTTCAATATCGTACATATTTTCTTATCATTACGTTGATTAAGTTGTTCTTCTTGTGCTATTGTAGTACATTCATGAACACAATGAAATCATTTTGTCTATTTCTCTGTGCGTAGGCATTCCATTGCTGTACTTTTACTTGCAATTGTTATATGGGGTTCTGAAGCACCTTTTTGTCATGTGTCATCATCATTGGCTAAGTACATCCCAATACATGAATGCTTGAGTCTCACAATGTCTGAACATCTTTATCTTCCTAAAAAGTCGGGGTGACTCCCCAAACTTGTGAGATTTATTCCTTCTTGTATGGAGAAAATAAATTCATCAAGTAACTTGCTTTATTTAGCTATAAACTTCCATTAAATTTTTGCAAAAGCTCTATGGTCATATCATACAAGGTTATGAGATCTAAGCCTATTTTATGACCTTCTAATCTCAAGATAGAAAGTTTCTTCAATTCTTGAGAAGTGCAAGTTATTTGTTTTTGTACAAACATTTGATAATAGTGTTCCAAAAGACCTGTTGGATATTTGTGCATATTTAGAAAGCTAAAAACGTGCATCAATCATTCTTGAAGTCAGGTTGGCTAGTGTAGAGCAGATTTGTTGCAACATGAACTCATCTATGTGCATATCCCATCACCTCTTCACAGTGGTATTAGAGCAACTAAACATAATGGGTGATGGATTCCTCTCATGCATTGACAAATTGGATTGAGGTAATTACTCAATGTGGTCCTTGAGATAACAAAGGAAAGGGCAAGTAGATTGGTGATTAAGCTAGTACCTCTCAAGAAAAGTTTGCAAGTAGAGGTAAAGGTGGAGGCTCAAGATGAAGAGGAAAAGGAGGTATACAAGGTAGGGGGAGAGGCAAGGCTGATCTCCATGTGCCATATGTGGTCTAATCAATCATATCGAAGAGAATTGTTTCATGAATCCAAGGAACCAAGGAGGAAGAGATTACAACAAATGAGGCTATTGAAACTGAAGAGGAAGACTCAACAACTCTTATGGGTACAATAAATAATCATACAAAAACAAAAACTATCAAGGTGGATACAAAGGAGGAAGAGACTACAACAATTATAGAGATGACCAAACCCAAGAAGAATTACTTCTTCTGATGAACATGACTATGAAGAAAGGTAAACTAGATGAACATGTGCTTTATATAGACTCAGGATGCTCATATCATGTCGCGAGAAATGTAGCTATGCTATGAGATTTGGAGGATCCAATGAGTAGGCATCAAGTCCAAAAATGAGATAAAGTCATGGATTCAATATGAGCAAGGAAGACCCTTCCCTCTTCATTAAGAGGAACCAAGCAGACTTCATATACCTATATGTATATATGGATGATATATTTATTACAGGGAATGATGCTGATGGAATTAGAAACATCAAGCTTGAGAGAAAAGAAAAATCCAAAATTAGTGATCTATGCATACTTACATACCTCGTAGCTTTGGAAGTAATATATACAGAAAGAGGTATGTTTCATAAGACCTTATACTCTCATTTAGGTCTTAAGTCTTCCACTCCATATATCTTTGGAGATAATTTCAGTTCAATGCATCTTATTTCTAACCCAACCTTTCATGCGAGAATTAAACATATAGAAGTTCATTATCATTATGTTAAGGAATATTTTACAAGTAAGGAGATTCAACTATCATATCTATGGACATATCAACAATTTGCAGATATGATGACAAAGGCATTGGATGGAGTCGAACACATCAGGTTCAAATCAATGATTGGGTTGCAAGAGATCTTGAAAGATTGAAGTATCAAGCTTCTTAGGTTTTTGGGGAGATATTGGTACAAATGGAAAGCCTAGAATCTTGGCATTTGATTTATGGCCTACTCTCATAGAGACATCCCATGTAGCATTGTTCATGACAACATATGCTTGTGAAACCTCCAAGAGTAAACCTTGTATTTACTTTGGCCATTTGTAATAGCTTAAAGTGATAGGGAATATTGTAATGATAGGAAGCTAATTCCATGAATTTTGTTAGTTTGAATCAAGATCAAATGATCCCCAACATCTATGATCACTTTTAGGGGAAGGATTGACCAAGCTCGAATTCCCATTCATGTATAAATACACATGCTTCTTAGTTACAAGAGATCACACCTATTCCATATAGGTTGAGCTACACTATTGAACATATATATTGCTCACTTCATGAAGGAGTAGTCCTCTACACTTCCTATGTATCATATATTCAATCAAATACATATTGTTTATCATTACTTTGAGTAAGTAATTATCCCTATTCTATTGTGGTACATCCATGATAACAATCAAATTGTTTTGTCTGTTTCTTTGTGTTTAAGCATCCAATTGCTATAGTTTCCCTTTGCTTGGTTATAATAGGATTTGGAGTACCTTTGTATCAAGTTTCATCATCATTGGTTTAATAGATCTCAGGATATGAACGATTGAAGCTAACTATGTTTGCATATTTTCTTGTTCTTGAAAAGTTGGGATGACCCCCCATACTTGTTAGATTTATTTCTCCCTATATACAGGAGAAAACGTCTTCAAATAACTTGTTATAATTAGCTATACATGTCAATTAGATGCGTGCAAAAGATCTTCAGTGAGTTCATACGTGGTCATGAGCTCAAAGCATATTTTGATGACTTTCTATTCTCAAATAGAAATTTTCTTCAATTCTTGAGAAATGAAAGTCATTTGTTTTGGTACAAACATTTGATAATGTTGTTCCAAAAGGACTTGATGGATCTTGATGCATATTTGGGAAGCTAAAAGAATTGCATTAATTATTCCTAAAGTCATGTTCCCTAGTGTAGAGCAACGTTGTTGCAACACTAGCTCAAGATTGTGCATACTCCATCACCTCTTTAGAGGAATGTCCAAAGGAGTAGGATAAATTGCCAATCATTGTCAGGAGTGCCAATCGCCTAAATCCATTGAGATGAACACTCTATTGTAATCTTATAATTCATTGCCAATTTGATCATCTACACATCCTTGTTAATCTCAAAGAAGAGAGTTCTATCTTAACTGATGCCTCAAGGACAAATCAGGACCTTAGTATGAGTAAAGTCCCTAGCCAAGCTAATTGGTTTGAAAGATCGTTCTAAGTTCCCTAGTGCCTTAGAATAGAAGCTTAGACATCCCTCATCATCTAGGATGCACCATGCATCCTCATACATCTATCGTACTAGCATGCCTCATGAAGACTCCTAAAATGCTTAGGGCCTCTCAAAAACTTTCTCCATGAAACATTAAGGCGAGAATAATTGATGAACCTTCTCTTTGTGCGGACACAGGGATTACAAGTGATAGGCTATAGATCTGCTCATCAACACATGAGGGTGAACACTGAACAAGAGCAGGCAATAAGTGCTCCTTAGATCACAACACATTGCAAGCAAAATGATCCTCACACCATCCCAAAAAGTCAAGGTGCCTCATCTCACCAAAAATCAATCTAATCTCCAACTCCGAAGGCCCACTAGTAGCAACAAAGAGGCCTAACTATTGATGATGAAAATTCTTTCAAGGCGAAGGGCAAGAAAGTAGAAAATTCTTACTTAGTAGGGCTCTTCTCTGATAGGCAAGATTAATGATCCTAAGGCCACTATGCTCCATGTGAAGGTTGATGACCTGCCGAGCAAACTTAGCCCTAGCAAGGCTTCCATGCCTACTAGAACATAATGAAGTCCTTATTAGCTTCGGAATCTTGCTAATATAGAAGCTCAAGAAGATCTAGGAGGAGGTGACGTACCGCATCATGGCCAGGAGAACCCAATAGCCATCAGAAACCTCCCAACCAAGAAAAAAGATGTAGAGCTTCAATGCATTAATGTCCTCCTAGTGGTCAAGAGGAGAGGATAGATCTACTCCTCAAATGAAAGATCAGGACCAATATGGCACCCAAGGTATCTAATTGTCATGCCATGGGGAATCCACTAAAACTAGTCACAAGGAAGCCACCTAAAAAGCTTATACAAGACAATCTAGAAACTTAAAGACTTCTCCCAATTGACCTTGCCATTGGAGGCATCACAAAATGTATCTAAAGCATGCTAAAATCTTATCACGTTGACCTCCTTGTTGTACAGGTAGATGGTAGTGTCATTAGAAAACTTAGCATCCAATGACATCTTATCCCTAACACGGAGTTTGATACCCTCAAGCCCTGCATCATCCATAGCCAAGAAAGCATTGATGGCCTGAGAAAAAACCAAAACAAGGTAGCGGTCAATGGGTAACCCTACCAAACTAATCGCAAAACGGCAAACCAACCCCCCTCCCCCACCCCAACCACCAAAACCTAACTATCGATAACGAGGAAGCCCATACATAGCATGGTGTCATTAGGAAAATCCTACTCAACTCAATCATAAGCTTCCTAAATGTTCAATAGAAGCATTATAAGAGGCTCTTCATGTTTCTAGCAAGAGAGACAACCTCCTAGAAGCTGAAAATATTGTCAAGGATAATGTGATCCTTAATAGAACCAATCTAGATCGGGTGAATTAAAGTCTCAAAAATGAGCTATAATATCAAACTTTGAGCCTTTCTAAGGATTTTGTATGCTGACTTGACTGTTGGAGTTTAATGTCTGCTGAAGCACGTGAACAATGTTGGTGCATATCAAGCCTTCACACATTGGCTTGAACATTGGAGCTTTGGAAGACTTGGCTTGGTTATCAAACTTGAAGACCACACATAAAGCTTGAACCCTTGAAGGATATAGCTACATGGAACAATGATCATAGGAACCAATGCTTAATTGGTTATTACCTTTTATCCTATGTAAAAGTCTATATGACTTTAATCACTTTTGTAAACTCACCTACTTATGGAAGTCGTGGAAAAGTAGATGAATGATTGAGAGAATATCTCATTCACTTTTAGGTACATGATTCTAGGAGATTAACTTGGATTTGAAATTCAAAATCTCATTCAACTCCTATAAAAAGTACAAGGAAAAGGTCGCGGGGATCCTACACTCTTCCCGAGGCAATTCTGAGCCACTCTTTGAGTGTGTGAGAGCTACACCATAGCCTACACCTCTGAGTACCATTGAGCATTACATATCATGCCAATGGGAATGTACAATCAATAGATTTAATACATATACTCATATTGATCATCTCTGTTATTCTCTGAGAGTACTCTTCAACTCTGTCAACTTCAACAGGGCATATCTCAAGATCTAATGAACCAAATTGGATGATTCAAAGTGCATTGGATTCAGCTCAAAGTCTACTAAACACCTACACAGTTTCAAGGCGATTGGATCTACCATCACAGAGAAATCGCAGTCGGGGTGCTCACTGGTCTGTGACTGTAAGTCTCCTAAAAAATCGGGGGTACACCTTATTTTGCTAAAGTGATTTCTCTGAGTGTAGTTTATCATTTCCATTCATTCCACTTGCAAATGAAAGCTTACTAAGCTAATAGAATATCTCTAGAAGGAATTTTGCTAATTGTAACTACACTGGACACACTGAGCATAACACTGAGCAGGTGTCTATACCAAAATAGCAAGTTTTTCAGGATTTTGAAGTCACAAGTAGTCTGTCTTGATTTGATCATTACTCATAACATTTGCAAAGCACATATATGGTTTCTTGGTATCATTTGGAAGCTCAAGGAGTCTACTAAGCATATCTGAAGTGAAAGGAGGGAAGGTGTGAAGGAGGTCTAGCAGCACCAACTTGATCTTCTGAGTGCATCCAACCATCACTCCCAATAGTGATATCAGAGCATATAAGGTAGTCATGGGTGATGGTTTCCCTTCCTTCATTGACAAATTAGACACGAACAACTACCAAGCTTGGTCATTGAGAATGAAGACCTATCTACAAGGGAGAAGCTTATTTGGATACATATCAGGAGATGAGGAATTGCCCTCATTCAAGACTAGAGGCCTACCAACAAAGGATGAACATGAGAGGCTCAATCAATGGTGTGCAAAAGATGCCTTGGCAAGGTCTTATCTCTTAAACTCTATATCTGACTTTCTTTTACCTCATGTAAGGAATTGTAAGACTTCCCAAGAGACTTGGGAAACCTTGTCAACTTACTTCTCATCAAGCACAAGGGCCAGAAAGAATCAGCTATGGGTTGAGTTTACAACTCTTAGAAAGCAATCAAAGCAATCAGTCTCAGACTTTGTCACCAAGGTCAAGGACATTGCAGACCAACTTGCAAGTGTTGGAGAGGATATTGAGGAAGAGCAAATAGTCAGACAAGTGATCAATGGACTAAAGGCAGATGACAAGTGGGAGAGCTTTACCACAGCAATGGACTTATACATGGACATCCAAGCACCTGATTTAACAACCTTGATTGGACAACTTTTTACACATGAAGCAAAGATCACAAATAATGGAGAGCAATCAAAAGGTAACAATCCCTCTGCCCTTTATACTGATAAGAAGGTAAAAGACAAAGGTAAAAGCAAGAAGGTTGATGAAGAAGGATCTACCTCCCAAGCAAACTATGCAGGGAGAGGTAGATCATCTAGAGGTAGGGGCAGAGGAGGTAAGTCAGGTAGGGGGAGACCCTACAATCAATCTCCATGCAATATTTGTGGCTTGTCTAACCATACCACAGATGAATGCTACAAAAACTACAAGAACCAAAGAGGAAGAGGTCACCAAAGAGGAGGATACTCTCAAGGCAGAGGCAGATTCAACCAATCTCAAGGCTACCATGGCTACAACAATAATTACAACAACAACTACAATCATAATGGCAACTATCAAGGTGGATATAGAAATAGGAAAGACTACAACAATTATGCAGAGGAGCAAGATGATTCCTTGTTGATCATGAACATGACATCTAAGTCAGGTATCAATGATGATCATTTGTTCTATATTGATTCAGGTTGCTCTAACCATGTAGCTGGAAATGTTGCCTTACTCTCTGATTTGGAAGAACCCAAAGGCAAGCACCAAGTGCAGACAGGTGATGACACTAAACATTCAGTTGTTAAAGTAGGCAATGTCAAAACTAGTGATGGTAATCAGAATCTATTGAGCAGAGTGTTGTATGTTCCAACAATCACCAAGAATCTGATGAGTGTAGGTCAGAGTGTGGAAAAAGGTCTACAGGTAAGGTTCACTCAACATGGTGCATATGTGGAGGATCCAAGACATGGATTCAGAAGGATAGCCAAGGGAGAAAAATCAGGTAGATTGTTTACCTTTGAACTTGAAGACACTAAGAATATTGCTTTGTACAACTATAAAGATCAAACCCTATCAGAATTGGAGATTTGGCACACGAGATTAGGTCACATTGGAGAGAGGACCTTAAAGCAAATGAGTAGGGATCAATGTGTGCTTGGGATACCTAATGTATCCAAGCAACACATGATATACAAGTGTGGGGCTTGTCAATTTGGTAAGTCACACAGATTGCCCTATAACAAGAAAGGTTTTATGCATGAAGATTATCTGGAATTGGTGCATACAGATGTTTGGGGACCTAGCAAGGAGCCATCCATATCTGGATCAAGGTACTATGTGTCCTTCATTGATGACTATAGTAGGTGGACTGTCTTATATTTCATGAAACATAAAGATGAAGTATTTAATTGTTTCAAGAGGTATCTTGCATTAGTTGAAAATCAAACAGGTAGACATTTGAAGAAACTAAGGTCAGATGGTGGTGGAGAATACTTCTCCAATGACTTTGAAGATTTCTTGCAGGAAAGAGGCATCAAGAGGGAGATTACTACAAGGTACTCACCTGAACAAAATGGGGTAGCTGAAAGGAGGAATAGACTCATTGTAGAGACAGCTAGGTCTATGCTAAATGAAAAGAAATTTCCAAACTATCTTTGGGCAGAGAGTGTATCTACTGCCACATATTTAATTAACAGGTTGCCATCAAAGACACTTGATGGAATGACACCCTATGAGGCTTGGCATGGTAAGAGACCATCTCTGGATCATTGCAAAATCTTTGGATGTGTTGCATATGTGCATATTCCCTCACAGGTAAGGGGAAAGCTAGACCCTAAAGCTGAAAAATGTATCTTCATTGGTTATGATTTGAATCAGAAAGGATACAGATTTTACAACCCCTCAAACAAAGGCTTCAAGGTAAGCAGAGATGTCATCTTTGATGAGAATGACTCATGGTATGAAAATGAATGCAGGAAGGTTAGTCTACCTTATGACATGGAAGAAGATTTTCCCAAACTTATGAGGCAAGAACCAATTCAGAAAGAAGACACAAGCTCAGATGATGAAGACACCATCAACATTGAAGAATTCAAGGCTTGGAAATCCAAAGGGAAGATGAAGATGAAGCAACTAGAAGATAATCTAGAATCCTCAACTCAAGCTATGAGGAGATCTCAGAGAGAAAAGAAAAAACCTATTAGGTATGGGTATGATACTTCACTTGTAACCAAGCACTCTGTATATCTTGCAAAGGATCTCTTGAATGAAGAACCAGGTACATTTGAAGAAGCAATTACTAAACCAGAATGGAAGGAAGCAATGGATGAAGAAATGGAGGCTCTCAAGGAAAGTGATACTTGGGACTTGGTACCCAAGAAGGACTCCATGAAGGTGATAGGATCCAGATGGATCTACAAACTCAAAAGGAACTCAGATGGTACAATAAACAGGTATAAAGCTAGGTTGGTAGCCAAGGGTTTTGCACAAACCCAAGGCATTGATTATGAGGAGACATTTTCTCCTATGGCCAAGATGCCAACTATCAGAGTTATGGTGAGTGTAGCTGCATCCAAGAATTGGAACATGTACCAATTGGATGTGAAGAATGCATTCTTGAATGGATGGATATCTGAAGAAGTCTACATGTCACAACCACCTGGCTATGAAGATCCCAAGAAGGTAAATCATGTTTGTAAATTGAAGAAGGCTCTGTATGGATTGAAGCAGGCACCTAGAGCATGGAATTACAGGTTGACAACCTACCTCCTAGACCAAGGATTCATAATGAGTAAAGCAGATACCTCATTGTTTATCAAAAGGAACAATTCAGAGGTAATATATTTGTGTGTCTATGTTGATGACATCATTATTATAGGAAATGATGTTCAGGGAATAAGACACATCAAAGGACAGATGATGAAGGAATTCAAGATCAATGATCTTGGATTATTAAAGTACTTCCTAGGACTTGAATTGGTGTATACAAATTCAGGTATCTTTATTACTCAGAAGAAGTACATTCAGGATATGGTCAAGAAGTTTAATTTGTAGGAAGCTAAAATCTCAAACACTCCTATGGAGGTCAACCACAAACTCAGTGCTCATGAAGGGGAAGAACTCCAAGAAATTACAGGTTACCAAAGTTTGGTAGGTAGCCTTAATTATGCTACCTTAACCAGGATTGATATATCATATGGTGTTAGTGTACTTAGTCAATTTATGCACAAACCAAGAGTACCTCATTTGGAGGCAGCAAAGAAGATAGTAAAGTACCTAAAGGGAACACAAAATCATGGTTTGTACTTTCCCTATTCATCAGACATTGATATTAAGGTATACTCAGATGCAGATTGGGCAGGTTGCAAGGATGACAGGAGGAGTACATCTGGTTACATATGTTTTGCAGGTGATAAACCAATTTCTTGGTCATCCAAGAAACAACCTACAGTAGCTTTGTCATCTACTGAGGCAGAGTATAGAGGGCTAGCCAATGCCACTCAAGAAGCTATATGGTTGAAGCTTTTATATTCAGAATTGGGCCTATACACAAGGCCACCAATCATATTTGGGGATAACACAAGTTCTCTTCACCTTGCAGCAAATCCAATTTATCATGCTAGGACAAAACACATAGAGGTTCATTACCACTATGTGAGGGAGAAATTACTTAGCAAAGATATTCAATTGTCATATGTGTCTACTAATATGCAATGTGCAGATTTGCTTACTAAAGCTCTAGATGGAAGCAAGCTATGCAGATTTAAATCCATGATTGGATTGCAGGAAGTAATTGAAGACTAAAGATGAAGACTTGAGCCAAAGTGTTTGGCTTGAGGGGGAGCTGTTGGTGCATATCAAGCCTTCACACATTGGCTTGAACATTGGAGCTTTGGAAGACTTGGCTTGGTTATCAAACTTGAAGACCACACATAAAGCTTGAACCCTTGAAGGATATAGCTACATGGAACAATGATCATAGGAACCAATGCTTAATTGGTTATTACCTTTTATCCTATGTAAAAGTCTATATGACTTTAATCACTTTTGTAAACTCACCTACTTATGGAAGTCGTGGAAAAGTAGATGAATGATTGAGAGAATATCTCATTCACTTTTAGGTACATGATTCTAGGAGATTAACTTGGATTTGAAATTCAAAATCTCATTCAACTCCTATAAAAAGTACAAGGAAAAGGTCGCGGGGATCCTACACTCTTCCCGAGGCAATTCTGAGCCAATCTTTGAGTGTGTGAGAGCTACACCATAGCCTACACCTCTGAGTACCATTGAGCATTACATATCATGCCAATGGGAATGTACAATCAATAGATTTAATACATATACTCATATTGATCATCTCTGTTATTCTCTGAGAGTACTCTTCAACTCTGTCAACTTCAACAGGGCATATCTCAAGATCTACTGAACCAAATTGGATGATTCAAAGTGCATTGGATTCAGCTCAAAGTCTACTATACACCTACACAGTTTCAAGGCGATTGGATCTACCATCACAGAGAAATCGCAGTCGGGGTGCTCACTGGTCTGTGACTGTAAGTCTCCTAAAAAATCGGGGGTACACCTTATTTTGCTAAAGTGATTTCTCTGAGTGTAGTTTATCATTTCCATTCATTCCACAAGCTAATAGAATATCTCTAGAAGGAATTTTGCTAATTGTAACTACACTGGACACACTGAGCATAACACTGAGCAGGTGTCTATACCAAAATAGCAAGTTTTTCAGGATTTTGAAGTCACAAGTAGTCTGTCTTGATTTGATCATTACTCATAACATTTGCAAAGCACATATATGGTTTCTTGGTATCATTTGGAAGCTCAAGGAGTCTACTAAGCATATCTGAAGTGAAAGGAGGGAAGGTGTGAAGCAGGTCTAGCAGCACCAACTTGATCTTCTGAGTGCATCCAACCATCACTCCCAATAGTGATATCAGAGCATATAAGGTAATCATGGGTGATGGTTTCCCTTCCTTCATTGACAAATTAGACAGGAACAACTACCAAGCTTGGTCATTGAGAATGAAGACCTATCTACAAGGGAGAAGCTTATTTGGATACATATCAGGAGATGAGGAATTGCCCTCATTCAAGACTAGAGGCCTACCAACAAAGGATGAACATGAGAGGCTCAATCAATGGTGTGCAAAAGATGCCTTGGCAAGGTCTTATCTCTTAAACTCTATATCTGACTTTCTTTTACCTCATGTAAGGAATTGTAAGACTTCCCAAGAGACTTGGGAAACCTTGTCAACTTACTTCTCATCAAGCACAAGGGCCAGAAAGAATCAGCTATGGGTTGAGTTTACAACTCTTAGAAAGCAATCAAAGCAATCAGTCTCAGACTTTGTCACCAAGGTCAAGGACATTGCAGACCAACTTGCAAGTGTTGGAGAGGATATTGAGGAAGAGCAAATAGTCAGACAAGTGATCAATGGACTAAAGGCAGATGACAAGTGGGAGAGCTTTACCACAGCAATGGACTTATACATGGACATCCAAGCACCTGATTTAACAACCTTGATTGGACAACTTTTTACACATGAAGCAAAGATCACAAATAATGGAGAGCAATCAAAAGGTAACAATCCCTCTGCCCTTTATACTGATAAGAAGGTAAAAGACAAAGGTAAAAGCAAGAAGGTTGATGAAGAAGGATCTACCTCCCAAGCAAACTATGCAGGGAGAGGTAGATCATCTAGAGGTAGGGGCAGAGGAGGTAAGTCAGGTAGGGGGAGACCCTACAATCAATCTCCATGCAATATTTGTGGCTTGTCTAACCATACCACAGATGAATGCTACAAAAACTACAAGAACCAAAGAGGAAGAGGTCACCAAAGAGGAGGATACTCTCAAGGCAGAGGCAGATTCAACCAATCTCAAGGCTACCATGGCTACAACAATAATTACAACAACAACTACAATCATAATGGCAACTATCAAGGTGGATATAGAAATAGGAAAGACTACAACAATTATGCAGAGGAGCAAGATGATTCCTTGTTGATCATGAACATGACATCTAAGTCAGGTATCAATGATGATCATTTGTTCTATATTGATTCAGGTTGCTCTAACCATGTAGCTGGAAATGTTGCCTTACTCTCTGATTTGGAAGAACCCAAAGGCAAGCACCAAGTGCAGACAGGTGATGACACTAAACATTCAGTTGTTAAAGTAGGCAATGTCAAAACTAGTGATGGTAATCAGAATCTATTGAGCAGAGTGTTGTATGTTCCAACAATCACCAAGAATCTGATGAGTGTAGGTCAGAGTGTGGAAAAAGGTCTACAGGTAAGGTTCACTCAACATGGTGCATATGTGGAGGATCCAAGACATGGATTCAGAAGGATAGCCAAGGGAGAAAAATCAGGTAGATTGTTTACCTTTGAACTTGAAGACACTAAGAATATTGCTTTGTACAACTATAAAGATCAAACCCTATCAGAATTGGAGATTTGGCACAAGAGATTAGGTCACATTGGAGAGAGGACCTTAAAGCAAATGAGTAGGGATCAATGTGTGCTTGGGATACCTAATGTATCCAAGCAACACATGATATACAAGTGTGGGGCTTGTCAATTTGGTAAGTCACACAGATTGCCCTATAACAAGAAAGGTTTTATGCATGAAGATTATCTGGAAATGGTGCATACAGATGTTTGGGGACCTAGCAAGGAGCCATCCATATCTGGATCAAGGTACTATGTGTCCTTCATTGATGACTATAGTAGGTGGACTGTCTTATATTTCATGAAACATAAAGATGAAGTATTTAATTGTTTCAAGAGGTATCTTGCATTAGTTGAAAATCAAACAGGTAGACATTTGAAGAAACTAAGGTCAGATGGTGGTGGAGAATACTTCTCCAATGACTTTGAAGATTTCTTGCAGGAAAGAGGCATCAAGAGGGAGATTACTACAAGGTACTCACCTGAACAAAATGGGGTAGCTGAAAGGAGGAATAGACTCATTGTAGAGACAGCTAGGTCTATGCTAAATGAAAAGAAATTTCCAAACTATCTTTGGGCAGAGAGTGTATCTACTGCCACATATTTAATTAACAGGTTGCCATCAAAGACACTTGATGGAATGACACCCTATGAGGCTTGGCATGGTAAGAGACCATCTCTGGATCATTGCAAAATCTTTGGATGTGTTGCATATGTGCATATTCCCTCACAGGTAAGGGGAAAGCTAGACCCTAAAGCTGAAAAATGTATCTTCATTGGTTATGATTTGAATCAGAAAGGATACAGATTTTACAACCCCTCAAACAAAGGCTTCAAGGTAAGCAGAGATGTCATCTTTGATGAGAATGACTCATGGTATGAAAATGAATGCAGGAAGGTTAGTCTACCTTATGACATGGAAGAAGATTTTCCCAAACTTATGAGGCAAGAACCAATTCAGAAAGAAGACACAAGCTCAGATGATGAAGACACCATCAACATTGAAGAATTCAAGGCTTGGAAATCCAAAGGGAAGATGAAGATGAAGCAACTAGAAGATAATCCAGAATCCTCAACTCAAGCTATGAGGAGATCTTAGAGAGAAAAGAAAAAACCTATTAGGTATGGGTATGATACTTCACTTGTAACCAAGCACTCTGTATATCTTGCAAAGGATCTCTTGAATGAAGAACCAGGTACATTTGAAGAAGCAATTACTAAACCAGAATGGAAGGAAGCAATGGATGAAGAAATGGAGGCTCTCAAGGAAAGTGATACTTGGGACTTGGTACCCAAGAAGGACTCCATGAAGGTGATAGGATCCAGATGGATCTACAAACTCAAAAGGAACTCAGATGGTACAATAAACAGGTATAAAGCTAGGTTGGTAGCCAAGGGTTTTGCACAAACCCAAGGCATTGATTAAGAGGAGACATTTTCTCCTATGGCCAAGATGCCAACTATCAGAGTTATGGTGAGTGTAGCTGCATCCAAGAATTGGAACATGTACCAATTGGATGTGAAGAATGCATTCTTGAATGGATGGATATCTGAAGAAGTCTACATGTCACAACCACCTGGCTATGAAGATCCCAAGAAGGTAAATCATGTTTGTAAATTGAAGAAGGCTCTGTATGGATTGAAGCAGGCACCTAGAGCATGGAATTACAGGTTGACAACCTACCTCCTAGACCAAGGATTCATAATGAGTAAAGCAGATACTTCATTGTTTATCAAAAGGAACAATTCAGAGGTAATATATTTGTGTGTCTATGTTGATGACATCATTATTATAGGAAATGATGTTCAGGGAATAAGACACATCAAAGGACAGATGATGAAGGAATTTAAGATCAATGATCTTGGATTATTAAAGTACTTCCTAGGACTTGAATTGGTGTATACAAATTCAGGTATCTTTATTACTCAGAAGAAGTACATTCAGGATATGGTCAAGAAGTTTAATTTGTAGGAAGCTAAAATCTCAAACACTCCTATGGAGGTCAACCACAAACTCAGTGCTCATGAAGGGGAAGAACTCCAAGAAATTACAGGTTACCAAAGTTTGGTAGGTAGCCTTAATTATGCTACCTTAACCAGGATTGATATATCATATGGTGTTAGTGTACTTAGTCAATTTATGCACAAACCAAGAGTACCTCATTTGGAGGCAGCAAAGAAGATAGTAAAGTACCTAAAGGGAACACAAAATCATGGTTTGTACTTTCCCTATTCATCAGACATTGATATTAAGGTATACTCAGATGCAGATTGGGCAGGTTGCAAGGATGACAGGAGGAGTACATCTGGTTACATATGTTTTGCAGGTGATAAACCAATTTCTTGGTCATCCAAGAAACAACCTACAGTAGCTTTGTCATCTACTGAGGCAGAGTATAGAGGGCTAGCCAATGCCACTCAAGAAGCTATATGGTTGAAGCTTTTATATTCAAAATTGGGCCTATACACAAGGCCACCAATCATATTTGGGGATAACACAAGTTCTCTTCACCTTGCAGCAAATCCAATTTATCATGCTAGGACAAAACACATAGAGGTTCATTACCACTATGTGAGGGAGAAATTACTTAGCAAAGATATTCAATTGTCATATGTGTCTACTAATATGCAATGTGCAGATTTGCTTACTAAAGCTCTAGATGGAAGCAAGCTATGCAGATTTAAATCCATGATTGGATTGCAGGAAGTAATTGAAGACTAAAGATGAAGACTTGAGCCAAAGTGTTTGGCTTGAGGGGGAGCTGTTGGTGCATATCAAGCCTTCACACATTGGCTTGAACATTGGAGCTTTGGAAGACTTGGCTTGGTTATCAAACTTGAAGACCACACATAAAGCTTGAACCCTTGAAGGATATAGCTACATGGAACAATGATCATAGGAACCAATGCTTAATTGGTTATTACCTTTTATCCTATGTAAAAGTCTATATGACTTTAATCACTTTTGTAAACTCACCTACTTATGGAAGTCGTGGAAAAGTAGATGAATGATTGAGAGAATATCTCATTCACTTTTAGGTACATGATTCTAGGAGATTAACTTGGATTTGAAATTCAAAATCTCATTCAACTCCTATAAAAAGTACAAGGAAAAGGTCGCGGGGATCCTACACTCTTCCCGAGGCAATTCTGAGCCAATCTTTGAGTGTGTGAGAGCTACACCATAGCCTACACCTCTGAGTACCATTGAGCATTACATATCATGCCAATGGGAATGTACAATCAATAGATTTAATACATATACTCATATTGATCATCTCTGTTATTCTCTGAGAGTACTCTTCAACTCTGTCAACTTCAACAGGGCATATCTCAAGATCTACTGAACCAAATTGGATGATTCAAAGCGCATTGGATTCAGCTCAAAGTCTATTATACACCTACAAAGTTTCAAGGCCATTGGATCTACCATCACAGAGAAATCTCAGTCGGGGTGCTCACTGGTTTGTGACTGTAAGTCTCCTAAAAAATCGGGGGTACACCTTATTTTGCTAAAGTGATTTCTCTGAGTGTAGTTTATCATTTCCATTCATTCCACTTGAAAATGAAAGCTTACTAAGCTAATAGAATATCTCTAGAAGGAATTTTGCTAATTGTAACTACACTGGACACACTGAGCATAACACTGAGCAGGTGTCTATACCAAAATAGCAAGTTTTTCAGGATTTTGAAGTCACAAGTAGTCTGTCTTGATTTGATCATTACTCATAACATTTGCAAAGCACATATATGGTTTCTTGGTATCATTTGGAAGCTCAAGGAGTCTACTAAGCATATCTGAAGTGAAAGGAGGGCAGGTGTGAAGCAGGTCTAGCAGCACCAACTTGATCTTCTGAGTGCATCCAACCATCACTCCCAACAAACAACACAAGGAAGAAGAACAATATTGAATGTATTACCACTAGAATGTACAAAGATAAGTTACTCGTTAGGGCAATAGGCATATATACAAGCCCAGGAAAAACAACCTCCTAAAGAGGAAAAAAGGTTCCCTAGTAGTCCTAGTTTGTTCGCACACATCACTACCAAAATATATCAACAAATCCACCCTAGGAGTGATGCGGTGAACAAGGAGATGGCACTCATGTATAAAGAAGTGCCAAGCTATGTGGAATCAATCCACAAAAGGAAGTAAGCCCAAAGCTTTGCAGAAAGCTTCAAACTTCTCCCTAGGTAGAGCCTTCGTGAAAAGTTCTACAATGTTGTCTTGCATGGGCACATATGCCAAACTGATCTTTCCAGCAGAGAACTTCTCCCTCACATAATGATAATGCACCTCAATGTGCGTAGTGCGAGCGTGGAACATAAGGTTCCTTTCATTTGCCAATGCGCTCTTACTATTAGTGAAGATGGTGGTGACAGAAGTCTCACCAATACCCAAATCAGCCATAAGCATTCTGAGCCACACA
Organism: Ceratopteris richardii; assembly: GCA_020310875.1. Taxonomy (NCBI): domain Eukaryota; kingdom Viridiplantae; phylum Streptophyta; class Polypodiopsida; order Polypodiales; family Pteridaceae; genus Ceratopteris; species Ceratopteris richardii. Next base: position 8,492,577 of record CM035434.1, read on the forward strand.
CAATCAAAAGTCCATATGAAAGTTGCCCTGTATGCAACCTCACAACTGAAAGTGGCCAAAGTAGGTTGCTTCTTGCTCAACCAAGATATAGATGACCTATCATGCATGAAGAAAAAGCCACTAGTGGACACACAAGTGTCATAGAAACCAACCTAGTCAGATTCAGAAAAAACATGTAAATCTAGTGGTACTGATCCCCCCTTGGGATAAAACAATCCAAGTAGTAAAGTACCATTCAAGTAGTGAAAGACGCATTTAATCGCCTACCAATGCTTGACTCCTCGACAATGCATAAACTTGCTCATCTATGAGACAACAAACTGAATATCTAGCCGAGTAATGCATAAGTAATCAAGCATTCAACAGTCTGCTAATAGAGAACAACATGAAATGCATCTCTAGCATCATGAAGACTTAATCGTAAACCTCTCTCCACAGGAGTGGCAATAGTTTTACAATCTTCAAGGCCAAAACCCTACAATAATATGTCAATATATTTCGTTTGGCACAAGTCTATTTTGCCATCAACCTGCATAAAGTGAATGCCGAAATAATGATGCAAACACCCCAACTCACACATCTCAAATGAGTCATGCAAATCAGCCTTAAAATCAGCAATATGCTTCTCATGTGAGCAACATGTCATCAACGTACACCACAATGATCAGAAGCACGCCACTAGCATGCTTAACATAAAGATGCTTTCACTTGAACTGTTCTCAAAACCATGTGCAATCAAATAGCCATGTATCTTTTCATACTTAGCACATGGTGCTTGCTTTAAACCATATAATTCCTTCTTTAACATGTACACTTGGTTTTCATGCCCTTTTTGCACAAAGCTATGGGGCTGAAAAACATACACTTCTTCATGCAAGTCACCATTCAAAAATGCATTTTTAATGTCCAATTGATGTACATTCCAACCGTGATGAGCTGCAAGTGCGGAGATGCTATGAACAATAGTCATTTGGCATGTAGGTGTAAAGGTTACATCAAAATCAATGCCTCTTTCGTGCGCATAACCCTTTGGTCACAAACCTAGCCTTATACCTGTCAACTATTACATCAGGCTTACACTTCAGCTTGTATACCCACTTTGTGCCAATGGCCTTCTTGCTAGGAGGCAACCCTCATAAAGATCAAGTACCATTTTTCATGATAGCATCATATTTTGATTGCATACTAGCCATCCAATTTTCAAAATTTTGTGCTTCATCAAACAAAATAGGCTCATTCTCATCATAGATACTAGAGGTAGCCATAGCAAAGCAATATGATTTAAAAGAGGCACCACGAGAGCCTAGCCGATTGTGATATGATAGACGTGCATCTAATTTGTTTTCACACAAATTTTGTAATGTACCAACCATTTTGGCATAGTTTTTGCGTTATCAATATTAACTCTCTCATCAACAAGTGCATCATGCAAATTTGCATCAGAAATGGAATGATCTGCATCATTACATGAAACCTGTAAATGCTAAGGAGTTGCCTCATTAGGAGCAGCACTAGAATCTCCACCTATAAAGAGAGGCAGCAAAGTATCATACATGTCTTCGGAGCTAACAGATGTCCCTTTAGTACATGAAAGTAATGACTGAATAGCATCTTCCACAAGAACAACATCATGACTAACCAAAATGAGTTTAGTCTATGGATGATACAAACAATAGCCTTAGCTTTGAGAATTTTACCCAACAAAAATACATCCTATTGCCTTATCATCCAGTTTTCTGCTTTATTGTTAAGGCACTAGTGCATATGCCAAAGAACTAGAAACATGAAAATGAGCAATAGATGGCTTGGGACCATGCCAAGCTTCATATGCAGTGATAGACTATAGTGCTTTAGTGGGACACCTATTAAGTACATATCTTGCACACATGACAGCCTAAAGTAAAAAACTATGTGGTGAAGCCCTGACTCTTGACCATATACCTTGCCATCTCCATGAGTGATCTCTTCTTCTAGTCAGCAATTCCATTCTATTGAGGTGGATATGGCACTATACACTGATGTCTTATCCCACATTGAACAAAAAATGCATTAAATTCAGAAGATATATATTCCTCCCTCGATCAAAAAAAGGGTGCCCATTTTACATACTAACAGATTTTCAGCCAAAACCAAACATTTTTTGAAGCACATAAACACTTAGGACTTTGCTTTGAGTGGATACACCCATGCATGCCTCAAAAAATCATCAATGAAAGTCATGAAGTAAAGATAGTTCCCAAAAGGGTGTCTGCATAGGAGCACAAACATGAGTATGAACAAGATGCAATTTTTTAGTAGCTTGACATCTTTTGGGAATGAGAAACATTGTATTTTTCCTAAAATATAGACTTTAGATACATGTTTACCGGGTTCCTCAAGTTTGGACAAAGAGGTCACCATGTTATATTTCTATAGGTGTAGCAAACTAGCAAAATTCAGATGACCAAAGCGTGCATTCCAAAGCTTTGCATCTCAATAGCCTGAGAATCATGTACTACACATGCCAAATCATTCATAGATTTTTCATACTCTATCAGCTTATACAACCCATGAAATAAAATGTGAGAAGTAATAATCACATCGCCATTTGACAAATAGTTTGCTTTACATTTGTCATCAACAAATTTCACAACCAAGCCAATCTTGGCTAAAGCTAAAAATGATAACAGATTCTTCTTGATCCTTGGCACAAATAAATCATCTGGCAAAGTAAAAGAACTACCATCAATAGTAATCGAAATGATCTTACAAACTCCCTTGACCGGATAAGAGGTGTTGTTGGTGCATGTGACACTATTCCCTGTAGGGGCAGGCTCGAGTGAAGCTAAGAAACTCCGCTTCCAGGTAATATGTTTGGTTTCCTCACTATGAAAGTACCAAACATCTGAGACTATTACAAACATACATTGTTGAGGAGAAGATGAGTCAAAACTACAAATGGTAGTAACTGACCATTCTTCATTCTACACAAGATTAATAGAATTTGTTTTTGGTGTAGAGGCCTCTCCAAAAACAATTCCAGCCTCCTATTCTTTGCCTCTTTTCCAGCCAGTTTTGGATAGTTCTTTATGATAGGATCATTTCCTTTATAGTACTTACAAATAAATTTTTTTTTTCTAATTTCTTCCTTCTTTGAATGTTCAGCATTTGCAACTTTTTTCTTTCTAGTAGATGAGCTCCATTTACCTTTGCCCTTCTAATTATCCAGGAAAGCTTGATCTACAACATGCATAATGGAGTTGTTCTACCTAGTTCAATTGAAAATTTTATTTCATTGTTCTTCCTCATGCCACATTATTTATTCTTTCCTTGGCATGAATTAAGAACATTATATGCATCTCCACTTTTAATGCCAACCATAGATTCTCTACAAATCTCCCCACTCAAGAGTTCTCCATATATTTCATGATATTCATGTTTACCACTATATGCACTATTAGATGTGCAAAATGTATGCCATGATGATGGCAAGGTGCATAACAACTAGAGCTCTTTAGTTTGACTATCCATCTTCATTTTTTGAGTTATAACTGATAGAATAAAGCATGAAACTCATTAATATGAGCAACAACACTATGTATGTCCTTGATGTGAAGGTCATATAACTTTCCCATCAAGGACATTTTATGTGATTTTGTTTTATTTTCATATGTATTGCATAGCTTCTTCCAAAGCTCCTTTGCACATTCATAATCCAATATTGTAAAGTAGACATTATCTACCACATGCAATCAAATGGTAGACCTAGCCATGTCATCCAACTCATCCCAATCATCTTCATCCATGTCAACATGTGTCTTTGAGATTTTGTTTACTGTCTTCCATTGCCTCTTAGGAATTAGCATATCTCTAATTTGGTTCTTCAATAGAGAAAACAACATGTGTGGGGTAGTCATCTTGACCACGAGAGAAAAGATTTCCTCAAAATCAATGCCATGTTGTTGCTTAAAATCCATTGCAATAAGTTTTGTTGATTACAATATGAACATATCCTTCACACCCAAAACCTCGAAGATGATCATAATATTATGGCCTCTATGTCCATAAATCTTGTCTCACTTCTAGAACTTTGGTAGTACTAGCTGAAATGTTGAACATGCTAGCTATAGTGAATATTACTTGTACCAGAAAGCCTTGTGAAAGGTTTGCATTATGCACCATAGAAACTACTCTCTCCATAATAATTTTATTCATTCTTTAAGGTACAAAATTATATACTAGGGTATAAGGAACTCCAAAATCTCTACAAATTCCTCTAGACTAACAGAAAAGGATGAATTCATGTGAGGTATACTCAAACCCATTATCTGAATGTAAAGCCTTGATCATAATTCCTTTTGTAGTCTCAATTGAAGCAAGCCATTTTCTAAAGGTAGGGAATACATCATTCTTCAATTTAATATGACATACCTAGACTTCTCTAGGAGCATCATCTATATTATTGACAAAGCAAAGGGAACCATCTAATGAACTTGTGGGCATAAAATTAGACTGATCTATACGAACGAGATCCAGAGGTTGAAATAAATACTCAATTTGGGTCTTATGCATATTTCTAGTTTGCGTTCCATATTGACAATGATAACAAAATAAAAAATCAAAGAAATGTAACCTAGGTAAGTAGGAAGAAAAAGAAAGATTTTACATTCTCTTATGAGATATGTGGCCCAAACAACCATGCCAAATACAAGCCATAGGCTGTTCAATAATAGCGGAATTTGCTTCCTTTCTTGATAAGCATATTGCCCTTTTATATCCAAAAAGACCGAGCATATAAAACCATATGGTAAGCAAAGTCATCAAGTTCGGCAACTCACATCAAACTACATGATAATTGAGGTACATGATGTACATTAGGCATAATAAGTTTTGAACCATAAAGGATATACACAACCACATCTTCAGTCCCGAGAATGTCACACTTGCAAGAGTAACAAGGTCTCACAATACCAAGAGATTTTGCTACATAATTAGAGAGCCATTCTCCCTTTCTGCACAAAGCCATGGGGCTAAAAAACATACACTTGTTCATGCAAATCACCATTCAAAAACGTTGTTTTAATGTCCAAGTAATGTACATTCCAACCATGATGAGCTGCAAGTGCAGAGATGCTACGATCAGTAGTCATTCGGCATGTAGGTGCAAAGGTTTCATCAAAATCAATGCCTCTTTCATGCACATAACCTTTTGCAACAAGCCTAGCCTTATACCTATCAATTGTTCCATCACACTTACACTTTAGCTTGTAAAACCACTTAGTGCCAATGGCCTTCTTGCCAGGAGGCAAGTCACACAAAGACGAAGTACCATTCTTCATTATAGCATCATATTTAGATTGCATAGCAGCCATCCAATTTTCTAAATTTTGTGCTTCATCAACGAAACAGGCTCATTCTCATCACAGAGACTAGATGCAGCCATAACATAACAATCTGATGCAAAAGAGGCACTATGAGAGCATGAACGAGTACGATATGACACAGATGCATCTAGTTTATTGTCACACAAGGTCTGCACTAGCGGTTTTGGCATAGTTTTTGCCTCCTCAATATTAGCTCTCTCATCAACAAGTGCATCATGTAAATCTGCATGAGAAATGAGACGTTCTACATCATCACATGAAACCTGCAAAGGCTGAGAAGTTTTCCCATTAAGACCAGCACTAGAATGTCCACATGTAAAGAGAGGCAGCAAAGTATCATACATGTCTTTGGATCTAATAGATGTCTCCTTAGTACATGAAAGCAATGGCTGAATAACATCTTCCACAAAAATATCACAACTATCCAAAATGCATTTATTGTATAGATGATACAGATAATAGCCTTTACCTTTAAAACTGTACCCAACAAAAATACATTTTACTACTTTATCATCCAATTTTCTATTATGCTGTTCAGGCACCAATGCATATGCCAAACAACGAAAAACACGCAGATGAGCAACATATGGCTTGCAATCATGTGAGGCCTCATATGGAGTGATAGACTATAGTGATTTAGTGGGACACCTATTAAGTACATATGCTACACACATGACAGCCTCAAGCCCGAAACTATGTGGTAAAGCCTGACTCTTGACCATACACCTCGCCATCTCCATGAGTGATATGTTCTTTCATTCAGCAACTCCATTATGTTGAGGTGTATACGACACTGTGCATTGGTGTTTTATCCCTTATTCAGCGAGAAATGCATTAAAATTACAAGACATATATTCCCCCCCTCGATCAGAATGAAGGGTACCCATTTTACATGCTGACAGACTTTAAGATAGAACCAAAAAATGTTTGAAGCACATAAACACTTCTGACTTTGTCTTCAATGGATGTACCCATGTATGCCTGGAAAAATCATCAATGAAAGTCAAGAAGTAAAGATAATTTCCAAAAAAAGGTGTCTGCATAGGACCACAGACATCACTATGTACAAGCTGCAATCTCTAAGTAGCCCGAACTAAACCATCTTTTGGAAAGGAGGAACACTGCATTTTACCCAAAATACAGCCTTCATGAACATGTTTTCCAGGTGCCTCAATTTTGGGCAAAGAGAGCACCATTTCAGATTTTTGCAGGCATAGCAAACTAGCAAAATTCAAATGACCAAAGCGTGCATGGGAGAGCTTTGCATCTTACATAGCCTGAGTCTATTGCACATGCCAAATCATTTACAAATCTTTCATAGTCTATGAGCTTATATAGCTCATGACATAAAATCCCAGAAGCAATAATCACATCGCCATTTGACAGATCATGAACTATACATCTGTCATCAACAAATTTCACAACCAAGCCAATCTTGGCTAATGCAAAACTTGATAACAAATTTTTCTTCATCCTTGGCACAAACAAAGCATCTTACAAAGTGAAAGAACTACCATCAGCAGTAGTCAAAATGATCTTACCAACTCCCATTACAAGATAAGAGGAGTTGTTGGCACATGTAACAGTATTCCCTGTAGGGGTAGACTCGAGTGAAGAGAAGAACCTGTGTTGCGAGGTAATATGTTTGGTCACCCCATTGTCAAAGTACCAAACATATGATTCTACTACAGACATGCATTGGTCATGAGAAGATGGGTCAAAATTGCAAACAATAGTAAATGTCCATTCTTCTTCCTGCACAAGATTAGTAGACTCTGTTTTTGGTGTAGAGTCCTTTGTAACAACCATTCAAGCCTCTTTCTTCTTTTCCTCTTTAGCAGCCAATTTTGGATAGTTCTTTATGATATGATCATTTCCTTTTTAGGACTTGCCAAAGAATTTCTACTTTTCTGATTTCTTTTCATCTTTGTCTTCCCTCTTCGATTGTGCAGAATTAGTAGATTATTGCTTACTAGTTGAAGAGCTCCATTTTCCTTTGCCCTTCTGACTAGCCAAGAAAGTTTGATCTGCAACACGCATAATGGACCTGTTTTGCCTACGTTGATCTTCCTACCCTACAACAAAACATAGACTAACTCCTCAAATGACAAGGCATTTGGATTGCCTTTCATCATCCACCAAAGAGTAGAAGCAAAACTCTAATATGAATCAAGGAGACCATTTAGAACAGTCTACAAAAGTGAGCTATTTGGTATAACCTCATCAGTAGAGATCACCTATTCCTTCAAGTCTCTCATCTTTGTTAGAAAATTTTCCATAGAATCACCTTCATTCATGTGCTCACCCTCCAACTGCTTTCGGAGGTAAGCAACACGAGCCTCATTCGTAGCTTGGTAGAATGTGATAAATGTATCCGAAGCATCCTTAGCTATTCAACAAGAGCGTATGTGAGGAATAATGGCACATTTGAAAGACAAATCTATCAATGCATGTGCCTAGGAAACTCTTGCATCCCAAGGAATTTGCTCTACAGTAGGCGTAGTAGAAACCACAGCATGAATAGGAATATGCAGAATAGTATCATCTTCAACACCTTCCACATCAACTTCAGTACCTGTTGTTGTAACAATTGCTAGTGTGATAGGACGTTTTTCAACACCCTAGACAATGTTCCATAGTCCTTTCGGAACCAATACATGTCACATCATATAAGCCCATAATAGGTAGTTGGTACCATCCAACTTATCCTCAGCAGCCAACATACGAAATACATCACTACTTTCAGCCATGGTCGGTGACTAAAATACCTTGATGCAGAAAATTGAGTGTATCTCAAAAAGTTGAAGAGAATTGCCTAGAAGAATTTCATTAGACCTGTAGCAGACTTCAAGACACTTATATTGGCAAACCAAAACTTGTATATATGTTTGGCACAAAAACAAGAAATAGCCTACACAAGCACTGTGATAGTGCCTTCAGAGGCCGAAACAAGCTCAGATCACGATCTTGAAAACACGCTAAGTATGGTCACCAAAATTCATGTGATTCCGAGACTGCAACTGGAGAGGCATAGAGGAAGCCCTAGATGAAGGGGCGACTTGCTCTGATACCAATTATTGGAGTTAGACATTTGCGAAAGCACGCAAACAGCACAAGGAAGAAGAAGAAGCTTGGAACACAACACACAATATTGTATGTATTACTAGGGAATGTACAAAGGTAACTAGCACATTAGGGCAATAGGGGCATATTCAAGTCACGGGAAAAAACCTCCTAAAGAGTGAAAAAAGTGCCTCAGTGGTCCTAGTGTGACACACATCACTACCTAAATATATCAACAGCCCATCAACATTTTTTCTTCACCTTTAGGATTCTTTAATACATAGAAGCCATTTTTCATGCATCCTCTCTTATGATAGTAATTCCATTCAATATACTTCTTCCTTGATTTGCTTGTACTATTATTCCTTCAAACATTTTACTCCCTTGCTCTTGCCACATTCGTGATTCTCTCCTTGGCATGAATAAGGAACATTATATGCATCTCCACTCTAAATGCCAAACATAGATTCCCTATGGATCACTCCACTCAAGAGTGCTCTATATATGTGATGATAGAAATGTTTACAACTTGATGCACTATTGCTAATAGATATGCCAAATGTATCCCATTATGATGGCAAGGTGCACAAAAACAAGACTGCTTTCATTTCATTGTCCATCTTCATTATTTGAGCCTATAGCTGATAGAATATAGCATCAAAGTCATTTAGATGAGCAACAAGACTATGTGTGTCCTTAATGAGAAGTTCATGTAATGTTCCCATCATGTACACTTTAGAGTTGATGTCATTTCATTTTCATATGTATTGCATAACTTCTTCAAAAGAAACTCTACACATTCACAATCCAATACTATAAACTAGACATTATCTAGGAGATATAATCAACTGGTAGACCTAGCCATTTCATCCAACTCATCTGAGTCATCTTCATCGACCTCAACATGCTTCTTTGAGATTTCGTTAACTATCTTCCATTGCCTCCTCTGAATTACCATACCTTAAATCTAGTTGTTCCATAGAACAAAGTTTGTGCCATCAAATTTTTAAATCTCAAAATGCTTTTAGCCCTACAAGTTATAGCTCCTAGGAACCCTCTCACTAGATTCAGACTTGCTAGACCGTTGGAGGATATCGTGGATAGATTCTAGAGATGAAGTGATGTTGCAAACTCCTGCTTCACACCTGCCAAGGATAATATGTGGAGAGTGTAGTAAACCCTTGATCTTCCTAATGATCATAAATAATCACTTATGTGCTTTGGAGCATGATCCTCTAATCAATGGATCATAACACATGAGTAGAAATTGCAAGCAAGAGCTTAGACTTGCTATTTGGTCTCTGCACATGTTCAGTAAAATGAACAGTGCTCTCAACTTACTAGCAATTAGCTAAATTTCTTTCGGGAGTATCCAGCTAACTTAGATAGCTACCAACCATGCGTTAGTTCAATAAAAAAGATCAACTCTACACTAAGAATGATTCTTAACAAGTAGAAGGACTATCCTTAAATTTTTGAGGTGCTATAGTATGTAGCCTAGTGAGCAAAAATATGAACATATCTCGAGATTCAAAAAAAAATTGATCCGAAAAAAATGATAATGAGACTTTGTAGCTATGAAATAGAGAGTGTGTTGAATCTATAGCACTTTAAATCACATTAAAGGATCAACTACGGACTGAGAACAAGCTCTCTGAAGTTTAGTGTTCTGAAATGATCATACCAGAGAAGTGAAGTAGAGATATGATCAATGTGTATGTATTAAATCACATAGAAATACAATGATATTGGCAATGTATAATTGCACAATGTGAGGGTATTGATGTGGCTATAGAATGAGCTCATTAATCACACAAATCCTTCTCAATTGATCTCACTAATCGGGCTCTATTCCATGTGCATTTTTGACCCACTTTTATAGTTAAAGTTGGAGCCATGCTTTGAATTCAAATTCAAATTCTCACCATAAAGTGAGTACTAGACTTTAGGCTTTATTCTCTCATCTATCATCCATCAAGAATCGAAGATTTGATTCCTCCTAACTCCACATGGGGTTAGTACAAGTATATAGGCTTGGAATCATTTGCACCAAAAGCTCCCCCTCAAGCCTAACATGCTTGGTCTTCATTCCTCCTTGATTTCCTGCAACCGAATCATCAACTTGAACCTGTTCATCTTAGTTCCATTCAAAGATTTTGTGATCATATATGCACATTGCAAATTGGTTCATACATAGGACAATCGGATGTCCTTGCTGAGTAGCATATCTCTTACATAATGATGGTTCACATCTATCTGCTTAGTCCTTGCATGATATACAGGATTAGCAGCCTAATGAGGTGAAGTAGTGTTATCTCCAAAAAATATTGGAAAATAAGAATGTAACCCCAAATTTGTGTAAAGTAGTTTGAGCCACATAGCCTCTTTTGTTTGCATTTGTTAAGCCTCTATATTCTGCTTCTGTTGATCAAAATGCTATAGTTGGTTGTTTTTTTTATGATCATGATATTAGCTTTGATCCTACAAAAGATAAGTAGCCAGAAGTGCTCCTCCTATCATCCTTGGAGCAGACCAATCTTATCAAAATACATCTTGATACCCTTTAAATATTTTAAGATCCTCTTGGTAGCTTCCAAGTGAGGTTTTCTTGGTGTATGCATGAACTGGCTTAATGTACTTACTCCATAACATATGTCCACTCTTGTTAGGGTTGCATAATTGTGACTCCCAACAAGGTTTTGATAACCTATAATATCTTCAAGGAGTTCTTCCTCATGACAACTAAGATTGTGGTTGAGTTCCATGGGTGCACGTGCAATTTTAGTATTCTCCATCTTGAATATCACCAACATATCATGAATGTACTTCATTTGAGTAATAAAGACACTAGAATCTGTATATAGAAGTTCTAATCCAAGAAAGTATATTAACAAACCAAGGTCACTAATCTTCTTGATGCCATTGGCATCGTTTCCTGTAATGATAATGTCATCCACATAGACACATAAGTAAATAACTTTTGAGTTAGTCTTCCTTATGACCAAAGAAGAATCTACTATGTTAGCAATAAATCATTGATCCTACAAATATGTGAAAAGCCAATGGTTCCAAGGTCTAGGGGCTTGCTTTAAACCACAGATCACCTTCCTTAGTTTGCATACATACTCTGATTTATCCCTTTCTTTATACCCAGGTGGTTGAGCCATGTAAACTTCTTCAAAGATCCATCCGTTTAAGAATTCATTTTCTCCATCTAATTGATACAAGTTCTAATTCTTTGAGGCAACAATACTTACTAAAATCCTAATTGGTGGCATTTTGCTCGCAAGTGAGAAGATGTCCACATAATCCACTACATGGGTTTGAGCAAACCCCTTTGTTACTCGCCTTGCTTTATACCTGTTTATAGAACCATCTAAATTCTTCTTGGTTTTATATATCCACATGGATCCTATTTCCTTCATGCTTGGTTTCTTGGGAACTAAATCCCAAGTGTTGTTTTCCTAAAGTGCTTCAATTTCTTCCTGCATTGCTTCTCTCCATTCATTTTTCTTATTGGCTTCTTCAAATGAAGAAGGCTCTTCAAACATAGAGTCTTTAGTCATGTATACAGAATGCTTGGTGACTAGTGATGTCTCATAGACATATTATTGGTTTTTTACTCTCCCTTTGAGATCTTCTGAGTGCCTGATTGGATGACTCTAGAATTTCTTTCAGTTATTTGAACTTTTCATTGCCCTTTGACTTCCAAACTTGAACGTCAATCTAATCTTCATCTTCTGAGTTGACATCTTCAAATATTTGTCGCTCTTCTTGAGTCAGAGCTGAAAATCATTTTGCAATTCATAGGGTAGCTTAATTTTCCTACAATCATGTTCAAACCATGAATTATTTTCATCAAACACTACATCTCTCATAATTGTAAATCCTTTGTTAGTGGGATTGTACAAAATATATCCATTATGGTTTTGGTCATTGCGAATGAATATACAATTTGCAAGCTTCCCTCTAATCTATGAAGTTATATGTGCATAAGAAATGCACCAAAAATTTTAAAATGGGCTAATGAGGGTCTCCTACCATCCCATGCCTCATTAGGTGTCATTCCATGCCTCATTAGCCTATTAATCAAGTATTTGGCTATGGAAACAACCTGTGTCCATTGGTAATTTGGTAATTTCCTTTCATTCAACATCCATGTTGTAGCCTCTACTATCATTTTATTCCTCCTCTCTACCACTCCATGTTGTTCACGAGTGTATCTTTTTGTGACCTCTCTCTTTATACCTTTCTCCTATAAGAATGACTCAAATTCATGTGAGAAATACTCACCACCATCATTAGATCTTATCCTCTTCAAGCTTCTACCTCTTTGGTTTTCAACCAATGCTAAATACTTTGTGAAACAAGTGAAGATTGCATCTTTATGATTCATGAAGTAAAGAATTGTCCATCTATTGTAATCATCTATGAATGAAACATAGTATGTTGACCCTAAGATTGATGGCTCTCTACTAGGGCCCCACACATCTATGTGCACAAGCTCCAAATAGTCTTCATTCATGTATCATTTTCTCTTGAATGGTTTCCTATGAGATTTGCCAAATTGGCATGCTCCACATTTGTAAATCATGTGTTGCTAGGGCACATTTGGAAGGCTAGGCCAACTCTCTAGTTCAAATAAGGTTTGACCTTTGTAATTGATGAGTGCAATGTTTTTGGTATCTTCAAACTCAAATGTAATAAAGATTCTACCAGATTTATCTCCTTTTGCAATCCTCTTGAAGCCTTATATAGGGTCCTCCACATATGCTCCATGCCTTGTGAGTCTAATAGGTAAGCCTTTCTCAACAATTTACCCAACATCGATTAGGTCTTTTGTTATGATTGGCACATATAAAACCTTACTTAAAAGGTTCATGCTACCATTAGAAGCCTTGAAATCTCCAAAGTACTTAACAAAGTGTCTAATGGTATCACCCATCTACACTTCATGCTTCCCTTTAAGTTCTTGAAGATCAGATAGAAAGGCTACATTTCTAGCCACATGATTGGAACAACTAGAATCAATATAGAAAAGATGCTCATCATCTTTACCTTGATTCGATGTCATGTTCATGATCACTGCAGAGTCCTCTTGGTCTTTTGTGTAGTTTTTATAATTTCTTTCACTTGTAAAGCCTCCTTGATAGTTGTTGTTGTTGTAGCCTTGGTTGTAGTTATGATGGTATTTTCTTTCCCCGTTGATAAACCTGCCTCTGGATTGTCCATAGCTTCCTCTATGGAAGTCTCTTCCTTGCCGATTCCTTGTGTTCTTGAAGCACTCATCTGTCGTGTGATTGCTTAGGCCAAAGATATTGCAAGGTGAATTGTTGTATGATCTCCCCCTTCCTTGCTTTCCTCCTCTGTCGCTTCCTCTAGTACCTTTTCCTCGTCGTGTGAAGTTCACTTGAGAGGTAGTAGCCTTTCTTTTTACCTTTTCCTTTATCTTTACTTTTATTTCTATATGTGTAAAGGGCGGAAGATTGATTACCTCTAGAGTTGTCTCCATTCTTGTTGAGCTTTGTCTCATGTGTGAAGAGTTGCCCCATGAATATGTTGAGGTGAGGTATTTGCATGTTCATATATAGCTCCATTGCTATGGTGGACTCCCACTTATCATCAAATTTGATCCCATCTATGATCAGCCTTACTATCTACTCCTGCTCTATCTCTTCTCCAATGCTCCCAAGCTGGTCAGCTACATCCTTCATCTTGGTTACATAGTCAGCTACACTTTGCTTTGGTTGCTTCTTCAAGGTTGTGAACTCCATCCATATCTCATTCTTCCTAGCCCTTGTATCTGATGAGAAATATAAAGAAAGTAGTTCCCAAGTCTCTTGGGAGTTCTTGCAATTTCTAATGTGGGGTAATACGAAATCATATATTGAGTTAAGTATATAAGAATTGGCTAGAGCATCCTTTGCACACCATGTATTTAGTCTTTCTTGCTCTTCTGTTGTAGGTTGATGTTTGCTTCTGACTATTGGCATTTCCTCATCTCTAGAGATGTATCCATATAAGTTTCTTCCTTGGAGGTATGCTTGCATCCTCAAGGACCATGCTCTATAGTTGCTCCTATCCAACTTGCCAATGAATGATGGAAAAGCATCTACCATCTTGCTTGTTGCTTTGATACGAGTGGTGGAGAAGATGGTGGATAGATTCTAGACATGAAGTGGTGTTTCAAACTCTTGCTTCACACCTACCAAGAACAAATTGTGGAGAGTGTAGTAAACCCCTTGAGCTTGCTAATGATCACAAATAATCACTTATGTGCTTTGGAGCATGATCCTCTAATCAATGGATCAAAATACATGAGTAAAAAGTGCAACCAAGAGCTTAGACTTGCTATTTTGGTCTCTCCACATGTTTACTAAAATGAACAATGCTCTCAACCTGCTAGAAATTCTCTAAATTTCTCTTGGGAGTACCTAAGAAACTTACATAGCTACCAATAACGAGTTACTTCAATAAAAGAGATCAAATTTACACTGGGAATGATGCTTAGCAAGTTGAAGGAGTATCTTGATACTTTTGGGGTGCTTTGGTATGCAAACTAGTGAGTAAAAATATGAAGATATCTCGAGATTTAGACAAACAATGATAATGAAACTTTGTAGTTATGCAATAGACAGTGTGCTCAATCTATAGCACTTTAAATCACATCAAATGATACACTATGCATTGAGGGCAAGCTCTGATAACTTCACTAATATGAGATGATCATAGCAGAGAAGTGAAGTAGAGATATGATCAATTTGTATGTATTAAATACAATTACATTGGGAATGTTTAATTGCACAATTTGAGGGTAGTTAAGTCGCTATAGAATGAGTTGACTAAGCACACAAATCCATCCCAATTGATCTCACTAATCAGGATGTATTTTATGTGCATTTGGACCCACTTTTATAGTTAAAGTTGGAGCCAAGCTTTGAATTATAGTTCAAATTCTCACCATAAAGTGGATCCTAGACTTTAGGATTTATTCTTTCATCTTTTATCCATCAAGAATTCGAGATATGATTCCTCCTAACTCCACGTGGGGTTAGTGCAATTATCATCTGCACTTTTACATAGATAAAAAGTAATTGGCTTTTACAAGGGAATAATCGTATGTGACTATACATGCCAATTGTCCAAGTATGTAGGCTTGGACTCATTTGCACCAACATAGACATGCATGGAATATGTGATCCCATGATGATAGAGACTTAAATTGAATGATAATGGAGTAAGAAAAGTCCAAATACCACTAAGGCTCAAAAAAGGATGAACAAGTGCTAGTTTCTAGTAAAAACACAACAATCTCCCTTTAAAAATGGATCAATGAGTAGTATTGAGCAACCGAAAGGAGTATGTGACAAAAAATGTTCTCACACCAATGAGAGTATCAAGGAGTAAAATGGCCACTATATAGTTGGCAAAACCAAAAATTTAGAAATGTTTTGCTAGAGCCTCAACAAAATGATCATATGACTAGTGTCAAAATCTCATAACACTGCAAGTAGTGACATGTTAACATGCATTCTAAATCAATGATTCCACTGCATATAATCAATTGACTCAAAGAAGCTAACTACACTCACTGAGCACCTATGATAAACTAGCATATATCTCCTATAGCAAGGCTGGGTAATTCTTCCACCTACATGACCGAAGAGAACCCGACATCTAGGTGTCTCCTAGTTAGACAAAAACCTTACCATGACCCTGTTTATCAACATCAAAGGATTTATGAAAACATGTAATCACTATATCAATGAACACATAGATGTACATAAAGGGTATCGAGAGAAGCATGCAAAGTTTATATGTCCTCAATATAGGTAGTAAAATGGCTTTGATAGGTTGAATTCATAGCCCAAACACTAGCCATCATCACTCTTGAATTGTGTGGATCTTGTGCTACTAATTTTGGATGAAGTCCATCAATGCGAACACATTATTAGCCATATCATGCAAGTCCTAAATTGTATAGCGTTTGAACTTCCATAGTTTGTAATTCATTCCATTAGACTTACCTTATGTTCTTTAAGGTGGCGAGTATGAAAGGAACTTTATTTGAATGAAGAATACTGGAAGTACTATTTCCTTTATCAATTCCCCTACCTACCAATAATCTCATTACTCCCTTTACTCTCTTCTAGCATATTTGTGCTGGTCTAGCTTTACACCTATCAAGTGTTCCATAAGGTCTACCTTTCAGCTTGTATACCCATTTAGTGTCAATATCCTTTTTGGCTAGAGGCAAAAAACATAAAGAATAGGTACCATTCCTCATAATAGCATCATATTTTGATTGCATAGAAACCATCCAAATTTTGGAATTTTGTGCTTCATCACAAGAAATACGCCCATTCTCATCACAAAGAAAAGGGACAGCCATAGCATAGCAATTTGATTCAAAAGAAGCACTATGAGAGCCTGAATGAGTATGATATGAACAAAGATGCATCAAATTTGCTATCTCGCAAAGTTTGCACTAGCCATTCAGGCATAGTTTTTGCCTCCTCTACATCATCCATCTCATCAACAAGTGCATCATGTAAATCCTCTTCAGTAATGAAATGATTTTCGTCATCACATGAAACATTTAAAGGCTACCAAATTGCCTCACTTGGACTATCACTTGATTGTCCATGAGGAAAAGGAGGAAGCAAAGTGTCATATACATGTTTGGAGCGAACTCATATCTCCTTACCTTAGTACATGAAAGTGGTGGATGAATTGCATCTTCCACAAAAGCAAAAATCACAACTAACAAAAATGTGTTTGGTCTATGGATGATATAGATGATAGCATTTGCTTTTAGATATCTACCTAACAAGAATACATTTTAGTACTTTATCCACCAATTTTCTATATTTTTGTTCTAGCACTAATGCATATGTTAGACAATGAAAGTCATGCAAATGAATAAGAGATAGCTTGCAACCATGCCAAACCTCATATGGAGTGATAGAGTACTTTAAAGCTTTGGTGGCTGTTAAACGCGCTTTTGTCGTCAAAACGTGTTTAAGCTCTTTCTGGGTTCTTGGGAGTGGAAGGGGTCTGAATAATCAGAGGCCCTATACTTGATTTTCCCAAATCAACTCACTCACATGACCTTTCGTTCAAAACAACTCTGCTAATCCAACTTTCTAACAAACTCTGGCTCATTTCTTTACAGAATTACTATTCGTATTCCAATCAATACATCTCAGTACACAATGCTAGGATAAACATTACCGCAACACAGACTCACAGTAAACAACTTACAAATTAGCGATTCAATACTTCACTTAATGTAAACATTAACGTAACCCAATCTTTACCGTACAGGTGCAGATAATCAAACAAAACAGAAGACACAACAGTACGCAGAATTCTCAAACACACACTATGGAAACTCCACAGAATGTCTCGCCCAACCAGACAGTCTGGCGATCTTCTGGTCGTCATCGAAAGTGTCTTTTCATTTCTTTATAAAAAGTTACAACTCATCGCAACGACCTTTCGGTTCGTGCGGAATATGAAAAGGAAAAGGTTTACAATTGCCAATCCGGCAGCTTACACTGGCACGCACAGTGGACTTGAACCCGCAGGTATACAAAATTCTATGGTTCATCTATTATACCCTGTAGATACATTGTTCTAGCTAACTTAAAAGTTATGGTAATTTTTTTTTTAATGAATCTAACATCTGTTTCAAGATTTTGGGTTCTACTAGTTGAGCATCAGTTCTTACTGAACTGGTTGCAATTACCTGGCTCATCAAAATTTCTGCCTGTGTTTGTAGAAAGGCTTCCTGTAAGTAAAAATCATTTGATAAAGCTGCATCCCGGTTCACTTTCATGTCTGCAATCTGTTTATCAACTCTAGATAGTCTTTCTGCTTGAGCACCCAGTTGGTTCTCTCTTCTTTCCAACTCTTGATTCTGAAATTGTATGGTCCGATAATAAGCATCTCTTTTCTCTTCGTATCCTTGGTATCTCCTTCTGTAGTTGAGCGACCAACATCATGTGGCTTTTAAGAGCAGCATTTGATTCAAATAGGTTTGCAGTTGCAAACTCTAGCTCCGTATTAGTTTGCTTTAGCAAAACTGTCATTTCCTGTCCTTTTTGTACTGCTTCATCCAATTGTGCTCTAGTCTCTTCTAACAAATTTCCGAGTGCTATGCTGGCATCCTCTTTATCTTTGACTAACTGTTTCAATTGCAGGATCTCTGCATCAGCATCACATAACAAATCATCTTTTGCTTGAATCTCAGCTAACGCCTCATCTTTCTGATTAATCAATGATTCCTGTTCGGTAATTGTAGCCTGGAGCTGTAATATCTGTTTGTGCAGAGCATGATTTTTTGCCTTTACTATATCTATTTCTTCCTAGAGTGGACTAATGTCTGCTTCAAGAATATCTACTTTATGCTGGAATTCGTCTCTGAGATTATCAGTAATCTCCTTCATCTGTGCTGGTAGTTGCTGCGATAGATGAATCAACATCCTACCCATGGATGCGAGCTCAAAAATCATGGGAATCGAAGGAACCGGAAGAGGAGGACGTGGTTGAGATGAAGAAGTTGTCAGGAGTTGATGAGAATTGGGTGGAGAGTAGTTAGGTGAAGAGGATGAGGAATCGGATGCATCAAGTACAATTGGTGGAATAGGGATAATAGGTTTGAGTGGAGGTAGGGGTGGAGGAGGGGGTTGCAAAATGTTAGCCACCAATACTTTTTCACTGAGTTGTTGCGTAGACACTTTAGATTTGGCAACTGCATTATCCACTGTCGTAATCAATTCTGCCAAAATCTCTGCAACCATAACCTGTGTATCTTCTTGTACTTCTTGTTTGGACTGCTGCTGCGATTCTTCCTTAGAAGATTTGTCGTCAGAATTGGTCACACTTTGCTCTTGTTGGTTGTTTGGAGATGACTGGGCGCACGAATCATGGTGAATGGAGGTGGCTGTATCGTGAAAAATCTCCTCTTCATTTTTGTCTGCTTTATCACCTGCGTCAGACCCTTGTACTTGACTGTCAGACAAACTAATCCTGATGCATTTTCGGCGGAGGAGCTGGAATATTTCTTCATCATCTTCTTCGTCGTCTTCCAGTATCTGAGCAGATTCCTCATGATATGAAATTGGACCTCGTGGAGGCGGTTGCGCTGCTTGGATGGTCGGAAACAGAAAAGTGAGAATGTGTGGAAGACGTGATCGTGGAAGTTCTCCTTTGTTAACCTGCTTTATGACCGAAACACATTCACGGTGAATGCGCCGAAAAAAATAGGAAGCGAAATTGATAGGCTCTCGAGCAGCCATATCAATTATCGAATAGAATGGGCGAGATATCCCATATGTACGTTTCTGCAGGTTTAAGATGGCTACTAAAAATTGTAAGGCTGTTCTTTCAGGCTCAGGGCGACAGAGTATAGCATACTCATTTGAAGAGTACCTAGGGAACAATTGAATCATGGTAGCAATTGGTAGATTTGGGCCATTCTCTCGACCTTCCGGAGAGAGTCAGAAAGCATCAACAAAGGACTCTAAGGGTGATTACTACCCGAGATGGTAAGGAAGTAATTGGCCAACTCTGCTCCGTAGCAGGTGTGGCAGCAATGGCGGCAATAATCTGGGCGTAAAATGGGTGACATTCCACTGAATGCCAAGGCAATTCAGCGAAATTGGACAACCCACGGATGCGCAAGAACTCACCCACATCCGTAGGGAGTCCATCACGGAACGCAGCGAAGTTGGCTAATGCTTCCATGATGCGCACGCAACGTAGCACAAAGACACAGTGAATACAGGAAACACAAAGCACACAAAACTCGCAGTAACAATAGCGATTAATAGCGGAAAGAAGAAGATTAAGTAGGTACTTGGTAATGGGAGGCGATCAAAAATGATAATCATCATGCGATGTTGAGATGATAACCTTCATAACTACGGTGTGCATGCATGAGCAGAACAAAAGGCGGCGATTATTCATGGTTATGTATCCAAATGAGGAGTCTATTATTATGTAGCAAAACGAGGAGTTTATAGTTTTTAAGCAACGAACACGCAAAACTAAAAAAGTAAAAGAAAAGAAAAGAGAAAAAAAGAAGAAAAAAAATACGTGGGCAACCGCAGAACACTTCAGTGCGTATGAGGCGCTTGATGATACGGCCACAACTTTGAACCATTTATCACTTTTGGAAGAGGTATTCCGATCAAAGTAGTCAACCGAAAAGTAGCTGGGCCCACTTGTTCAGTAATTCGGTAAGGACCAAACCATCATAACTTGAATTTTCTAGCAAAACGATTTGATTTTGCATTATAAAACAGCACAAGTTGTCCTACCGTAAAAACTGGAGTTTTAAGATACCGATCATGTGTACGAGCTTGCCGCAACTGCACTTCTTGAAGAGTCAGAAAACTTTCCCAGCGATGCTCATCTAATTCTCTGAGTGTGTCCAATCGAAATGGTAAAGACTCTTCAGGTAACAATTTCTGAGAGATGGCCACATGTAAACTTGGTACTACAAGTTCCATTGGTGCAATTGCCTCCATTCCATATGCAAGTTTGAAAGGAGTCAGTCCGGTTGCGACCTTGTATGTAGTCCGGTATGCCCATAATACTGCAGGTAGTAACTGATCCCATCTTTGTGGTGATTCCACAATTAATTTTCGAAGCATAGTCAACAACGTTTTGTGTGTACTCTCAGCTAAGCCATTAGCATGAGGATAATACGGTGAACTGAATTTATGCAGAATCTGAAAAGTGTGTGTTAACACTCGCATTAAATTGTTGATAAAGTGTGTCCCTTGATCTGTGACAAGTTCCAAAGGTAATCCATAACGTGGGAATACGTCCTTCATTAGACATTTTGCCACCGAAACAGCTGTGGCGGACCGTAAAGCCCAAGCTTCTGCCCATCTGGTAGCATAATCTGTACATGTCAGAATGTATCGGTTATTGCTAAGGATTGTTGGAGGTGTGATTGGTCCAATAAAGTCAAGACCTCATTTCTGAAAAGGTTCTAAAGGTAAGACAAGCTGCAGAGGAAAGAAATGGCATTGTAAAGGCTCTCCAGATCACTGACAATTGTCACATTGCTGCACAAATTGAGATACATCTCTGTACATAGTAGGCCACCAGAGCCCACTTTGCAGAATTTTTCGGTGCGTTAAATCTGCTGCAAAATGTCAACCGGAGGGTATTGAATGTGCCAGAGCGATTACTGAGTTTACTTCATGTGGAGGAATACAACGAAGTAAAACCCCAGTGTGATCCATATAATACAACTCTCCGACAATCAACCGGAATCTATGACTGTAAACTGCAATTTTCTAGCGCATTGCAGAAGAAGTTTGAGAAGGAAGACATCCATCAGTAAGAAAGGTTAATAACTGATCATAGTAAGTAGGTGTCACAGGAGGTTGTGCAGATTCATCACTAGTCGTTTCAGTAACATAAATTGCTGGTGTAGTGTCATCAACACCGATCGGAGCTTCACCGGAATCTAACCGAGAGAGAAAATCTGCTAATGCATGTGTAGTGCCGGATCGATGAATTACTTCATAATCGAATTCTTGTAACAATAAAACCCAACGTGCCAAGCGGCCACCTAAATGCTGTTGCCAAACCAGATATACGAGCACAGCATGATCTACATGAAAGACAAATTTTCGGCCTAGTAAATAATGCCCGAATTTCTTTACAGAATACACCAAACCAAGACATTCTCTTTCAGTTACTGAATAATTCTTTTCAAGAGGAGCAAGACGTCGACTTGCATAATAGACAAGCCTAAACCACTTATCAGTTTGTTGCATTAAAACACTTCCAATGGCTATATCTGATGCGTCTACAAAAGCATGAAATGGGTGTTCCCAATCAGGAGGTTGTAGAATTGGAACCTGCGTTAATAAAACTTTTAGACGATCAAATGCAGTTTGACATTTTGGGGTCCAATCAAACTATCAAGGAGTACTAGTGATTAGCCGATTTAGGGGTATTGCCAAATGGGCAAGCCATCATAAATGTCGACCATGCCACCTAACATGGCCCATGAATCGCATTACTTCTTTCGGCGTAGTAGGCATAGGAGCTTCTAACACGGCTGCAATTTTGTCTGGATCAACTTGTATGCCCTATGCAGATACAATGTGGCCAAGGAGTTTACCACAGGAAACCGCAAAGACAGATTTGTTGGGGTTCAAACAGAGTCGGTATTCTTAGCATTTTTCAAAGCAACACCATAAATTATACATGTGTGCAACCATCTTACCAAATAAAGAGAAATCATCTAGATATACTTGCATAAAAGAAGTGAGATAGGGTGAGAATATTTCCTGCATACATTGCTAAAAGGTGCTAGGAGCATTCCTCAATCCAAACCACATGACTGTACAAGCAAAAACACCCCAATTTGTAATAAACGCTATTTTTGGTATATCTTGCTTAGCCATTCGAACTTGGTTATAACCACTATAACCATCAAGAAATGAATACATTTCATGCCCAACCACTCTATCCAGCATTCTATCAAGAAATGGAAGAGGAAATGGATCAGGTACGGTGGCTGCATTCAATTTTCGGTAATCGACACATATTCGGAGCTGCTTGTTTTTCTATGGTACGATTACAATCGGGGAGATCCATTCAGCGTGCTCAATGGGTACAATGAATCTTACCTTTAATAGGTGATCAAGTTCTGCTTTGACCTGTGCTGCATAGTTGGGATTCATACGGTAGCTAGGTTGTTTAATCGTCTTTCCTTCTGGTTTGAGCACGACAGGATGCTGATAGATGTGAGGATCCAGAACTTTCATATCACGATAATCCCATGCAAAAACATCAGAGAACTCACGAAGAAGCTGGATCAAATGTGCTTGAAATGCTTCAGACAATCCTTCCTTTATCTTGATAGGTCGTGGATTTACTTCATCTCCCAAATTGTAGGTGATTAACTGATCTTCGGGAACATAGAATTGACGAGGTTTGCCTGGATCGTCAGCTGACTATAAAAGTTGTAGAGCGGCTTCTTCCATAGCAACAATATCTTCGATCTTCAGTTCTTCGGTCACAGGCACCACCGTAGAGGCTGCCGGACTCAAGTTATCTACAATAGATTGCAGATCTACAGTGCCTAAGGAAATCAGATCTTCATTGTTCTTTAAAAATGCTTCTTCTTCATCGTCAGATAAGCCATCCAACATGTGGACTGGCTCTGCTACATATGGCCTGGCATGGAGTTCACAAGGCTGAATGGCATCAAGTTAAACAACATATTTATGATGATTATCCTTAAATGTTAGTTCTTGTGCTGACCAATCTTGTATAACCTTAGCCTGTTTTAACCAGGGTCGTCTGAAAAGAAGATTATAATCAAGACTAGACTCCGGTAGTTCTAAGACTACAAAAGTCATCTTAAATGTTGTACCCTGCAAAGTTATCAGAACATTTCTTACAAGTCCTACCGGATGAACTCTAGATTGGTCGGCCATTCTTACAAAAAACTGGACAGGCTCGATTTACGTCCATCCCAACTTTTTAGAAAGCGCTGCAGTGGCTATATTTACACCAGACCCACCATCAATTAGTACTTGAGTAATCTTGTGATTTTTGTACCATACCGTAATTAAAGGGACCGAATGATCCATCGTAGAATCAACTTTCGGTTGTACCGTTGCTGTCGCTGGAATGCAGGAAGATCCAAGACTGAGCTGTTGTTGGATTTGCTGCCGAAATCCCGGTACTAGTGCAAGTAACTGTCCAAGAGGGAGAGTAATGGACGCCTTAGATAAAATTTCCCATGCCTGATCTGCTTGAATTGTACTTTTCATCGGTTCTGAAGATGATATGCCTGTTACAGAGGTAGAATCTTGTTCCTACAATCCTTCCTTTGGCAGCGGAACTTGGGTTACCGGAATGGGATCTGGAAACACTGTAGGCTCTTTGGTGGTCCATTGACTAGCTTTGTCATACATTCTCTGTTGTTCATGGATGCCAGGTTCAAACACTTCTTCTACTGGTTGTAATTGCTTACCAGATCTTGTTTGAATCACTACGGCCTGAGTTTCGACTGGTGAAATAAAGACCATATTGGTCATTGGGTTCTGACGCTCTTTCTTCCTTTGATCATATTCGGCTGCATCTTTACAAAATCTGTGTATGTGGCCTAACTCACCGCAAAAAATGGCAACGTGGAGGTGGCAAAGAATTACCTTCTTGTGATGTTCCTGTCTGCCAGCGATTTGTATTATAATTTGTATTCCGCTGTGCTTGATAATTTCTGTATCCTTGTTGTTGATTATTTCTCATTTGAGGTGGAATATAATGAGTGGTCGGCTACCCTGGTTCTTGTATGATAGCATTGACAGTTGCTGGTCCCTGCACTTTGGCGTTATAAGCACAGTTTTTGGTGGAATGTCCGGTTGTATTGCAGATAGCGCAATACATCTGATTAAGGGCACATGTGATACAGGTATGCCCTGGATTCTTGCACTTAGTGTAGTACATTTGTCTAGCCGGATCTTCTGCAGCAGTTTTATTGGCTTTTAACCACTCCAAGTCTTCGGTAAAGCCTCCAACCTTATGCTCAAGCTGCAAAGCCATTGCAATAACCGCATCTAATGTCATAGCTCCCACACAACGGATGATCACAATTTGTTTTAGTTGTGGACTTAACCCATTAATAAACCACTGAGTGATGACATCATCCGGTAAATTAACATGTGCCGGAGGTAGTTGTCTCAAATGAGTTCTGAATAGGGTGGCACATTCCTGCACTGTTTGATTCAGCTTCTGTCTATTGTTCTCTAAGTAATAAAAAATTTTGGCAGGGTTCTTCTTTAGCCGGAATCTCTGCAAAAACGCATCCCTTACTGCTTCATAGGTGCCGAAATGGTTGATATCATATTTTGTAAGCCACCTCGCTGCTTCATTAACTAAGGTTGACTGGAATACTATGGCCTTGTATGCTGGATCAGGTGGATGGTTAACATAACTTATTTCAAAGGTGCGTACATGAGCATCAGGATCATCAACTAGAAATCCACCAAATTTGGTGTAAATTACTCTTGTTGGAACCGGACAAGGTGGAAGTGGCTGTTGTTGTTGCTGTTGTTGTTGTTGTTGCTGTTGTTGTTGCCCACTCATGGTGCTAGTGGCGGTACTGTTACTATTTCCTAAGTTCTGAGGATGTGGTTCTGGTTCTTCAGAGTCTCTATGATTAGACTGCTCTCCTTCCGGTTCAAAAATAGCGCTCAACCTCTTACGAATTTCTAATTCGAATAGCCTATCCTCTTCTGCGGTATCAAACGTAGGCAAACTAGCCCCGAATAGTGGTGTCCGGAATGAAGATTCACTAGGAAGTATAACATTGTCACCAGAAAATTGTAAATTTTCTGCAACCGGGACCGAACTGCCACTGGAATTAGTGGAACTTTCCTCAATCTAGGGAGATTTCATCGGAATTTATCGGAATTGCAGTATGTTCCACCGGAATGCTATCGGAAACACTACTAATGTGCTTCGCTTCTTCGACGACCAGACCTAACCGATCTGTGCTTCTTCCTCCCGGGGGTATCCTTCATAAATTTGGTACCGCCCAAGGTTGTCTGTACTTCGGATACGACTCGCCGGACCGAGTAACCGGCATATATCACCTTTTTCAACTCTTGCGTACTATCCCACAATCACTTTGCAACACTCTGTTGCTACCTTCCGAAAATCACTTTGCAACACTCTGGTGCCACTTTTCCCACAGACGGCGCCAGTGTTAAACGCGCTTTTGCCGTCAAAACGCGTTTAAGCTCTTTCTAGGCTCTTCGGAGTGGAAGGGGTCTGAATAATCAGAGGCCCTATACTTGATTTTCCCAAATCAACTCACTCACATGACCTTTCGTTCAAAACAACTCTGCTAATCCAACTTACTAACAAACTCTGGCTCGTTTCTTTACAGAATTACTATTCGTATATCAATCAACACATCTCAGTACACAATGCTAGGATAAACATTACCGCAACACAGACTTACAGTAAACAACTTACAAATCAGCGATTCAATACTTCACCTAATGTAAACATTACTGTAACCCAATCTTTACCGTATAGGTGCAGATAATCAAACAAAACAGAAAGACACAGCAGTACGCAGAATTCTCAAACACACACTATGGAAACTCCACAGAACGTCTCGCCCAGACAGACAGTCTGGCGATCTTCTGGTCATCACCGAAAGTTTCTTTTCATTGCTTTATAAAAAGTTACAACTCATCGCAACGACCTTTCGGTTCATGTCGGATCTGGCAATTGCCAATCTGGCGGCTTACAGTGGCACACCTGTTAAGTACATCTGTTGCACACATAACAACCTCCAGCCAGAAACTATATGGTAAAGACTCACTTTTGACCATACACCTCGCCATCTACATAAAAAAGCTCTTCTTTCTTTCAACAACTCCATTTAAATCAAGTGTATACAACACTCTACAAAGATGTTTTATCCTATATTCAGCCAGAAGTGCAGCAAACATAAAACATCTATTCCCCCTCAATCGAAACAGAGGGTGCCCATTTTACATGGTGATAAAGTTGGAGCCAAAACAGAAACTCTTTGAAGGAGATAAAAACTTTGGGATTTTCTTTCAATGGATATGCCCATGCATGCCTAGAAAAATCAGCAATAAAGGTAATAAAGTAAAGGTAGTTCCCAAAAGAATGTGTCTCCATAGGACCACATACATCACTGTGAGCAAGCTAAAATTTCTTAGTAGCATATACCAAAACCATCTTTTTGGAAGGAGGAACACTACATTTTGCACTCAACAAAGCCTTTATATACATGTTTACGAGGTGGCTCATGTTTCAGTAGAGATGATACCATTTCAAATTTTTGTTGGAGTAGTAGGCTAGAAAAATTTAGGTGAACAAAGCATGCATGCCAAAGCTCTGCATCTATGATAGACTAAGAATCTTGAACTATACGTGTTGAATAATTCACAAATTTTGCATAATCTATGAGCTCATATATCCCATGATATAAAATTCTAGAAGCAAAAAGTTTCCATCGACAGATCATGAAATCCACATCTGTCATCAATAGACTTGGCAGCCAAGCTGATCTTGGCTAATGTTGGAACTGACAATAATTTTTTTATCCTTGTCATAAAAAGCATCTAACAATGTGAAAGAACTACCTTGAGCAGTAGTTAGAATGATCTTACCAACTCTCATGATAGGATAAGTGGACTTGTAGGCACATGTGACAGTATTCCCTATAGGGGTAGGCTCACGTTAACGAAAGAAACTGTGTTGTGAGGTAATATGTTTGGTTGCTCCACTATCAAAGAACCAAACATCTAAGTCTTCTAGACATACACTATTTATGAGGAGATGGTTCATAGCCGCAATGAGTAGTAAATGCACATTCTTCATATTGCATAAGATTTATAGACTGTGTTTAAGGGGTTGAGGCTTCTGCAACAACCATTCTAGCCTCTTTTTTCTTTGCCTCATTTGCAGCTAATTTTAGATAGCGCTTTATGACATGATCACTATGTTCACAATATTTGAAAAACAAATCTACTTATCTATTTTCTTCTCATTGTTGTCTTTCTTCTTTCGTTGTGCAACATTATGAGATTTTTTCTTACTAGTAGATGAACTCTATTTACCTTTGCCTTTCTTACTAGCTAAGAAAGCTTGATTTGCAACATCTATAATGGACCTCTTATGCCTGGACTGATCTTCTTGTAACAAATTAAAGACTAACTCCTCAACTATCCAGACATTGGGATTGCCTCTCATCATCAACCAAAGAGTATAAGCAATCAGATATGAATGCGGAAGACAATTAAGAATGGTCTACACAAGTGAACTATCTAGTAAGACTTCATTTTTAGAAATACACAACTCCTTCAAATATTGGATCTTGTCAAAACATTTTCCATAGAATCTCCTTCATTGATATGCTCAAAACTTTAATTTCATGGAGACACAATATATTTCACCCATAATAAATTAGATGCATTGGAAACCTACATACTAATCCATAAGCTATATGGTGAGAATAATGGATTGCATTGGAAACCTACATACTAATCCATAAGCTATATGGTGAGAATGCATTTGGAAACCTACATACTAATCCATAAGCTATATGGTGAGAATGATAAAGATAATATTCTATTGTTTTAATTTTTATTTTCTTCATTAATGATCAATAGAGAAATATCAAAAACTATGGAATGATAGATAAAAGGAGCATTTTCTTCCTCTAAGTCATATAAACAAGAAACTTAAAGGAGCACATTCCTTTTGCAAAAACAAACCATCAAATACCCATGCATTGAGATGTAGACTCTACCAACATGTTACATTATCAAGCTTGCACCAATTGTAGCATCTAAACCCCATAATTTCAGTATGAGGGTAGATGCTCAATTTTGAAGACCTCCATGCTCAATGCACACCGCTCAAGAGAGGTACCAACACACACATGCAAGCATTTCCCATGAACAAGCTGACACAAACCGCAACAATATCAATTCCATTCAGAGTAGAGAAGCTTACAAGACCTAACCCTAAAACAAGTGATTGATTTTGTTTAATAGAAACTTTTGAATTTTTTGTCTATTCACATTCTTATGTTTCACCTAAAGCCTCATTTTATCTTCTATTTGAGGTCCAAAGAATCTAAGAAAGTTCTAGTTGATTATTGTATTTCCACATAAGCTCCAATACTTGGCTTGTAGTAAAGGGGAGTATAAATACAAATAATGGACTTGAAGATATTTGTAGAAAGGAAATTTTTAGAGATTAAGACTTGCAGATACGCCTTTCACATCCTTGTAAAGCCCTACACTTACTACCATAAAAGTTAACATAATAGATGATACCCATACCAGTATCCATAACAAAGTGGCCATTGATGTAGGATTTGAAGTAGCTTCATCACTACTGCACTTAAGGGATTTTCTTTTCTTCTCTCTTCTATGGCCTTTGGTTCAAACTGTTTCACTCAAAACAATAACCTTAATGATGTCCTTGTTTTGTTCATAGACTTCCTCTCTATTTTGAGTTTGGAAAAAATCCATAGCAAGAAGATGGGTCTTCTGCATGGAGCTAGGATGACATGTTTTCTTCTTCATATAAATTTGCTTCTTCATATAGATCTGCTTCTGGGTTGTCCAAAAAATCCTCTTCCATACAAATACCAATTGTCTGCATTAATCCTTGACTCTTGAACTATTTCTAATTGAGGCTTCCCCTTGCTTCATGTCTGAAATGTAAAAGATTCAATTTCTTCTAAGTGCACCACTCTAGTAGATGGTGATGGCACATTGTTCTGCAACTTCTCCTTTGTACAGAGGATTCATTTGAATGGATTCATTTGAATGTGGGGCCCATACGAAGATGCCTAGTTCTTAGGACAATAATTAGTATAAGGGTCACTGGCCTCTGGGCAGTTCCTGCAAGGAAGGGCATTTTTTGGTAGAGTGCACCTATTTTGGAAATGCTCACATTCTCCACATCTGAAATAGATAATTGGCCTCCTTGGTCCATTTCCAAAGTTATCCCTATGTCTAGGGTTGTAATTATTACCTTGATTGGGTGTTGATACTATTACATTGGTTCGTGGTAGGGCTCCTCCTTGTGTCGAATATGTTGTTGTAGGCATACCTCTTGACTTACATTCTTGGGCCTCATGACACTCACTTACCAGATGTCCCTCCTTGCTACTCATGGTGCACCATAACCCATTTTTGATGCCGCCTCCCCTGAGTTCCTACAACTCCTGTCGAGGTTGACTGAGCTCTTGTGCTTGGGCTTCCTCTTCCTTTTGTAGTCTTAATGCTTTAATTTCTCACCTCACTGAGTTACTACACTCTCCTCCTCTTTGTGGGGCTTATTCGTTTTTAAGCTCTCAAGCTCTTTTCTTAGCTAAATTAGTGGGTCTTTAGGTTCCGTAGGATATGATAAATTGGAAGAGTTTGTCCCATACTGATGCCTTAATTGTTCCAACCTTGTGGTTGTATTAATAAATTCTTCTATTTTTGTTGTCGGTAACACTAACTCCTTTATTTTACACTATGTTGATATGGGAAGTGGTTTAGCTAGCCGCTTCTTGATGAAAAAATCATGGGGAGGGTCTCGCAATTTGGCCATTAATGCCTTGGCTCTGGTAACAAACTTTGGGAAGGTCTCTTCAGGGCCTAGTCATAGATTTTGTAGTTCCTCAATAAGGTTTTCAGTTGTGTTTCCTTTTTGGAACTTTTTCCTAAATGCTTCCTTCATCAAGTTCCATGTGGTGAAATGGTTGTTAATAAACTTACTAAACCATTTGTCTACTAGCCCTGCTACTGTTGCAAGGAAGGGATAAAAAATGCATCTTCTCTTCCCATCAGCCCCCTTGTCTTACATAAGGCTAACATGTAGGTGCCATCAACCTAATTGCATGTGATAACATGTGATAATAATCATTCTATTACACATATATGTGATGTTATGTTGGATGGCTCTCACAAACCAAATTTCTTGAAAGATGTTCTTCATGTTCCCACAATCACAAATAATTTAGTATCTATGGGGGAAATGGTTGAGAAAAGGCTATAGATCAAGCTCAACCAAAATGGATGTTTTATGGAAGAGGCTAAAGATGGGTACATATTAGTTGCATAAGGTAGGAAGGAGGGAAGGCTATTCACCTTGGATGCAAATCCTACTTCAGTCACATAACTTGCTTCACATTTGGAAATAGGACGATAGAAAAATCTGATTTATGGCACAAAACATATGGAAATATCAATACTTAGAGTTTGAAGGACATGGCACGAAAGAGGTCAATGCTAATCTTTTTAATGGAAACCTTAAGAATTTGTGTGAAGTTTGTCAGTTTGGAAAGTAGACTAGGCTTCCATTCAGAAAGAGCAACTATGTGAGCTATCAACCACTTGATCGCATCCATATAGATGTTTGGGGAGAAACAAAGGAGAGCTTCATTTGAGGTAATAGGTACTTTGTAAATTTCAAATCTCTTTTATTACTTCAAGAATTTCAAAACTATACTTAAAGGAGAATATGATATGTACATAAATTGTTTAAGGTTACATGGAGAGGGAAAATACTTCTCCCAAGAGTTCTCTAACTTCTTGGAAACTAATGGCATCAAGAGATAAATAAATTAAAGCTTCTTTTGCAACTTAAAAAAAATACATAAATATGTGAAACGTAGCATTTCATATCCATATTTGAAATAGTAGTCATGATTCTCTCCTTTAGGTATAATATTATACCCTATATAAAGATATTCTTTAGAGAAACATATCTAATTGCACCACCTATTCTAGGACCTACCTACCATTAGTGGCATTGACACCATTATAGGATATGATTCAAAAATGAAAAAAAGATTGACTTGAATGACGATTTAATCTCTTGTCTCAATGTTTAAATAAATTGATGAAAATCATTTTTCACGTCACAAGGATGGATTAATCTAGTGTACATGTTGGTTGTATACCAACATCTAATACAAACATGGTTTTTCTTATGAGGTGGATTCTTAAATAAATTCAAAGGTTGATATTTTTCTTTTATAGTAATTCTAGCAAAGGTTTCAAATATATGATTTCTCTTTGATGTTCTCATCTTCGAGCAAGAGGATGAGGGAGATGCGAACCCTCCCTTAGATCCTTACACACATGGCCTCTCACATGAGTTCCTTGTCGCATCCATGTGGATTCCACACTATATGGAAAGATGAGAGGATTCATAAGATGAGGGTACGTGGTTGGGGAAGATAATATGATGAATATCTTTGAAGTAGTCTAGTCCATCATTGAAACCAACGACACCATCATTTTCAAGCTATTGGCTAGGACTATTTCAACACCTCTTTGGGGTTAGTGGTTCTAATCCCCTTGGCTCAGCATGTGTAATATCCTCCCACATCAAACCATAAGTTTATTTCCAAAAGATATAGCTTATTATGTTTATGACAATTTTCTACCTAGACAATCATAACTATCTATTCAAGCATTGAATTCATGTATATTTTTATGGATTAAACTTGAGAATTCTTGATCACTACCCGATCGTCATCACCTTTCAACCCCCCACCAAGATCCGTAAGGCTCCGTGGTTCCATGCCAGTGTGCCCTCCTTCTCTCTCCCCTCCGTCCATCAAGAAATTTCTGACGTGTGGAAGGAGGCATTCGCCTCTGGCTTGTCCCCTGCCAAGTGTTGGAGAAGTGCGGTCGATAAGTCACGACAGATCATGATTAGATCCAGGAAGATGCTTGAGACTGTGCGGCGGGCTCGTAGAGAAGCTCTATATCATAGACTCTGGCGGCTCGAGGAGGAAGTGAACAAAGGAAAATCTCAAGCCCAGAAAGGACTTCGAAAGATCAGAGCGCTGCTGAGATACGAGGAAGAGATACAAAGGAAAAATTTGCAAATTTTCTTCAAGGAGTGGTGGGCTGGCAAAGCCGACAAACCCACCAAAGAGATGTGCCGTATCCTCAAAAGGAAACACAACAGAGAATCGATCCCCTTATTGCTAGACGCAAATTGTAATGTATGCAATACGGAAGAAGATAATTTTGGGATCATTGAAGGGCACTTCACGAGACTCCTGGGGACCTCAAACCCCCTCTCCCTCCATAGAAGGGACTGTATGGCTGCCATATCTAGGGTTTCCCCCCATAGGATACCACCCAACCTTCACTCTCTGCTTCATGCCTCTATCTCTGAAGCAGAAATCATTGAGGTCATTGATGCCCTCCCCTCAGGTAAAAGCCCGGGACCCGACGGGCTCACTAATGAGTTCTTTAAATCCTTCAAGTTGGTGGTTGCCACCCCTCTTCATTTGGTTTGGCAAGAGGCACTCAAGTTTGGCGCGCTTCCTTCTTGTCTCAACAATGGCATTATCAAGTTAGTACACAAAAAAGGGGAAAAGAACAGAATAGAGAACTGGCGTCCCATTACAATGCTCCAAACAGGATACAAGATCATCGCCAAAGTCATTGCCAACAGAATCTCTTGCCACTTGAGAGCGTGGTTAAGCGAGGACCAAAAAGGTTTCATCAAAGGCAGGTCAATTTTGGAAACCATTATAGATATCTGGGAAGGTCTTGAATTTGCAAATGAGTCTAAACAAGAAGTAGTTTTCCTCAAGATCGACTTTGATAAAGCCTACGACAGGCTAGAATGGGACTATATTCTACAGTCGCTATAAGATCTTGGATGTAGTCAGAAATTCACCAAGATGATCGCGACCCTTCTCGGAAACGCATCGACCCAAATTAACATTAATGGAAATCTTTCTAAGGTGATCAAACTTAGAAGATCTATCAGACAAGGGTGCCCTTTGGCTCCCCTTCTCTTTGCCATTGCCACACAAGGGCTTAGCAGGCTGGTGGAGCATCAGGTGGAAGCTAGTAACATTAAAGGCCTTCGTTTGCCGCATGACCACAGTCAGATCACCATGAGACTTTTTGCCGACGATATGAACGCTTTTGTGCACAATGATAGTACCAGCCTTGAGACGTTCTGGAAGTGTCTTGCTACTTTTTATGAAGCCTCTGGATCCATAATCAACCACTCTAAGACCGCCTTTAGAGCTATTGGTGGGTCACAGTCCGACCTTCTCATTGATCATGGCTGTCAAATCATTCCGCAGGGCCAAATCTTTCGGCTTCTTGGGATTCCCTTGGGGTTTGGCGTATCTATGGAACAGCGGTGGAACTGGGTGCTTGCCAAACTCGAAAACAAGCTTAACTATTGGAGAGGTATGCAAATCAATCTTGCTGGCCGTGCTATGGTTATCAACACGTTCCTCTTATCTTCTACCATTTATTTCCTTTCTTGTTGGAGACCGAAAGAGCTTGTTCTGTCCAAACTGGATAGTATTTGTAGAAACTTCCTTTGGACGGGCGACCACAATAGGAGGGGGGTGCCTAAAATCAAATGGTCCATCTGCACCAGCCATAGAGATAGTGGGGGACTTGGTATCTTGGACATTGGGTGCATGGCTAACAAACTGTCGGCCAAATGGATGATTAAGGCTTGGTGCAACGGGGAGGCCTCATGGGCCAAGCTGATCTTCAGAAACAAGAATGAGTTGGCGCTCATGGGCTTCCCAAATTGGAAGAATCTTGACATCTTGACCTTGTTGTTTTCCCCGATCCCCGTCTTCCCGAAAGGCTCTAATCTGGTGTGCTCCCTCTGGAAGAGTTGGAATAAAGTCAAAAGCTTCACAAGAATAAGTGAAGACTGGAAGTGGGCTGCCGGTATCAGACAAAACGACTCTATCTGGTTTCCGATCCATGGCATCCGGAGTGTGGAAACTTGGAACATTCAAAAGGCCAAGAAGCTATGGAATAAAGGCTTCAAAAAATGGAAACATCTCTGGAAACAAGACACCAACCGTTGGATCAACTTTGAGGATATTGATCCTAGCACCAACATTTCGCATGAAGAATGGAACACGTTGCAAAGCAGATGTCTCGCCTGTGACCGACACAAAGTTCGCCTGCTCATGGGACACGAGATGTCGAGCTCGCTTGGTCTCAAATGGCACAATGGGAATAGCCTATCAAAAGTCCCGAACATCAAAGAAACGATCGACTATCAGGTTAACCTCAACAAAAAGTGGTGCCTATCATGGACGCAGCTTCGGTGGGACATGAAGTTCATGGCTATCTGGCACCCCCTCATAGAAATCAAAAAGTCTGTCCTCTTATGGCAAATCCTTCATCATGGAATCTGGACCAACCTTAAGGCTAGCAAAATTTGTGGGATCCCTCCCTGGTGCAAACGCTGCCACCGGTCTATCGAAGATGTTTCACACATCTTCTTTACCTGTCCCAACTCCAACAGACTCTGGCAGGTGGTTGGAAAGAGAATTAGACTTCAAAAACGTCTCAGTTGGCAGCAAGCCCTACTGGGAGAAGCGATCGGCTGCTCCGCGACTCTCTGGAACGCCATCAGAGGGGAGGTCCTATGGAAAATCTGGCGGGAAAGATGTGCTTTCAACTTCGGTGACTCCCCCAAGGAGTGGTCAATTGAGAAATCGCTGTTCCTCCTTGGCAAAAGGATCGTCAACTGTAAAAAATCCCCCCCCTTTAGGCATCATCAAGTACTCCTTTTGATCGATAACAAGCTTAAACCCAAGTGGGCCCCACATGAGGGTGATGAGAGGGTAATTAACCTTCTTTGTAATGTCATCTAAGCTCTGTATAAGCTTCCCCTGCTTTGTGGGATTTGGGGGGTCCCTTGGACACTAGTCCCCTTCTCTTGTACTTTTCTTTATTTAATTCAAGTCCGGGAGAGTAGGCTATTGCCGAACTTCCTTTATATTAAAAAAAAAAACTTGAGAATTCTATACAAGAGTTGAATTCGTGTATATTTTTATGGATTCAACTTGAAATCAATCTCCTTGAGAACTCTATACAAGTATTGAATTCATGCATATTTTTATGGATTCAACTTGTAAACAATCTAACCAAACAATTCTATGAATCGAATTGAAGATATTGTTGTAGATATTCATTGATTAACCCCACAAGTGTATCGTGAAAACTCATCCTCGATTATTAACATTATCTTTATATTACTTTTGAAGCAAAGAGTCAACCCCTAGCTTAAGGTTAAGCGATTTCCTAATTCCTTATTAGTGAAGAACAAATATCAGCATAGCTCACTACATGATGGGTTTGTGTAGCAACCCATTTTGTATTTGACAGAAAATTTACTCTCACTTCTTGTATCCATTTTTATTAATTTAGATTCCATTTTGTTTCTCCATTAGTTTTGTCTTGTGTGTCAATTTTTCTTAATCCCTTTTGCCTAGATTTCAAGAAAGAACTATGAAAGAATGGACTTTGTTCATCGAGCAAAGGGTATGAAAATCAGGAGCAATGTTATAGAAAATACTACTTGAGCTTATATTGTTTCCATTTAGAAATCTTAAGTCCACTCTTTTTCTTACATCCAAAAGTAAAGTGGTAAAATTAAAAAGAAAAACGTGAAAAAGGAAATCTAAAGATTAGGTTAATGTTGAAGAGGATAATTTCCTCTTGGTTCTCTTAAGTAAGCACACCCTCTTGTATAGGGCAAAGAGAACCAATCTTTTTTAGATATGGAGTAACACGAAATTGAGAGAGCTTGGACAAGCTTAAAGGAGGTAGAAAAGTGAGTTGTAAAGTGACTAAGTTTGGTTAATCCAACCAGTAGATGACCAACCCTTGAGCTTTTGGAAATTCAAATAGAACTTATAGGAATGTGATTATTGCAAAAAAACCCACTATTTACTTTGGAGCATCAAAGACAAAGATTTGATACAACATATATATGCTTGCACATTGACTAGCTCCAAAAACTTGCTATTCTTGGATGAAACAGTAATTGTCAAATGCTCATAACAGTTTACATGATTAAAATTCGAAAACTTCCTCTTGGCAGAATGTTGGTCACATATTTGAGTGTCTAAAATGTAGAGTAAAAGTAATAACCAAAATATGCTTCTCGGATGAACTTGAAATTCAATAAATGTACCTCCGAATTTTGAGGGTTGCTAGAGATTGACATGGATAGACTAAAATTTAGATTTCTTATAGTCTACTAATAAAAATGCTCTATGAAAGCTTGAAATCTAAGGAAAACACTTATACCTTTCCAATGATTTTTCACACATCCAATTTGGAGCTAAGTAGAGAGAGCAACAGCCTTTGCATGTTTATTATGGTTGAAGAAGATGGTATAGAGAAATGGAGAAACACAATGTTTATCCGAAGTGTATGTATATTTCTTCAATGTAACATAGAGTTCATATAGAGTCTTTATATAGACTCTTAAATTCTCCATGACTTCTACCAGTGCAGTTTGAATTCAAATCTAGGTGGTATAGTTTGTAGAAGAGAATCAATTCCCTTTCTGACAATCTAGGAAAAATGAAGATCTATTGTAATGTAATTTCTTGTGATTTATTGATCAATTGATTGTGGAGCACAAGCACCTCAAATTCATGGAATTTGAGTTCTCTTTTTCTCCTTTAACAAGTACAAATCTCTAGGCTTTTACATTGGTAAATGATCCATAAAAAACCTTATGAAAATACCATGAAAATAAATATTGATCAAGAACCTCTTCAAGGGATATCTTTGGAACATTCTAGATGATGGTTTGATGAATTATAATAAAACACATGCATGCAAAAATATACATATTCTAGGTCTAAATCTTTAAGATTAGGGTTTTAGGGTTTTAACACCTACATAGCATATATACACACATACACATACACATATAATACATATATACATGTAGATACACATGCATACAAAAATATACATATTTTAGGTCTAGATATTTAAGATTAGGGTTTTAATTGAATATATATAATTAAATATATAAAATTAAATATATAAAAATAGGAATACATAAGGAAAAAATCTGAATATATAAATAAATATATATAAAAAATAAGATAATTATATACATAAATAAATATAAAAAGAACTAGTGTTTTAAATAATTTAATTAAATATATATAATAAAATATATAAAAATAGGATTAATTAAGAAAAACTCAGAATATATAAATAATATATATATATATATATAAAGTAGGATAATTATATAGATAATAAAATATGATAAAATATAGATATACATATACACATGCATACATATATATACATGTTTTAGGTCTAGGTCATTTTGATTAGGGTTTTAGGGTTTTAACACCTACATAACATATATACACATATAATACATATATACATGTATATACACATGTGTATAGGAATATACATAATTTAGGTCTACATCTTTAAAATTAGGGTTTTAGGGTTTGGGCATACATATAACTCAATTAAGAGGAAAAAAATCTGAATAAATAAATAAATATATATATAAAATAGGATCAATTAAGAAAAAATCCAAATATATAGATAAAATAGGATAGTTATATAGATTAGGGTTTTAAAATTAGGGTTTTGAGTTTTTTTTAGATATTTAAGTATTTAAGTTTAGTATTTCAGGTTTAAGTCTTTAAGAGTATGATTTTTAGGTTTAATAAAAAATAAATGTTCTAAAATGTCCATATTGTAGCAGATGACTTCTTTGGATCCTGAAGAGAGAAGGGCATGTCCTTGCACACAATGCAAGTATCAAATTTATAGGAAAGGACGGATTTGTACTGCACATGTTAGAGAGTATGGATCCTTTGATAGGAGTCGACTGGAAAACCTACGCTATCATTTGCATGGTCCCCTAGGTGAGCAGATGGACCCAAATGACATTGCACTGGTAACCTCTCGTGGACAAAAGAGAGCAAAAAGGGACTTAGACATACAAGAAAGTACTAATAATATTACATAGAATGCACATATGGAAGAGATGCTTGAAGCATTTTATGACATGGATGAAGATCATGATGGTGGAGAAGGTGTCGAGAGTTTCATGGACACAATACAAATTCCACAATCAGAAGTGAATGAAGAATATGGAAACATGCAAAGACTAGCTCGTTTACCACTTTACAATGGAGCAAAGATATATGTACTACGTGCGTCACTCGCGATGCTCAATCGGCAATCCATTTATGGATGGTCAGATACTAGTGTCACTGAATTGTTCAGGTAAGTGGAGAACAAATTGGATTTCATTGTTGAATCACAATAACTTTATTTACTAATATCCTTTTAATTGCTTATTGCAGGATTCTTAAAGATCAATTTTTGCTAGAGGTCAATGACATGCCTCTAACATGTGGAGATGCGAAAAAGCTTTTACAGTCCATTGGAATGGATTATACTAAAATTCATGCTTGTCCAAATGATTGCATCCGCTTTCAGAATGAGTATGAGCATCTCCACATATGTCCAAAGTGTGGAGCAAATAGATTTAGAGAAGACGTTGTAGGTGAAGCAATCCCCGCAAAGGTTCTTCACCACTTTCCTATCATTCCACTAATTAAGAACATGTTTAGATGCATCTATAGATGAGTTAATGTCATGGCATACAAAGAGCAGGTCTACTGATAATGTAATGCGAGTGCCTGCTGACTCTGATGCTTGGAAGCACATAGATAGTAAGTGGCCAGAGTTTGCTAGTGAGCATGGGTCCATACATCTAGGCCTAGCTATAGATGGAGTGAATCCATTTGGATTACACAGTTCTTCATGGAGCACATGGCCTGTATGTTTGGTCAATTATAATATCCCACCATGTTTGGCCACAAAGAAAGGTCATTTATTATTAGCTCTTATTGTACCACGTAAGTATAAGGTAAAAAACATGGATGTATATCTTGCACCACTTGTTGAAGAACTGCGCATTTTATGGGATGGGATTAATGTGCGTGACATGTCTCAACCTATAAGAAGATGAGACGTGCGAGTGCAAGACATACTTATATGGACAATGCATGATTGGCCTAGTTATGGTGAATGTTCAGGTTTATCAATTTTCGGTTACCATGCTTGTCCTTTATGCGGACCACGACTCGAAGCACGCTATTCCAAAGCACTACGTAAAACTGTCTATGAAGGACATAATAGATATTTGCCTGATGGACATGTTTTACGTGAAGGACAAATTGGTCGACAAGCGCAACACCAAATGAAATGATTGGTTTCACAAGCAAAAGCAGCGGGTGAAGATATCTCTGAAGAAGAAGAAGAACTCCCAAAAGGATGTGATTGGGAGTATTTTAAATACGGTGCACTATGGTCTCATGGATGACACTTTCGAATCGCACGAATCGATCAAAATAGGTCTACTTTTGATAGTGGAGTGATGGTGATTTTTTTGCAAAAAAGTAGAGCAAGTGCAAGAGATGATAATGCTCTAGAAGGCGAGCTAGATTATTGTGGTGTGATTCAAGACATCTTGAAACTATCTTTCAGAAAGTTTGATTACTTCGTTTTTTATGTGAAATGGTTCAAGGTAGTCACCTCTGTAAGAAACGCAACAGTGAGACGGGATAAAAGCGGTTTGCTTCAAGTCGACTCCACAAGATTATGGACAGATGAAAGGGATACATTTGTACTTCCCGAACACTGTGAGCAAGTTGTTTTTATACCAGATTCAAAATAACCAGAGTGGCTATTTGTTTTACAAGTCGCTCCACGTAGTAGACAAATTTTTGAGAACATAGATGTAGAAGAAAGTCCATCTCTAGTGGATTCAGGGATTCATTCGATAGTCGAGGAGGAAGAGATCATTGTTCAAGAAGAAGAGGTCATTGTTCGAGAAGACGAAGCAATAGACGATGATCGGGAAGAAACCAACATAGCAAGCGATTTAGAAGCCATCAATATAGAGATAGATATTCTTGGTGCATCGTATCTTCAAGAGGATGCTATACTAGAGGACTTTTGAATAAAACACTTGTACGTACTAATTTTTTTTTTTGTTTATTCTCTATATTACTTTTATTATCGCATGCTAATTATTTGAGTTTTTTTATTACAGAGCACGATGGGAGAAAGTCCTCCACTCACTCCACATTCCATGACAGAGGAGCAGTTTTTGGAGTTCATCTCTCAGGTTCCTCCCGCGTATATGGCCGCTGCATCACAGTATTGGATCGCTCGTGGTAGTGCCGGTGTTACTCTTGCGGGTGCTGCTACTCCTCTAAGAGGTATGTCTCCTAGCTTTGTGACTCCACCACGACCATCTTTTCAGCCATCTCCTACTAGGTCTACTAGTAGACATGTGCGTTCGACACCTCAGCGCGATACAGGTTCTGGCCCGTCTCGTAGATCGAGGTCACGCTCTGGAGCAGGAGGTTCTAAGAGTGGATCTACAGGTAGGTCTGGAGGTGGAGGAGGCAGCTGTTGTGGAGGCAGTGCGATGGACGTTGTGTTGCCTACTTCTACTCCTAGGACGAGTACCTCAGATGTGGGTACACTATGCAGTACACCACGTGGAACACCACGTACACCTTGGGGTGCTCATCACCATGATGACTCCAAGGTGTATAGTATCCGAGATGGAGCTCCGGTGATGGATGCGGCTGGCAAAGCAATGCTTGCACACATACGACAACTTTGCTCCATCCAGTTTGGAAACTCTATCATGTTGAAATGGAGTGAGCAGGATAAAGATCGGAAGAATTATATCACACAGATAATTTATGAGGAGTTCCGACCAGC
The DNA here is from genome assembly GCA_020310875.1 of Ceratopteris richardii. Classification (NCBI taxonomy): domain Eukaryota; kingdom Viridiplantae; phylum Streptophyta; class Polypodiopsida; order Polypodiales; family Pteridaceae; genus Ceratopteris; species Ceratopteris richardii. Next base: position 8,534,143 of record CM035434.1, read on the forward strand.
TGATGTACAGTCTCTTGTCAGTTCAGAGTGGATTCTGCACATCGCACATGAGGTTATGTCCCATCGACGATCCGAGGCTCGTGATGCTTTCAAAGCAGGCTTACCAAAGCCTGTATGGTTAGATGCTGAGGAGTGGGACGTGATTCGTGACAAGCAGCAGTAGACTCCTGACCGATATCGCTAGCAGTGAGATGCCGCAGCCACATGTCTGCATATGGTTGGACCATCACATTTGGGTAGAGGCAGATATGACACGATGCGTCATAAGTTTGTAAGTACCATTTTATTTATTGAATTTATTTGTGTTAAATTTCTCATGTATGTTCCTCTAATGTTTTGTATATCTGTTTCAGGAGTTGGCAATGGGTCGTCCTCCAACACGAACGGAGGAGTCTTACGGATATTCTCATGGGTTGATTGCACTTATGATCAATTCCCCTTTGAAGATCCCCTTGAGGTGCTAATATGGTAGGACATGTCTTCATCTAGAGTTAGAAAAGAGGAGCATCGACTTTTCGACACTTCTAGAGCCGATGTTTTGGGAAAATTGCTTAAAGATATAAGTTTGAGTCCATGCTTCATCTGTCTCCAAGAGATAAAAATCTAGAGAGGACTGTGGCATTTTCAACACTTCTAGAGTTGATGTTTTGGGACCATAGCTTGAATATAAAAGTTTGAACCTAGACTTCATCTATCACAAAGAGATCAAAATCTAGGGAGATGACTTTTCAAGGAGGATTAATAGAATTTCATTGTTGATACATGAGCGCTTATGTCCTATCACCATGCCTCTGGTGGCAACACCATAGGGGTCAACAATAGTTGTACGCAGTATCTTATTGCTACCCAAAGGGACACAAACCACATGTGGCTGAGCTATAGGCGTATATACAAGCCACGGGAAAAGAACCTCCTAAAGAGGGAAAAAAGTGCCGAGCGGTCCTAGTGTGTTCACACACATCAATACCTAAATATATCAACAAATCCCCCCTGGTAGTGATGCGGTGAACAAGGAGAACACAAGGAACAAAGGGAAAGAGGCTTCCATAAAGGTAGCTATGGAAAATCCAGAGGCCTATACAACAATGGAGGAAACAAGTACAATCATATCTACAACCAAGGCTACCACAACAACAATTACCAAGGTAGTTTCACAGGAAGAAGAGATTATAACAACTACACAGAAGACGAAGAGGATTCTCTACTCATCATGAACATGACATCCAAGCAAGATAAAGATGATGGGAATCTTTTCTATATTAAGTGATGTTTTTCAAATCATGTAGCTAAAAATGTAGCATTACTATCTAATCTTGAAGAACCCAAAGGGAAGCATGAAGTGCAAACAGGTGATGATACTAGACACTCTGTTAAGAACATTGGAAATTTCAAGGCTTCTAATGGTAACATGAACCTCTTAAGTAAAGTCTTGTATGTCCAAACTATAACCTAAAATCTAATTAGTGTTGGGCATATTGTTGAGAAAGGCTTACAGACCAGGTTCACTAGGCATGAAGCATATATAGAAGACCCTTAAAAATGCTTCAAAGGATTGCTAAAGGTGAAAAATCTAGTAGATTATTTACATTTGAGATTGAAGACACTAAAAACTTAGCACTCTTGAATTACAAGGATCAAACCCTATCTGAGATAGAGATATGGCACAAAAGGCTAGGACACATAGATTAAAGAACACTAGAGCAAATGTGTAGGGATCAGAGTGTGCTAGGCATCCCTAATGTGTCCAAGAAACACATGATATACAAATGTGGAGCATGCCGATTTGGCAAATCTCACAAGCAACCATTCAACAAAAAGGGCTACATGTATGAAGACTACTTGGAGCTTGTATGCACTCATGTGTGGGGTTCTAGCAAGGATCCATCAATCTCAGTTCAAGGTACAATGTTTCATTTATAGATGATTATAGTAAATGGACAATCCTTTATTTCATGAAGCATAAAGATGAAGTATTTTCATGTTTCAAAAAGTAATTGGCATTAGTTGAGAACCAAACAGATAGAAGCTTCAAGAGGATCAGGTCTGATGAAGGTGGTGAGTATTTTTCACATGAGTATTATTTTTTCTTTCAGGACAGAGGTATAAAGAGAGAAGTCACAACAAGATATACTCCTGAATGGAATGGAGTGGCAAAGAGAAGGAACATGTTAATAGTTCAAGCTATTAGGTCAATGTTGAATGAGAAGAACCTACCTAATTACCTATGGTGAGATGCTATTTCCATAACTAATTACTTGCTTAACAAGCTTCCTTCCAAATCCTTGGATGGAATTACACCCTATGAAGCATGAAATGGCATGAGACCCTCATCAGATCATTGCAAAATATTTGGGTTCATTGCTTATGCACACATTCCCTCACAGATTAGAGCAAAGCTTGACCCTAAAGCTGAAAAGTGTATATTCATTAGGTCTGACCAAAACAAAAGGGTTATAGGTGAGACAATCCTACTATCAAAGGATTCATAGTCAATAGGGATGTAGTGTGTAATGAAAAGAATTCATGGTTTGAAGATGATTGCAGTAAGATCAAGTTACCTTATCATTTGGAGAATGACTTTTCAACTCTCACTCAAGAGGATCAACAATTACCAGAAGATATCAATTTAGAGGATGAAGAGAAAATTGATCTCAAGGCTTGGAATTCAAAAGGGAAGACCAAGATGAAGCAATTGAAAGACATTCTACAGTCCTCCAATCAAGCACTTAGGAGATCTCAAAGGGAAAGCAAAAAGCCCATAAGGTATGGCTATGATACATCATTAGTCATGAAGCATTCTGTATATATCAGTAAAGAATCTATGACAAAGAACCTTCTTCATTTGAAAAGGCCAGTAGGAGGAAAGAATTGAGAGAATTCATGCATGAACAAGTTTGAGTATAAGGTTGCAATTTTGGGGTTTAAAGGGAATATTTTGGGGGCCTACAGGTAGGGGACGAATTCAAGAGTATACGGGGCATGATTTTGTGGGTCCACGAGGGTGTAGAGGGGACGAATTTGGGGGTCTAAGGGGGCAAGGACGGATTTAAAGTATAGGGGGATAATTTTGGGGCTCTAAGGGGAAAGGGATGAATTTAGAGTATAACTGAGTGATCTTTAAGGTTAAGGGGGCTATTTTGGGGGCCTAAAGGGTAGGGGCTTAAAGGGTAGGGTAGTTCTTCCTTAAGGAAGTATACCCTGTGACATGTATGCATAAAGGTACTACTTCATAGTAAAGACACAAAGATGGAAACGTTAGAAGTATAGAGATGATAAACAAGCCAAAATTTTAGGGGAGAGAATGGTTTCATTAAGCCAAAAATACTTCAAATGTACATTATAAGGGCCTTTAGCCACTCTAGAGAATAAAACTTGACAACGAAAAATAGGAAATGTATATGAACCAATAGGTGATCTCTACAAGAGAAATGCAACAAACTCAAATAGAGAGATGCTAGCAAAAGCTATGCAATCACACTATCATGCCAACTTCCATACAACGTAGATTCCCACATAGCTACTTTGCATATATTCAAATATTGAATAATTTATAATCGCAAGTTCGATGCACAAGAAGGATAATATTTTTCTTTCTTTTTAAATATGGGACTCGTTTAGTGCAAACTAGCTCTTTTAATCTTGATAGTAATGAAAAAAGTGAAATGGGGAATATTATCATTGTTCAAGATGTGTCTAACGCATACAGAAATAATAAAAAATCTCCAAATTACTTGATTTTAATACTCTTATACATTATAACATTTTATGCCTAATACTATTATCCATTTCTTTGATTATGTGCCACTAAATGGATGTGATGAGAGAGATGAATATAAAAATATAAGAGAAGATAAATTTCGTAAATTTGTAAGTGTTCATATTGATGATTTTTAGAATATGCTACAAAGACTAGAGGAAGCCAATTTGAACATTTCAAGTGCGAATTCAATACTTGAGGAATAAGGTCCTAAGAATTGTTCATGTGTATGGATGTTTAGGACGAAATTATCCTAATCTAAGGGCACACAAATAAATAACATTTCTAGATTTGATTATTAGTGAGGTATGGTGATTATAAGCAGCATGTGTGTTTCTCATAATTTGGATTTTACATTTTTCATTTAATCGAGATAACTTTTACCAAGTTAAAAAAAAGGATAACAAATTTATATTAAAATATACACATGTGCTTACCATGAGAAATATAAAGATACATTTAGTAGAAAGAAGTTATGAATATGAATATGGTAAAAAATGGATAGATTAAGTAAAGTATTTGAGGAATTCAACATAATTCCATCACGATCTAAGGAGAAATTTAAAGAGATACAAAAGAAAACACTGAAAATCTTAAAAATTAACTAGCTCTTCATTCATAAAAATAGATATAACAAACATCCACCTCTTGCAAGGAAACAAAATTTACAAACTAAAATTATGAAACACATGCATATCACACTTTGTGTGAATCATAAAAAGGAAAATGAAATATTGGTGACCTAAAATTTTGTAATCATAATATAAAAATTATGTTTTTAAGATTATGAAAACCGTGTTTAAATGTTTTAACTTCAAAAGGCTTGACTAACTATATGAAGAGGGGAACTCTATGTACAAGAATAATCTTTAATATTTCAGAATTTGTTCTATAAGTTTTTTCTTTTACTCTGGATATATTCAAATATGGAATAATTTATAGTGGCAAGTTTGATACACAAGAAAGAAGTATTAATAATAGTAAACTTTGATAGTTATGAGAAAAATGAAACGGAAAATATAATCATTGTTCAAGATGTGTCTAAAGCACAAAGGAATAATAAAAAATCTCCCAATTTCTTGTTTTCAATACTGTTATGCATTAAAACATTTATCCCTAATGGTATTATGCATTTCCTTGACTATGTCCCAATAATGGTATGTGATGAGAGAGGTGAATATAAAAATATAAGCCAAGATAAACTTCGTACACTTGTAAGTGTTAATATTGATGATTTTTAGAATATGTTACAAAGACCAAAGGAAGCAAATTTGAACCTTCCAAGTGAAAATTCAATACTTGAGGAATGAGATCCTAATAATTGGTCATGTGTATGGATATTAAGGAGGAAATTATCCTAATCTAAGGGCACACAAATAAATAATAAGTTGGGAATTGATTATTAGTGAGGTATGGTGATTCTAAGGAGCATGTATGTTTCTCATAATTTGGATTTCACATTTTTCATTTAATTGAAATAACTTGTTCCAACCCTATAACATTCCTATGTGTAGGTACATTCACTAACAACAGGGATACTATATAGTAGAGTCAGAGAGAGAAGAGCAATGACAAGCAAAATTATGAGATAAAAGCCACTACTTAGTTTAGAAAATGATTACAAAAGGCCACCAATGCTCCAAAAGGATAATGTATTGGGCTAGCATGCCATTCCAGAAACCAAAGAGAAGCACTGTGAGAGCACTCATTGACAAAATGAACAAAACAAAGAGGAAGACTTCCTCCAAAGAAATACTAATGACCCACATCGAATGAATAGAACCAAGCCACTTAATCACATTGTAGTGCTATTAGCCAACTCCATCGGGAGGCCCATGCTCTATATCCTCACTATAAAGTGACCTCCAATAGTGTGCATGTAGCAACAAAGTGCAGATCATGGACAAGAAAATACCTAATGCCCAATGTCAAGAGAATGATCTCAACTCTTATGTGTGGGAATCGGTACATCGAAATATCTCTCTCAATCTTTAATGAGTACATCTCAATCTCTATATGTCAACTGAGTACAAGCCATCTACAGATATAGAATCCAAGATGCCAAGAGTGGCCTTATGGAATCCCAATGTTCACTGAATATGCACCAAAGTAAATGCCCAAAAATGGTGTGGCCAAATATGGTTCTGGCAGCCAACCTTAATTCCTTAACTTAGCTTGTGACACCACTGAGGCTTTGTAGCTATATTCCCTCAATAAAATTTCTCTTTTAGTGACCCATGCCTAGTTGATCAAATAGTCACCCTTGTTGCCATACTGACCCAATAAATTTCGGCCAAAATTAGATCCATTAAAGCTCGTTCGTGAGAAAATCCATACTATTTCCTTTCTCCATAACTTGGCCTACAAGGTTATTGCCACCTTGCTCTTGAATTTTGGCTTCAATGCGTGTATGCTGATCATCAACTTGGCATGCTTTACATATCCTTCATAATCCTCCATGAGCATTTTTCTTGCCTTTCATTCAGTGGAGACTCCAAAAATGGATCAATTAGAAGATATCTTACCACTAGAACAATGTGTCACAAAACTAGAGCCAACTTCTACTCCTATAATGTGTTCACACACATTTCTCCATTTTTGGGAATATTTCGGTGAAAACGTTTTGACATGAAATATCCTTTAGGGGTTGTTTGAGGAAATCCTTGACTAAAGTCCAACTTGATCCGGAATATCCCTCCCTCCTATGACATGCCAAAAGATCCATCAATGTCCATAATTATGGTAGAAACATTTTCTTCGTTAAGAGAAACTCTAATGTCTTTTGGTGGGCTCTCCTCCAGGCTTTTTAGCTCACAGATGAGTTCCTTAATCACCTTTGGTGGAAGATTGTTGTTACTTTCCATGAGTATAGGCTACAACAACTCTTACATGTTAGGAATCATAGAGTCTTTCTGACATCAAATATCCCACGAGTGTATGGGAAAGATACAATGGAACACCAAAGTGCTTGAAGAGACAATGATAAAAATCAATAAAAAGATGTGTGCTACCTCAACAAATAGAGGTCCCAATGGCACAAATAGGTTATAGACAAAATACATAGAAATAGATGATGACAAAGAAGATGGAAGAGAGGAGCATGCCACAGTTTACAGCACAAAGAAGGCCAACCTAAGGGGTAGCTCCTTCAATGTCTACTTGACCCTTTCAACTAGATTTCTTTTTCTCATCTCTATCTTTGAGTCCACTTTATTCCTCCATGCAAGTTGATGCCTGTTTCCTTGCTCCAGTCATCGTGGGTGCTAAAGAAGAAACAACAGAAGACTAGGTAGTCATACCTTCTTCTTGTGGGGCTGATTATGTAAAGGTTCCCTACTTCCACGTGGATTTAGGAGGTATCAAATCTCGAATTATTTGTTAGAAGATTGATGAGAAAATAAATCCTATAGTTTAGGATTTACTTTTCGGTGAACATTTGAATTTGAATTCAAAGCTTGGCTCTAAACCCAACTATAAAAGTAGATCAAAAGACACACGTGGTAATGCCTCGACTAGGAGATCATTTGAAATGGATACATTGTGATAAGAGAGCTTATCCCATAGATCCTACATTACCTTCACATTGTGCAATATAATATTGCCAATGACATTGTATTTTTATGTGATCTAATACATATATTTTGATTATATCTTTACTTCACTTCTCTACTATGACTACTAGTATAGTGATCTTCTTAGAGCTTGTTCTCAGTGCATGGTTAATCGTTTGATGTGATTTAAAGTGCCATAGAAACATCACATGGCTACAAAGTTTCATGGTTATTGCTTCCCTAAATCATGAGATATCTTCACTTCATTACTCTCTCATGTGTACTTTGATGCATCTCGAAACTATAGAGGAAATTCTATGATGTGCTAAACATCATACTCAGCATGTAGTTCATCTTTTTCTTTGAAATCACTCATGATTGATAAATATCTAAGCCAATTAGATACCAACAAAAGGAGTTACACTAATTACTAGCATGCTCAGACCACTGTTCATTATACTAAATAGGTGTAGAGACTAAAATAGCATGTCTATGCCCATGGATCAATTTCCTAGTCATCTATTTTGATCCATTGATTAGTGCATCATGTTCCAAGTCACATAGATGATTATTTGTGATCATTAGAAAGCTAAAGATGCCCACTACACTCTCCACCACTTGTTCTTGGATGGTGTGAAGCAGGTTTAAGCACCACCACTTCATCTCTAAAGAATATCCATCATATCCTCCAATAATGGTATCTAAGCAAAAACAAGCAAGATAGGAGATGGATTTCCATCATTCATTGACAAATTGGAGAGAAGCAACCACTCAGCATGATCACTCAGGATGCAATCCTACCTCCAAAGGAGAAGCTTATATGGATGCATCTCTGGAGAGTGTGATAGGGTATTTACTTGAAAAATGGGGCTTTTTAGGGACCCATTTACGAGTGATTCTACTTGTGCCCATGGAAGAATATGTGTTAGTGCGTGATGTGTAAGACTGGGCCTCAGATGTTCGCGTGAGTGAAACATGTGTACAGGGTTTGGCCTTGGTGTAGCTATTTGAGCCCACAAGCAAGCCTTAGGCACCCAGATTTGTCGTGATTGTGGGCTGGCCTTCATTGACTTCTTGGGTACCCAAATAGACTTCACTTTCGCAGAAGAATTTATGAAGAACTTCTTATTAGTGTCGTGTTGTTGATTACTAATAAGAGGTTTTGGCCGTGGTGTTGGCCTGGTCGGAACAGGGTGTTCGCTTTTTCGCCTCCATACTTGTTTCATCGGCTGAAACAATCTGCTTTGCTCCTTTTTTTGGCCTCCAGTATAGGTAGTGTTCTGCTTCTTCTGTATTTGATCTGTCGTTGGCTGCTGCATCCTTCTGGCCTTTGGGAAAGAAGGGAGTACCGTCTTATTCTTGACTCCGTTGTTGAGACAATCCTCTTTCTGCATAATACATTTTTGGACAAGAATAGCATTGTCAACTTCATGTGCACCCCTGGAAGGACCAGGGGTTTGTGCTTTACCTAGTTCCTTGAGTGCTTCATTTTCCAATTCAACTGTAATTCGGCTATGATTTACCCATACCTGAAGAAGTCCACTTCTTAGGTTTAGGTTGACTGCATGATCATAGATCCAGTCCTGACCCAAGACAAGAGGCTCAGTGAGGTCCTCATCTTGACACACTAGTACTTTGACTGTCATTGCTTCGCCTTGAATATAGAGGGGAAGTTTCACCTCGCCCATGCAAGGGGTTTCCACACCTCCCAATCCTATGAGATATGCTTCAATAAGATTGACAGTTAATTTTAACTCTTGACAGTAAGACAATTTAACAGCACTAGTGGCTGCACCTGAGTCAATCAAGGCTCTTACAGTCCTTGCACCCTTTCCTTGTCCTATATCTAAGGTTATAAAAGGACGTCGATCAATTATCCTATGGGAGCTGATACCTGAAACTTCACACATAGCCATGTGATATCCTTGATCTGCATCGGCATCTAACCAAGGTTGCTCTCTACCTTGTCTTCTTAATTTCATTTTCTGTATGCGCTCTAAGGCTTCTGCTTGGGCTTCTTCTCGAATTCGCTTTTCTTCTTCTTTGCGTTTCTTAGCAGTATTGAGTCGACTTAGCATTTCCTCTGTGAGAGGTTCTTGATATAACTTGACTCTGCACCTGCTTATATAGCTAGGAAGAACATCACCTTCGAGGGTAGCGAGTTGAACTGCTCCACTGGTTGAGATTCTATTAATGATCATGGGTCCGTAGCCTCTCTTCTCCAATTTCCTCGCATGTTGTTTCAATGTGTAGACTAATACTAGGTCTCCTACCTTCAAGCCCTTATCCTTCACATGGGCATCAAAGTAGGCCTTCTGTCGTTTCTTAGCTGCATATATCCCTGCAGCCGCCCTCAGTCTTGTTTCTCCTAATCGTTCTAGGTCAAAGATCCTAGAGGAGAGTTCATGACCCGTCCATTCATGCTCTTGTGCTACTTTCAATGTAGGTATTAAGAAGTCCAATGGTAGCACTGCATTTTGGCCAAACACCATTTGAAAGGGGGTGGCTTGGAGTACTGTTTTGTAGGCCACTCGATATGCCCAAACAGCATGGTGTAGCTGTTTGTCCCAATCAGAGCGTTTATTGTTCACTAATTTCGTCAGTACATTGCATAAGATCTTATTGGTGCTCTCAGCCTGGCCATTTGCTTGAGGGTGATAGGGGGCAGACTTCTTATGTACTACCAAGAATTCTTGAAGCAGATTTTCAATAACTTCATTCAAGAAGTGAGTGCCTCTATCGCTAACTAGCTCTATAGGTAACCCGTATCTGGTGAACACATTCTCGAATAAAAACTTAGCTGTCGTTTGAGCATCGTTCTTCGTTGTGGCTTTCACCTCTACCCACTTGGTTAGATAATCCGTGGCAACAATGATATATTCAGCATGGGAACCCTTAGCTGGGGGATTAATAGGACCTACGAAGTCTATTCCCCACTTAGAGAATGCACGTCCACCCATCATAGGTTGCAGTGGCATCTCATCTTTGTGTATAGGATACTGAGTTCGCTGACAGACATCACATATTTTCACATAGGTACGTGCATCCATGTGAAGGGTCGGCCACCAGAAGCCCGCAAATAGTATTGCCTTGATCACCCAATCTGGTCCAAAGTGTCCTCCTGCTACACCTTGGTGAGCAGTTTCCAAGATCTTAAGATATTCACTCTCATGGACACATAGTCTCAGGTAACCATCCTTACCACGCTTGTAGAGATTATCACCAATGAGTGAGTACTCTAGGGCTTCTTGTTCTAGGCTTCTTTTCCTAACCAGAGTCATGTCTGGGGGGAATGTTCTCGTCCTCAGGAAGGATACTAGTGGTTCACTCCACTCTGGCACTATGGACAGTTGATAAAGAGTGGCATGTTCCACAGGTGGTTTAGTGCAACAGATTGGGCATTCCTTGCACAACTTTTGGACATCAGCCTCCATAGTGGGCCAATGCACTCTGAGTCTCCTTAGTGTCTGTAGGGTTCGTTGCTTTGAGTAGTGTTGCTCTAATGCACCTACATGTGCTAATTGCAATCATTTAGCATACTCATCCTCTTCCACACAACAAGCCAAGATCCCTTGATCTGTGTGTTTGTACATACTTCCTGCCATGATGTGATACTTTTGGGCTTTTACTACCTCTCTATCCTGCGTGTTTATTACTGGATGGTTAGGCCCGTATGTCAATACTGGCACTAATGACTTAGCCCACTGCGGCACCACTTCCAAATTAAACAAGTAAGCATCAGGAAGGTCATCTGACACTCCTTGTGGGGCTTCTCCAGATGTGAGCCTAGAGAGATGGTCTGCTCTCAAGTGAGTCCTACCTTTCCTTACCACAACCTTGAAGTCGTATTCCATTAGTAAGAGAAACCATCTTACTAATCTACCTGTATTGCATGGCTTGTTCACGAGATATAGCAGTGCCTGATGGTCCGTAAAAAATTTAAACGTATTTGCAAGCAAATAATGTCTAAACTTTTTAACTGCATATACCATGCCTAATCCTTCTCATTCGGTGGTTGTATAATTTCGTTCAGCTGCATTCAATTGTCTACTAGCATAGGCAATCGAAAGATCCATATTACCTTCACCAGTAGGTTGCGCGAGTACACACCCAATAGCATAATTGGATGCATCCACATGAACATGGAAAGGCTTATTCCAATCAAGTGTGGTTAAGATTGGTGCTGAACATAATCGCCGTTTAAGCTCATTGAAGGAATTCTCACATTCATGAGTCCACTCAAAGTTAGCCAGAAGTCCGTACATGGGCTTTGCTATGATGGCATACATGTGTATAAACCGTCGGTAATAACCACAATGCCCCATGAAAGCTTGTACTTCCTTGACATTCTTTGGCCTAGGTAACTCTGCTATGGCTCTCACTTTCTCTTCATCGGTGGATATGCCATTCTTTGACACTATGTATCCTAGAATCTTGCCTTGCCTGACCATAAAAACGCACTTTTCAGGGTTCAGGCAGGCTTGATATTCTCTACATTTGTCAAAGATTTGTCTGAGTTCAGGAATATGAGTTTGCCTACTGTTGGAATGAGCACAAAGATCATCAACATAGACTTCCAAGTTCTTCCTCAGGAACTCTTTGAATACATGGTACATCAGCCTTTGGAAGGTAGCTGGTGCGTTGGTAAGCCCAAATGGCATTACTCTAAAGGCAAAAATGCCCCATTCAGTGGCAAATGCCGTCTTATGCTGATCTTCTGGAGCTATGGCTACTTGATTATAGCCCGAAAATCCATCGAGGAAGATGTACACTTCCTTGCCTGCTACTCTTTCTAAGAGATGTTCTGTGATGGGAAGCGGATAGTTATCTCGAATTGTGGCTGCATTGACCTTCTTCAAGTTAATGCATACACGCAGATTGCCATTCTTCTTGGGCACCACTACGATGGGGGATACCCACTCAGTGTGCTCAATTTCATAGATAAATCCAGCTTCAACCAGTCTATCTATCTCCTCTTTGATCTTGGCAGCGTAATTATCGTTATATATATAGGGCTTTTGCTTAGAGGGTTTGGCATCTAAGGTCATGGGGATAGTGTGTGAGCATGTGTCAGGGTCAACACCTTTCAAATCCTTGTAACTCCAAGCGAATACATCTCTGTATTCTCTTAGCAAGGCTATTAACGCATGCTCTTCTTCCTCTGTTAGGTCATGGCCTATGTACGTGCATCTCTCCTCTCCTTCTTCTAGGGCCACTACTATTTTCTTGGTGGTTTCTTTGTTATCATAGGCCTCTCCTGATTGTGCCTCTCGTTTAAGCATTCTTATCATGACTCTCCTGTCGTCTATCTCATACTTCTTAAAATTTTCCGGGACCTCAAACAAAGATTCTTCCTCTTCTGGTGAGACTTCTCTCTTCTTTCGTTTCTTTCCTTCTTCCTTCGGGGTCACATGTGTGGCTAATCTTACATCATTTGTAAGCTCTCCATGCCTCTGGGGTTGAAATTCTACTTCATGGAAGTATTCTTCATCTAATGCAAAAGATGGGTCCATAATGATTGACTCTAGATCGAAGTCACTCGCATCCTCAAATGCATCAGGGTTAGGTTCACACTCTTCTAAGACTACCTCTCCCATAATTGGCTCTATGGAGAAGACTGAAATGTCATAGCAATCCTCATCACAGTGGGGTGTCCATTGTTCTTCGTTGATGGCTACATCCATTGTTGCTAAGATTTCTGCCCAGCCATGGGGTTCAAATTCTTCATCAGGAAATACTACAGGTGCATAGGTTGGGTCTTGAATGGGTCTATGTGTTTCGTTTGCACCTATTTCTCTGGCCTTTTCTCTTTTCTCCTCTTCTACTGCCGCTTTGCACATCCATAAGTGGGTGTCTTCATGCATCCATGAGGATCCTAATCCTATGGAATACACAGATTCCGTATCATCTTTGGCTCTATGGATGGGATTCCATTGGATAGGAGGGACATCTCTATGAGAGTAATCTTTAAGATTCACTTTGGTCGTAACACCTAAGTGTTGTAGGTAGAAGGAGTTGGTTCCCTAGTCCTGTACCACTTGCAACTGTCGCATAAATGGTCTTCCCAAAATCATCTCATAGGCATGGTTCTTGCTAAAGTCACATATGACGAAAGTGTGCTCAAACTCAACACCACAAGTAGTGAGAGTTATTCCTTCTAGCAAGCCTAAGGGCCTCTCTATGTGACCATAAGCCATTTGCAATTGCATTCTTGTGGGCCTGAGTGCTGGCTTGCCCCAACGCTTCCATAGGGAAGTGGTAGCAATTGCAACACCTGCGCCTGAGTCTAGAATGGCCTTTGTGGTGTATCCTTGATGGGTGATAGGAAGATATGTGTTTCCCTCTTCGCCCTCACTCATGTCTCCTATCTTGTCCAATGGTATTTCTGGCACTGTTCTCTGGGATCCTACCTGGGAACGAGGTCTTGCTATCTCTGGTACTTGTTTGGCTACATATTTCCATAGCTCTGGCCTTACTTTGAGTAGCTCTTCTAAAGTGAGGTTGCACTGAACTTTAGTGTTTTTCACTACCTCTGTGTTCCTAGGTATCACTGAGTCTTCGTTTCTTACCATGACCGTGGGTGCTCTCATGCATGTGGACTTAGCTTCCCATGGGCCTGTGAAGTGGGGTAATTCTTGTAGAGAGTTAGACTCAAAGTCTAATCTTTCCTGAGATTGGGTGCTCTCCTGCTCCTCATAAATGGATGGGATGTCTTGTGGGAATTGGTCATGTGCATCATCCACAAGTTCAATGGGAGGAGGGACTTCACTCTCTTTAGCCCATTTATCTTCTTGAATCTCTCGTAAGAATTCTGGTGTGAACCGATTCATAGAAGAAGATGTGTCTGGCTCCGTAGAGTTAGGCACATAGGCTTCAGGTACATAGGCTTCCTGGGCAGGAATGCTTACTCTTTCACTTGCCTTGTCCTTGTGTTGAGAGGCGGGTTCCTTTTCTGATTGTGCAATCAACTTCTCTATTCTTTCTAACAGTCCATCAAAGTGCAACTGTGTCTTCGCTGAAGTAGAGATGTCAAATAGGCGACTGGCTTCAAACATGGTCTGAGCCAACTCCACCATCTTAGCACAAATTTTGGTTCGTTCTAGCTCTAGTTCTGCTCTAGGGTAACACTTTTCATGATCAGTTACGTTTGGCCCTTCTTGGATTCTGGCCTGATATGCTTTAAGCATCATATAAAGGTCCTCGGGAGTGGGATCTGCTAGGACTGATCCTACTCTTGGGGGTGGTGGAATTAGGTGAGATGGGGTGGAAGGTGGCGGGTCGGATGGAGATGGGAATGGTGGTGGTGGGGTAGTGTGAGAGGGAGTTTGAGATGTGAGTTCAGTTATCCTGGCCTTTGTTTCTCTAAGGCTTTCCTCGAGTTCACTCATCTTTTTTGCCCATTGCCTTTTCATTCTTTCACGACTATCTCTCCAAGCTCTAGTCCTTTTCTTTGTCATGCTCTCCGTTTCACTAACATCTGGGCTCTTTTCCTGGCCTACGCTTTGGTTCTGTTGCAAGGCTTGGGCTCTAGTGATTACTTGTACTGGTGCAGTGGAAGTCACACTTCCTGTGGAATCTACCACTAACCCAATAACGTTAATAGGAGTGATTCTTGGCATATTATTAGGATTCTTAGGGCAGTCTCGTAAGAGATGCTCTTTTCCACACTCTTGGCAAAAGCCCTGGATCGTCACTGACTGGGGTTGTGTAGGTGGAGGCAAGGGACAATCATGAATGAGATGATCTCCCTGACATCTGTAGCATGGTCCTCTAGGGAATGGGGGTCTTACCTGCCTAGGTTGAGGTCTAGGGTTGGGGTTTGCATACATGACGTTTGTGTAATCTGACTCCCAACTAGGTTCATTTGGCTCTTCACTATAGTAGGACTCACCATGTTCAGGAGACTGCATGTAGTAGGCCTGGGGACTATCAATATGTGTAGAATCAAAGCTATGGTCACTCAGGTCACTTTCTGAAAGTAATGGAGTCACTGGGACTATGGCTCTATTCACATTTTCTTCTGCAGCTGCATACTTTACTGGAATCACATTAGTAGGAGTAGGTGGTTGTTGTGCTAGCACTGGCTGGGGTCTCAGTTGGGCCTGATATTGCGGTTGGTAGTTTTGCTGAGGCCTAGTATACTGCTGAGGTGGGTACTGGTTCTGGTATCTTCCTTGTTGAGGGTATGGTTATGGGTACGTCTGCCTAACGGGTTGCTTATTGTAGGGGCAATCTTGTGCGGTGTGATTGGTGTACCTCCGTTCTATGGTGCAGTACTGGCTACTAGGATTTACTTTGGGTTGAGCCATAATCGGACATACATTCGCCATGTGGTCGCCACCACAAGTATAGCATCTTTTCACAGGGGCAAACCTTGGGATCTGTTTACTAGTGACACCTAACTTCTGAGCTACTTTCTCTGCAAGTTCCTCAATTGATGTGGATTGCGTGGAAGAGAGGCTCGAGGCACTATCTGAATCTTTGTATATTTTGGAAAGCTCTAGCTCTTCCCCTAAGTTATCCTCGATGTCAATGCACATGCGTACACACTCTTCTATGGTCCTAGGGTCCTTCAAGTACACATAAGATCTAAATTTGGTACTTAGCAATCCATCCAAGAATAGAGCCACTTGTTTAGCTGGTGTGGGTAACTCAGGGATGGGACATCTCTCTAGATATTGCCTAAATCTCCTTCCAGCAAGTCTCACGGTTTCTTGAGGGGTTTGCTTGAAGCTGTGAATCAGCGAGGAGGTGTTATGTCTTATGCCACTTTTAGAGAATTCGATAATGAATGCCTCTAGAAGTTGGTCTATGCTCCTGAACTGCCTCTCGTTTAGTGGCTGAAACCATGTCAGGGCAGTGTTCCTAAGGGTTAGACCAAAGGCATTGTATTGCGTGAACAGATCTTCCACTTGTTCAGCTCTCAAGACTTGCCTAAACTCAGCCACATGATCGTATGGATCTCCAGTGCCATCGAAGTAGTTCTTCATGGACTTAACTAGTTGAGTCGGTCTCAGAGTCCTTGTGTGCTCTCTAGGTCGTGGTAGAGGGAACTCATCCACATTTCTTTGATTCCTGGGAGCTCTAAGTACCTCAGGTTCTACTCTGTTTGTTTCCGTCCTCGTTCTTTCTCTGCCCCCTGGGTTGGCAAAGCTTACTTCTGGCCTATCTCTACTTCTGTCTCTTTGAGTTCCATGAGCTTGGGATGTTCCAGCTCCAGGGTGACCATAGGACACATTCGATCTTGGTTGGGGGAAAACGAATTCACCCTTCCAAGTGTAAGCATGTCTATCATGTTCTGTAACCACAAAGATCCTCTCTGAAGCGTGATCTAAGTAGGTCACTCTGCGTGGGCTATCTGGATCCTTAAACTCATAGATTATGATTGTTCCTATATCATTTGGCCGATCAGATTTATACCTCCAAAAGGCTTCGTCAGTCTCTCGATTGAGGAGCAAATCTATGCTCTTATTATCCTAGGGAATCCACTCTGGTGTGATAATCCTAGTGAGAACCGATTTGCCTCGAGGGGTTCTAGGTTCTGTACCCATGTTTCCTTGCTCTAGGTCACCTAAGTCCACTTCTGGGATCACATTTCCAAATTCGTCCTCCTATCTGGGTGACTGGTGACTACGTATATGGTTCCTTCTTTGTCCAAGTATGCTCCGTTTTCAAACTTGATAGCTGGGTGCTCTAGTCCTATGGATTGGTCAGGGTTTTTAATCTGGACCACAGATCTTCCTAGGCCGTCCTCATAGATGCTAGCACCTAATCGGTTGGTCCTAAGGTATTCCAGCTGCGTCTTGTACGGGCCTTCTACCCTGTCAAGTATGGCACTCCTGAACTTCCCGTAGGTCGGTCCATGCCTTGAGACATCTCTGATTCACTGGTCTCAAAGCTAGGGTAGTATGAGTGGTGGCTCAATTGTTGTGCCCAAGACCTAGCAGTGTGGTTGATGCTAGCCTCTGAAGACCTAAGACTTTGTCTATCTCTCCCTAGATGTCGCCCTGATCTAAGGTTCATAAGCCTAATTGAATAGTCCAAATTTGCCCAAGTACAACCTCGTTGCTGAGTTCTTTTGTATCAGTCACTTGATTCCTTTTAGTGGTTACCGTGTTTATGCTCTTGTTAGAAATCACGTTGTCAGGAATATTTGAGTTAATTTTCACACTGTAAGTTGATCGTTCCACGTTAGATTCTTTCCTTTAAGGTTATCGCACCACGAAGAGATTATGTTTAATCTTGAACTTGAGTGCATAGGTAGTCTTCAACTTGATTGATGCCTATCGTTTCCCTGACTTACTCCTAGCACTAGTCGTTCTTAGCCTAAGCTAGGAATTGACAAAGGGAGTTGAGAATTTCCAACCTTTTGTTTCCTTCTTGGTTGCCCTTGAGTGCCCAGGAAGCGTGTTCCCAAGTTTGCACTTACTCTTGCTTAGAATGCCCTCAAGTGCTCTTACTGGACCTGTAAAAGTCCCACGGTTAGCTCAAGACTTAGGTTCAAATGACACAATAGACCACTTTCATGCATGTAACTCACAGACCAAATTATCCTTTGCTTTTATGGAAAACAATCCCAAGGATCCCTCAGTTTTCCTACCTCGGGGTATGGTCAACTTCAAAATACCCTATCTAATTATCCTAATATTAATTTTCACATAACCAGTGGAAGTTTTGGTTGTACTTCCCACGAGCTTTCCAACAAAACAAGAATCACAGAAAACGGATTTCGTATGAGAAAGTTATGTCAGTTCAGGCTTCAGGGATTAAAACAGGGTTCAAACAGGCCAACAGACAAACAGGTTTTCCTCGGGTTATTTGCCTATAGCCTCCTTATGTGCTCTAGAGTCCATGATCCATGTCAAAAATTAGTCAAAATCCTCAAATTAAAAACCCCTAAAAAATTGGCCAAAAATGGCTGTCAATCGCGATGGACTGGTGCCGTCGCGATTGATAGGTGTCCGTCGCGATTGACAGGTGTCCGTTGCGATGGATGGCTGTCGGTCGCGATTGATGGCTGTCCGTCGCGATTGATGGCTGTCCGTCGCGATTGATGGCTGTCCGTCACGATGGACAGGTGTCAGTCGCGATGGACAGAGCTGTCGGTCGCGATTGATGGGTGTCAATCGCGATGGACTGAAATTTTTGGGGTTTTCTGTGAATTTGTGTCAATCGGGGCTCTATATGTCGCGATGGACAGGAATTTCGACGAAAGGGGGTGTCAATCGCGATTTTTTTGTCGGTCGCGATGGACAGGGGTGTCCGTCGCGATGGACACGTGTCCGTCGGGGTCTGTCAATCGCGATGGACAGGCTGTCCGTCGCGATGGACAGTGTCAATCGCCATTGACTGACTATCAATCGCGATGGACTGAAATTTTGCAATTTTTTCAAAATTTTTTGTGGATCTGTGCTGTGCAAGGTCTCTAGACTACTGTGGTGCACTCAATTTTACCAAAAGATGAAAATTTCTGTCAATCGCGATCGACAGAAGCTGGCGACTACGAGACAGTTCTGCACATTTCCGTACCTGCACAACGTGCTGGAGGGGATGATGCTGCTAGAACCTGCAAGAAACTCAACAAACATGCAAACACAAGGCACACAATATTGCTCTCTCGCTCTCTCTCACAAATGGAATGAGGGAGATGAGGTAAAGAAGGTGATATGATCAAAAACTGAAAATTTTCGCGATGATGGAGATGGAGGTGGGAGATGGTGATGATGATGATGGTGATGATGATGATGAGATGAGGAAAAGAAAAATAAGAAAAGTGAAGAAATTACCTACAACGCCAACGTCCCAAATCTACGTCTTACCATCACACGCTCGTCCTCAAAGCTCGATCCCCGGCAACGGCGCCAAAATTTGGTGTAGCTCAGTGATGAGTAGCACCTCCTTTAATGTCAATCCGGGAAGACGTGAGGATGGTATGATGACCTCGAGCAAGTGAAGGCACAAGTGCGTGAGTGAGAAGCACACTAACATGCACACACGTACACACACACGCGCACACACATCAAGACAAAGAGTGAGAAGCAATGGAGTTCTTAGATTACTTTCAAAAAGCTCTTACAAGTTCATATCAATTACAAGCTGACCCCAAAAATGAGCTCTCTAGCTCTATTTATAGTTTTTGACTAGGTTTTGGCCCTGTCCAAACCTAGTGTCCGGCCTAGTTAAAAATTAGGTTCCAAGGCCAATTCGAGGCCTTAAACGAAGCCTAAAAAATACGAAAATTGATATGTAGGTACTTCTAAGGCTCCTCAAGCTCAAGGACTCCTTGGCTTGCACAAAATGGAGCTACAAAAATATGAAATGGTATTTACAATGATTGTTAGTGATAAGAATCACTGTTATAAAGATGTTAATTTGGAAAAATTTGAAGGGCCTATCTGCCAGATTTGCGTCGACTACTTTGTCTACTCAGTCCTTCACCTCGCTCTGACTCTCTCCACTGGCTTCCTTGTCTAGTCAGTCCTTGGGTGCCCATACTGCTCTCAACACCCCTCAAGCCAAACATTTTGGCTTGGTCTTCATCTTCAGTCTTCATGTATATCCTACAATCCAATCATTGCTTTGAACATGCAAAGTTTAGTTCTATCCAAAGCTTTTGTTAACAAATGTGCACATTGCATGTTGGCTGATACATAGGTTAGTTGAATGTCCTTGCTTAATAGCGTCTTTCTTACATAATGATAATGGACCTCTATATGTTTGGTCCTAGCATGATAGATAGGATTAGCTGCAAGGTGAAGTGAGCTTGTATTATCTCCAAAGATCATTGGTGACCTAGTATATAAGCCTAATTCTGTATACAATAGCTTGATCCATATGGCTTGTTGGGTGGCATTAGCCAATCCTCTATACTCTGCCTCAGTGGAAGATAAAGCAACAATAGGTTGCTTCTTTGAAGACCATGATATTGTTTTATCACTTAAAAATGAAATGTATCTAGAAGTGCTCCTCCTATCATCCTTGCATCCTACCCAATCTGCATCTGAATAGATCTTAATATCCAAATCTGAAGTGTAAGGGAAATACAAACCATGATATTGTGTACCCTTGAGATACTTCAATATTCTTTTTTGCAGCTTCTAGGTGAGGTACCCTTGGCTTGTGCATACACTGATTTAGCACACTAAATCCATATGCAATATCTATCGTTGTTAAGGTAGCATAATTCACACTTCCAACTATACTTTGATAACCTGTAACATCATCAATTTCATCACCTTCATGGGCACTTAGTTTTAGGTTTACCTCCATTGGGGTACTTGTAACTTTGGCATCCTGCAAATGAAACTTCTTCAACATATCCTGTATGTATTTTTTCTGAGTAATGTATATTCTAGAGTTAGTATATACTAACTAAAGCCCAAGAAAATACTTTAGTAGACCAAGATCATTGATCTTGAACTCCTTCATCATCTCGTTTTTTATGTGTCTGATTCCATTGAGATCATTACCTGTAAGTATGATATCATCAACATATACACAAAGGTATATTAACTTTGACTTAATCCACTTGATGAATAGAGAAGTGTCTGCCTTGCTCATGACAGAACCTTGGTCTTGAAGATAAGTGGTCAACCTGTGATTCCATGCCCTAGGTGCTTGCTTTAATCCATAAAGAGCTTTATTCAATTTGCACACATATGTTACCTTGTTTGGATCCTCATAGCTAGGAGGTTGTGACATATACACTTCCTTTGAAATCCATCCATTCAAGAAAGCATTTTTGATATCCAATTGATATATGTTCCAAGTTTTTGATGCAGCCACACTTACCAACACTCTGATGGTTGGCATCTTGGCCACAGGTGAGAATGTCTCTTCATAGTCAATGCCTTGGGTTTGTGCAAAACCCTTGGCTACCAATCTGGCTTTGTACTTGTTAATTGACCCATCAGAATTTCTTTTGAGTTTATAGATCCATCTGGATCCAACTACCTTCATGGATTCTTTCTTGGTACTATCTCCCATGTGTCACTTTCCTTGAGTGCTTCAATCTCCTCATCCATAGCTTCCTTCCATTCTGTCTTGGTTATGGCTTCTTCAGATGATCCTGGTTCTTCAATTGACAAATCTTTGGCAAGATAAACAGAGTGTTTAGTAACAAGAGATGTATCATACCCATATCTGATAGGTTATTTGCTCTCCCTTTGTGATCTTCTGATTGATTGATTTGAAGATTCAGGTATGTCTTCAAGCTTCTTCATTTTGACTTTTCCCTCGGACTTCCATGCCTTGAACTCTTCAAGGTTGATAACATCTTCATCATCTGAACTGGTGTCTTCATTCTGAATAGGTTCCTCCTTAGCAAGACTTGGAAACTCCTCCTCCAAGTCATAGGTTAGTTTAAACTTCCTGCATTCATTCTCATACCAAGAATCATTTTCATCAAAGACCATCTCTACTAACGATGAATCCCTTATTTGAAGGGTTGTAAAACGTGTATCCGTTTTGCTTCAGATCATATCCAATAAAGATACACTTCTCAGCCTTAGGGTCTAACTTACCTCTTATCTGAGAAGGAATGCGTACATATGCTACACATCCAAATATCATGTGATGGTCTAGTGAAGGTCTCTTACCATCCCATGCTTCATAAGGTGTCATCCCATCAAGTGACTTAGATGGTAACCTGTTTATGAGGTAAGTGGCAGTAGAAACACTCTCTGCCCATAGATAATTAGGTAACTTTTTCTCATTCAACATAGACCTAGCTGTTTCAACAATCAACCTATTTCTTCTCTCAGCTACCCCATTATGTTCAAGAGCATACCTTGTGGTGATTTCTCTCTTAATGCCTCTGTCCTGCAAGAAGTCTTCAAACTCATTGAAGAAGTACTCACCTCCTCCATCTGACCTTAGTCTCTTTAGATTCTTCCCTATCTGATTCTCAACAAGTGCAAGATATTTTTTAAAGCAGTTAATCACTTCATTCTTGTGCGTCATCAAGTACAATACAGTCCACCTGCTATAATCATCAATAAAAGATACATAGAACCTTGATCCTGAGATTGAAGGGTCTTTAGTTGGTCCCCATACATCTGTATGAACAAGCTCTAGGTAGTCCTCATAGATGTAGCCTTTCCTTAAGAAGGGTAACCTGTGAGACTTCCCAAATTGACAAGCACTACATTTATATATCATGTGTTGTTTGAAAACATTGGGTATTCCAATTACACATTGATCCCTGCATATCTGCTTCAAGGTTCTTTCTCCTACATGCCCTAATCTTTTATGCCAAATCTCAAGTTCTGAAAGTCTTTGATCTTTATAACTGTAAAGTGCAATATTCTTGGTGTCTTCTAGCTCAAAAGTAAAAAGTCTACCTGCTTTTTCTCCTTTTGCTATTCTCTTGAACCCATGCCTTGGATCCTCCACAAATGCTCCAAATTGGTTGAATCTAACCTGCAAACCTTTCTCCACAATCTGTCCAACACTCATCAGATTTTTGGTAATGGTTGGTACATATAGTACCCTACTCCAAAAGTTCTGATTTCCATCACAAGTCTTAACATTTACAACTTTAACTACTGAGTGCTTGGTGTCATCACTTGTTTGTACTTGATGCTTACCTTTTGGTTCCTCAAGGTCAGAGAGTAAAGCTACATTGCCAGCCACATGATTTGAACATCCTAAGTCAATGTAGAATAGGTGATCATCATTTGTACGTGGTTTTGAAGTCATATTCATGATCAAAAGAGAATCATCCTGCTCCTCTGTATAGTTGTTGTAGTCCTTCTTGGATTTGAATCCTCCTTGGTAGTTGCCATTGTAATTGTTGTTGTAGTTATTGTTGTAGTTGTTATTGTAGCCTTGGTGATGATTGAGTCTACCACTTGACTATGAGTATCCACCTCTTTGATATCCTCTTTCTCATCTGTAGTGTGATTTGATAAACCACAAATGTTGCATGGTGAGGAGTTATAGGATGTCCCCCTACCTTGCTTACCTCCTCTGCCCCTTCCTCTTGATTATCTACCTCTCCCTTCATAGGTGGCTTGGGAGGTAGTGCGTTCATCTTCTCCTTTCTTGTTCTTGCCTTTATAGCTTTACTTTTATCAGTGTATAGGGTAGAAGAGCTATTACCTTTGGATGTATCTCCATTCTTGTTGAGCTTTGCTTCATGAATGAATAATTGTCCCATGAGAGTTGTACGATCTCAAATTTGCATGTCCATGTAAAGGTCCATGGTAGTGGTGAAACTTTCCCATTTGTCATCAGCTTTAATCCCATTGATCACTTGTCTTACTATTTGTTCTTCTTCAATCTCATATCCTATGCTTGCTAACTGATCTGCTACATCTTTAATCTTGGTCACAAACTCTGAAATAGCTTGCTTAGGTTGCTTCCTTAATGTAGTGAATTCAATCCACAACTGATTTTTTCTGGCCCTTGTGTTGGATGAGAAGTAAGATGACAAGGTCTCCCAAGTCTCTTGGGATGTCTTACAGTTTCTAATATGTGGCCAAAGAAAATCAGAGATGGAGTTGAGTAAGTAAGACCTTGCTAATGCATCCTTGGCACACCATGTGTTGAGCTTTTCATGTTCTTCCTTTGTTGGTAGTCCTCTGGTTTTGAATGAGGGCGATTCCTCATCTCCTGAGATGTATCCATAAAGACTCCTTCCTTGTAGGTATGTCTTCATCCTTAGAGACCATGCCTGATAGTTGTTCCTATCCAATTTATCAATAAATGAAGGAAAACCATTTCCTATTTTATCGTAACTTGCTCTAATACCACTGTTGGGAATGATGGATGGACACTCCAAGAGATTGAGTAGGTACTACCAAATCCTGCTTTGTACCAGCCCTTGTGTGCTTCAGAGTTGATAAGTGGACCTCTTTAGCTTTCCAATGACACAATAAAATGGCCTATGTACTTTGGAAATAATGTATGTAATGATTGAATCAAAACAGACAACTTTGAACTTCAAGCTTCCAAGAAAACCTTCTATTTTTTACTTGACACCTGCTCGATCTTTTGCTCACTATGACCATTAGAGTAGGAATTGGAAAAATGCCTTTTAAGGATATCTAATTAGCTTAGCACGCTAACTATTCCAAGTGGAATGATGTGAAAAGATTAACTATGCTCAGAAAAATCAATTTAGCAAGTAAACCTTTACCCCCGATTTCTTAGGACTGTTGCACACATTGACCAGTGATCACCTCGACGATCGTTTCTCTGAAATGGCCAAATAGAATTCCTTCAAATTTTGAGAGCATGTAGACAACTTTGAGCTGATTCCAACAAGCTATAGATCTTTGAATTTGGTAAGAAATGAGTGAGATATGCTATCCACAAGTTGATAGACTTTCAAGTACTATGACAAAGAACTCATAAATGAACAATGTAGATATATGTATTTATGAACATTTGTATACAATGCCATTGGCATGAAGATCATTGCCTAATGGTGTAGATAGGTGTGGGCTAGAGTGTAGGCCTCACACACACTCAGAATTGACAGAGATGAGCTCGGGAATGATGAGTCTTACCCGTGACTTTTCCATGATCATTTTATAGTAGTTGAGTTAAAGTTTGAATTTGAATTCAAACCTTTGGCTCTCTTCAATCATTCTCCTATATCCTAGGAGATATTCCATCAATCAAATCTAACTCTTTTACGAGTTCCTTTTGGTAGGTGATTACAAAGATTCCAAAGTCAAAAGTGACTTTTACAAAACAGTAAAGTGGTAATTAACAACTTGCACTGGTTCCTATGCTTCTCCAAATGTGTATGAACTTCAATGTATCCCTCAAGCCAAATGTGTAGGCTTGTGACTTGCACCAAGAGTAGCAACAAAGTGCAGCAAAGGGACAAGAAAATACCTAAGGCCCAATGCCAACAGAATGATCTCGACTCTTATGTGTTTGACTTGGTATATCTGAATATGTCTCTCAATGTCTAATGAGTACATCTACATCTCTATATGTCAAATGTGTACAAGCCATCTGCTTATGTAGACTGCACAAGGCCAAGAGTGGCCTTGCCGAATCCTAATGTTCACTTAATATGTGCCAAAGTAGCTCCCCAAAAATGGTGTGATCAAATATGGTTATGGAAGCCAACCTTAAGCCCTTAACTTAGCTCGTGACACCATCAAGGCCTGTTAACTATATTCCCTACCTTAATTATTGCTTTTAGTTGACCAATGCCTAGTTGATAAAATAGTTGCCCTCGGGTCCATACTCACCCAATATGTTTGCGCCAAAATTAGATGCAGTATAGCTCCTTCGTGAGAAAATCCATAATATTCCCTTTCTCCATAACTTGATCTACAAGGTTATTGCCACCTTGCTCTTCACTTTTGGCTTTGATGAGTGTATGTTGGTCATCAACTTGGCGTGTTTTGCATATCCTTCATAATCCTCCATTGGAATTTTTCTTGCCTCTTCATTTAGTGCTCACTCCAAAAATAGCTCGATTGATGACATCTT
The DNA here is from genome assembly GCA_020310875.1 of Ceratopteris richardii. Classification (NCBI taxonomy): domain Eukaryota; kingdom Viridiplantae; phylum Streptophyta; class Polypodiopsida; order Polypodiales; family Pteridaceae; genus Ceratopteris; species Ceratopteris richardii. Next base: position 8,559,907 of record CM035434.1, read on the forward strand.
ACCACCCAAAGAACATGCAGCAAATCTAGAGTCACATTCGAGTCGTTCTATAATGTGTTGACACATATTCCTCCATTTTTGGCAATATGTTGGTGAAAAATCTTTATCATGAAATATCCTTTAAGGGGTGTCTAAGGAAGTGTTGACTCAAGACGAACTTCATCCGAAAGATCCCTCCCTCGTATGGTGTGCCAGGAGGTCCATCAATGTTTGCAATCATGGTAGAAAAATTATCTTCGTTAATAGAAACCTAATGTCTTTTGGTGGACTCTCCTCCAAGGTTTTTAGCTCACAGGCCAGTACCTTGATTACCCTTGGTGGAAGATTCTCGTTAGTTGCCACGAATATAGGCTAAAACAATTCTTACATATCAGCAATTATAGAGTCTTTCCGACATAAAATCTACCACGAGTGTATGGGAAACCTACAATGGAAAACCACATTGCTTGAAGAGTCGATGATAAAAACCAATAAAAAAGGCATGTGCTACCTCAAGAAATGGATGTCGGAGTGGCACTGATAGGTTATAGACAAGAGACACAGAAAGAGACGATGACAAAGACGATGGAAGAGAGGAGCATGAACCATACGCAAACAAGATTATTCAATTGCGATTCCTCATTTGCTTCTACTGTCCATGGCCGCCCTGGAGAAGAGTAGCCACCATTATTGTTGGTGCGAGTACCTGTATTGATTGCTACGGGTGACCGGCGGGCGTAAGGGATGGTGGGCTTGCCAATTACATTGCTTCCATAGAAATTATCCAACATGGTTTTGGCATTGGATCATAAAGCTTGCGGAGAGTAGGAGCCACCTTGTCAATGAGAGTACCGGCATTGATTAAGTAATCTAACTGACGAGAACTAGGTCAATAATGATCCCAAGGCAGTCAAGATCGCAGCGAGCGGCACATCAAACGATCTAGAAAGTCATCGGATATATGAACCCGCATGTAGCCCAATCCATAACTGCATCCGTGTGGAGACAACATAGTCCGATGGCTTCAAATCCCACAAGGTGGTACAGGGTGGCTCACACAAGGGACACAGTATGAGGAAGCCAAAAAGATGTATTTGCTCTTTGAATCAATTGAGGGTTTGCAGCTTCCATAGTCTTCTACAGTCCCAAGGGTGCCATTTCACAGTGGACCTCAACCCATCCCTTCATATTCACTTGCGCATGTTGATGATGTACCCATTTAAAGGACCATGAAGTCATAGAGTGGAAGCTCTCAGTACAACCCCTTATCTAGAGAGCACAAGGGGGCAACCTTTCTACCACAGCACCAGTAGTACTACAGCCCTTCTCAACCATTCCCGTCGGGGTCTCCAGGGCTCAACGTCGACGGATGTATCTGCACATCAGTTTTGTCACCGAGAACGAAAAACAAGGAATGGGAGGGAAGCCAGTTGCTGCGGGTTGCCTATGGGCCGGAGGGATGGTGGCTCTACGAGCTTGCGGGCCTATGGGCATGCGGGCATGCGTGCTGGAGGAAATGGCATGGAGATGAGGAAAGTGATGGGTGCGCGGGAGCTGTGGGGTTGGAAGGGGCTCTGGAGAGATGCGGCCGGTGGGGCTGTGGAGAGATGCGGGCGGCCGGGTGGCAAGGCGAGAGAGAGAGAGAGAGAGAGAGAGAGAGAGAGAGAGAGAGAGAGAGAAAGAGTAGGGTCGTGCGCTACAAGTACTGTAGAGGGGAGAGAGAGAGAGAATGAGAGGAGAGAGAGAGAGGAGATAGAGAGAAAACTATACTCTACCACAATAATGCATGTCCTTTGTGAAATACCCATGACTTTGGTGGTGACCAAATTTACAGTGCCAAGAAGGCCAATTTGAAGCGCAGCATCTAGTGGATGTACACTCACAGCATCCAGTGGATGTACACTCACATCTGAAGAAGAAGACAAAGCATTATGCAATCAATATTTTAGTTTGAAAGCATTCGATAGGCCGTCGGATCACCAGGCCTAATCCATAGCACTTCGTGCAACATTCTCAGTCACACAGCTGTGTTTCGAATTGATATTTGTAGCCCCTCCACTTGATTCCTTTGTGTTTGCAAACTTATGTCTTTAGGGAAACATGTATTGTATCAGCCAATCGAAGACTTCACCTCTAGCTTGAGATGAAACCACCATACTCCTATGCCTTCACCATAAGATTGATATAGAGGGTGTTTGTTTCGCTTCAAATCGATGCCTTCAAGTGATTCCAAATAACAACTGAGAAAGGGACACCATCCATTATGAATGCTATGAGTATAATAACGAAGAAGAAGATGAGCCAAGCGGAGAGAAGCGCGAAGAGAACAACACTCCCTCAGCATGCATTATGGAGCAAAACAATGCGGAGGAATTAGAACCTCTAGAGCAATGGCCCCTACACCCTCGTGGGGTAGTGCATTCGCGGGGTCATGGGGTGGTAGGTTCGTAACGTCGCAGGGGTACTGGGTTCCCGGGATTGCAAGGCGGTGGGTTCCTGGGGTCTCAGGCTCCTGGGTTCGTAGGGTAGTGGGTCTGTGGGGTTGTAGTGCAGTGGGTTCGTGGGGCCGGAGGGTGGTGGGTTCACGATCTTGCAGGGTAGTGGGTTCATGGGGTCACGGGTTGGTGGGTTCGTGAGGTCATGGTGCAGTGGGGTCATGGGGTCCCGGGGCGGTGGGTTCGAGGGGCATCGGGTTCGGGGAAGCGTGGGGTGGTGGGTTCACAAGGTTGGTGATGCAGTGGTAGGTTCGTGGGGGCATGGGATGGTGAGTTCATGGGGTCATGGGGTGGTGGGTTCACGGATCGGTGGGTTCGTAGGGTGATGGAGCGTTGGGTTTGTGGGGTTGCAGGGTCACAGGATGGTGGGTTTGTGGGATCACGGAGTTTTCATGGGTCATGGAGTGGCAGGAAAGCATTGCTTAATTAATTCATACAGTAGCTCAAATCCTTTGAGTGAATGAATTGCCCCTTTGTCTACTCGAGTGCATGCTAATTCTTATGCTACCAATGCCATATAAGACCTCCATCCTATAGGAAGAAGTTTGAAGCTTTTTGCAAAGCTTCATGGTTACTTCTTTTGTGGATTGATCTCTTTCCACTTAGCTTAGCACTTCCCTATACTTGAGTGCTAGCTCCTTATTCACCACATCACTTCTAGGGGAGATTTGTTCATATATTTTGGTGTTAATGTGTGTGAACACACTTAGACCACAAGATCAATTTCGTCCATCTTTACGAGGTTTCCTCCCTCGCTTGTGTATATGCCAATAGCCTTAAAGGTTTACTTATTTTTGTAAATTCACTTGGTAATTCATTCACTATTGTGTTGTGCTCCAAGCTTCTTCTTTTCCCTTGTGTTCTTTGTGTGCTTCCACAGACATCAAACTCCAACAACATCAACTGATTGCTTCTCCAACTAAGGCTCATTTCAAGATTATTTGAGTTTGTAAAGACCAGATTCTTCATACTCTCCACCAAACCAAAAACCTCGTTGGGTAGGATAGGAAGAGGTGACCATTGAGGCAACACTAACACCATGGATGGGCCCCATAAATTTGATTTGCTTTAACATGAGTCGGAATTCCCACGTGCAAGAATTTTCGACATGAGAACAAATTTTTTATTCTCAATGCGAGGATGCCATAGGGCAAGGAACTTGAAATCCCATGCGGTGTTTGAACAAGTAAGATACCATTTCCTAACTAGGGAAATATTAAGATCCAAATTCTTCTTGAACTAGGAATTTTTTTCAAGCTATTGCGGTTGTGCCATTTTATACCTTGTATCCAAGGGGAATCATAGCGGAGGAGGAGGAAATACTTTGAAATTTTTTTCAAGCTATTGCGGTTGTGCCATTTTATACCTTGTATCCAAAGGGAATCATAGCGGAGGAGGAGGAAATACTTTGAAATATCTCAAATATTGATTGTGTTTCTTAACACGCGAAAGTCTTCATATTCTAGTTTTCATATTGGACACTAATGTCCTCAAATGTGATCCATTATCTTTTCTCATGATATTAGAGATGTTTCCAAAAACGAGACACTTTATTCTATAACGTCTTTGCCCTTTGGAGGTTAGCAACCTAGGAAGGGTGGCAATCATGGCTTTAACCCAAAGGAGCTCAAGAGGTTCACCAGAACTAGAGAATTCTAACCCAATATGCAGTTTATCTAGCACAAAGGATAGTGTAATCCCTACCGCTAAGAACACTTTACTAGAATCAAACTACAAGGAGCTAAGAGCAATGTACTAAAATCGAACTCCAAGGCGGGAAGGCATTGGAGAAGCAGCAAAACAACAACAAAAAATATATAGTCGAAAGACTTAAAGATACTCACGCAAGCCAAAGGCTGACCATGAATATAAGCAAGAGCCCAAGCAGTCAAGATGAGAGAGATTTTCTTTCCTCATAATTATTCTATGCTGTTTGATTTTCTTGGGGCTTCATTATATAAAGATGTTAGTTAGGCTACTAAATCAAACTCCTGTTTTTTCTTTTCTCAATTTTCTTTTCGCTTGATTTCTTGTTTTTTACCTCTCTTTTTCTTAAAAAATTCGGAAAGGACTCGTTTCAATATAAAACTTCTTTAAAAAAAATGTTTGTTCGAGGAGACTTCCCGTGTGGGCTTTGAAACGCGTGGCCGTTACATGCCACACTCAAACAAAGATTAAGCCACTTCCATTTGCGATGGCAAGTGTTGGGGGATTCTTGTGCAAAAAGGGGGCTTGAGTGTTTGTAGGAGAATGGAGAGTGAAAACAAGAGAATTAATGACACTGAAACCTTTTGATCAATTAGGAAGAGAAGAATACAAACTTGTCTTCACCTTCTCTGTATACAATCTAAGTCACTCTTCTTGCACCTTGCAATGGCTCTCTGTGTCACACGCACTCTCTTTGAATATGTGTCTCCTCTCTCTCTTGCTCTAGAATATCTCCCAATAGATTAGTCCCACCAAGAATACTCTTTCCTTTTGGGTGTCAATTCACGTACACTCCTAACTCCCATAGCATCTTGGCCCTCACTTGTATGTCCCAAGATTGTCCCGAAGGTGTGCCCAGCAGCCAACGAGTCTCTATTTTCACCTGTAGTGATTTTAGGACACTACAACATTTTAAATGGGGGAGCTGTACTTTCACTTCTACGTATGTTGCTGCTTTGCATACCTTCACATTTTGCATTGTATTTCTTCAAATGTGCATCTTAGAGAGGGTTCACTTGAGCATTCCAAAACACTTTGAGCCTTAGAAAAATTATTGAAGGGCACTCTGCAACCTGCATCCAACTTTCTGCAAATATAATCTTTGTGAACAATTAATTGTGCACTACCTTTGCACCTTCACACCCGAACACTTTGACTTTTCCCATGTTAACCTTGATCTTGAACATGGTGACTTTAACATTTGACTTGGATAGCTTTGACTTATTTGTGGTTGACTTTGACCAATGTGACTTTTATGGGCTTAAAAGTTGCCCACCACCTTATGGTCTCTCTATCCCAAAGAGCTACTAGCCAAACTCTGAGTAGAGATGACACCATTATTCCTGTGTTGCAAAATCTTCAAAAGGACATGTGAGCAGCTACAAAATGTTACCATTATTGTCCATGTTAAAGACCAAATGGCCACGAATACTTCCTTGCATATGTTCTTTAATAAAACATATAGTGGTCTGGTCAGTCATAGACTATAAGTTTGATTGCATTTCTAAGACCTAAGAAGTCTCTCTTCATGCTCCCTATGTACTGTGTTTTTTGTGTATTTTGCAGCATCAGTGCAAGGTACTGTGTGTGGCCTCTGGAGCTCGATTTTCTAGTCCGATCATATCGTCGAGGAGCTCTCAAGAAGGAAAGTGCACTCTGGTGCATGGCCATTGAAATACTTCACTGGTATTAGAGCAGCTCGATGCAAAAAGTTTTGATCCTTTTGTGCGAGCGAAGCGAGCACCTGCCTCCCAAGGCTTACGATTAAGGTGACGACCAACACATAGACCTTGGCATATCTTGTCATCCAAGTCACCGAAGTTACCTGTAAGGAATTGAACTCACAACCTCTTAGTTAGGAATGTGATGGCTTAACCACTTGCCCCAAAAGCCATGGTTGAGGATTACTTCCTAATCCTCCCTCTTAGGGTGTCGTTCAAACCTCTCCTATCTTTTAAGGTTGTGGTTCAACCGTCTCTTACCTATCACTTTATTACATTCTTCCCCCCTTACTTGATCATTGTCCTGAATGATCTCGTAATAATTGATCATGTGTATGGATATTAAGGAAGAAATTATCCTAATCCAAGGGCACACAAATAAATAACATTTCTAGAATGGAGTATTGGTGAGGTATGGTGATTCTAAGAAGCATGTGTGTTTCTCCTAATTTGGATTTCACATTTTTCATTAATGGAGATAACTTGTACCAAGTGTCAAAAAAGGATAACAAACTTATACTGAAAGATAGACATGTGCTTATCATGAGAAAGCTAAAGAGGCATTTAGTTGGGGTTTCTTTCCTCAAAAAGGATGAAATTCATAGTAACTCGAGGGATGGTAGAACAAGATGAATAAGGGCATGAAAAATGTGACTATACTTGATGCTAAGTTGCTTAATGAAAGATAATGAAAACAAATAAAATAAAAAACAAAGTTATTGTAGGGTTCTACCCACTCTAACATGTGTGTAAGCGTATAAAGTTAGAGGTAGTATGGTAGAATTTACTTCAGTGTGATTGTAAATTCCTCTACCTAGAGATGGAAAACTTATATTAAGTCAATAGACCTTGAAATTTCATTTACAAGTGACTAAGGTAATTAGGTATTGGATGAGAATTATAGAACTTGATTTTAAGTTGGAGATGATAAAGAAGATATTTTTGATGATCATACGATTTTCATATTATATGGTTCTCATATCTAATGGAAAGATTTAAGAAAGTATTTGAGGACTTTAACATAGGTTCCATCATGACGCACTAAGAACTTTAAATAGATACAAAAGAAAACATTGATGATCTTAAATAATCACTTGCTCTTCGTTTATACAAAGAGATATAACCAAAATCCCACCACTTGTGCAAAAGAAAAATTCACAAACTTAAATTATGAAAGAGAAGCATGTCAGACTTTGTGCCAATCACAAAAATAGCTGCATGTCACATTGTGCCAATCATAAAATGTATGCTAATAAATCTAATTTTTTTTTTATCCACGAGGCATTTCATATGCATTGAATTATGAAACATAGAGATAATATTCGTTCTATGTATCCAATATCTGTCCACTATGTGGGTACTTGATATAATAACTATGTTTGTAAGATTACCAAAAATGTGTTAAAATGTTTTAATTTCGAAAGATTTGACTAACCATATGAAAGGGAGAACTCTATGTACAAGAATAACCTTCACCATTTGGGAATTCATTTTGTAAGTTTTTTTTCTTTTGGATATATTGAAATATGGAATAATTTATAGTTGCGAGTTTGATACACAAGAAAGGTGATATTTTTTTTAAAATATGGAATTTGTTTAGTGCTAATTAGCTCGTTTAGTCTTGATAGTAATGAAAAAAGTGAAAGGGGGAATATTCATTATGCACCTAAGATGTTCAGTTTGGGAACCTCTTCTCATATATTGAGCATATTGGCTTCAAAAATAAAGAGTTACAAAATAAAAAGATATAAAGAATGTGATTCTAAATCTCAAGGATTCTATATTTGTTATGAAGAAAGAGTTTATAAAACTCATAAGATTTAGCCTTATCCTCTCAAAGACACAGAATGGGTTCTTGTACTTAATAGTATCCCTCATAACCAATATACAACACATTCAATGCTACCAAAAATATATGTTGTAGATTGTTTTGGGCACAAATTTGATGATAGCTTCACATGCTAATTAAATGAAGCACATGGTGGAGCTAGACATTGTTCTTTTGTTGTAGAAAAAGGAGTTGAATATCCCAAGCGAAACAAAAAGTTTGAAATTCATTGTTTGAATTTTCAAACTTTTTGTTTCACTTGTTCCTGTTTGCACTTTCTATTTTCTTCTTGTTTGCATTTTTATTTTCTTTTGATTTTTCGAAACTATTGAGCATATGCTATTCAATTGTCAAGCTACAAGTGATAGCTAGAGATGAAGGAGTGTGAGTTATCTAGCTCACAATGGAGTTAATAGCAACTAAAAGATGGACAAACCATGGTTACTGAGGGAGAACTGTGCCATAAATTTGACTTTGACATTTTTTTGATCATGAATAAAATGTTTTGTACAATCCATTACTTTATTGATTGCATACCTTGAATGGAAGTATATGCATGCCAAAAATGGGGGTAACCATCAAGGCATAATTTTCATATGCCTTTCAGTGCCACTTTGAGAAAAAATAGAAAAAAAGCGGATGCATTTTGATTTTACATTTTTCATAATTATGATTTTACATAATTTCTATATATTGATTTTATATCATTTTTATTTATCATAATTTTCTTTCTCATAATTTTGATTTTACATTTTTCATATATTGAAGACAACTTGTACCAAGTGTCGAAAAAGGATAACAAATTTATATGAAAAGATAGACATGTGCTTACCATGAGAAATCTAAAGAGGCATTTAGTTGGGCTTCTTTCCTCAAAAAGGGTGAAATGCGTAATGGTAGGTTACTTATCCAAATGACTAGTACTAACCTTATAGTAACTTGATGAATGATACGACATAATTAATCAAGAAAACCTACTATAATAAAAAAGAAAGTTATTATGGAGTTCTAGTTCTCTAATGTTGGTGCAATTAAGCTCAAACCTACATACTTGATCACCTCACATAAGCTTGATTTATTGGCAGAACATTTGGAAGGCATCATATGATCAACCTCTTGTAATCCTACTTCACATTTACTTTTGTAAAAGTGAAATATACCCACGAGGAGTTAGGAAGCACAAAATCTCGTATCATTTGGTAGTTGAGTCAACAGAGAATTACTCCTATACTTTAGCAATCACTTTTTGCTAAATATTTGTATTTGAATTCAAATCCTTTGGCTCGAACAATAACTATCACTACAAGGAATACAGGCGCATAGGGATGGTTAAGGTGACACAATTTCATCACTATAAAATTAAAAATGTATTGCAAGGAGCATCCAGTGCGGACCGTAGATTAAACGATGAGACAAACGACAGTTTTTTTTTCATTAGATAGCATACTGGCACTTTTTGATATGCACATATACACTTATACATGATGAAGATGCACATTCACACATATACACATATATGGATGCACATACATACACATATATACACACAGATACATGTGCACATACACTTACACATACACACACATACACATGCATATGCACAAACATTTCTACAACCACATAAAAAGACTTACATGCATGCATTATTGCATATAATAATACATATTATTATTTTATATACACATACACACATTAACATATACTTAAATACATGTATATGCACGTCCACATGCATGCACATGGATGCAAATGGAAATTCATCCACACACACATGCATGTTTCATACATATACACATGCATATACATACATTTGTATATGTTTATACACATACACATATATATGCACATATGTATATATACACACACATACACATATATATGCACATACGTACACACACATACACATGCACACACACATGCACATACATACATATACACATTACATGCACATACACACATATACACATAGAGTTACACATATACATGCATACATATAGAGACACATACACATGCGCATGCACATACTCATATACACACATATACACTATGCACATACATATACAAACACATACACATGCACATACATACATATACAAACACATACATATACACTTATGTACACACATATGAATGAATTATATAATTAAAGTACTAAAACACATGCTCAATATAAAAAATAATAACAATCAATAAAACAAAACTTTCAATTACTTAATACCACACACACAATTCAAAACATAACTAAAATGAATATATATATATCAATATAAATACATATAATCCAATGTCATAATCAAGAATCCTAATCATCATCATCATGATCATCCGGATCATCCTCATCCTCATCATCATGATCACCTTGTGACGTTTGAGATCGTCCCTCCTGTGTCTATCTCTCCACCTCATCCATATCTTCCTCTCCATAATACTCGTGTATTACATATAACAAACATAAATAAGTAAAACAATTAAACCATTCATTAAAATAAAATAATTATATAAAGTTTAATAATACTCACAAAGGCATCTAGATGATCTCGCATATACTCGCTCAAACGCCGATATCGAAAATGTGTAGCATACTCGATCTCATGTTTTGTAGGATATCTGCCATAATCCTTTCGCTGCATTGAAATAAATAAAAAATATTAGTTTCTTGCATTTCCAAGGGAAAGAGCACGAAAATACCACTAACACCAAACATACCACTGACTCACAATGAATGACAAAACCAAGCCACTTCCTTCACACTATAGTGCTATTAGCCCTCCACTGGGAAGCCCACGCTCTGTATCCTCACAACAGAGTGACCTCCTACAGTAGGCTTGTAGCCACAGAGTGCAAAGAGAGGACCCCTGTACGTACGTATGTATATATGTATCCCTAATGAACACAAGTCTATTGCTTTTATAGGCTCCAATAGGCCAAGAGGGCCTTGCCGATTCCTCACGTCCACTAATCATGCGTCGATTGATTGCCCAAAATTGGAGGAGTAGATCAAATATGCCACCAATTTTGAATTGGATCCTCAAAAATACGTAGACGTCATGAATGGTTGGCGGCAATAGACATTTCTCCACTTTCAATTTTACCACTTACACTTTTATTGTCATTTTTGCATGCAAGCTAAGATCCTCCTTTTTGTGCCACCCATGATATTTGAATGATCGTGAGAAGCACATCCTTCACATAATTTTTTTAGTAGCTTTTGACCTGTACATTTTGAGTAGGATGGTGGGTGTGTGGGTGGAGTGGTAGGAGATTGTGGGAGATTGCTGGGGGGGGGGGGGGGTGTGGGAGGTTGTGGGTGGGAATAGGGGGTGGGCTGCGGGAGGTTGTGGGGAGTTGTGGGAGATTGAGCGGGGGTGTGGGAGGTTGTGGGTGGGAATAGTGGGTGGGCTGTGGGAGGTTGTGGGGAGTTGTGGGAGATTGTGGGGGGGTGTGGGAGGTTGTGGGTGGGAATAGGGGGTGGGCTATGGGAGGTTGTGGGGAGTTGTGGGAGAATGTGGAGGGGTGTGGGAGGTTGTGGGTGGGAATAGGGGGTGGGCTGCGGGAGGTTGTGGGGAGTTGTGGGAGATTGTAGGGGGGTGTGGGAGGTTGTGGGTGGGAATAGGGGCTGGGCTGTGGGAGGTTGTGGGGGGTTGTGGAAGATTGTGGTGGGGTGTGGGAGGTTGTGTGGTGAGAATAGGGGTTGGGCTGTGGGAGGTTGTGGGAGATTGCGGGGGGGTGTGGGAGGTTGTGGGTGGGAATAGGGGGTGGGCTGCAGGAGGTTGTGGGGAGTTGTGGGAGATTGTGGGGGAGGGGGTTTTGGGACGTTGTGGGTGGGAATACGAGGTGGGCTGTGGGAGGTTATGGGGAGTTGTGGGAGATTGTGGGGGTGTGGGAGGTTGTGGGTGGGTTTCTTAACGTTAGAAGCGGCCCTCCCTCAGAGAATAGATCATCCAGAGAGCTCTCATTTTCAAATGTGCCTAAGCAAAAGTATCTAAAGCACCATCTTGCTCTTTCAAGTCATGAGGAGCTACCACACCCTACACGAGAAATTTTTCCTTATGTTGCATATCTGGAGGAGCTTCCCGTTGTGCCCTAAAAGCTACACACTTGTCTGTCATATTCAAAAGTTGCAGTGAGTAGCTCGGTAGGTATGGTCAGTGAGAATTATTGGAAAGAATCCTATCTCAAAATATCCGGGATTCCTCTCACTTCTGAGTGAGTGCAAGCCATCAGATGATGCAAGACTTTCGAGTAATTTTCCTTTCGTCGTGGAGAGAACCAGCTTGAGTTATGCAGAGGTGACACGTTGCAGCCTAGGGGTCAGGCGGAGCGGGAGGGGTTGGGGGGCTGTGGGGGACTGCGAGTGGGGGTGGCAGCGGGGGTAGGTGGGGGTGGCAACGGAGATAGGATGGCACGGGGGGATAGGAGAGGCAGGCGGGGCATGTGGGAGAGAGAGAGCAGTGGCGATAGGATGGCGGGGGCAGCGGGGATAGGTGGGAGGGGATGGGAGGGGAGAGGAGGGGACGGGGGGGGGGGGTTAGCGGGAGGGGAGAGGAGGGGAAGGCGGGGCCACTCGGGATAGGCGGGAGGGGATGGGAGGCGAGAGGAGGGGATGGCGAGGGATGCAGAGAGAGAGAGAGGGAGAGAGAGAGAGAGAGAGAGAGAGAGAGAGAGACAGAGAGAGAGAGAGGGAGGGGATTGCGCGGCACAATAGACCCCCACATTAAGTCTTTGCACCATCTCGGTGCAACTTTTCCTTTATCCGCTTATTGAATAGACCAAAATAAACTGCGAATGCTGAATGAAACATGATATGGACAGTGAATGAAGTTTTTCCATCTTGACTTAATGCAGATAATTCTTCACCCTGGAGATATTGACCAAGGGTCCTCTTACCCTGCAAATCCTCCAGATGCACTGCTCCATGTGGTAATACCTTTATCACTCTCTATGGTCCTATCCACTTGGGTGCCGATTTGGTTGAAACTGCTAGGATCTGATGCACCAAAGCCAAGGATCCTTCGTGTACTTCTTTGGACCTAAGATACCTGTCATGCAATCTTTTGCGCTCTTCTTGTGTTACCTAAATTTTTTGCATGGCTCCTTCTCTGTATTCTTCTAATGCCACCATTCTCCTAATCGGAGGTTCAATTCCAATGGTTTTTGCTCCAAGTTCTCTTTTGATAATAAATTTGAATGGTACTAATGCCTCTTTTCCATATACTAAGCGAAATGGACTCTCGCCAGTGGTTCCCCTCTTTGTAGTTCTAAAGCCCAAATTGCACCTATCAATGCTTGTGGCCAAAAACTTTGATGATCAAAAGATAATTTGCACAGCAACCCGATCAAAATCTTATTGGAGCTCTCTACTAGGCCATTTGCCCTTGGATAGTAGGCACAAGATTTTTTATGGAAGACCTCGTACCTATCAAATATAAGTTGATTCACAAAATGTGTGCCCCTATCACTAGTGATTTCTAGTCGGCAACCAAATCTTGAGAAAATATGTTTATACAAAAACTTAGCTACTTTTAAATCTGTGTAGTCCACAGTAGCTTTAGCCTCTATCGCTTTAGTTGCATAACATGTGGCCATCAAAATATATTTCTTACCCTGAGTGTGACCAGTTAGACTAATAGGTCCTATGAAATCAAGACCCCATTGTTCAAATGGGAGCCATCCCGTAGATATGACTAATGGTTGCAAATTCAATCTGGTTGGCATAGGAGCACATCTCTGGCAAACATGGCATTCTTTAGCAAACTTGATCACATCCCTGTAGATATGAGGCCACCATAGTCCTTTGTGGATGATTCTGTGAGCCAATTCTTCCCCCTTTAGATGCCCTTCATTGTGTGTAGCCTCTAGCAGAAGATTTACCTCCTCTGGATAAACATACTTTCTCAAGATACCATCATGACAATATCTATATAAATTTCCACTTATAAGTGAGTAGGCTTTGGTTTTAAGGAGAAATCTTCTTTTTCTATAGGTGTCAAGTGTTCTGGGAGTTTTCCAATAGTGAGAAAGTCGAGAATTCTATCATTCCAATCAGTTTAGGTTGCTACTAAGAAGAGATTACTATCCACCAATTCACCATTAATACCTATTGCCTTCTCGCTCATTGTGGTCCTGGATACTTGATCTTCCATGTAGTGCTCTCTTCCTGGCTTAATATGAATATCAAAGTTGAATTCTTGAAACAAGAGTAACCATCTCCAAACCCTTCAAGCTACTCTAGGCTTGTTTATCAAGTACTTCAAGGGCTGATGGTCAGATATGACTATAAAATGTACACCAAGAAGGTAATGCCGAGACTTCAGAAGAGCAAGTACAATGGCCAAAACTTCCCTTTCGGTCGTACTGTAGTTCCTTTCTGCCTTGGTGAGTAGTCTGCTGGCATAGCAGATAGGTCTATCAACCTTGTGTGATGATGGTTGAGCTAGAACCGCACCAACAACATGAAGACTAGCATCTATATGCACATGAAACTCCAATGACCAGTTAGGAACACTTAAAAGTGGAGCGGTACATGACCTCAATGTTAGCTCACAAAATGCTTTCTCAGCTTCAGCACTCCATGAGAAGGGGACCTTTTTACTGGTAAGCCTTGTCAAGGGCTTAACTATTTCTGAATACATTCATATGAATCTTCTATGGTATCCTGCATGGCCCAAAAAACTTTGCACTTTCTTTGAGCTTTGTGGAATAGGCATGGAAAGAATAGCCGTAACCTTTGCAGGTTCAACCATTATTCCTTCAGCAGATACTATGTGACCAAGAAGAGTGCACCTAGTGACCAAGAAATGACAGTTAGCAGGATTTAACTTCAAACCTGTTTTGAGACATTGCTCAAAGATTTCCTTTAGATTTTCCAAATGATCATGGAAATCTTGAACTACAGCTCTTCTATCTGTGCCTGAAAACACTGAAAAGTCATCCATGAAAATGTGCAAAAAGGTTGTTAACCACTTGCCCAATATCCTACACATTGTTCTATTAAATGAAGCTAGCACATTTCTCAAGCCAAAAGCCATGCGGGTATAGACATAAGTGCCCCACGGAGTAACAAAGGCTATTTTTTCCCTATCATTAGGATGGATCACTATTTGATTGTAGCCTCTAAAACCATCCAAGAAGCTATAAAAAGTGTGACCGGCTACTTCCTCAAGTACTTGCTCTGTGAAGGGTTGAGGAAATCCATCTTGAACAGTTACCTTATTCAAGGCACGAAAAGCAACGTAGACTCTTATTTTTCCACTATTTTTCTTGGGTACAATAACCATAGAAGAAAGCCACCTAGAATGTTCTACTGGAACAATTATACCTCCTTCTTCTAGTTTTGTAATTTCCAACTTTACCGCCTCTCCATACTTTGGATTGAGTCGATACAGCCTACTCCTTGAAGGCGCGGCTCCCTCAACTAAGGGTATCTGATGTAATCCAAGCTCCTTTGGTATCCCTGTTAAATCTTTGTAGGACCATGTGAATAAATTTTTGTAGGCAAAAAGTAAAGAAGTTACCTTCTGTAGTAAAGAGGGATAATGCCATAGCCACGAGGCCAAGTGGACTACTTGAGGATTCTCTTCATCTCCCAGATTTACTTCTTGAACAACTATTTCAGGTTTGGTCTTACTTGAGAAATCATCTCCACTATATGGAGGAGTGGAATTTAGCTTATATTCTGCAATATGTTCTCTGGTCCATCCTTGAGGTATATTCAAAAATGGGAGATCTTCCTTGCATCCAGGCTCATAACTTTCCTTTTCTTATTCTTCTATAGTTGTTGCACCTTCAAATGTCGTATTCTCCTACAAACTCTCATTCTCCAATTCCTTGTGAACCTCATGGCCTTCTCCTGCAACTCCTTCATCTACAACTTCTTCCTCTATTTCATTTATTTCCACTGTGCAACACTTTGTACTTTCCATCATCCAATTTAATAGAGTATCATCTTCGTGGGGTAAAGAGGGCATTACCTGAGTGTCCACAGTATACCCAATAGTTTTCCTTGAGTCGAATCCTTCTTCTAAATGTAGTTGCAGTTGGCTATTGGTATTTGTTGAAATCCACAGTTTGTTTTTCCCCCAATCTTGCAAAGCTTTTGCTTGCCTCATCCAAGGCCTCCCCAGGAGTAAAGGGTAAGAAGTCTCTTGTGGAAGTGCAATAACAACAAAATCCAGAACAAAGTGACAACCCTGTGCTATCATCAGTACCTTTTCAATAATGCCAAGTGGCGCAACCCTATGTTGATTTGCTAGTGTTACTTTGAATGGTGTCACCTTGGTGGGGTTCAAATTTAGTTTCCTCATGGTGAAATCTGTCAAATTGATGCTAGAGCCTCCATCTATGATCACACCTGTGAGAGCTTCATCCTTTATAAAAACAGATAACCTTGAGCTTTGGAAGTCTGCGAGGGGTGCAGGGGGAAAATCAACCATGAAACCATCTATGCTAGGTGGATGGCTCAAGTGAGCAGAGTGTATAATTTTTTTAATAAGTCACTTCTTATTTTTGAATCCATCTTTATGAGTTCGTATAGACTAACCTTGTGATGAATATCCTTCAACATCTACTCAATGTTTACCTAATGTGTGTCTTCCTGTAGACTTGTTGGTCGGTCCCTTAGTGAAGTAGCCATCCTTTCATATTCTCCTTCAATATTTGCGTGGTCCTTCCACCCAACCTTCTTTTTGTCCTCTTTATCCTCGAGTCCTTCTTATTCCTCTCTA
The DNA here is from genome assembly GCA_020310875.1 of Ceratopteris richardii. Classification (NCBI taxonomy): domain Eukaryota; kingdom Viridiplantae; phylum Streptophyta; class Polypodiopsida; order Polypodiales; family Pteridaceae; genus Ceratopteris; species Ceratopteris richardii. The sequence continues at coordinate 8,576,360 of CM035434.1, forward strand.
TGGGTTGCTGCCGCTTTTTTGCTCTAGTCATCATGGGCATTGAAAAAGATGAAACAGCATAAGATTGAGTGGTCATACCTTCTACTTGTGGAGAGACTGCAATCATATGAATTGGAGCGGGGTGGCTTCTTGGGCAATCTTTGGTATAGTGATTCTTGGCCTCTGGACAATGCTGACAAGGAGGTGTATCTTCTAGAAGGGAACACCTATTTTGCATATGGCCATACTCACCACATCGATAACACATCAATGGTCTATTATATCTAGGCTTCGTTGTAGGATTCTCCTCTCTATTAGGTGCATTTGAAGTACTAGCATAATAGCAATCCAGAGCTTGAGGGTTCCCTCGTTGTTGTGTACCCTTGAGGTAGTAACAGTCTCTAGCTTCGTGGCCGTCCTTTCTACAAAATTGACAGCTTACCTTGTTAGGACAATTAGCATTGGAATGTCCATTGTTGTTACATATTGTACACCAAATCTGCCTTCTTATATCCTAAGAAGTCCACAAATCTTCTTACTCACGGCAAAGTTGGGCTACTTCTTCATCAGTGCGACGCAGTGGTGGCAAGACCTTCTCTTCTTGGTGATTTTGTTGCATTTTTAATGGCTCTTGTTCTTTCCTCAGTTGCTCAATAGGGTCTAATTCTACTGCATAATTTGGTTGTGTTTCCCCTTCAAAATGTTGCCTAGCTTCTTCAATGCGTGATGCTGCTGCAACAAAATCATTAAGGGTTGCATCCAATCTGAGAGAATCATGGAGCTTCTCCTGAGATGACTTGGGCAGAGCTTTTTTCTATCCATTTTTTAACCAAGATATCACTTGGAGCATGTGGAAGACGTGCATTAAGTGCTTTTGTTCTAGTGTGAAGTTCGTGAAAGGATTCACCTGACCTTAGCCTTAGATTCTCGAGCTCGTCTAGAGCTCTTTCCGAGGACTCATTAGGTCGAAATGTCTGTGAGAATGCCGTCTTTAGAGCCTCCCATGTAGCGAAATGGCCATCTACATACTGACTGTACCATTTGTCAGCAAGGCCTTCTAATGTGGATGGGAAGAGTACCAGCATTGCATCCTCTCTATTCTGCAGACCTCGTCCTCAGCATAAGGAGATGAAACTCCTCACATGATCATCAACATCCTCATAAGCTTGTCCCTTGAAGGTAGGGAACTTGATATTGAGTTTGGAGAGTAAATGAGAGAGATCCTCCATTTGCACTGGTGTTTCTTCTGATGTATCTAAGGAGAAGTCTAATGTTCTCTTATGCTTCTCCTTTGACAGTGGTGTCGCACCCAAATCAATAGATAAATTCAAGGAGGGTAGAGGGGAGCTAGGTTCACTAGTCGAAGATATCCCCAACTTGTTAAGGCTCCTTTGTACACGAAGAGGCTCCTTATCTGCTCGCGTATGGGTCATGTACCTACTTGAAAATTCAATAGGGAAAAAATAATGGAAAGGACTATTCACTATGCTTAGGGCCTCTCACAGAAATGCAACGGTCCCATTAGGCATGCCGAACTATAGTGGAGGTATTGGGGAATCCACTTTTAACAAGAGCAAAAAATATGCACTTCCACTACTTCGCCTACTCAAGGGAGGTGACTGTCAGTGAAGATGGTGGTGGCAGAAGACTGACCAACACCCAAATCAGCCATAAGGCATCTGAGCCACACACACTCAACTGTTCCTTCAAGTCTTTGATCTTTGTTAGGAAACTCTCCATAGAATCACCTTCATTCATGTGCTCAATCTCCAATTGTTTTCGGAGATAAGCAACACCTGCCTCATTCCTAGCTTGATACAATGTGGTAAGTGTATCCCAAGCATCCTTAACAGTTCTGCAAGAGTGAATGTGAGGTAAGTGTATCCCAAGCATCCTTAACAGTTCTGCAAGAGTGAATGTGAGGAATAATGGCAAGTTTGACAAACAAGGCTATCAAAGCATGTGCCTGGGAATCTCTACCATCCCATCAAATCTGCTATGTAGTAGGTGCGGCAGAAACTGCAGCACAAACAGGAATATGCAGAATATCATCATCTTTGACACCTTCTATATCAGCTTCAGTACCTGCAGTTGTAACAGTTGCAGGTGTGATAGGACGTTTTTCAACACCCTACACAATGTTCCATAATCCTTTGGCAACCAATACATGTCACATCATATAAGCCCATAATGGGTAGTTGGTACCATCCAACTTATCCTCAACAACCAACATACGGAATATATCACTGCTTTCAGCCATGGCCAATGACTAAAATACCTTCATGCAAAATATTGACTGTATCTCAAAAAGTTGAATAGAACTACCCAAATGAGTTCTACTAAACCTGTAGCAGACTTTGAGATGCTTATACTGGCGAACCCAAACAGGTATATACCTTTGGCACAAAAAGATTAAATAGCCTGCACAAGCGCTTCAATAGTGCATTCAGAGGCTGAAACGAGCTTAGATCGCAATTTCGGCACCACAGAGTGAAGCAGTTTTGATCTTTGAAACACCCTCAGTATGCACACCAAATTTCATGGGAATCTGAGACTGCAAATGGAGGAGTGTTGACGGCGCCCTAGATGAAGCGACGACCTGCTGTGATACCAATTGTTGGAGATAGACGTCTGCGGAAGCACGCGAACAGCACAAGGAAGGAGAAGAAGCTTAGAGCACAACACACAATACTGAATGTATTACTAGAGAATGTACAAAGATAAGTAGCCTATTAGGGCAATAGGTGTATATACAAGCCGAGGAAAAAAAACCTCCTAAAGAGGGAAAAAAGTGCCCTAGCAGTCCTAGAGTGTTCACACACATCACTACCTAAATATATCAACAGTAAGGGAGTTCCATTCTTATTTACATTTCAACAAAAAAATGATGTTTCTACTTTTGTAGCATAAAATAGCAAATGCATGCAAGCATTCCTTAGCGAGTATGAGGAACTTCAAAATCTCCAAAGTAAAAGGCCAAAAAACAAAAGATATAGACGTAACCTCGAATATAATGAGATAACAAATATATCTTCTTTCACGGATTGGCTATATAGTCGTTTGCAACACGCCAACACAAATAATGAAGAAATCTTAGATGAGCAAAGAGAGTTAATGATAGGTTGTGAAGGAAAGGTAATTTTATTAAAATAATATTTTCTTTTTTTCATATATGTATATTAGTTTCTATTTACTAATTGAATTTATTTTGCAGGCTCGAATGTTCACTAATATGTGGGCTTTTGGACAGCATATTAGAATCAAAGCCATTGATTCTTTATGTAAAACAGAGGATTCTAGTATTGTTGCTTCTTTCAAGCAACTATCACATGCTAGCTGAAAAGACAGGAACCTTATAGATAGCAAACTTGGTTACGTAGGAACTATTGTTGGTATCTACGAAATTTCATTTTGTACGTTCAAACAGGTAGAAAAAAGTTTATATTCTTTATGATAGAGTTAGTTATTTTTTTAAGCACCTAATAATGGGTTTTTGTTGTTATATATTTTGATAGGTCATTTTGAAGGTTGACTAGTTTCGAGCCGAGTATAAAGGTAGTAATTCCACATTAAAAAAGAAATTATCTGGGTTTTTGGCAATTGATTCTTCCAAGGTAATGCGATCTACTAAAGAACCATATATTCTTCCTAGGCATATTGAATAAGCATTTTTTATAAAAACACAGATGCTCATCCTTGGTGGCAAGTCATTCATGTGCAACCTAGAGGTAGGTCATTGTTTGAACAATTTATTGTTAGAGAGATCGAAGAAAGTCCTCTTGATGATTCTGCATCAGATATTGATACATCATCATCTTAAAGAGAAATTAGAATCATCATACATGATAATGATACTAATCTTTTTGATGAAGAGGATAATTCTCTACATGCTGATTCTATTGATGAGGAAGAGGAATTACCAGAAATAGATATTAATCCACCAATAGATGATGTGATCCATGAGAACATAGATTTAACAATAGAAGAAATAAATGAAATAAATAAGGATAATGAAGATGAAACTATATTGATGTCTTACCAAAATGACGGGAATAATGAAAAACGTATGAGTAGGTTAGATAGTAAATTCTACTCTAGTTATCTGTCAATAACTTGAAGCTTCTGAATGGATATCACATAATATATTTTTTTATTAACTTGAATAACGATGAATCCTACTAGAGAGATGAAATCATGTTCTTTTAAGTTAGAAACATGAAGCTCCGGAGTATGCATAGTTATTTTATATATAGCTTTATCTTGGAGGAGCAAATTTTTATCATGTATGTATGCATATGTGTGTGTATTCATGTGTATTATATGTATACATATGTTAGTATGCATATATATGTATTTCATGTATATGTATGTGTTTGCATGTGTGTGATATATGTATACATGTGTTAAATATGCATATGCGTATATATTCATATGCATTTATGTAAAATATTCATGTATTCATGTAATATATCCAAGTGTTTATAATTGTGTACATGCATATATGTATATGTGTCTATTTGTAAATATGTACATGTAAATATGTATGCATGTATATATATATGTTTATGTGTGCATGTAGGCATATATATGTGATGTGTACATGTATATATGTATATATGTCTATGTGTAAATGTGTACATGTAAATATGTATGCATGTATATATATATATATATATATTTATGTGTGCATTTAGGCATGTATGTGCAATGCATAATATATCTACTCCATTTTATACTTATTTATGTGTATCTACATGATGTGTATATATCTTTATATATATTATGATCCTCGTTGATTCGAGTAGCTATATATAGAGGTAAGGTTGGGAGGAGAGACATCTCCCTAGTAGGACATCGGAGGAATAGATGCAATGTGTACATATACTTCAAACATATGGCTAAAAGGTTGAATTAGAGTTTTTAAATTCGGGGTTTTAAAACCCTAATATCAAAATTAGTGTTTTCAATTTAGGATTTTTGAAATAGGATTTATTTATTTATGTGTATGCATGTGTTGTGTATGTATGTGTATCTATATGTGCATATGCATGTGTTGTGTGTGTGTGTGTATATGCATGCATATATGTATATATGCATGTAAATATGATTATATGAGTCTATGTGTGTGTACATATGATTATGCATGTGTATGTGTATGTGAGTATGTGTACGTGTATGTGAGTATGTGTATGTGTCTTTGTGTACTCATTATATGTGTGTAACTGCATGCATGTGTATGTGTGTGTAAAAATGTGCATGTATGTGTGTGTATGTATAAATGTGCGTGTATGTGTGTAAATGTGCATGTATGATGTATATGTGTGTGTATGTGTGTATTTGTACCTCTAGTCTCACTCTTTTCTCTCTCTCGCTCTCTCATATACATACATACATGCATAAACACACATACTCATATCCACATATATATACATAAAAACAGTGCATACAGTGCATTATCGCGACGATGAGTCATAAGTGTCTGCATCTCTTTTAGACACCACTTAAGCGACCATCCTATCCCAAACTTTGTCTCAAGTGAACTAAGTACATATTTTTTATCCCTCTCATCATGCTCACTACAAAAATTAAAAGAAATAATGTAAATAAAACATAAGATATTTATTTCAATTTATATGTAGAATTTTTACTTACTGCCATGGTAAGTGGACAAGGTGCAGGTAAGAGTCGCATAGTGCCCACACTCTTCTCTCAAACTCCAATCCATTCCGTATGTACACAAATGTTCCCCTCTGGCTCTATATCGCACTCTAGTCCGAAGGTGCCTATGCATGTTCTCATAGGCAACTCTGCTCTGCTATCACGATCTGGAGGTGGTATAGGTGTCCTGAAAATAGATAGATAAAAATAAATAAAAATATGTGTTATAATATCATTAAAAAAGTTTATGAAAGAAAAACATACCTATGAGTAGATAGTTGTCTTCTTGCATGTGGAGCTGCAGAAGAGCCCTCCTCTAATCGTTGGTGTACGCATCTGGATCGTATAGTACAACTCCTCATCAGACATCTCTGAGTAATCACGCATGATGGCCCCTAGAGTATCACACGGAACTCTTGCTCTCATAAGACTTTTTACGCGAGTGAGTTTCGCCTTTCTCTCTCTACTAGGATCCATAATATCTAACATATAAAACAAAATGGGTTAGAAATGTATGTGTGTATGCATTAAGTATGTGTATGTATGCATGTGTGTGTACGTACGTGCATGTATGTGTGTGTGTATGTGTGTATGCATGTGTATGTGTGTGTATGCACCATTATGTGTGTATGTGTCTATGTGTGTGTGTGTGTATATGTGTGTGTGTATATGTGTGTGTGTATGTGTGTGTGTCTATGTGTATGTGTGTGCATCTATGAGTGTGTATGTGATTATGTGTGTGTATGTGTCTATGTGTGTGTATGTGTCTATGTGTGTATGTGTATGCATGTATGTATGCATATGTGTGTGTATGTGTGTGTATGCATTATGTATGCATATGTGTGTGTATGCATTATGTATGTGTCTATATGTATGTATGTATGTATGTATGTATGTATGCATATGCATATGCATTATGTATGTATACGTATGCATGTATGTGTATGTGTGAGTATGTCTCTCTATGTGTGTGTGTATGCATATATGTGTGTGTATGTGTGTGTGTATATGTGCCTGTATGTGTGTATGCATGTGTATGTGTGTGTATGCATCATTATGTGTGTATGTGTCTATGTGTGTATGTGTGTGTGTATATGTGCGTGTATGTGTGTGTGTGTGTCTATGTATATGTGTGTGTGTCTATGAGTGTGTATGTGTTTATGTGTATGTATGTGTTTGTGTGTGTATGTGATTATGTGTGTATGTGTATGCATGTATGTATGCATATGTGTGTGTATCCATGTGTATGTGTGTATGCATCATTATGTGTGTATGTGTCTATGTGTGTATGTTTGTGTGTGTGTATATGTGTGTGTATGTGTATGTGTCTATGTGTATGTGTAGCTACGCGTCTATGAGTGTGTATGTGTTTATGTGTGTGTATGTGTCTATGTGTGTGTATGTGTCTGTGTGTATGTGTCTGTGTGTATGTGTATTCATGTATGTATGCATATGTGTGTATGTGTGTGTATGCATTATGTATGCATATGTGTGTGTATGCATTATGTATGTGTATGTAAGCATGTGCATTATGTATGCATGTAAGTATGTATGTATGCATGTAAGTATGTATGTATGCATGCATATGCATTATGTATGCATATGTATGCATGTATGTGTATGTGTGTGTATGTCTCTCTATGTGTGTGTGTATGGATATATGTGTGCATATGTGTGTATGTGTGTGTATATGTGTTTGTATGTGTGTATGCATGTGTATGTCTATGTATGCATCATTATGTGTGTATGTGTATATGTGTGTATGTGTATCTATATGTGTGTGTGTGTGTTTCTATGTGTATCTGTGTGTATCTATGAGTGTGTACGTGTTTATGTGTGTGTATGTGTCTATGTGTGTGTATGTGTGTATGTGTGTATGTGTATGCATGTATGTATGCATATGTATGTGTATGCATCATTATGTGTGTATGTGTCTGTGTCTATGTGTGTATGTGTGTGTGTATATGTGTGTCCGTGTATGTGTGTGTGTCTATGTGTATGTGTCGCTACGCGTCTATGAGTGTGTATGTGTTTATGTGTGTGTATGTGTCTATGTGTGTGTATGTGTCTATGTGTGTGTATGTGTCTATGTGTGTATGTCTATGCATGTATGTATGCATATGTGTGTGTATATGTGTGTATGCATTATGTATGCATATGTATGTGCATGCATTATGTATGTGTATGTATGCATGTGCATTATGTATGCATGTGCATTATGTATGCATGTAAGTATGTATGTATGCACATGCATATGCATTATGTATGCATATGTATTTGTGTGTATGTCTCTCTATGTTTGTGTGTATGCATATATGTGTGTGTATGTGTGCGTGTATATGTGTGTGTATGTGTGTGAATGCATCATTATGTGTGTATGTGTGTATGTGTGTATGTGTGTGTGTATATGTGTGTGTATGTGTGTGCACATCTACGTGTATGTGTGTGTGGCTATGAGTGTGTATGTGTTTATGTGTGTGTATGTGTCTGTGTGTATGTGTCTATGTATGTATGCGTATGCATGTATGTATGCATATGTGTGTAAATGTGTGTATGCATTATGTATGCATATGTGTGTGTATGCATTATGTATGTGTATGTATGCATGTGCATTATGTATGCATGTAAGTACGTATGTATGCATTTGCATATGCATTATGTATGCATGTATGTGTATATGTGTGTATGTCTCTCTATGTGTGTGTGTATGCATATGTGTGTGTATGTGTGTATGTGTGTATATGTGTGTATATGTGTGTATGCATGTGTATGTGTGTGGATGCATCATTATCTCTGTATGTGTCTATGTGTGTATGTGTGTGTGTATATGTGTGTGTATATGTGTGTGTGTATGTGTGTGTGTGTCTATGTGTTTGTGTGTGTACCTATGAGTGTGTTTGTGTTTATGTGTGTGTATATGTCTATGTGTGTGTATGTGTCTATGTGTGTATGTATATGCATGTATGTATGCATATGTATGTGTATGCATGTGTATGTGTGTGTATGCATCATTATGTGTGTATGTGTCTATGTGTGTATGTGTGTGTATATGTGTGTGTGTATGTGTGTGTGTCTATATGTATGTGTCGCTACACGTCTATGAGTGTGTATGTGATTATGTGTGTGTATGTGTCTATGTGTGTGTATGTGTCTATGTGTGTGTATGTGTCTATGTGTGTTTGTGTATGCATGTATGTATGCTTAGGTGTGTGTGTATGTGTGTGTATGCATTATGTATGCATATGTGTGTGTATGCATTATGTATGTGTATGAATGCATTTAAGTATGTATGTATGCATATGCATATGCATTATGTATGCTTGTATGTGTATGTGTGTGTATGTCTCTCTATGTGTTTGTGTATGCATATATGTGTGTGTATGTGTGTGTATATGTGTGTGTATGTGTGTATGCATGTGTATGTGTGTGAATGCATCATTATGTGTGTATGTGTCTATGTGTGTAGGTGTGTGTGTATATGTGTGTGTACGTGTGTGCGCCTCTATGTGTATGTGTGTGTGTCTATGAGTGTGTATGTGTTTATGTGTGTGTATGTGTCTATGTGTGTGTATGTGTCTATGTGTGTATGTGTATGCATGTATGTATGCATATGTGTGTGTATGTGTGTGTATGAATTATGTATGCATATGTGTGTGTATGTATGCATCTGCATTGTGTATGCATATGCATTATGTATGTGTATGTATGCATGTGCATTATGTATGCATATGTGTGTGTATGCATGTAAGTATGTATGTATGTACGCATATGCATATGCATTATGTATGCATATGTATGCATGTATGTGTATGTGTGTGCATGTCTATCTATGTGTGTGTGTGTGTATGCATATATGTGTGTATGTGTGTGTGTATGTGTGTGTATGTGTATGCGTGTGTATATGTATGTGTATATGTGTGTGCATGTGTATGCATTATGTGTGCATGTGTGTATGCATTATGTGTGCATGTGTGTATGCAACATTATGTGTGTATGTGTGTATGTGTGTATATGTGTGTGTATTTGTGTGTGTATGTGTGTGTGTATCTATGTGTATGTGTGTGTGTGTCTATGTGTGTATATGTGTGTGTGTATGCATATGTATGTGTGTGTAAGTGTGTGTGTGTGTGTGCATACCTTGCTTCAACGAGATGCGTGTCTCTCTCTCTCTCTCTCTCTCTCTCTCGCTCTCTCTCTCTCCTCTCTCTCTCTCTCTCGCTCTCTCTCTCTCTCCCCTCTCTCTCTCTCTCTCTCTCTCTCTCTCTCTCTCTCTCTCTCTCTCTCTCTCTCTCTCTCTCGCGTCCAAATCCTGGCACAAATGTGCCGAGAGAAATCGATTTTTTTTAAACATTCCAGAGCATCGCATATGCGATGCTATCCAGTTTTCCAACATCGCAAATAACGTCGCTACTTAGCGATGCTATTTGCGACGGACTCATTTAGCGTCGCATAAGCAATGCAGACATTGCTTATGCGACGAATGCCGGTAAAAACAAATTTGAAAATAGTACCGTCGCTTATGCAACGCTAGCGTCGCATACGCAATGGTGCTCTTTTTTTTTCGATTCGGGGGCATCCGTACGCCCCCTATTTCTTGTAGTGATTCTATTGTTTTGATGATTAATTGTAGATGAAATCATATACAACTAATGATTGGGTTGGATACAAAGAATATAGGAGGAGTACAAGTGGATAAGCAATGATGCTTGGAAAGAAGATTAGCTCTTAGATGGCAAGTAAGCAATTCACAATTTCTCTATCCTATACTAAAGCACGACATTAGTGGCTAGTCAGGGATCCAATTGACATTTTGATGCTCTAGGAACACCATCTTTTTGTGAACCTCATGAAGCAATGCATGAGGCTTTTGTAGGGACACGTTCAAGCTTTTTGGTTGGGTAGCTATGTGTGTAATGGATCCTAAGCTGATGTATTTATTTTGGTTGGGGTGTCCTTATAGTCTTGCATCCTTGATAGAGGGGAGATCTTCTCTACGAGAGCCTTTTGGTTGATCTTGCAATAGGGGGCATTAGATTTGGCTTGCATAGTCTTTATTCAATGAACCATGATAGTGCTTGTGGTGCTTTCTAGTTTCAGATCATGGATGCAATCCCATGTGTAGAGGCTTGGTATGTGTCAGGTGTGTGGTAGTAAGATCCATGTGCATGGATGTGAGCTTGTGCATTGGTAGAGATTATGCATGAGCTTGATGTTGCATGATTTATGGCATATTTAGGGCTTTGATATGGAGAGATATATTCTATAGTTCTAATGCTCTCAAAACTGGATTGGGCTGATGAAGCTCTCCAAGATTGATAGCATTTACGTTAGTGATGTAGTGGTTGATTATGGTGTTATGACATGTATTGTGGTGGTATATTGCATGTGTGATCATGTTGTGTTGGTTGTCACCTTTATGAAGGAGGCCACAAAGCTCTCCTTAGTTCCTCACATACCAAAGCATATTTAGCTTGATGGGATTTCGGCTGATCAGAATGTGGAAATTTGGTCTAAGCTAGCTTGGGAGGTGAGCTCTCAATCTGAATCCTTAGCAACTACGCCTTAACAAATTAGCTTGTATTTACATGAGGATAGTGCTTGGCTATTAATTTCTCTTGGGATGATCAAGTCACTCTCCATAGGGGCATTGGAATTCTCTTGAGGTTACTTTGGAAGAAGCACAAGAGCCAATGGAGGACATGTCCAACCTAGTATCAAGGTTGAACATTAAATTCTCTACCTTTAAGGGATGAACATATGAGGATGTAGATGACCACGTGATGAGATTTATCTCCTTATGCCACAGTCATGGGCTTCAATACTGAGAGGACAGGATGTTGGTAGTATTCCCTTCCACATTAGAAGGTCTTGCGGATAAATGGTATAGCTAGTATACAGATGGACATTTTACCACTTGGGAAGCATTGAAGACCTTATTCTCTAAAACATTCCCATCGAGCAACTCATCAATGCATGCCCTTCATCAACTTGAGAATCTCACATTACATTGAGGAGAATCATTTCATAAATTACATACTCATACTAAGGCACTTGTCTCTTAGCTATTGCATGCCCTAGGTGATTTCTTGGTCAAAAAGTGGATAGAAAAGGCTCGTCCTAGGTTATCTCAACATCAGCTTTGGGAATATCTTAGGTTGGATGCCACTCCGAATGACTTTATATCAACTACCTCTTGCATAGAAGAGGCTAGGATGCATGAAGAAGGAGAGACTCAAACAAATTATGATGTGAATCTTGACTTGATCAAGAAACTTAGAAGGGAATTAGAAGATCCAAAGATGGAGCCAAACCAAAATGATGAGAAGGACATAGGAAGGAAAGTTTGGTGTACCACATCCAACAACAATGGTCATTCTCACATGAACCACCCCAATAGAGTAAGCTTTCAATTTTCTGGTAAAAGTGGCCATGAGGCTCGTGATTGTCATTACCTAAATGGAGCCCAACATAGAGAAAATAACTAGGTTCTTGATACTTTTATGCCAACACATCAAATATACATAATAGAGAGGAGAATCATCAAAATAGACCTAGATATACTAAAGTGTTAATGTTTTATTGTTGTGGAGAGTATGGCCATATGCGGAACAAGTGTTGCTTACGAAAGAGTGCATCTCCGTGTCACGATTGTTCTTAGGCTAGGGATCATTATACAAAGGATTTTCCTCGCAACTGCCCTGGTTTGATCCATATGATAACTATGTCTCCAAAAGTTCAAGGTATGGGCCCACAATCTTATGTTGTTTCATCATCCACTGTGCCTGTGATGACTAGAGATAGGGAATTGGTAGCAACACATGTAGAGGAGTAATAGGAAGTCAAGGAAAGAGAAGAATGAAAGATGGCTAATTATGAGGAAGGATTGTCCGTTGAAGAATCTTACGACAGAATGAGAACCTCATTGAAAGAGCGACCAACTCGCCCTCAAGAAAATACTCAAGAGGTAAATATTGAGGAAGTCTTGAAAGGAATTCATCATAAAGTCAGTCTATTCCAACTTATTCAAATGGATGCAAATGTGAATAGTGATCTTGTTGGCGAAAATCCTTGACAAGCCGATAATGGCTTGAGTATCACAAATTATGGGGTAACGATGAGTTCTCTTGTGAACTCACTCTTGTACGTGTTTGAATATTTACTTGATGTAAAGACGAAGAATCAAAAAGTGGTTGAAGCCACTTGATAAGTAGGCTAGAATCCCAAGAATTTGTAGAAGAATCTATCTCTACAAATTAGGAGAGAATCCTAGGTGAGAGATTATTAAAATTCAAATTATGATTCCAACACACTTTATATAAGTGTGATTCATTTTAGTCACGAGTAGAAGAGACACTAGTGCACGGCTTCATGAAAGATTTGAGCTTGATCCTATAGCTTACATATGTATCAATAAGTCTACTATAATTCCCATGTAATATACATTTGGTTTCATACATATTTTGGTCTCATAAGTTCATGTTTATGTGAGTGAACTATTCACTATCATAAATCTCAGTTTCTTAGTGAGATTGCAGAGATGATTTCTTTGAGCATGGTGTATCATTTTTAGTGAATCAACTTGGCAATGTTGGATCTCTTAGCCTAGTTTATGCTCCCAAAGTTTCGTTAAATTTTGGTTTCTCAGTTATGAGAAACATTTATTAGAGATGAACTCTGTATTTGCATCTTCAACTTCTTGAAAAGTCTGGATTATATAACTGACTTGCTAAAATTAATTTCTCCTAGTATAGTCAATCCTTTTTTATGGAATATTTCCCAATAGGTTGCTTTGCCTCCTAATTATATTCCTCTAAAAGCTCTCCGGTTTATGTTAATCAGAGAATGAGCACTAATTGAAATACTGAAGCATATATGATCAAAATAGAAAGTTTCTTCATGTTGACTATTGGTCAAACTTTTCTACTTTGATTCATCTTTTTGAGAGTGATCTTCCAAGGTACATAGGGTGTCTAATACATCCTTTGGCAAACTAAAAGGGCCCACCATACAGCTTTAAAGTTTATTTGGTTGGTGTAGTGCAAAGATTTTGCACCACCACTTCATCTTCATCAAGTATCAATCCATCTCTTCACAATGCTACTAGAGCAAGGTCGGACAACATGGGAGATGGATTTCCTTTGTCAATTGACAAATTTTAGAGGTAGCTACTCACCCTGGTCATTAAGGATGGAAACTTATCTTCAAGGCAGGAATTTATATGGTTATGTAGCTCGAGATGAAGTTATGCCAAGTTTTAGGAATAAAGGTCAACCTACACAAGAAGAGCAAGAAAGATTCAACACATGGTGCTCCAAGGATGCACTTGCAAGATATTATCTCCTCAACTCTATCTTAGATTTTTTGTTTCCTCACATCAAAAGTTGTAAGACAACTCAGGAAGTGTGGAATGCACTTGAAGCCTTCTTCTGTTCAAATACAAAGGCATGGAAGCATTAACTATGGCTAGACTTTTCAACTCTCAAGAAAGCTCCCAAACAAAATGTGATTGATTTTGTCACAAAACTTAAAGACATTCCATATCAATTAAGAAGCTTTAGAGGGGTAATAGAAGAAGAGAAAATTGTAAGGCAGGTCATCAATTTCTTAAAGGTAGATGACACGTGGGAAGCATTCACCATAGTAATGGACCTATACATGGATTTGCATGTAGTAGACTTCAATTCAGTTATCAGGCAACTACTCACTCAAGAGGCTAAACTTATGAAGAATGGAGAACTCTCGAAAGGTAATCAATCTTTTGCTGTATATACTGATAAAAGAAAGTCCAAAGATAACAAAGGAAGAGGAAAGGAAGTGGATGATAAAGCAGGTATACATCAAGCTAACTATGCAAGTAGAGGAAGACATGGTAGAGGTAGAGGCAGAGCAGGAACAGAAGGTAGGAGGAGACCCTAAGAGTCTAACCCTTGTCCTATTTGTGGACTAAGCAATCGCACAATTGAAAATTGCTTTAGGAGTTCTGGGAATCAAAGAGCTAGAGGCTACAATACAGGAATATCTGGCTAATCAAGAGGAAGGGCCAACAACTTCAATGGTTACCACAACAATTACAACCATTCAAACTATCAAGGAGGCAATAGAGGAAGAGGAGACTTGAATAACTACAAAGAAGACTCAAATCAAGAGGACTCATTGCCAATCATGAATATGGCAATGCCTCAAGGTAAATCTGATGAGCATGTTTTCAACATAGACTCAGGTTGCTCAAATCATGTGGCAGGAAATGTGTCCCTTGTATTAGATTTAGAAGTTCCAAGGAACAAGCATGAAGTGCAAACAAGTGATGATACAATGCACCTTGTGGAGAAGATAGGAAATGTAAAAGCACCTGATGGAAATAACAACCTTCTTAGCAAGTTACTCTATGTCCCTACCATCACAAAGATTTTGATAAGTGTATTAGAGATTGTGGAGAAAGGCCTATAAGTCATGTTCACAAAAGGAGGAGCATCTGTTGAAGATCCAATTCAAGGATTCAGAAGGATTGCAAAGGGATAGGTAGATTATTCACATTCAAATTACAAGACACCAAGAGCATTGCTCTTTTTAATTATGGTAGTCAGACACTCATAGAATTGAAAGTATGGCAGAAAAGGTCAGCACATAATGGTGAAAGATCATTAAAGAAAATTTGCAGGGACCAAAGTGTACTTGGACTCCTTAATGTTTCAAAGCAATATATGATCTATAAGTGTAGTTCATGTCAATTTGAAAAGTCTCACAAGTTACCATTCATAAAGAAAGGATATATGCATGGAGATTTCTTGGACTTGGTTCATACACATGTATGGGGACCGTGCAACAATGATTGCATAGCTAGATAAAGGTATTATGTCACCTTCATTGATGATTGCAGTAGATGGACTATACTATACTTTATGAAACACAAGGATGAAATTTTTTCATCCTTCAAAACGTATGTAACTCTTGTGCAGAACCTAATAGGTAAAACACTAAAAAGGCTAAGTTCAAATGGAGGGGGAGAGTACTTCTCCCATGAATTTGATTCCTTCCTTCAAGAGAGGGGAATCAAAAGAGAAGTTACTACAAGGTACACTCCAGAGCAAAATGGAGTGGCATAGAGGAGAAACAGGACAATCGTTTAAGTTGCAAGGTCTATGCTAAATGAAAAACACTTACCTAATTATTTATGAGTTGAGGTTGTATCCATAGCCACCTATTTGATTAACAGGTTACCTTCAAAGTCACTTGATGGCATGACACCATATGAGTCTTAGAATGGAAGAAGACCAAGCTTGGATCATTGTAAGATTTTTGGATGTATTCCTTATGCTCATGTTCCTTCACAAGTTAGAGGAAAGATGGATCCAAAATCAAAAAGATGTGTGTTCATTGGATATGACAACAACCAAAAAAGCTACAAGTTATACAACCATACAAACAAATGTTTCTTGGTGAGTAGAGATGCAGTGTTTGATGAGAATAGTTCTTGGTATGAAGAATCAGGTAGTAAGATCAAGTTACCTTATGACCTTGAAGAAGACTTTCCAAAACTTATCAAGGATAACCCTACTAAAATTGAAGAACAAGATACCTTAGAAGATGCAAGATACCTCAAAAGATGGTGAAGCATCTCAAAATGAAAGACTCAAAATATGGAAGTATAAAGGTAAAGCTAAAGTGCAAGAGCTTAGACAAGAGGCAGAATCATCACATCATGGCCTAAGAGGGTTGATGAGGGAGAAAAGAAACCTAGAGAGGTATGGTTTTGATACTTCACTAGTTACTAAACATTCAATCTATCTAGCACAAGACATAAATCAAGAGGAACCTTCAACATTCGAGGAAGCCAAAGAGAAATCAGAGTGGAATCATGCAATGGAAGAAGAAATTGAAGCACTTGAGGAAAATAACACTTGGGAATGGTTTCCAAAGACTTCATCAATGAAAGTGATACGTTCAAGATGGATTTACAAATTGAAGAGGAACTCAGATGGATCCATTAACAGGTATAAAGCAAGGCTTGTGGCAAAGGGCTTTCCACAAATTCAGGTAATTGATTATGAAGAGACCTTCCCTTCTATGGCAAAGATGCCTACAATTAGAGTTCTACTTAGTATTTCTTCTTCCAAG
Organism: Ceratopteris richardii; assembly: GCA_020310875.1. Lineage (NCBI taxonomy): Eukaryota > Viridiplantae > Streptophyta > Polypodiopsida > Polypodiales > Pteridaceae > Ceratopteris > Ceratopteris richardii. Next base: position 8,593,112 of record CM035434.1, read on the forward strand.
AATTGGAAGATACTGCAATTGGATGTAAAAGGTACATTTCTTAATGGATGGATAACAAAAGAAGTGTATATGATACAACCACCTAGTTTCGAGAATCAAATACATCATGATTATGTGTGTAAACTTAATAAAGCTCTATATGGACTCAAACAAGCCCCAAGGGCTTGGAATCCCAGGCTTGTTTCTTTTTTGTAGGACAAAGGATTTCAATCTAGCAAGGTAGATCCATCACTCTTCATAAAAAATATCAATTTTGAAGTCATCTATTTATGTGTATATGTGGAGGACATTATAGTTACAGGGAATGATGTAGATGGACTAAAGAAGATCAAGGATCAGATGAAACAAGAGCTCGATAAGTGACTTGGGTTCACTTACATACTTCCTAGGGTTGGAAGTAGTTTACAAAGATCATGGTCTATTACTTACTCAAAGGAAGTACATTAAAGACTTTTTGACAAAGTTTTCAACATTCAAGATTGTAAGATTGTAGGAACTCCAATGGAGGTCAATCACAAACTAATCTCACATGAAGATGAAGTCATGGAACATATCACAAGTTATCAAATACTTGTGGGTAGTTTGAAGCATGCCACATTGACAAGAGTACTTATATGTTATATTGTGAGTGTTTTAAGTCAATTTATGCACACACCCAAGAAACCTCACATGGATGATGCCAAGAGGATACTCACATATCTTAAAGGGACCATAAATGAAGGGTTATATTACCCTTATGTATCTGACTTAAGTCTAAATATGTTCTCTGATGTAGATTGGGCTAGGTTCAAGGAAGACAAAAGGAGTACCTCAGCATACCTTACCTTTATAGGGTCAAAACTTGTCTCATGGTGAACTAAGAAGCAACCCACAATTGCTCTCTCTTCTACAGAAGCTCAATACATAGGTCTTGCCATAGCTACTCCAGAAGCAAGGTGGATGAAGACTTTATTCATAGATCTTGGATTGGGGTTTGGAACTCCACATATCTTTGGAGATATATGAGTTCTATACACTTAGTTGCTAATCCAGTCTTTCATGCTAGAACTAAATCTATTGAAGTACATTATCACTATGTAAGAGAAAAGATTATGAGCAAGGAAATTGAGCTATCATATGTTTCAACTCATCAACAATCTGGAGAGATGTTGACAAAGGCCTTGGCTGGTACTAAACCCAACAGATTCAAATATATGATTGGTTTGCAAGTTATATTCCAAGAATGAAGGACTCAAGCACATTAGGCTTGAGGGGGAGCTATCAGAGAAAATTTCTCACAAGCCTATAATGGCTTGATACCAGAAATTATGGGGTAATTATGAGTTCTCTTGTGAACTCACTCTTGTAAGGTTTTGAATATCTACTTGATGTAGAGAAGAAGAATCAAAAAGTGGTTGAAGCCACTTGATGACTACAGTAGAATCCAAAAATTTTATAAAAGCATCTATCTCTACAAATTAGGAGAGAATCTTAGGTGAGAGATGATTCAAATTGAAATTATGGCTCCACTACACTCCATATAAGTATGACCCTTTTTTGTTAGGAGTATAAGAGACACTACATCAAGGCTTCATGCCAGATTAGAGCTTGATCTTATAGCTCATATATGTATGCATAAGTCTACCATATTTCCCATGCAATATACATTCGAGTTCATACATATTTGGTCTGATAAATTCATGTCTATTTGAGTGAATTCTTCACTGTCATAAATCTTCATTTTTCAATCAGATTGCAGAGATGACTCCTCTCAGAATAGTGCATCAGTTTCAGTGATGCAACTTGGTAATGTTAGCTCTCTAAATCTACTTTAGGCTCCCAAAGTTACATTGAATCTGGATTTCTCAATTCTGAGAAACATTCATTAGAAGTCACCTATATATTTGCATCTTTAGCTTCCTCAAAAGTGGAGATTACATACCTGACTTGCTAGATTAATTTCTCCTAGTATGATCAATCATGTTTTATGAAATAACTCCAAATAGGTTGCCTTGCTTCCTAGTTAGATTTCTCTAAAAGATCTTTGGTCAAGTTTAATTAGAGAATGAGCACTGGGTGAAATACTGAAGCATATATGAGCAAAATAAAAAGTTTCTTCATGTTGACTATTCGTCAAACTTGTCTATTTTAATTCATCGTTTCTAGAGTGACCTTCCAAGGTACATAAGGTTTCTAATACATCCTTTGACAAGCTAAACGGTGTAGGTGCAAAAGCAAGGGTTGGTGGATCAAGCCAACTCCTAGAATTATGGCACACGTCGGGTGCTTGCAGTAAACTTAGGTGAGAACGGTGACAAAAAGAGATGGAGACTTGAAGGGAAAAAGAGATGGAGACTTGAAGGGAAAAACAAACTCCAAGAGGATGATTAGATGAAGTACAAACACTTACCTTCAACATTCATCTTTTCATTGAGTCACATACAAGATTTTTGAAAGATAGGATATTACTGTTTCTAAAGTTCAATGGAAAATTAGTTTCAATTGATAGGTGCTTATTTGGAGCTCAAGTGAGTGAACTCTCAAGTGAATATCAATAACGTTAAAATCAAGAAAGAAATTCAGAAAGAAGGATTAGTCGTTTTTGCATAAATTTTTCCAATCCATATGACCTTGAAATTGCACTTCAAGATGGATAAAAAACATATCATTTCATAAGAAACATACCTTGCAGAACATTTCCCAAAAGAAATAACTCAATGATGGACAATAAAGTAATCCTCTTTGTACTCTTCAGTTGTCAAATTGGATTCATAGATGAACGCAAAGATTCAATGTTCTCAATTGATTCGTGTAGCTTAGAGAGTAGAACATGTAGCTAAGCATTACACATGCGTTGTGTAATATGTCACGTTCAATTCACCTTGTTACCGCAAGACTGAAAATGTGGTATTGATTTTAAATTAAAATCGTCTGATTTATATGTTAAGCATAAATCAAACTAAAAAAAACTTCCATACGAAAACATAAATTCCAGCGCAACTACTTTGTTTCCTAGAATGTGCTCAAAAAGTGAATGACACAAAACGAATTTGTTTTTTCGAGTGCTGTCAACATACAATCCGAGACATACTTCATCTTTCGTTGTGGAGTGCAAGAGAGGATATCACCTGCAATAGAGGCTAGCCTATGCAGTTCAACAATCATAATAAAAAACTATTCACTTCTTATGTGCAAGTAGCTTCGGATCTGTTCGCTCCACATCTTTCGCCCATCAACATGAGGATCTCAACATTTTATTTCCGACTATTGTCTGCATAGCTCTGTGCTCATCAAAAAGTTTCAAATAAGAAAAACAGCAAAATCAGAGAGAAAAGCTCACGTTTGGAAAGTGTTTAAGAGACATCAAATGTTTTTCATGTGATTTCTTTTCAGAAATCTAAAGTTCATATTATCTTGTATTAAATCAACAAGTCATGCGGATCATAATATAACAAAAAGAACTTCTTGAAAGTTCTCAGTATGTACCTAAAGACAGTATCAGAAAAAACTCAGTATGTAAGACTTAATAGAAGCAGAATACATTAGTTTTCACTCTTTGTAAGTTCTGGGAATAGTTCCTCGAGGTAGGAATGATAACAAGAAGTTCTGCTGACATTCTCTATAGAAGCACACTTCAAAGCAAATCATTGCCCGTATGGTCCTCTTTTTCATAATAACTCCTTTGCATTAAACCATACAACCATGTCCTAGTCATGGAAGCAGCACCTTCAGATTGTTAATGCGACTAATCTGCTAGAGATTTTTTTTTTTTGTAAAACTATAAATCCTTCAAAACTGCAGCAAATAACTGCATAGGCTCAACTTTTATCATAGAACTTCCATCCTCATTTCATCAACTATTTAGTCTTCATTCTAAACTCAAAACTTCTTTCCACTTCGAACAAACTTCATCCGACTTCGAACTCAATAGTTTTGGAACATAAGTATGATTAGAGCAACATGTGAATTTGCATAGAGTTTTGATACAATAGTCAAAATCACAATAAAAAAAGAGAATATTATGTGCAAAAACTTCATCGTGAGTTAGAAGATTTGTGTATTATAGAGGACATACAAAGGGAGGTTTGGTGTACAATATGTAGCAAAAATGGACATTCAAATGTTAGTTGTCCTAACAAGGTGAGCTGTCAATTCTATGGCAAGGATGGTCATGAAGCAAGAGACTACTACTACCTCAAGGGAGTACAACAGCATGGTAACCCTCCTGTTCTTGATTCGTATTATGCTAGTACTTCAAATGCACCTAATAGAGAATAGACCCATCTTACTCGGCCTAGATATAACAGGCCACTAATGTGTTATCGCTATGGTGAGTATGGCCATATGCAGAACAGGTGTTCTCTGCTAGAAGGTGCACCTCCCTGTCAGCATTGTCCAAATGCCAAGGATCACTATACCAGAGATTGCCCAAGAAGCTGCCCTGCTCCAATTCACATGATTGCAGTCTCCCCACAAGTAGAAGGTATGACCACTCAGCCTTATGATGTTTCATCCTCTTCAATGCCCATGATGACTAGAGCCAGACAAGCGGCAACCTGTAGAGAGGAACAACAGGGACTCAAACATAGAGATGAGGAAAAAAAGTCTGGTTGGAAGGGCCAAGCAGACATTGAAGGAGCTTATGATATGGTGACTACTTCCCGTAAGGACCAACCTGCAAGCTCTCAGGAAGACACACAAGAGGTTAATATTGAGGAAATCTTGAAAGATATTCATCACAAGGTTAGTTTGTACCAACTCATAAAAATGGATTCGAAAGTAAGAAGTGATTTATTGAAAGTTATACACTCGGCCTACTTGAGCCCACCATCGAGTGTAGATGGTTTCATGGTTGACTTTCTGCCCGCACCCTTGGTAGACTATCAAAGCTCAAGGCTATCTTTGTTCATAAACGATGAATGTCTGACTGATGTCATTATAGATGGAGGCTCTCGCATCAATCTGATGCTTGCTTTTACAATGAAGAAACTCAAACTGAACCTAACCAAGGCGGCACCCTTCACTGTCACATTTGTAGATCAGCATCGTGTTATGCCCCTCGACATCATTGAGAAGGTACACATGTCAGTACAAGGTTTTCAATTCCTCCTAGATTTTGTTGTGATTGCCTTGCCACAAGAAAGCTCTTATCCTCTGCTTTTGGGAAGGCCTTGGTTAAGGCAAGCAAAAGCACTACAAGATTGGGGAAGAAACCAGATGTGGATCTCCTCGAAGACTAATAACCACTTACATGTACACTTAGAAGAAGGATGTGACTCCAACAAGATAATTGGATATGTAGATACTCAGGTAATGCCTTCTGTACCCCAAGAAGAAGAAAATTTGTTAAACTGGATGATGGGTGGTGTAGAGTGTTGCACTATTGAGATTACTGAAATAAATGAAGAACTTGCAAAAGAAGCCCAAGGAAGGGAAAAAGAGTTGAAAAATGAAAATTTAGGCTCAATCACTCACAAAGGAGAAAAAATGAGTCCTTGCAGGAAAACAAAGATGGAGGTCAAGAAAGAGCCTTTGGAAATCAAAAAGTTTGGCCATTTTTCACGAAATGGTCTTGGTGGTCAAAAAGTAGGAGAAAGTGAGTTAGTATCTTCGGGAGGCCCAAATAGTCAAATTGGGCCATCGGACCAAATTAAAGAGCCTTTGGAGATCAAATTTGGGCATTTTCCACAAAATGGTCTTCGTCCTCAAAAAGTAGCAGAAAGTGAGTTGGTATCTTCCGGGGGCCCAAATAGTCAAATTGGGCTATCGGACCAAATTAAAGAGCCTTTGGAGATCAAATTTGGGCATTTTTCAGAAAACGATCATGGTGGTAAAAAATTAGCAGGAAGTGAGCAAAAAGTAGCAAGAAGTGAGTTAGTCTCTCCAGCGGGCCCAAATAGTTGAATTGGGCCATCGGACCAAATTGGTCCATTGGATCAAAATGGGCCAATTTTGCGAGGATGCACCACTACAGAGTTCTCCAAACGGGCAGAAAAGCCTAAAAATGACAAAATTGAAGAAGCCTTGGAGGAAGCTAATTTTGAATCTCATAGGCCTAATTTTGAGCCTGAGAGTAGAGAAGACCTTCCGTTTTCAAAAATTCCTCAAGGATGGATCAAGCAACATATTGTGGAACATAAGGTGAATTCCACCACTGCTCACAGTGCACATGCTTTTTCAAGAGAGACGAGTTGTGAAATGCTAGTTCGAGAACTGAACCTAGGAGATGAAGGAAATCCTCAAATAGTCCACTTAGCCTCCTGGTTGTGGCACTATCCCTTTTTACAAGAGAGGGTAACTTCTCTCCTTTTCTCCTATAAAAATGTATTTGCATGGTCCTACAAGGATCTAATAGGGATTCCAGAGGAGCTTGGATTACATCCAATACCCCTAGTAGAGGGAGTTGCACCTGCAAGAAGTAGGCCATATTGACTCAATCCAAAATATGCAGAGGCAGTAAAACTTGAAATCACAAAACTTGAGGAAGCAGGTATTATTGTTCCAGTAGAACATTCAAGGTGGCTTTCATCTATCGTTATTGTACCCAAGAAAAATAGTGAAAAAATAAGAATATGCGTCGATTTTCGTGCTTTAGGTAACTGTTCAAGATGGCTTCCCTCAACCTTTCACAAAACAAGTATTAGAAGAAGTAGCCGGTCACACTTTGTATAGTTTTCTTGATGGTTTCAGTGGCTACAACCAAATATTAATTCATCCAAATGATAAAGACAAAACTGCTTTTGTCACTCCATGGGGCACTTATGTGTATACACGCATGGCTTTTGGGCTATGAAATGCACCTGCTACATTTAATAGAACAATGTATTTGATACTAGGGAAATGGTTGACAAATTTTATGTGCATTTTTATTGATGATTTTTAAGTGTTCTGAGGCACAGATAGAAGAGCTGTAGTCCAAGATTTGCATTATCACTTGGAAAATCTGAAGGAAATCTTTGAGCAGTATCTCAAAACAGGTTTGAAGTTGAATCCTGCTAAATGTCATTTTTTGGTCACTAAAGGCACTCTCCTTGGTCATATCGTGTCTGCAAATGGGATAACTGTAGATCCAGCAAAGGTCACTGCTATCCTTTCCATGCCCATTCCACGGACTCCTAAGGAAGTACAAAGCTTTTTAGGCCATCCAATCTACCATAGGAGATTTATACGGATGTATTCAGAAATAGCTAAGCCTCTGTTAAGGCTTATCAGTAAGAAGATTCCTTTGTCATGGAGTCCTGAGGCTGAAAAGTGAACTAAAATTGGAGCTATGTATTGCTCCACTCTTTACTGTTCCTAACTCATCAGTAGAGTTTCATGTGCATACAGATGCTATTCTTCATGCATTCGGAGCATTCTTGGCTCAACCCTCCATGCCCAAGGTGCCCAAGCTGGATCAACCTATAGCTTATGCCAGCAGACTACTTACCAGAGCATAAAGAAATTACAGCACTACGGAAAGGGAAGGTTTGGCTATTCTTTTCGCACTCCAAAAGTTTAGGCACTACCTTCTAGGTGTGCATTTCATTGTCATATCTGACCATCAGCCCCTCAAATACTTAATTAATAAGCCTAGAGTAGTTGGAAGGATTTGGCGTTGGCTACTACTGTTTCAAGAGTATGATTTTGAGATTCATATTAGGCCAGGAAAAGAACACTACATGGCGGATCAGGTGTCAAGGATTGTTATGAGCAAAAAGGCGTCACATATTAATGATGAACTTGTCGATAGTAGTCTCTTCGTGGTAGAGACTCAAACTGAGTGGTATGGTGAAATTCTGCATTTTCTCACTTGTGGAAAATTCCCTGAGAACATAAAACCATTAGAAAGGAGGAGATTACTCTTTAAAGCCAAAGCATATTCACTTATAAATGACCATTTGTATAAATATTGTCATGATGGTATCTTGAGAAAATGTGTTTACCTAGAGGAGGTGATTTTTTTGCTTGAAGCAGCACATAGTGAAGGGCATCTCAAAGGAGAGGAGTTGGCTCACAAAATTATCCACAGGGGATTGTGGTGGCCTCATGTTTACAAAGATGCTATCAAGTTTGCCAAAGGATGTGATATCTGCCAGAGATATGCTCCCAAGCCTAGTCAACTAAATTTTCAACCATTAGTAATCTCCACTAGATGGCTACCTTTTGAACCATGGGGTCTTGATTTCATTGGACCAATCATCCCAACTGGTCAACCCGGTGGTAAGGGATACATTTTGGTGGCCAGATGTTATTCTACTAAGTGGGTAGAAGCTAAGGCTACTGCTGATTGTACTTACACTACAGTAAAATTTGTCCTTCAAAATTTGTCCCTCAAAATTTGTCCCTCAAAATTCATCCTTCAAAAATCTTCCTCGGCGCCAGAATCAAGTCAGCTATCAGATTTGTGATGAAGTGTTGATTCATGATAAAGAAAGAGTCTCGCATTCAAGGCCATATTCTGAAGTCTTCAAGCGCTTTTTAGTCAGTTGGCTGTCAATACTAGAATTAAACCACCTACCCAAAATTAGCCAGCTCTCCCTCCACTTTGGTCAGATCGGCGTGAATAGTGATGGCACAGTAAATGATGGGATCTGGTGGAAGTCACTCTCTTGGCGCGTGTGTGCAGTGAACAGTGATGGTGCCTTAAATGATGGAACCTGGCAGAAGTCACTCTCTTGGCCTCGAGATCTATAGAAGAAGCAGTTGCACTCATTTGGAGGTACGTACAGACGGTCAGAGATATATGTTAGTGAAGGGTCTATTCAGAAGGATATAGAGAGATTTAGCAAGCAGAGGGATACACTCACTGTCGTCTCTCTGTGATTCTAGCTTTTGTCAATTTGGGTCTACTTGTGTTACTGTGGTATTTTGAGAGTGTTCTAATCAGGCTTCTCCTTGATTATTCTCTGCTCACTGATGTGATTTTGCCCACTGTAGAAGAAGCTTCTCTGTTGCAGAATGTATAGAGTAAGAGTTTCAGTGTTGGGGGCAGTCGGCATGACAGTGAGATTGGATATACTAGGATAGTCACTTGTAAGCTGGAGTTCATAGTATTGTATACCACACTTGTGTACTTTCTCTGCATTTGTATTACTTTCTCTATGTTGAGATGTCCTTGTTCATCTTTCGAGTGATCAGACCTTTTGTATTGTTAACAATTTTATCTCTTGTGTACTAGTGCAATTTTTTTCAATCTCGGTCGAATTGGCCTTTTTAGCATCTTTGTAACACTTTGATCGTTTCTTGGTTTATCGTCTCAAGTAGTACTTCACACAATGATGTTCAAGGGTATACTTCCCTAAGGAGAACCTCCCTTGAGTAGAAGGAGTACTGGAAGTATAGACCCGGTTACCCCCTCTACAAAGGGTCTATCAAAGCATCGACAAGCGGATCACTAAAGAAAAGAAGCTAAAGTTGCAAGTTTCAACCACTAGCCAACTTCAACAACCATTTCTCTAATTACATTCATGACTAAAAGAGAACCTTATTTTATTGGGACGAGTAGCATAGATGCAAGAATAAATCTGCTTGATATGTATAAACTCATTAACTCCTAGAACTCAAATCACGTGAGTCCTGTTCATGCTAGTTAGTTAATTGCTTATCTCATTTCAAAAGACAGCTAATGTCAATACTCCAAATGGTAATATGAACTTACTACAGAGTACTTTCTGTGCCTACTAGTACCAAGAACCTCATCAATGTAGGTCAACTTGTTGGGAAGGGATTGTAGGTTAGGCTCACCAAGCATGGGAAATTTCTTGAATACCCACATCAGCAATTCTTACTATTGAGCTTCAAGACACCAAGAACATTGCATTATTAAATTATAGCACCCAAACTCTATCAGAGTTAGAGATTTTGCACAAGAGTTTAGACAACATGGAAGAAAGAAATCTCAAACAAATCAGTAGTGATCAGAGTGCACATGGTCTACCGAATATAAAAAGCACATGTGATACATAAATGCAACACTTGTCAATTTGGTAAGTCACATAGGCAACCCTTCACCAAAAAATGCTACATACATGGAGACCTATTGGAGTTGGTCCACACACATGTATGAGGAGAAAGCAAGGAGCCTTCGATCTTTGTGAATAGTTTAAAACCGTTATATAGAAAACCCAAATTTTGATCAACCTAAATCAAAAACAAATGACCTATCAAGTAAGAACGCAAATAGACTTTCTACTCACAGTAAATCAACAATAGATGTTGATGGTAAGCTGGCAAAATCTCCTCCAAGTAATCACAAAGATGTAGACTACAACTCCTCCTCCAAGATAGAGCACCTCGTAGTTGATCACCTCCTCAAGAGTGTGTGAGCGCTCTCTCTTCAAGCAAACCTTCTCCTTACAGTGAGCACTTAAGCTCCTTGACTGATGTTCACATAATGAGCCTTGCATGTTCTTATATAGTTATGAGTATCCATTGAAATGCACCATCCAAAAGCTATAATCAGCATTAAAAAAGCTACAAAAAATAAGCTTTGCGAGATTTAGCAATCGCTATATGTAAAGCAAAACAATGTCGTGGATATGCTTTACTCAGCTTCCTTTTACTATGATCAAGTGTTGTTGTCCGCCAACGAGATTTGAACCCAGACGGTTTCAATGGAGACTGATTTCTTATCCACATCGCCAACCCGATTTGCTTATAGGTGTTTTGAAAATAGTATATACAATCTCTGCCAATGTGCCCGCTTGACTTCCTTTGGGAGAATAGAAAGTCCATTCTCTATAGTTACCATATCATATTGAGTATGGGACATTGTTTCCAATAATATATATATATATATATATACACACACACACACACACTATTAGTCGGCCATCGGATTGGGACAGATGTAACGGAAATCTTGGCAGGACATGCGTGAAAGGTGGTTACGCACCTATTTGTACTTTCTATATAAAGCAATGAGAAGAAGTGCTCAGGGGGGGCGATGTGATTTTGGCCTATTGTCGTGTTATCACCAGACTGTTCATCTGGTTGTCTGTCTGAGTATTGATGTAGTGTTTGTTTTTTGCATAACCTCTGTGTTCTACGTTCTTATTCATATCTGGCTTTGTCTATCATTCTTGTGTCTACCGACGATCTTGGTACTGTTGATAAACTTCATAACGTTCGGGAGATAACTATACTATCAGTCTGAATGTTACTGTGTAACGATTGGAGTACTCAGAGTATCTTGGCGATCTTCTACGTAGACTAATGATACTGTGTGTATCTGTATTTGTTACCTAGTGAACTCCGTTGAGATTGTGAGTTCCATTACTGTTGTCTGAATAAGTTGTTTATGCATCTCTGTTGGATTGTGCTCACGCACTGTGTATTACGACTTCTTGAACATTTTTGGTCAAGAATTGGCGGAAGCCGAGCAACTGTGTTAGTGTTCTGATATTCGGATCTACACTGTGTTGTTGTAAATATTGGAATCTATCTGCCTGCGGTAAAGTTAAGTGCAGTAAAGATCTGCTAAGTTGATTAGTGAGTTTCCAGTACTGTGTGTTGGACTCTCAAATTCTCTGCGTTACGGTGTTGTTTGATCGATGAACCCGTTCTGTGAAGTTGATCGAATACTCTTGTTCTGGTAATTCCAGTAAGTTTATACGTAGATGCAATATGGCATCTTAGCGCATTTGGTACGTTGGTTGAGCTAAGACTGTGACGGTAAATTCTCAGTACGGCAATTCGATAGAGTTCTCAGCATTATTACTGTGCTGAGTGTGAACAGTACGCTTGGGAACTAAGTACAGGGCCTCTGTATAACAGACCCCTACCACTCCCAAGAACCCTCCCAAGAATCGGTTAAACACCCTTCTAATAGTTAAAACGAAGTGTTTAACATTTAACACTTGGCGCCATCTGTGGGAAGGTGGCATTAAGATTGCCATTTACCGGACGAAGCTGTTATCTATGGGAAAGTGGCATCAAGATCGTCATTTGTCTGTCGGAATCAAACATCAAGATTACCGTTCGTTTGTCGAAAGTAGCAACAAAACCAGATTGTTGCAAACTTGTTGTGGAAACGTGATTATAAAATTTTCTCGATAGTGATACTACACGATTAGTACAGAAGATGATACATGCCGGTTACTCGATCCGGTGAAACGTATCCCAAGGACCATCAAACTGGAGTACTTAATTTACTAAAGATAACTCTAGGAGGAAGAAGTACAACTAGGTCTGACCTAGTTGTCAAGAAAGTCAAGAACGTCAGAAGTGATTCCGGTCATATTCCGGTGGAACGTGTTACACCTCTAGTACATTCCGGTACTATTTCGGCACAGTCTATCGAAGATATAGTAACTCCAGAATCTACGAGACGCAGTCTGAAGCTAGTTTAACAATCTTGGATAAAGATTCAAATTTGTTTACGGCTAGAAACACTTTAGCCAAAGAATTTTGCGAACACGAAAAAACACCATATTCTGGCGAAATTCGGCACATTCCGATGATATTTCGGTAACAGAATCACAGTTTTTTGGCGACGGTTTACCATTTTTTGGTGAATCTTCAGCCTAGCCACCGCTTTTTGGAGTAAGTTCCCCTACACTCGACATCAAGAAGGAAGGAACTTTGTTCGAAATCGAGATTCGAAGTATACTGAGTAAAATCATCGAACCGGAAAGTGCACAGTCCGACGATACAAATTCCTATAGTTCAGATATTCAACTCCGAAATCCAGAAGATATTCACAATACACTCGCCATGAACGGGCAACAACAACAGCAGCAACAACAAGTATGCCCACCAAGGCTGACTCCGAGAGGAGTGACGTACACTAAATTTGGTGGATTCGAGATAAGCTACGCAGTTCTCAACCATCCACCGGATCCAGCGTATAAGGCTATTGTTTTTCAATCGACATTGGTCAATGAAGCAGCTAGATGGCTTACAGAATATGATATTAATCACTTCGGCACCTATGAAGCAGTACGAGATGCCTTTTTGCAAAGATTCAGACTAAAGAAGAATCCAGCCGAAATTTTTGATTACCTGCAAAACAATAGACAGAAGATAAATCAAACTGTACAGGAGTACGCTACTCTATTCAGGACGCATCTAAGGCAGTTACCACTAGCACACGCCAACCTACCGGACGACGTTATTACTCAGTGGTTTATCAATGGCTTGACTCCACAACTTAAACAGATTATGATCATATGCTGTGTAGGAGCAATGACACTGGATGCAGTGATTGCAATGGCTCTGCAGCTGGAAAACAAGGTTGGAGGATTTATAGAGGATCTGGAATGGTTAAAAACAAATAGAAATATCACCGAAGATATGACCAGACAAGTATACTGCATCACATGCAAGAATTCAGGCCATACTAGTGCCACTTGTGCACTTAATCAGCTATTCTGTGCTATCTGCAACACTGCCAGACACACCATCGAAAACTGCGCATACAATGCCAAAGTGTAGGGAACCGTAACTGTCAATGTTATTATACAGGAACCAGGGCAGCCAGCCAATCACTATGTGCCTCTGCAAATGAGAAACAACCAGCAACAAGGATATCGAAATTATAGAGAGCAGAGAAATAGCAACTATAATGCAAACCGCTAGCAGACCGGACCACCACCGGAAAATCCCAATCTGCCACCACCGCTCTGTCATTTCTGTGGTGAATTTGTTCACATTAGAAGATTCTATAAGGATGCAGCTGAATATGATCAGAGGAAGAAGGAACGACAAAATCCAATAGCTAATATGGTACAAATCACACCAGTAGAAATGCAAGCTACAGTAATTCAGACCTGCTCCGGTAAACAACTGCAGCCTGCAGCAGAATTATTTGAACCAGGTATACGCGAACAACAAAGGATGTACAACAAGGCTAGTCAGTGGACCACCACAGAACCTCCAGTCTTCCCAGATCCTATTCGGGTAACCTAGACTCCGTTAACCGAAGAAGGGACACAACAACAGGATTCCAATTCAGCAGCAGGCACAGCATCAGCAGTAGGTACATCAGCAGCAGCAAGCACCTCCTCAGCAGCAGACACATCATCTTCAGGAGGCGCATCATCTTCAGAATCTATGGAAACAATCCAATCATAAAATGCCTGGGAAATTTTATCTGAAGAATCCACCACTCTTCCTTTGGGCCAATTACTTGCACTAGTACCGGGAGTTCGACAGCAATTTCAACAACAGTTCAGTCCTATGCCTTCCTGCATTCCGGCAACAGCAACCGTGCAACCAGAACCTGATTCTACGATCGATCATTCAGTTCCTTTGATAACGGTATGGTATAAGAATCATAAAATCACATAGGTACTAACTGATGGAGGATCTAGAGTCAACATTGCTACTGCTACACTATGTAAAAAGTTAGGGTGGACCGAAATCGAACCAGTTCAGTTTTTTGTCAGAATGGCCGACCAATCAAGAGTCTATCCCATTGGACTTGTACGAAATATACCAATCACTTTACAAGGTACAACATTTAGAATGACCTTTGTCATACTAGATTTACCGAAATCCACTCTTGATTACAACCTCCTTTTCGGCCGACCTTGGCTGAAGCACGCTAAGGTGATACAGGATTGGTCTGCACAAGAGCTCACTTTCAAGGATAAAAATTGTAAATATGTTGTAAATTTAGATGCTATACAACCTTGCAAGTTGCATGCTAGACCGTATTTGGCGGAACCAGTTCATATGCTAGATGGTTTGTCAGATGATGAAGAAGAAGAGTTTCTGAAAAATAACATTGACTTGATTTCCCTAGGAACTGTTGATCTGCAATCTGTTGTAGATAAGTGGAACCCTGCAGTTTGTACAGTAATGACTGTAACAAAAGAAGATAAAAAGGAAGATACTGCGGTTATAGATGACGCTCAACATGAACAACTTTTTAAGCCAGCTGACGATACAGGGAAGCCTCGACAATGTTATGTTCCAAAAGATCAGTTGATCACTTATAATTTAGGCGATGAAGATCATCTGCGTCCTATAAAGATAAACCAAAACTTACCGGAAACATTTCAAGCAGGCTTAATTCAGCTACTCCGAGAATTCTCCGACATCTTTGCATGGGATTACAAGGATATGAAAGGATTGGACCCGCGCATCTATCAGCACAGAGTCATGCTGAAGCCGGAGGCCAAACCGAACAAACAACCCAGCTACCGAATGAATCCAAACTATGCATCACAGGTAAAGGCAGAATTGGAGAGGCTACTTAAAGTCGGATTTATTGTACCAATAGAGCATGCTGAATGCATCTCACCAATTGTTATCATCCCGAAAAAGAATAAGCAATTGCGAATATGTGTAGATTATCGGAAATTGAACGCAGCTACAGTGCCTGATCCTTTTCCGATCCCTTTTCTTGACACAATGCTTGACAGAGTAGCAGGACATGAAACATATTCATTTTTAGATGGGTACAGTGGATATAATCAAGTTAGAATGGTTGAACAGGATATACCGAAAACTGCATTCATTACCAACTGGGGCGTATTTGCTTGTACTGTTATGTGGTTTGGATTAAGGAATGCCCCAAGTACATTCCAAAGGTGTATGCAGGAAATATTTTCTCCTTATCTTACTCCGTTTATGCAAGTATACCTCGACGATTTTTCAATTTTCGGTAAGATGATAGCACACCTGTTCCATTTACGGTGCTGCTTTGAAAAATGCAGAGAATACAGACTCTGTTTGAACCCAAACAAATCCGTGTTTGTGGTTTCATGTGGCCACATCGTATCTGCACAAGGTATACGAGTAGATCCAGACAAGATCACGGCAGTATTAGAAGCTCCGGTGCCCACTACACCGAAGGAAGTTATGTGCTTCATGGGCCAAGTAAGATGGCATGGTTGACACCTACGGTGGCTTGCTCATCTGGCAATACCACTGAACAAGCTAATCACCAAGACTCCTCGACAATTTGAGTGGACTCAAGAATGTCAGATAGCATTTGATTGTTTAAAGAGTTTATTAACACAAGTTCCCATCTTACAGCCTCCAGACTGGGATCGCCCATTTCATGTATTTGTTGATGCTTCAGATATAGCAATAGGAAGCGTTTTGATGCAACAAATTGATAAGTGGTTCAGACCAGTGTACTATTCAAGTCGAAGATTAGCCCCTGCTGAGAAGAATTACTCTGTAACAGAAAGAGAATGTTTAGGTCTAGTATATTCTTCAAGAAATTCAGACATTACTTGTTGGGCCATAAATTTACTTTTCATATAGATCATGCTGCACTTGTCTATTTAGTTCGGCAACAGCATCTAGGTGGACGATTAGCACGATGGGTTCTACTTTTATAGGAATTTGACTACGAAGTCATTCATCGGCCAAGCAGCTTACATGCCTTAGCAGATTTCCTCTCCCGCTTAGATTCCGATGAAGCTCCAGTAGGCATAGATGACACAGCGATTTATGTCTCTGAACCAACGAATGATGAAATTACATACCCACCTATACCATCTACATATTATGATAAGATCCTGACCTTTCTCACTGATGGCTGCCTCCCATCTCAGATTTCTACGGCACTACGCAGGAAAATTGCAGTTTTTAGTCACCGATTTCGGTTGATTGTTGGCGAACTATATTATGTAGATTATACTGGAATTTTACTCACGATGTATTCCACCACATGAAGTTAACTCAGTTATTACTTTGGCTCATTCAATTCCTTCCGGTGGCCATTTTTCTACAGACTTAACACACCGGAAAATTCTGCAAAGTGGTCTCTAGTGGCCAACTATGTACAGAGATGTATCACAGTTTGTCAAATAATGTGATACTTGTCAAAGATCTGGACAGCCCTTGCAACGTCATCTTTTCCCTCTGCGACCCATCTTACCATTGGAACCTTTCCAGAAGTGGGGTCTAGACTTTATCGGTCCGATTACACCTCCAGCAGTCTTTAGTAACAACCGTTACATACTGACCTGTACAGACTATGCAACCAGATGGGTAGAAGCCTGGGCTTTACGGTCTGCTATAGCTATTGCGGTAGCAAAGTGTCTGCTAACCGATGTCTTTCCACGTTTTGGTTTACCACTCGAACTTGTTTCAGATCACGGCACTCATTTTGTGAACAATTTAATGAAGGCACTTGATTATCTACATCTTGATTCCTAATTATGTTAGAAGCCGCCCTGCTCTTGCCAGCTACTCATGCATGCACACCAAGTTAAAGAATTATCATTTCAATACCGCGTGATGATTAATCATCCATCATTACCCTCCACCGCGATGCATTCGTCGAAAATCGCTATTGTGTTTGTGTGCTTGTATGCTTGTGAAATCCCTGTGTGCCTACGTTTTGAGCCTGTTATCTGTATTGCGCCATGGAAGCTTTGGCTAATTATGCCGCTTTCCGTGATGGACTCCCTGCTGACGTAGGAGAGTTCTTGCGCAACCGTGGGCTTGCAAATTTCGCTGAATTGCCGTGGCATTCAGTGGAAGCCCACCCCTTCTTTGCACAGATCATATCCGCCATCGCTCAATCACCAGCCAACGAGCGAAGATGGGCTATCACTTCCTTACCTGCCCGAACCGTAATCACCTTCCAAACTTTCGCTGAGTCGTATCGACTCCCTTCACAAGGCCGAGAGAATGGCCCGAATTTGCCATTAGCCACCATGAACCAGTTATTCCCTAGATACTCATCCAACGAATACGCAATCTTACGTCGACCAGAACCAGAAAGATCCGCCCTTCAATTCCTAGTAGCCATCCTCAATCTCCAAAAGCGTACTTACGGCATCTCCCGTCCATTTTACTCAGCCATAGACTTAGCATCCCGAGAACCAGTAAACTTCGCTACATATTTCTTCCAACGTATCCACAAAGAGTGCGTAGTTATAATCAAACAAGTAAACAAGGGTAGTACGCCTAGATCTAGATTGCCCCATATCTTGTCATTTCTCTTTCCAGCAATCCTTACAGCCCAACCACCACCCCGGGGGCCCATTCTGAGACATGAGGAGTCGATACAGCTGCTAGAAGACAATGAAGAAGAAGATGAAGAGGAACTCAACCAGCTTTTCCGTAGAAAAAGGATCAAAATTAGCTCGTTTGAGAGTGAAGCACAGAAGTCAGCCGAAGAAGATAAAGAAGAAGAAAAGCAAGAAGAAGACACATTCCACGACACCGCCAGCTCCATGCAGAATGAATCCTCTGCGCAATCTTCCCAAGAGCAACAACAAGAAACTCGTACTGAAGCTAAAACAACATCGCCCGCAGAAACATCAAAGCGGCAGTTTGAAGAAGAACAACAAACAGAGGAAGAACAAGCTGCTAAAGACGCATTGGACAGACTACTTAAGGTAGTGGAATCCACATTTGCAGAACAGGAACAACAAAACATAAATCAGGTAACAAGTCAAACCGTAACTCCCACTCCCCCACCGGAACCACCCATCATCCCCATCCAACCCATTCACCCTGCCGAAACCGTCGAATCCTCATCCTCCTCCCTCAACTACTCTCCACCAAACTCCCAACAGCTCCTCAACGCATCCACTTCCCAACCACAATCCCAGCTACCCCTTCCTTCCATTCCAATACTGTCTGAACTGGCCAATATGGGCCAAGTTCTTATCAATTTATCTCAGCAACTGCCCATCCACATGAAAGCTGCCACAAACAGTATCCGCAACGAGCTACAACATAAAGTTGACATGCTAGAAGCTGACATCAACCCCCTACAAGAAGAATTACTAATTGCCAAAGCCGAAAACCAATCCCTGCAAGATCAATTGAAGGAACTATAGGCAAAACTCACCAAACAGGAAATGCTGATCAATCAGAGAGATACAGCACTGGTAGAGCTCACCGAAAAAGACAAGTTATTAACCGAAACACAGGCAGAAGTCAGTCAATTAAAGCTAGACCTGCAGGATAAGGAGGATGCCAGAGTTGCATTAAGAAATTTTCTGGAAGAAACAAGACAAACATTGGACGAAGTGGTACAAAAAGGACAAGAGCAGCATGAGCTAGCAATGAGAACCACTAAGGAACTCCAAAGATTTAAGTTAGATTTCGATCAGCTAAACAACATATTACGGTGAAAGCTAACACAAGAAGCCCAGACACAGAAGCTGATAATAGATCTAAAAAGAGAACGCGACGCATACTCCAGAACTATATAGTACCAAAACCAAGAGATTGAACGAAAAGAAAATCAGCTTGAAAATCAAAAGGAAAGAGTAATCAATATGCAGAAGCAACTGGAAGAAATGAAGGTCTCAAGAGATGCAGCCTTGTCCAACGAGTTCTACCTACAGGAGGCCTTTTTGCAAACACAGGCCAAGATTTTGCTCACCGAAGCTATAGCTCTAAGCTCTGTTAGAACACATGCACAGCTAGTAGAGCCGGAAACTCTAAAACAGATAGTAGAAACTCTCAAGAAAAAAATAGCCTGCACTTTCCGATTAGCTAGGAATATGTATTTAGAAGGAATAATAGACAAACAATAATTTTGTACAACTTGCGGGTTCGAGTCCACCGGGCGTGCCAGTGTTAGTCAGCCGTCAGATTGGGACACATGTAACGGAAATCTTGGCAGGACACGCGCAAAAGGTGGTTATGCACCTATTTGTACTTTCTATATAAAGCAATGAGAAGAAGTGCTCAGGGGGGGCGATGTGATTTTGGCCTATTGTCGTGTTATCACCAGATTGTTCGTCTGGTTGTATGTCTAAGTATTGATGTAGTGTTTGTTTTTTGCATCACCTCTGTGTTCTACGTTCTTATTCGTATCTGGCTTTGTCTATCATTCTTGTGCCTACCGACGATCTTGGTACTGTTAATAAACTTCATAACGTTCGGGAGATAACTATACTATTAGTCTGAATGTTACTGTGTAACGATTGGAGTACTCAGAGTATCTTGGCGATCTTCTATGTAGACTAATGGTACTATGTGTATCTGTATTTGTTACCTAGTGAACTCCGTTGAGATTGTGAGTTCCATTATTGTTGTCTGAGTAAGTTGTTTATGCATCTCTGTTGGATTGTGCTCACGCACTGTGTATTACGACTTCTTGAACATTTTTGGTCAAGAATTGGCGAAAGCCGAGCAACTGTGTTAGTGTTCTGATATTCGGATCTACACTGTTGTTGTAAATATTGGAAGCTGTCTGCCTGCGGCAAAGTTAAGTGCAGTAAAGATCTGCTAAGTTGATTACTGAGTTTCTAGTACTGTGTGTTGGACTCTCAAATTTTCTGCGTTACGGTGTTGTTTGATCGATGAACCCGTTCTGTGAAGTTGAACGCTCCCAAGAACCCTCCCAAGAATCGGTTAAACGCCCTTCTGATAGTTAGAATGAAGCGTTTAACATTTAACAACACACACACATATATATATATATATATATGTATATATATATATATATATATATATATATATATATATATATATATATATATATATATATATATATATATATATATATATATATATATATATATATATATATGTATATACATACATATACACATGTGTGTGTGTATCGCTCAACAAAGAGTTGATTGTGGTTCCAAAGGAGGCAAGAGAAAATTCCAATAGAATATAAAAGCATTATATATATATATATATATATATATATATATATATATATATATATATATATATATATATATATATATATATATATATATATATATATATATATATATATATATATATATATATATATATGCATGATCTCCTGCATTATTACCCCATTTGCATGATTTTATTCTTATTGTAAAGTATTATGTGTCTTTCCATGAAACACACAGCAAGGAATAAGTAAAAAAGAAACTCGATTGACACATAAAAAGATCTATTTTGATGAGAGTGCTTTTTTTGTCCCAAATGGAAGTGCTTGTCAAATCCTTTAAACAAAATCTAATCCTTTTTTATGTCCCCAAAATACCAAGTGGACCTCTCGATCATTAAAATTACATGGAGTATTAGAAATATATGTACCCTATTGGAGTGGATTGATTAGTCACGTATCAATAGTCAAATCTCATGAAATGAATTTCTTTTTGTGAAATAAATTTACTAGTCACTTATAAGTATTTAAATCTAATGATTTTAATTTGTTTTCTTCAAAGTAAATTGACTATTCCTTCCTAGAGTGTCTATTCTCCGATTTCCCAATGTAGTAAAATTTCAATTTACTCCACCACTCTAGCATTCTTCATCACATTAACTAACCCATCCTACATGTCACTAACCATCCTTCTCCACCTACAATGCCATTTCCATAAAGGAAGCAGATATTCCCATATTGTCCCCTATGTGAAAGCAAGAGCCCTAAGCAGCAATTCACAATAATCATAGTACAATATGGTGGTGCAATGTTCTTATACTTTTTGGCATAATGGAATGTTAAATGGATTTTAATGTCATGTAGGTTTGAACGTATTTTGTGTTTTGATTTAGCAGGTGAAGATTCATGAGGGTGTGAGCGTGCATGGACTTATTCAAATATTGTTGGAGATATTTAGAAGAATATTTAGATGATAGTTATTTTTAGAAGATAATATTTTTAGTTATTTTTGGAAAAGTAATAGATCGTTTTACAAGGCAATGTTTTGTAAAAATAGAAAATCACAATTTTGTAAATAAAACAAAAGCATGCTTTTTTAAGTTCCACCCTCATGTATCTTCTATTCAGGACATAATAAGAAATACCTATAAATACACATGCTTTAATAGACTTGTCCATGAGAGTAGGTGGGGGAGATTGTACTCAATCTAGTGTCAAGTCCCTTTTCTCTTTCTATTATGTGAGTAATTTTGTGAGATTTTGTTTGTGTACTATACTATATGTTTGTGTGTCTACAAGATCTGAAGGTCAATAGTGGTATCAGAGCCAAGGTGTCCACAGAGGTGGTTTGGACATCCGATTGTGAGTCTCAATGTACGTTCCGTCCATGATTTGACATCCATCTCAACCATTTGGTCTAGGTTTTTGTTTACCAAGTTTGTTTTTTTGGCTTGCCGGTAAGGTTTTTTTTTAATTTTCTCAAACTTGGTGCTATGCAATCGCATACTGTACCCCCTCTCACACTCTTATATAGTACCCCGTGTCACATTGTTACACTATACCTCCTCTCACACTATCACATTGTACCCCCTGTCACACCGTCACATATTCACCTTGTACTCCCTGTACCCATTGTCACCATGTTACCATGTAAACCCTGTGTTTAGTGTGCTCACTTTGCTCAATGTTCACTATTTGAGTTCCTTTTGGTTATCAAATTCATTTATCAAATTTGCTTATCAATTCTTTTATCATTCGACTTACTCCAAGGCATCGACTAAGGCATAAAACTATAGCATAACTTTAGAATGTTTGCCTTCTCTGGCACTCATGGTTCTCTTGGTTGACTTTGGTTCCCTTTGGTTCCATTTGCAGACTTGACTACGCGCAAATAAATTCTAACATGTGAGTACCAATAAGGGCTTAGTTATTTCCCTAGTTGGCTTAGTTAGCCTATATAGTTCCTTATTGAGCATGTAGCAGATTTGAACTCACAACCTTATACTTCCAAGAGATAAGCCTTATCCACTACTCAATTTTCTCTTTTTGATACCCCATTCCTTTTAATAGATATTAAACATAACTCTTAACACTCTTTCCACCTTATTTATTTATTTATTCATTTGTTTAGACACTCTCGTTCATTTATTCATTTATTTATCAAACCATTGTCATTTAGTTTATTTTATTATTATATTATTATTATTATTATTATTACTATAATAATAATAATTATTATTATTATTAATAATATACACTATTGTTAAAGAAATATTTTTTCCAAGCTTGCAACTAGGTTTTGGTTCTCTACGTAAGGTTGTGGACCCTAGCCATAATACGAATGATTTTGGTTCATCACCCCTACCAGGTATACAAATCGAGCAACAATTAGAGATTTTGTGGCATGAACTCCAACATGCCCAAACTGAGACTAGGGAGCATGATGCTTCACTCCAATAACTCAAAAGTGATGACAATAACCTAGTTAGGGTAGTAAAGGCCATTATCAATGCTCAAGAACAAGGCACAAAGTCAAGGATTAGTGCTAAAACTTTCAAATGTCTTCACACTTTGATGGATGAAAAGTTGGTCAATTTGTTCTATCTCAGTGTGATGACTTCTATTTTGATTAATCATACTCTAAAAGTGAAAAAGTGAGACTTGTAACAAACTATTTCGTGGGTAAGACCCAGTTATTGTGGAATGTTTTGTGCCACAGGACCGACCATTCCACCATGTGGAAAGCATTTCAAGAAAAGATCAAGGAGTCCTTCCTTCCTCCTCATTTTTGCTTACATGCACGTCAATCATGGACAACTTTTGGATGAAAATATGGAGATACTATGTCTGCCTATACTGAAACGTTTTTGGCAATGACTATTACTTATTTGTTCGCTTGAAACGATTCTTCAAGATACTTTGCAATGGAAATATGAAGTTGGTTTGGAGATGGGAATCAAAGCTAAGCTCAACACCCTACAGCTGACAACCCTATATGAAGCTATTTCTTTTGCACATGATGTTGAGAAAGAGTTCCAATCCATCATCAAGTCCATTCGCTTACAACAAACACGTCAATGACCACAACCAATCAAGCCCACTTTTCCTTCAAGCGTCCTTGTTCGACTTTTTCTTCTCATACTTCTCAATGCCCACTTACTTTTCAATGCCCTTCTAAATCCAATTTGTCACGAGTAATGAAGACAACGCCCTTACAACCTACCAAACCTCCAACCATTTAAACTACAATAATGTATGTTCAACAAAAGAGGCCCTGTATCACTTGTTGGCATTGTGGTAAGTTTGGTCATACTAAAGCTAAATGTAGGTTCAAAACTAATGACATGAAGCTTGTTGGAGCTCAAGTACACAACATGGAGGTGGTTTCTAAAGACATTCAACCTGATTGGATTGAAGAAGCATTGCAATAGGATCTAAGTACCTTCGGTAACACAATTTTTATCCATTCTTTACTTTGCATGCAAGTTAGTATTAATGGTAATATTATTAATATTTTACAGGATGATGGTAGTTTGCATGATTTGTATTTCTCCTACACTAGTGCAAAATCTCTTATTAAGCCCAATTAAGCCCACTTCCTTCTATGTATAAAGTTAAGGCTGCATTTCAAGGAAATAGATATAATGATACAAATGAAGTGCATAATATTCAGATTTGAGTATGCTCATACATAGATGAATGCACATTCTTAATTGTTCCTTTGCAGTCTAATGATCTTATACTTGGTATGCCTTTTTGTCATCATTATAATCCAGGCATCGAATATCATACACTACATGAAATCATATCTTTCCATTAATTAGTAAAAATGACATTTATAAGACTACCTTTAGAACTCATACTGGTCACTTTTTATGGTAATGCTTTTTGGACTCATGAATGAAGCTAGTAGGTTTGCACACATGATGAATAATACTTTTCTTGAATACCAACCTTTTGTTCTTGTTTTCTTCAATGATATACTTGTCTATAGTGAGAATGACAATGAAAATGAAAATCATTTCACAATAGTCTTTAATTTCTTATGCAAAAATGAACTCTATGCCAATCCTTAAACGAGTTATTTCTACAAAAATTAATTAACGTATTTAGGCCACATTGTTTCTAGTGAAGGCATTCATGTAGATCCAAAGAAAATTAAAGTAATTGAAGAATTTCATGTACCTCAATATGTGAATGATGTACGATCTTTTCTTCTCTTAGCTAGTTTCTATAGAAATTCAATAAAAGACTTTTTTTATTTAGCACTCCCACTCACATTATTATTGAAGAAAAAACAAAACTTTTTGTGGGGATTAGCACAAAACACTCAATCAAACATCTCAAACCTGCACTTTTGCATGCACCTGTTTCAAAATTACCTCATTTTGCACAACCTTTCCATGTAGTTACAAATGCTAGTTGTTTAGGTATAGGTGTTTTATTAATGCAAATTGATCATCCTATTGCATTTAAAAGTAGGATACTTAAACCTTCAAAAAAGAGATATAGTACATATGATAAGGAACTTTTAGCTATCGTGCATGCTTTAAACATTTGGAAACATTATCTCATGGTTTTTGAAGTCATACTCAAAACGGACAAACTGGCTATTAAGCATTTATTAAATCAACCATTGATTCATGACAGACACATTAAACGGGTTCCATTCATATTAAAGTTTCAGCCTATGATTAAATATGAACATGACAATGCTAATGTTATAGCTGATACCCTTAGTCCGTTCCTATCCCCACAAACAAATATTGTTTCTATTAATAATATTTCTACTGTTCATATTCATTCATTTCATGACATGATTCGTCCTTATGCATCTGATTTGTATTTTTCACAAACATGGAATGCTTTCAATAATTCTACAACATTTAGTGAGGATCACTACACTTTTCATAATGGATTCTTGTGTTTCAAACACAAGTTATGCATCAAACAATGTTTTAAAGAATCTGTTATGAAAAAGATGCATGAGCCACCATATATGGGTCATTATACAAAGTACTATTTCTACATGTAAATAAATCTTCCTTTGGCCAAATATGGAAAAGGATATTACATAGTATGTTTCCCATTGCATTGTGTGTCAACATGTGAAAAGATGTCACAGTAAAGCATTTTGATAATTAATGCCACTTCCCATACCTATTGGAACATGGAAACAAATTTCTATGGATTTTATTACTAGTCTTCCCTCAACTTTATCTCATAATGATATGATTTGGACAATTTTTTATAGGTTGAGTAGACAAGAATATTTCTTTCCTTGTAAAGAGACTCTTTCTGCACCTCAAGCTGCAAAGTTATTGATTAAATGTATTTTTCCACATCATGGGTTTCCAAATGTTATTTTATCAGATCAAGATGTTCGTTTTTGTAATCACTTTTGGGTTGCATTATTTCAAAATTTAGGTTCTAAAGTAGACTTTAGCTGTGCATTTTATCCTTATAATAATGAGCAAAGTGAAGCTACAAATAGTACTATTTAGGATCTATTATGTTGTTATTCTTAAGATAATTCAAGTAATTGGGATGATAAACTTCCTTACTACAGTTTGCAAATAATAACACAACACATACCACTACAAGACGTATACCATATGAAATTGTGTATGATAAAAAGCGTCCCACTCCCATGTCTATCACTAAAATTAACCTATGGTCAAACTTGCACCACATTATTATGGACCTTTTAGTATTAATTAATGAGAATGCTTTTAGATTAGATATACCTTCTCATTGGAATATACATAATTATTTTCATGTGTGTTTATTGAAACAATGTAAAGGAACATTACCACTCACTCCTATTTTAGATGATCCTCCTTTACTTGAAGAGGATGCAAAAATTTTAGTTCTAGAGAAAATACTGGATTATGATGTCACTACTACAAGCACAGGTTATCAATATCATAGATATTTGTTTAAAGATTAAAATCACTCACTTAAAGAATCTCAATGGATTCATAAGACATCACTAAGTCCACATTATGACCATTTGATTTCTTCTTGTCATTCATAATCACATTAAATTCGAGTTTTCCAGTTCCATGCATGTGTTTTTAGATCGAACATGCTTATGATTGTAAAATGATAGTTTATGTGACTGGCCATCCATGTCTATTTTATTTTTATCAGCTGAGGTTAGTTGCTCGTCAACTAGAAGGCTTGCTATATTTTATGGAATAATGGAATGCTAAATTCATTCAATGTCTCCAGGATTTTAATGTGTTTTGTGTTTTTATTTAGCACATGAAGATTCATGAGGGTTTAAACACACATGGACTTATTCAAAAAATTTTGGAGATATTTAAAAGAATATCTAGAAGATATTTTGAGATCAAAGTATACTTAGATGTTGTTTTTTCAAAATAATAGATCGTTATATTTTAGAAAGTGATGTTTTGTAAAAATACAAAATCACAATTCTATAAATAAAGTAAAAACACCCTTTTCAAAGTGCTACTCTCATGTATCTTCTATTTAGGAGGTAATACTAAATACCTATAGATACACATGCTCTAATAGACTCATCCATTAGAGTACATGGGGGGAGATTGTACCCAATCTGGTCTCAATTCTCTTGTCTCTTTCTATTCACTGAGTACTTGTGTGAGATTTTGTTTCTATACTATCCTTTGTGTTCATGCGTCTGTGGGATCCAAAGATCAACAAATGAAGGAGGAGCTTGAACTGCACTGGTGGGCAAAGAGGGCAGACACATTATCTAAGGATTAGGAAGGCAATCAATAAGTAGGATGAAGACATACATGCATATAGATCCACAAAGGTATATGCAAAAACACATATATCTGCATAGTGGAATACACTTTCTCTAGTTAAGCGGCGTCCCACATTGACAGGCATAGTCATGCTCAGAGAAGGAAATGCACTCACGCATTAGTAGAGAAGAAGCTTCATCCACTGTACAGAGGAGTGCGCATGGTATCCATTAGGATCAAGACTTACATGAGGTAGGAAAAGTATTTGTTACAAAAGACATTATTACAAACGTAATTCTGAGTAGACATAGTAGCTAGAAAGTTTCCAAGAAAATCATATAAATGAAATTGTGGAGTGGATGTGGAAGATAAGGCTGAAAGTTATGCGCTTGTGAAGCAGAAGATGCTCAGAGGGGAGCATGAGCAACTCATAGGATTCTATGTTCAATGTTGAGGAGAAGAAGGAAGCATCTAGGTCATGGTTAGCCTTGTCACGAATTGCAGTGTTTAGTGTCGTGAATGGTCGATGCATAGAGTACAAGTGCATTATCATAGAAGCGTGTGGTGTTGGGAAGTGGGGAGATGGTGATGCTGTAGAAGATCAATGTTAGTGGGGATCACTCAAACAAGTAGGCATGAAGTCTAGCAACATCCCCAACTTTTTCTTTTCGATCTGAACCTCCTACTTCCTCCTTTTTAGGGGTTTGAGACTTCAAGATGT
The DNA here is from genome assembly GCA_020310875.1 of Ceratopteris richardii. NCBI lineage: Eukaryota > Viridiplantae > Streptophyta > Polypodiopsida > Polypodiales > Pteridaceae > Ceratopteris > Ceratopteris richardii. The sequence goes on from CM035434.1 coordinate 8,621,055, forward strand.
GTACAAAGGTGTAGCGACAATAAGGAGTTTAGCATGAGCTCATGGTTGTAGATTCACTTAGGGTGGGAGGAAGTATGTTTTCTATGTCTTTATATTTGTGCTTTGATCCTTATAGTTATCTTTTTCTACTAGATTCTATAATCAAGAGGCATTCGCATGAGTTGACGATGATGGTAGTGTGTGACTTGGATCTCTACTTTTGTAATGCGTTTTCATAGTAATATAGTTGATTTTTCCATCAACATGTAAACTTGTCAAGATCATTTTGCTTAGAGTTTGTCATGCGAAACTAAGTGTTAAATGATAGGATACAAAAAACACGAGCTCCACTATAGGTTTGAAGTGCAAGATGATTGATTTTAAGTTTTAAGGCTCTGTTTTGAGTCCAACAACAACATTAATGCTAGTCATATTCTAGCATCGATTGCAATTACTAGCCCTTGACAAAGTACAAAAGAATTAGCAAAACAATACTAGCTCCTTATAATTGTAAACCAAGTTATACATTATTGTTCTCTCTTAAAGTTGTGCTGAATTTCCTATCCAAACTCTACATGTTCTAAGAGAAATAGCTCTAGAAGTCAGTGACTTAATTTGCTTTTCAAGATCTTAAATTATATTCTTTCTATGTAAGAGCTTTTGGGTTCGGTCACTTAGAGTATAGAGAAGTATTCACTTCAATGGAGACAGGTTATGTGAGTGTGCAAGTGAGGCCATCTATGCTTAAACGGTGCATGGGAAAGGTGATGATTCTCCCATCATTCTAGGCTTATAAGGAGATTAACTCTATCTTTAAGCTTGCTTCGAGACTTTCTAGGCTCACTCCCTTATAAAGTGCAAGCCTGAATAGTTATGAAATGCATGTTATTTTGAGATTAAATTCTACCTTCTCTCTATATAGGTAATATCGACAAATAGCTTTTAATTAGGCTTTCTTGATCTCTATAATCTAACTATGTTTCATTCCTAGACATGCACATTGACCAATAAGAATAACACTCTCATAAAAAATACACTGACCCGTTTAGATGAACATAGTTGAAAGAAAATTCATCATCCAAACTAAGTGCTTCTAAGATCTTATCAATGATATCTAAGCCTTTGGTTGGAAAACTTGGTCATTGAACATGCCTTTCAATTCATAAAAAAGGGAGCATCAATACATTTGCTTCTTTGTCAAAGCTTGGATCTTCCATTCACAAGAAATCAAACATATAAGTTTATCCCTTCAAAATTTCTATTCTCTAGGTATTTAAACAAAGATAACCTTCTAAATTTCTTATGCAAGGGATCCATAAATTGAATCTCCCAAAGTTTTTGAATGAGGGGGTGAATGGGGTTCTTTATCTACTCATAGGTCAGCTATCTTGTAGCTCTATACGTGTCAGTTATAAAGTATCAAGGAGGTTCCTACTACTGGAAGAAAATCATTGAGCAACTGTTATAACAATAGAAAGCGGCTCCAAGTTATTTATTAGGGCTTATGATGTCATGTTTTATAGTGATAGTAATTGAAACATATTTATCCTTTTTTCTCGATCTTCTAATAAGTGTCTATAACATGCCTGAAAATGTAATAAATGGGTTTGAAGGGTAGAAAAAAGGTTAAGTATGGTAATTGAACCATATTTATCCTTTGTTCGCGATGTTCTAGTAAGTGCCTATAACCTGCCAGAAAAAGGGATAAAACCGGTTTCATGGGCAGAAACATTTGCAAGTCTTTAAGCAATCTATAACACATGCGGGTTATAAGATAGTCTAAATGATTTAGTAACTAGAGGAGAAATTACCACAAGTGTATGACTAGATAACCCTAATTCCATGATAAAACCCATCCAACTTTAACATAGTCTCTTCAAAGAGAGAAACTTAAAATTCCCTCTATGTAGAATAGGTATACAATGTGATGAATGCAAAGAGAAAAGAATGTACCCGATATATCCCCTAGGTTCTAGACCTTGATTTGATATGTTCATATAACATAAAGAACACAAGCCTGAAATGGAACCGTTTGATATTTAGTAATGTTAGAATTCGCAACCTAATCATCACCATCAAACTACCTATACATAGACATGCTCTAATAGACTCATCCATTCAAAGTATGTGGGGGGAGATTGTACCCAATCTGGTGTCAAGTCTCTTGTCTCTTTCTATTCTCTGAGTACTTCTGTGAGATTTTGTTTCTATACCATCGTCTGTGTTCATGCGTCTATGGGATCCAAAGATCAACAATTGAAGGAGGAGCTTGAACTGCACTGGTGGGCAAAGAGGGCTAACACATTATCTAAAGACTAGTAAGGCAATCAATAAGTAGGATGAAGACATGCATACATATAGATCCACAAAGTTATATGCAAAAAGACATGTATGTGCATAGTGGAATACACTTTGTAGTTAAGGGGCATCCCACATTGATAGGCATAGTGGTGCTCAAAGAAGGAAATGCACTCATGCATCAGTAGAGATCAAGCTTCATCCACTATACAGAGGAGTGTGCATGGTATCCAGTAGGATCAAGACTTACATGAGGTTTGAAAAGTAGTTGTGACAAAAGAGGTAATTACAAAGAGAATTGTGAGTAGGCATAGTAGTTAGAAACTTTCCAAGAAAATCATAGAAATGAAATTGGGGAGTGGATGTGGAAGATAGGGCTGAAAGTTATGCGCTTGTGAAGCAGAAGATTCTCAGAGTGGAGCATGAGCAACTTGTGGGGTTCTATGTTCAGAATGATGTAGAGAAGAACAAAGAATCTAGGTCATTGTGGGCCTCATCACGAATTGTAGTGTTTAGTGTCCTGAATGGTTGATGCATAGAGTACAAGTGCATCCTTAGGGAACCATGTGGTGTTGGGAACTGGGGAGATGATGATGCTGCAGAAGATCAATGTTAGTGAGGATCATTCAAATGAATAGGCATCAAGTCTAGCAACATCCACATCTTTTTCTTTTTGACCGGAACCTCCTACTTCCTCCTTTTTGGGGGTTTGAGACTTCAAGATGTGTGCAAAGGTGTAGGTAAAAATAAGGAGCTAAGAACAAGCTCGTGCTTGTAGATTCACTTAGAGTGGGAGGAAGTATGTTATTTGTGTCTTTACATTTGTTCTTTGATCCTAATAGTTATCTTTTTCTACTAGATTCTACAATCAACAGGCATTCGCATGAGATGACGATGATGGTAGTGTGTTAGTTGGATCTCTATTTTTGTAATGAGTTTTCATAGTAATATAATTGCATTCATATATTTATTTGTCCATCAACATCTAAACTTGTCAAGCTCAATTATTTAGAGTTTGTCATCCGAAACTAAGTGTTTAATGATAGAATGCAAACAACACGACCTCCACTATAGGTTTGAAGTGCAGTATGATTGATTTTAAATCTTAAGGCTCTGTTTCGGGTCCAACAACAACATTAATGCTAATCATAGTCTAGCATCGATTGCGATTACTAGCCCCTGGCCAAGTACAAAAGAATTAGCAAAACAATACTAGTTCCATATAATTGTAAACGCAACTATACACTATTGTTGTCTCCTAAAGGTGTATTGAATTTCCTATCAAAACTCCACATGTTCTAAGAGAAATAGCTCTAGAAGTCGACATTGCTATTTTTGTGTATGCCTAGTGAGGGCATCAATTAATTTGTCTTAGAGGCATTGGTTCTCACAATAGGAGTGAGAATTTTTACTGACATAAGTTTGCATTTTCAAGATCTTAAATTATATTCTTTCTATGTAAAAGCTTTTGGATTGAGTCCTCAAGAGTATAGAGAAGTATTCACTTGAGTGGAGAGAGGTTATGTGAGTGTGCAAGTTAGGCCATCTATGCTTCAAGACGGCATGGGAAAGTTGATGATTCTCCCATCATTCTAGGCTTATAAATAGATTAACTCTATCTTTAAGTTCCCTTCCAGACTTTATAGCCTCACTCACTTATAAAGTGTAGGCCCGAATAGTTATTAAATGCATGTTATTTTGAGATTAAAGTTCTACCTTCTCTCTATAATGGTAATCTTGACAAATAGCTTTTAATTAAGCTTTCTTGGTCTCTATAATGTACTATGTTTCTTTCCTAGAGACACACAACGATCGGTAAGAATAACACTCTCATAAAAATACAATGATCCTTTTAGATGAAGCTAGTTCAAAGAAAATTCATCATCCAAACGAACTGCTTCTAAGATCCTATGATTGATATCTCAGCCTTTGGGTGGAAAACTTGGTCATTGAACATGCCTTTTAATTCACAAAAAAAGGGAGCATCTATACGTTTGCTTCTTTGCCGAAGGTTGGATCTTGCATTCACAAGAAATCAAACATATAACTTTATTCCTTCAGAATTTCTATTCTCTAGATCTTTAAACAACTGTTAAGCAACTGCTATGAAAAAAGAAAGCGGCTCGAAGTATTTATGAGGACTTATGATCTCATGTTTTATAATGATAGTAATTGAACCATATTTATCCTTTTTTCCCCGATGTTCTAATAAGTGTCTATAAAATGCCTGAAAATGGATAAAAAGGGTTTCAAGGGTAAGAAAAAGGATAAATATGGCAATTGAACCATATTTATCCTTTTTTCCCCGATGTTCTAATAAGTGCCTATAAAATGCCTGAAAATGGATAAAAAGGGTTTCAAGGGTAGAAACGTTTGCAAGTCTTTAGCCAATCTATAACGCATGCGAGTTATAAGATAGTCTAAATGATTTAGTAACTAGAGGAGAAATTACCACAAGTGTATGACTAGCTAACCCTAATTCCATGATAAAACCCATCCAACTTTAACATAGTCTCTTCAAAGACAGAAACTTGAAATTTCCTCTATGTAAAATGGAACCCTTTGAGATTTAGTAATAAGAGAGTTTGCAACCTAATCTTCACCGTCAAACTGTTCTAGTGAAAAATGACTACGCGTTCATGGTCTTTTGATGTATGCATATCTTGTTATTGTGATGTATGAAAAAAGAAGACCTTTATTTTACCTCTTCGGAAGTAGGAAGCTGTAATGAAGTGCAATAAGGGTTCTCCGATGTTTTCATCCAGCGCACTGACAGTACCGTCTACAAGAGCAGCGAAGACGAGGAGCCGTTATATAGAAAATCGGACGAGGAGCCCAAGAATGAATGAATGCATGACGCCCACTGTTTGGCTTCCGGGATTCAATACACTAATACTACTCTTGAAAGTCCACGAAATGAAGCAAAAACCTATATACAACATACATCTTGAAAATCAAGCTCCAACCTGAGGAATAAAGGGTCTATCGAGGCATCGGTAAGCTGATCACTAAAGGAGAAAAGCTAAAGCTAAAAGTTTCAACCACCAACTAACTTCAACAACCATTTCTCCAATTACATCATACATTCACGGCTAAAAGCAAACCTTATTTTATAGGGAGGAGAAGCATAGATCCAAGAGTAAATATGCTTGACATGTATAAACTCATTAACTCCTAGAACTCCAATGACGTGAGTCCAATTCATGCTAGTTAGCTAATTACTTATCTCATTTCAGAAGATAGCTAATGTGAATACACCAAATGATAATATGAACTTACTACATAGAGTACTCTGTGTGCCTACTAGTACCAAGAAGCTCATCAATGTAGGTCAACTTGTTGGGAAGGGATTGTAGGTTAGGCTCACCAAGCATGTCGAATTTCTTGAATACCCACATCAAGGACTCAAGAAGATAGCAAGAGGAGAAACACTAGGTAGAATGTTTACTATTGAACTTCGAGACACCAAGAACAGTGCATTATTAAATTATAGCAGCCAAACTCTATCAGAGTTAGAGATTTTGCACAAGAGTTTAGACCACATGGAAGAAAGAAGTCTCAAAAAAATCAGTAGTGATGAGAGTGCACTTGGTCTACCGAATATATGCAAAAACATATGATACATAAATGCAATGCTTGTCAATTTGGTAAGCCACATAGGCAACCCTTCACCAAAAAATGCTTCATACATGGAGACCTATTGGAGTTGGTCCGCATAGATGTATGAAGACCAAGCAAGGAGCCTTCTATCTTTGGATCAACTTATTGTGTGCCATTCATACATGATTCTAGCGGATGGAATTAATTATACTTTATTAGGTATAAAGATTAAGTGTTTTCATGGTTGAAAAAAGTAGCTATCTCTTGTGGAGAACCAAATAGGTAAAACCTGAAAAACACTAGAGTTAGATGGAGAGGGATGTGTGTTTATAGCTTAGCAAGGAGTTGATTGTGGTTCCAAAGGAGGCAAGAGAAAATTCCAATAGAATATAAAAGCATAATTAAAGAGTTGACAATACCATCTACAGAATGGATTGGATTGCAATGTAGGTCAACTTGTTGGGACGGGATTGTAGATTAGGCTCACCAAGCATGGCCAATTTCTTGAATATCCACATTATGGATTCAAGAAGATAGCAAGAGGAGAAAAACTAGGTAGAATGTTTACTATTGAACTTCGACACACCAAGAACATTGCATTATTAAATTATAGCACCCAAAAATTATCAGAGTTAGAGATTTTGCACAAGAGTTTAGACCACATGGAAGAAAGAAGTCTCAAACAACTCAGGAGTGATCAGAGTGCACTTGGTCTACCGAATATAAGAAGAAACATATGATACATAAATGCAATGCTTGTCAATTTGATAAGCCACATAGGGAACCCTTCAGCAAAAAATGCTACATACATGGAGACCTATTGGAGCTGGTCCACACACATGTATGAGGACAAAGCAAGGAGCCTTCAATCTTTGGGTCAACGTATTGTGTGCCATTCATAGATGTATGAGGACAAAGCAAGGAGCCTTCAATCTTTGGGTCAACGTATTGTGTGCCATTCATACATGATTCTAGTGGATGGACTTACTTATACTTTATTAGGCATAAAGATGAAGTGTTTTCATGTTTGAAAAAGTAGCTATCTCTTATGGAGAACCAAATAGGTAAAACCCAAAAAAGAGAGAGGGTATATGGAGTATCAACATATAGAGATTTGGTAAATAGGCCGCAAGGTCAATGCTAAATGAAAAGAAACTCCCCAAGTACTTGTGGGTATATGTAGTATCAACAACCACATATTTGGTAAATAAGCTTCCATAAAAGGCTCTAGATGGTATGAATTCCCCTAAAAAGAACATTGAGATGCACTATCTTTATGTCAAAGAGAGATTCTCTTCTTGAGAGATCACTTTAGCTTATGTGCCCACCATGATAATGTTGTAGAACTTCTCACAAAGACTCTACCTAGGGTGAAAATTGAAATAAATCCTTTTTTGGATTGATTTCACTCTAAATAGCTTGGCACTTCCTTAAAACATGAGTTATAGCTCCTTTTCCACAGCATCACTACTAGCGAGATTTGTTAGTATAGATTATTAGTAATGTATGTGAACACACTTAGCTGCATCGAGGAACTTTGTTCCCCCTTAAGGAGGTTCTTTGCCATGCTTGTATATATGATTATAATTATAATGAGATAATCATATCTTAAACATTCTCTTTTTAATACAATAAGTATTGAGCTTCAAGATTCTTCTTCTTCTTCCTTGCAGTATTTGCATGCTTGTGTGATCTTCAAACTGTAAAACTCATGGCATTGAATCTTTGTACCAAAGGAAGTATTTTGAGTAGAATAAATTGTGTCTAGTGTATGTAAGAGCAACATATTTGCATGCAAAGTCTCATAGAAAATCTTTATTTCAAATCTTACAGATGTGTAAGTGTGCAAAGTTTTATTTGTGAAACTTGTGAGGACCACACCTATTTCTAGTTGCATGGAAAGTTAATGTTATTTACTCCATTAATAGATGAGGGTGAGTATTGATGTAAATGGGATAATTTAAGGGATCTTGATTCAAAGTTCAATGGTTAAAGATTGTAACTTCATCTTTTCTCTATGTAACTCACTTGGCACCAATAAATTGTTGGAAAACAATGTCACATTAGTCCAAAATCCATTTAGGGAAGAAACCCTAATTTTGGTACTTAGTCATTTTTGGCAAAAAAATGGGTAAAAATTTTATGAGCGTATCTTGTAGAGCTTGAAGAGAGATTTTCAATGGTATATGATATTTAGTCATCAGAGATCAGATTTGGGAGAGAACCCTAACCCTAATTTTCTATTGATTTAGTGTTTTGACCTCATATGATAGCTCTCGGCATGAGGATCATAAAAATGTTATCAGGTCATTCATCAGGTAGTCAAAAGTGTGAAAAAGTAGGTCAAGAAGCTATTTTTAAAGTTAGCTAAAACAAGCCTTAAAAATAAAGCAACCTCACTTTCAAATAGCGATTTAAGTTTAAAAAGCAATGTTTCGTTGAAGAAAATCGTCCAAGCTTTATTTTGATCACTAGACATTGTGTGGGCTACATAAGAAAGGCATTGGGTCAGTTTTGAGTCATCCTAGACCAATTGCAATGCTAGCTTTGGTCCCTCAGTAGAGGTAGTGCTCTAGCACACATGGGGTAGTCATGGTGCATTCTAGGAGCATGTTGAGGAGCATCTATGGAGTTCTTCTTGGAGAAGAGTGTGCTCACACTCTTGCTTACGGAGAGGACTTGCCCATCAGTAGCCTGGTGCTATGGATCACCTATCTACATAATGTATTTGAAGATTATCTTCTACATGAAGATATCGGTGTACTTCAAAGACATAGAATGGAGCTTAACATAAGTTGCATCTTATGTTAAGAATTCAGGTACATATTCTCTTTATGCACACAAGTAGTACTTAGAGTCTATGGAGGCTGTGGCATCCATATCAGGAGGAGTCCTATTCGGCATGTCTAAAGGAGAATCAATACATGCATGCTACATGCACATTCAGATGAGATGTTAGAGAAGGTGTTTCTATATGAGTATGAGGATTTCTGTCAACAACATGTTAGCATTCTTTGCTAATTCTGTAAGTATGTGATCTTTCACACACACATCTGATTTATGGACTTCCATAGTCTAAAATGAGATTAGAGTTTGCTGAATACTAGTTTTACATTGATCTTTCCTCTTTCTATCACTCATATACACTCTTCTACAACCTATCAGGTCACACATCTCATACATATTCAAATTTTTGTCCCTACATTTGAATATTCTTGTAAATTTTCTACATACACTCATCCATCTATTTTTGTTCACATAGAGTGGTTGAGATTTTTATCCCACGTGGTACTTTGACATTTGTATATATGATAGTGTGAGTAAGCAGTGGCTTACGTAACACTTTACACATTTTTTCTAATCTCTCTCTATCTTTGTCTCATCATTTGTATGATTAAATGTGGTATGTTCATGTTTTGTCAATATTGGAAGAGTGTTGGAATCTCTGTTGTAGATCTTGGAAACCTATGGAACTATGGACCTGTGATATTAGTTATGGGCCTACTAAATTTCCAACATTTGGTATCAGAGCTCCCAGGTTCCTAGACTTCTAGGTTTACAACATATGATTTAAGAGCATCTTCTAACATTTGACATTTGACATACACACTTAATCTAGATGAGTAGAGATTTGAGAATTAAACAATTCAATCACATGTTTATTATTCAATGTGGAGTATGAAGTTGATGATTTGTTAACAACCGAATATTTTGGGAAGAGTACAAATAATCAACAGTATTATTGCATGAAGACCAAGACTTGATGGAGAAAAGGCTACTTCAAATTCAAGGAAAAATAATGGTTTGGAGAAGATGAAGGAACCAGATCAACATCAAATCATAGGTATTAGTTTCTACTATGAGATTGTCATTTGCAGATCATATCTTAGAGAGCAATTATGAAGAGATTTGAAGGATTGAAGAAGAGCTTTTATACACTTTCACTCTTTGAAAGTAAAAGCACTAGCTACATCAAAACATGTATCTAGAAGTTGTTCTTGATAGTTTTGATAGAAGATCTCTTTCATGGAAAGAAAGCTCATCTTAGAAGACAAATTTGGAGATTAGATCACTTTTCTTTTTAGCTAGTGTTGTAAGTTGGTCGGAAGTTTCTTATCTAGATACAAAATTTGATCTAGGTACACTAGAGAGGTAATTCAGCATTCATCCAAAAGGTTGGTGATGCATGCCATGCACTATTATATGCAAACTCAACCAAGGGCAAATATTCACTCCAATTATCTTGCTTTTCATTCACATACATATGCAAAGTATCTTCAACTACTCTATTAACCCTCTCGCTTTCCCCATCAGTTTGTGGATGGAAAGTTGTACTCATACGAAGTTGAGTTCCAATCGATTCAAATGTTCCTTTCCAAAAGTTTGACGTAAATCTAGAATCTCTATCAGAAATTATGCTTTTAGGCATTCCATGCAATCGAAAAAATTCTTTCACAAAGGTGCTTGCAACATTCATTACAGTATCAGCTTTTTTCATAGGAAAGAAATGTGCCATCTTGGTAAGCCGATCAACTACAATAAATATGGTATCATGCTTACTTCTGGTCATAGGTAGCTTAGTGATAAAGTCCATAGAAATAGACTCCCACTTCTGATTTGGAACATCCAATGATTGAAGCATTCCATGCATCTTCCTAATCTCAGATTTCACATGTTGGCACCTCAAACACTCACTTATATATTTCCTAATATCCTGCTTGATACATGGCCAAAAGTAAGAATACTTTGTTTTAACATAGGTCCTTGAATAACCTTGATGTGTAGAAACATGTGCATCATGACATGATTCAAGAAGATAGGAAGAGGAGAAACACCAAGTAGAATGTTTACTATTGAACTTTGAGGCACCAAGAACATTGCATTATTCAATTATAGCACCCAAACTCTATGAGAGTTAGAGATTTTGCACAAGGGTTTAGACCACATCAAAAAAAGAACTCTCGAAAAAATCACTAATGATCACAGTGCACTTGGTCTACCGAATATAAGAAAAAACATGTGATACATAAACCTTCACCAAAAACTGCTACATACATGGAGACCTATTGAACTTGGTCCACAGAGATGTATGAGGACCAAGCGAGGAGCCTTCAATCTTTGGATCAAGGTATTGTTTGCCATTCATACATGATTCTAGTAGTTGGACTTAATTATAATTTATTAGGCATAAAGATGAAGTGTTTTCATTTCTGAAAACGTAGCTAGCTCTTGTGGAGAACCAAATAGGTAAAACTCAAAAAAGACTATAGTTAGACGGAGAGGGATAATACTTCTCCCATGACTTTGATTCTTATCTCCAAGAGAGAGGGATCAAAAGAGAAAGCACCACCACATATACTCTTGATCAAAATGGAGTGACAGAGAGAAGAAATAGAACAATTGTGGAGGCCGCAAGGTCCATGCTAAATGAAAACAAACTCCCCGTGTACTTGTGGGTATATACAGTATCAAGAACTACAGATTTGGTAAATAGGCTTCCATCAAAGGTTCTAGATTGTATGAATTCCCCTAAAAAGAACATTGAGGTGCACTATCTTTATGTCAAGGAGAGACTCTCTTCTTGAGAGATCAATTTAGCTTATGTGCCCACCTGATAATGTTGTAGAACATTTCACAAAGACTCTACCTAGGGTGAAAATTAAAATCAATCCTTTTTTGGATTGATTTCACTCTAGATAGGTAGACACTTTCTTAAACATGAGTTATGGCTCGTTGTCCACCACATCACTACTGGCAAGGCTTGTTAGTATAGTTTATTAGGAATGTATGTGAACACACTTAGGTGGATCGAGCAACTTTGTTCCCTCTTTAGGAAGTTCTTCACCATGCTTGTACATATGATTATAATTCTAATGAAATAATCATATTTTATACATTCCCTTTTTAATACACTCAGTATTGAGCTTCAGGAATCTTCTTCTTCTTCCTTGCGGTATTTGCATGCTTGTGTGATCTTCAAACTATAAAACTCGTGGCATTGAATCTTTGTATGGAAGAAAGAATTCTGAGTAGAATATATTGTCTCTAGCGTGCAAAGTCTCATAGGAAATCATTATTTCAAATCTTAAAGATGTGTAAGTGTGCAAAGGTTTCTTTGTGAAGCTTGTGAGGGCCACACCTATTTCTAGTTGCATGGAAAGTGAATCTTATTCAATCCATTAATAGCTGAGGGTGATTATTGAAGTAAATTGGATAATTTAAGGGATCTTGATTCAAAGTTCAATGAAGCTTGTGCCTTCCTCTTTTCTCTATGTAACTCAATTGGCACCAATAAATTATAGACTTAGGTCCTAAGCTTGGACGCTTATTGCAAACAATTATTGGTTTTGATGCTTATATTTCTTTTTTATTAATATTTAAGTTATCTGGGTTTTAGTGTCTCCAATAATTGATGCATTACATAGATTTTATGGAGTGATTTCTATGGAAAATGTTATGTTATATGCCTTAAATAATATTAATCTCATGTTTGATTTGGTATAAAATCCAAAAATACATTTTTTTCTCATAGAATAACATTTCTTTTATTAATACTAGTCCACTTAAAATTTCGATCAAATTGTGAGCTATATAATCGTGAGCTCATACATACCCCTTCTCACATGGTGAAAGGATCATGAAGGTATAGAAATTTAAGTCTTATGATCTTTATGCTATTTGGAAACTAAATTGAACACATTTTCCTCCAATTCAAGGAGAATTAAGTGAAAGAATCATTTATATAATCTTAGAAAATTTCCAAGGTATATATGGGTACATATCAAAGTTTAAGGAGTTGACAATGGTAGTAGAATAAATTGGTTCTTCCTAAAGTGATCATAATCTACTAGTATATGCCTTCACTGGATGTGAGGATTATGTAAAATGGATGGCATTCACGACATACCTATAGTTGATTCTTTTGCACAAGATCATATTTCCATACTTCATGAGGTTCATGATCACATTAAAAAGACTCAAGAGAAATACATGCATAATGTTAATAAGAAACGAGTAGCTGAAGAATTTAATGAAAATGATTTTGTATGGTTAGGAATAACTAAAAGATGTCTGAAAAGTATTTCACAACATCCTAAGGTCAAACTTGCACCATGTTATTATGGACCTTTCCGTATTATTCAAAACTTTAATGAGAATGCTTTTAGATTAGATATACCTTCTCATTGGAATATACATAATTATTTTCATGTTAGTTTATTGAAACAATGTAAAGGAAGATTACCACTGTCCCCTATTCTAGATGATCCTCCTTTACTTGAAGAGGATGAAAAAATTTCAGTTCCAAAGAAAATACTTGATTATGATGTCACTACTATACAGACATGTAATCAATATCATAGATATTTGGTTAAAGCTTAAAATCACTCACTTGAAGAATCTCAATGGATTCATGAGACATATCTAACTCCACATTATGACCATTTGATTTCTGCTTATCATTGACAATCACATTAGATTCTAGTTTTCCAGTTCCATGGATGTGTTTTTATATGGAACATGCTTACGATTTTTTTCAATGATGGGACATGTGACTCGCCATCCATATCTATTTTATTTTTATCAATTGAGGTTAGTTGCATGTCAACTAGGAGGCATGTTATATTTTATGGAACGATGGAGTGTTAAATGGACTATAATTTCTTGAGGGTTTAAATGTGTTTCTGTTTTATTTAGCACATGAAGATTCATGAGGGTTTGAACACACATGGAATTATACAAATATTTTTGAAGATATTTAAAAGAATATCTAAAAGATATTTTTAGAGGATAGTATATTTAGTTATTTCTGTAAAAATAATAGATCGCTTTAGAAAGCGATGTTTTGTAAAATTAGAAAATCACAGTTTTTTAAATAAAGCAAAAGCATCCTTTTCAAAGTGCTTCCCTCATGTATCTTCTATTTAGGAGGTAATACTAAATACCTACAGATACACATGCTCTAACAGACTCATCCATCAGAGTGTGTGGGGGGAGATTGTACCCAATCTGGTGTCAAGTCTCTTGCCTCTTTCTATTCTCGGAGTACTTTTATGAGATTTTGTTTCTATACTATCCTCTCTATTCATGTGTCTGTGAAATCCAAAGATCAACAAATGAAGGAGGAGCTTGAACTGCACTGGTGGGCAAAGAGGGCCCACACATTATCTAAGGACTAGGAAGCCAATCAATAATTTGGATGAAGACATATAGATCCACAAAGGTATATGCAAAAATACATATATGTGCATAGTGGAATACACTTTGTGTAGTTAAGCGGCATCCCAAATAGACAGGCATAATAGTGCTCAGATAACGAAATTCACTGTAGAGGAGGTACTGGGGTACCTACTTTTAACAGAGCAAGCAATGTATACTTCCAGTACTTTGCCTACTCAAGGGAAGTTCTCCTTAGGGAAGTATACCCTTTAACATTTCTGTGAGCATGCAGATTGCAAATAGATGCACAGTATTATGGATACTCAGAGAGAAGATTAATGACAAATGAAAATAGTGAAGGATGAAACCACTCCTTAGTTCCGACAGATGATTACAATGTAGGGAAAAGAAATGCTCCAAAAGCTGATGCTCCATGCTAACATGTCAAGCTAAAAAAAATCAATACAAGAGGTTTTTCTAATATAATGAGCAAAACTAAATGAAGACTTGTAGTGGTCAGTACAAGATATCAAAACTTGCTCTAAGGGAGAGAGCACGCTCACAGTGAATGACAAAACCAAGCTACTCTTTCACACTGCAGTGCTATTAGCCCTCCACTAGGAAGCCCACACTCTGTATTCTCACCACAGAGTGACTTCCTACAGTAGGCTTTTAGCCACAGAGTGCAAAGAGAGGACCCAAAGAGATGCCCGGAATAAGCTCTGCACGTATCTGTATACATGAGTATCCTAATGAATACAAGTCCATTTCTTTTATAGGCTCCAATAGGCCAAGAGGGCCTTGCCGATTCCTCACATCCACTGATCATGGGCCGATTGATTGCCCAAATATGGAGGGGTAGATCAAATATGCCACCAGTTTTGAATAGGATCCTCAAAAATAGGTAGTTGTCATGAATGGTTGGCGGCAACACTCATTTCTCAACTTTCACTTTTATCAATTACACTTTTACTATCACTTTTGCATGCAGGCTGAGATCCTCATTTTGTGCCACCCGTGATATTCGACTTACCCTCAGAAGCACATCCTTCACATAATTCACATAATTCTTGTAGTAGCTTTTGACCCTTACATATTGAGTCGTGAGAGATTGTGGGTGGAGTGGTGGGAGGTTGGGGGTGTGGGAGGTGTGGTGGAAGGTTGTGGGGGGTGTGGGAGGTGTGGTTGGAGTGTTGGGAGGTTGTGAGGGGTGTGGGAGGTGTGGGTGGAGTGGTGGGAGGTTGTGGGGGGTGTGGGAGGTGTGGGTGGAGTGGTGGGAGGTTGTGGGGGGTGTGGGAGGTGTGGGTGGAGTGGTGGGAGGTTGTTGAGGGTGTGGGAGGTTGTGAGTGGAGTGGTGGGGGTTTTTGGGGGGTGTGGGAGGTGTGGGTGAAGTGGTGGGAGGTTGTGGGGGGTGTGGGAGGTGTGGGTGGAGTGGTGGGAGGTTGTGGGAGGTGTGGGAGATGTGGGTGGAGTGGTGGGAGGTTGTGAGGGGTGTGGGGGGTGTGGGAGGTATGGGTGGAGTGGTGGGAGGTTGTGGGGGGTGTGGGAGGTGTGGGTGGAGTGGTGGGAGGTTATGGGGGGTGTGGGAGGTTGTGGTTGGAGTGGTGGGGGTTTGTGGGTGGTGCGGGAGGTGTGGATGGAGTGGTGGGAGGTTCTAGGGGGTGTGGGAGGTGTGGGTGGAGTGGTGGGAGGTTGTGGGGTGTGTGGGAGGTGTGGGTGTAGTGGTGGGAGGTTGTGGGGGGCTGTGGGAGGTGTGGGTGGAGTGGTGGGAGGTTGTGGGGGGTGTGGAATGTTGTGGGTGGAGTGGTCCGAGGTTGTGGGGGGTGTGGGAGGTGTGGGTGGTGTGGGTGGAGTGGTGGGAGGTTGTGGGGGGTGTGGAGGGTGTGGGAGGTGTGGGTAGAGTTCTGGGAGGTTGTGGGAGTGTGGGAGGTTGTCGGTGGAGTGGTGGGAGGTTGTGGGGGGTATGGGAGGTTGTGGGTGGAGTGGTGGGAGGTTGTGGGGGTTGTGGGAGGTTGTGGGTGGAGTGTGGGTTTTAGGGTGGGTTTCTTGACTTTAGAAGCCTTCCTCCCTCAAAGAATAGATCATCCAAAGAGTCCTCATTTTCAAATGCGACTAAGCAAAAGCTTCTAAAGCACCATCTTGCTCTATGAAGTCATCAGGAACTACCACACGTTGCACGAGAAATTTGTCCTTACGTTGCATATCTAGAGGAGCTTCATGTTCTGCCTTAAAAGCTACACACTTGCGTGTGGTATTCAAAAGTTGCAGTGAGCACAGAACTTGCTTTCTGATTTCAAATTGGAACTACAACTCCGCAGGCTGGATGGATAGCCGCTAGGCTGGATGGATAGGAGCTCGGTAGGCATGGCCCGTGAGAATTATTGGAAAGAATCCTATCTTAAAATGTCCGAGAATCCTCCCACTACCAAGTGAGTGCCAGCCATCAGATAACGCAAGACTTTCAAGTATTTTTCCTTTTGGTTGTGGAGAGAACCAGCTTGAGCTATTGAGAGCCGATGCATTGCAGCCTAGGGGGTCCGGCGGAGCAGGAGGGGTTGGGGGGCTGCGCGGGACTGCGGGTGGGGGTGGCAATGGGGGTAGGATGGCGGGGGGATGTGGATTGTGGGTGGGGGTGGCAGCAAAGATAGGATGGCGGGGGGGGGACAGCGGGGATAGGATGGCGGGGGGGATAGGAGGGGCAGGCGGGGGATGCGGGAGAGAGAGAGAGAGAGAGAGAGAGAGAGAGAGAGAGAGAGAGAGAGCAACAGGGATAGGATGGTGAGGGGTAGCGGGGATAGGCAGGAGGGGAGAGGAGGGACGGTGGGGGTAGCAGGAGGGGAGAGGAGGGGACAGCGGGGGGTGCGGGGATAGCGGATGGTGGGGGGGGGGGGGGGGCAGCATGGATAGCGGGAGGGGAGAGGAGGGGAAGCTGGGGGCAGTGCGGATGGTGGGGGGAAGAGGAGGGAGCAACGGGCAGGGGGGGCAATGGGGATGGTGGGGCGGGGGGAGCAGCGGGGATGGTGGGGGGAAGAGGAGGGAGCAACAGCGGAGGGGGGGGGGGGGGGAGGCAGGTGGGTATAGATGGGGATGGCAGGGGATGCGGGGGGGAAGAGAAGGGAGCAGCGGGTGGGGGGGGCGGGTGGGTATAGGCGGGGATGGAGGGGGATGTGGGGAGAGAGAGAGAGAGAGAGAGAGAGAGAGAGAGAGAGAGTGAGAGAGAGAGAGAGCCACTTTGGAGAGAGAGAGAGAGAGCCACTATGGGGAGAGAGAGAGAGAGAGAGAGAGTTGCACGGATCTACAGACCCCCACATCAAGACTTTGCACCATGCCGTTGCAATTTCTCCTTATTTGCTTATTTCAATAACACCAAAATAAACTGCAATCACTGAATGAAATATGGTATGTACAATGAATGAAGTGCTTCCAATTTGACTTAATTCAAGTAATTCTTCACTCTGGAGATATTAGGCAGGGGACTCCTCTTACCCTGCAAATCCTCTAGATGCACTGCTCCATGTGGTAATACCTTTATCACTTTGTATGATCCTATCCATTTGGGTGCCAATTTGGTTGAAACTGCAGGAATTTGATGCACCAAAACCAAGGATCCTTCTTGTACTTCATTTGTCCTAAGATACCTATCGTGCAGTCTCTTGTGCTCTTCTTGTGTTACATGAAGTTTTTGCATTGCTCCTTCTCTATATTCTTCTAATGCCACCAGTCTCCTAATAGGTGGTTCAATTCCAATGGTTTTTGCTCCAATTTCTTTTTTGATAACAAATTCAAATGGTGCTAATGCCTCTTTTCCATATACTAATCGAAATGGACTCTCGCCAGTGGTTCCCCTCTTCATCGTTCCAAAAGCCCAAATTGCACCGATCAATGCTTGCGGCCAAAAAATTTGATGATCAAAAGATAATTTGCATAACAACCCAATCAAAATCTTATTGGAGCTTTCTGCTTGGCCATTCGCCCTTGGATAGTAGGCACAAGATTTTTTATGGAAGACCTTGTATCTGTCAAATATAAATTCAAGCAATTGATTTACAAAATGTGTGCCTCTATCACTAGTGATTTCCAGTGGGCAACCAAATCTTGAGAAAATACGTTTGTACAAAAACTTAGCTACTGTTAAAGCCGTGTTGTCCACAATAGCTTTAGCCTCTATCCATTTAGTTGCATAACATGTGGCCGGCATGGAAAGAATAGCAGTAACCTTTGCAGGGGTCAACCGTTATCCCTTCAGCAGGTACTATGTGACCAAGAAGAGTGCCCTTAGTGACCAAAAAGTGACACCTAGCATGATTTAACTTCATACCTGTTTTGAGACATTGCTCAAAGATTTCCTTTAGATTTTCCAAATGATCATGGAAATCTTGAACTGCTGCTCTTCTATCTGTGCCTAAAAATACTGAAAAATCATCCATGAAAATGCATAGAAAGGTTGTCAACCATTTGCCCAATATTAGATACATTGTTCTATTAAATGAAGCTGGTGCATTCTTCAAACCAAAATCCATGCGGGTATAGACATAAGTGCCCCATGGAGTAACGAAGGTTGTTTTTTCCCTATCATCAGGATGGATTACTATTTGATTGTAGCCACTAAAACCATCCAGAAAGCTATACAAAGTGTGATCGGCTACTTCCTCAAGTACGTTGTCTATGAAGGGTTGAGGAAATCCATCCTGAATAGTTACCTTATTCAAGGCACGAAAATCAACACATACTCTTATTTTTCCATTTTTTTTCTTGGGTACAATAACCATAGAAGAAAGCCACCTGGAATGTTCTACTGGAACAATTATACCTGCTTCTTCTAGTTTTGTAATTTCCAACTTTACTACCTGTGCATACTTTGGATTGAGTCCATACGGCCTACTTCTTGCAGGTGCGGCTGCTTCAACTAAGGGTATTCGGTGTAATCCAAGTTCCTCTGGTATTCTTGTTAAATCTTTGTAGGACCATGCAAAGACATTTTTATAAGCAAAAAGTAAAGAAGTTACCTTCTGCAGTAAAGGGGGATAATGCCATAGCCAAGAGGCCAAGTGGACTACTTGAGGGTTATCTTCATCTCCTAGATTTACTTCTTGAACAAGTGTTTTAGGACTGCTCCTACTTGAGAAATCATCCCCACTGTATGCAGGAGTGGAATTTAGCTTATACTCAGCAATATGTTCTCTTGTCCACCCTGGAGGTATATCAGAGAAAGGAAGATCTTCTCTGCACTCAAGCTCATAACTTTCCTTCCCTAATACTTCTATATTTGTTGCCCCTTCAAAGTTTGTATTCTCCTGCAAGCTCTTATTCTTCAACTCCTTGTGAACTTCATGGCCTTTTCCTGCAACTCCTTCATCTGCAATTTCTTCCTCTATTTCATTGATTTCCACCATGCAACACTCTCTACTTTCCATCATCCAATTCAATAATGTATCTTCTTCTTGGGGTAGAGAGGGCATTACCTGAGTGTCCACAGTATACCCAACAGTTTTCCCTAAGTCGAATCCTTCTTCCAAATGTAGTTGTAGTTGGCTATTGGTGCTTGTTGAAATCCATAGTTTGTTTTTCCCCCAATCTTGCAAAGCTTTTGCTTGCCTTAGCCAAGGCCGCCCAAGGAGTAATGGGTAAGAAGTCTCCTGTGGAAGTGCAATAACAACAAAATCTAGAACAAAGTGACAATCTTGTACTATCATCAGTACCTTTTCAATAATGCCCAATGGCGCAACCCTATGTTGATCTGATGGCATAACAGTGAACGGTGCCATCTTTGTGGGGTTCAAATTCAGTTTCTTCATTGTGAAATCTGGCATCAAATTGATGCCAGAGCCTCCATCTATGATCACACGTGTGAGAGCATCATCTTTTATAAAAACAGATAACCTTGAGCTTTGGTAGTCCGCCAAGGGTGCAGGGGGAAAATCAACCATGAAAGCATCTATGCTAGGTGGATTGCTCAAGTGAGGAGAGTGTATAATTTTTAATAAGTCACTTCTTATTTTTGAATCCATCTTTATGAGTTCGTACAGACTAACCTTGTAATGAATATCTTTCAACATCTACTCAATGTTTACCTCATCTGTGTCTTCTTGCAGACTTGTTGGTTTGTCCCTTAATTAAGTAGCCATCCTTTCATAAGCTCCTTCAATGTTTGCTTGGCCCTTCCACCCAGCCTTCTTTTCCTCCTCTTTATCTTGGAGTCCTTGTTGTTCCTCTCTATGGATTGCTGCTACTTGTTGGGCTCTAATCATCCTGGGCATTGAAGAAGATGAAACAGCATAAGACTGAGTGGTCATACCTTCCACTTGTGGGGAGATTGCAATCATGTGAATTGGAGTGGGGCGGCTCTTTGGGAAATCTTTGGTATAGTGATCCTTGGCCTCTAGACAATGTTGACAAGGCAGTGCATCTTCTGGAAGGGAACACCTATTTTGCATATGGCCCTACTCACCATAGCGATAACACATTAATGGCCTATTATATCTACACTGCGTTGTACGATTCTCCTCTCTATTAGGTGCATTTGAAGTACTAGCATAATATGAATCCAGAGCTTGAGGGTTACCTCGTTGCTGTGTACCCTTGAGGTAATAACAGTCTCTAGCTTCATGGCCGTCCTTTCTACAAAATTGACAGCTTACCCTGTTAGGAAAATTAGCATTGGAATGTCCATTGTTGTTACATATTGTACACCAAATCTGCCTTCTTATATCCTGAGTGGTCCACAAATCTTCTAACTTACGGCGAAGTTGGGCTACTTCATCATCAGTGCGATGCAGTGGTGACAAGACCTTGTCTTCTTGGTGATTTTGTTGCATTCTCAATGCCTCCAGTTCTTTCCTTAGTTGCCCAATAGGGTCTAGTTCTGCTGCACACGTTGGTTGTGTATCCCCTTCAAAATGTTGCCTAACTTCTTCAATGTGTGATGCGGCTGCAACAAAATCATTAAGGGTTGCATCCAATCTAAGAGACTCACGGAGCTTCTGTTGAGATGACCTGGGCAGAGCTTTTTCTATCCATTTTTTAACCAAGAAATCACCTGGAGCATGTGGCAGACGTGCAACAAGTGCTTTTGTCCTAGTGTGAAGTTCGTGAAAGGATTCACCTGATCTTAGCCTTAGGTTCTCTAGTTGATCTAGAGCTCTTTCTGAGAAGTCACTTGGTCGAAATGTTTGTGAGAATGCCGTCTCCAGAGCCTCTCATGTAGTAAAATGGCCATCTGCATATTAACTGTACCATTTGTCAACAAGGTCTTCCAGTGTGGATGGGAAGAGTACGAGCATTGCAACTCTATTTTGCAGACCTCATCCACGCCATAAGGAGATGAATCTCCTCACATGATCATCAGCATCCTCATAAGCTTGTCCCTTGAAGGTAGGGAGCTTGATATTGAGTCTAGAGAGTAAATGAGAAAGATCCTCCATTTTCACTGGTGTTTCCTCTGATGTATATGAGGAGAAGTCCAATGTTCTCCTATGCTTTTCCTTTGACAGTGGTGTCGCACCCAAATCAATAGATAAATTCAAAGAGGGTAGAGGGGAGCTAGGTTCACTATTTGAAGGTAAAGATGATTTTTTAAGGTTCCTCTATACATGAAGAAGCTCCTTATCTGCTCTTGTATGGGGCATGTACCTACTTGCAAGATGCAATAGGGCCAAAAATAATGGAAGAGGACTATTTACTATGCTCAGGTTCCAATGTTCAAGGCCTCTCACAGAAATGCAAGTGTCCCACGGGGGGTGCCAAACTGTAGAGGAGGTACAAGGATACCTACTTTTAACAGATCAGGCAATGTATACTTCCATCACTTCGCCTACTCAAGGGAGGTTCTCCTTAGGGAAGTATACCCTTTAACATTTTTGTGAGCATGCAGATCGCAAATACATGCACAGTATTATGGATACACAGAGAGAAGATTAATGACAAATGACAATAGTGAAAAATGAAACCACTCCTTAGTTCGGACAGATGATTACAATGTAGGGAAAAGAAATGCTCCAAAAGCTCATGCTCCGTGCTAACATGTCAAGCTAAACAAAATCAATGCAAGAGGTTTTTCTAATACAATGAGCAAAACTAAATGAAGACTTGCAGTGGTTAGTACAAGATATCAAGACTTGCTCTAAGGGAAAGAGCATGCTCATAGTGAATGACAAAACCAACCTACTCTTTCACACTACAGTGCTATTAGCCCTCCACTCGGAAGCCCATGCTCTGTATTCTCACCACAGAGTGACTTCCTACAGGAGGCTTGTAGCCACAAAGTGCAAAGAGAGGACCCAAAGAGATGCCCGGAATAAGCTCTGCACGTATCTGTATATATGAGTATCCTAATGAATACAAGTCCATTTCTTTTATAGGCTCCAATACGTCAAGAGGGCATTGCCGATTCCTCGTGTCCACTGATCATGCACCGATTGATTGCCCAAAATTGGAGGGGTAGATCAAATATGCCACTAGTTTTGAATAGGATCCTCAAAAATAGGCAGTCGTCATGAATGGTTGGGAGCAACAGTCATTTCTCCACTTTGACTTTTATCACTTACACTTTTACTATCACTTTTGCATGCAAGCTGAGATCCTCATTTTGTGCCGCCCGTGATATTCGACTGACCCTGAGAAGCACATTCTTCACATAATTCACATAATTCACATAATTCTTGTAGTAGCTTTTGACTCTTAGATATTGAGTGGTGGGAGATTGTGGGTGGAGTGGTGGGAGGTTGTGGGGGTGTGGGAGGTGTGGGAGGTGGTGGAAGGTTGTGGGGGTGTGGGAGGTGTGGGTGGAGTGGTGGGAGGTTGTAGGGGGTGTGCGAGGTGTGGGTGGAGTGGTGGGAGGTTGTTGGGGGTGTGGGAGGTGTGGGTGCAGTGGTGGGAGGTTGTGGGGGGTGTGGGAGGTGCGGGTGGAGTGGTGGGAGGTTGTGGGGGTTGTGGTGTGAGTGGAGTCGTGGGGGTTTGTGGGGGTTGTGGGAGGTGTGGGTGAAGTGGTGGGAGGTTTTGGGGGGTGTGGGAGGTGTGGGTGGAGTGGTGGGAGTTTGTGGGGGGTGTGGGAGGTGTGGGTGGAGTCGTGGGAGGATGTGGGGGGTTTGGGAGGTGTGGGTGGAGTGGTGGGAGGTTGTGGGGGGTGTGGGTGGTGTGGGTGGAGTGGTGGGAGGTTGTTGGGGGTGTGGGAGGTTGTTGGTGGAGTGGTGGGGGTTTGTGGGTGGTGCGGGAGGTGTGGGTGGAGTGGTGGGAGGTTGTGGGGGGTGTGGGAGGTGTGGGTGGAGTGGTGGGAGGTTGTGGGGGGTGTGGGAGGTGTGGGTGTAGTGGTGGGAGGTTGTGGGGGGGGGTATGAGAGGTGTGGGTGGAGTGGTGGGAGGCTATGGGGGATGTGGGAGGTTGTGGGTAAAGTTGTGGGAGGTTGTGGGGGGTGTGGCAGGTTGTGCATGGAGTTGTGGGAGATTGTGGAGGGGTGTGGGAGGTGTGGGTGGAGTGGTGGGAGGTTGTGGGTGGTGTCAGAGGTGTGGGTGGAGTTGTGGGAGATTGTGGGGGGTGTGGGAGGTTGTGGGTGGAGTGGTGGGAGGTTGTGGGGGGTGTGGGAGGTTGTGGGTGGAGTGGTGGGAGGTTGTGGGAATGTGGGAGGTTGTGGGTGGAGTGTGGGTTTGAGGGTGGGTTTCTTGACTTAAGAAGCGGCCCTCCCTTAGAGAATAGATCATCTAGAGAGTCCTCGTTTTCAAATGTGACTAAGCAAAAGCCTCTAAAGCACCATCTTGCTCTTTGAAGTCATCAGGAACTACCACACCTTGCAGGAGAAATTTTTCCTTACGTTGCATATCTGGAGGAGCTTCCTGTTGTGCCTTAAAAGCTACACACTTGTCTCTACTATTCAAAACGGATGGATAGTAGCTCAATAGGCATGGCCGGTGAGAATTATTGGAAAGAATCCTATCTCCAAATATGTGGGAATCCTCCCACTACCGAGTGAGTGCCATCCATCAGATCACGCAAGACTTTCAAGTATTTTTCCTTTTGGTCGTGGAGGGAACTAGTTTGAGCTATGTAGAGCCGAGGCATTGCAGCCTAGGGGGTCGGGCGGAGCGGGAGGGGTTGGGGGGCTGCGGGGGACTGCAGGTGGGGGTGGCAACGGGGGTAGGATGGCGGGGGGCCGTGGACTATGGGTGGGGGTGGCAGCGGAGATAGGATGGCGAGGGGGGGGGGGAGGGGGGGGGGGGTTGGCAGCAGGGATCAGACGGCGGGGCAGATAGGAGGGGCAGGCGAGGGATGCGAGAGCGAGAGAGAGCAGCGTGGATAGGATGGCCAGGGGCAGTGGGGATAGGTGGGAGGGGATAGGTAGAAGGGGAGAGGAGGGGACGACGGGGGTAGCGGGAGGGGAGAGGAGGGGACGGCGGGGGATGCGGGGATAGCGGATGGTGGGGGTGCAGTAGGGATAGCGGGAGGGGAGAGGAGGGGAATGCAAGGGCAGCGGGGATGGTGGGGGGAAGAGGAGGGAGCAGCGGGCGGGGGGGACGGCGGGGATGGTGGGGCGGGCGGTAGCGGGGATGCTGGGGGGAAGAGGAGGGAGCAGCGGCAGGGGGGTCGGGTGGGTATAGGCGGGGGACAGCGGGGGATGCAGGGGGGAAGAGAAGGGAGCAGCGGGGGGGGTGGGTATAGGCGGGGATGGTGGGGGATGCGGGGAGAGAGAGAGAGAGAGAGAGAGATAGAGAGAGAGAGAGATAGAGAGAGAGAGCCATTGTGGAGAGAGAGAGAGAGAGAGGGAGAGAGAGAGAGAGAGAGATGCACGGATCTACATGCATGCATGCATCAATGGAGAAGAAGCTTCATCCACTGTACACAAGAGTGCGCATGGTATCCAGTAGGATCAAGACTTACATGAGGTTTGAGAAATAGTTGTGATACAAGAGGTAATTAGGAAGAGAATTTTGAGTAGACATAGTATTTAGAAAGTTTCCATGCAAATCATAGAAATGAAATTGTGGAGTGGATGTGGAAGATAGGGCTGAAAGTTATGCTATTGTGAAGCAACAGATGCTTAGAGGGGAGCATGAGCAACTCTTAGAGGGGAGCATGAGCAACTCGTATGGTTCTATATTCAGAATGTTGAGGAGAAGAAGGAAGCATCTAGGTCATGGTCGATCTCGTCACAAATTGCAGTGTCTAGTGTCTTGAATGGTCGATGCATAGAGTACAAGTGCATCATCACGAAACCATGTGGTGTTGGGAAGTAGGGAGATGGTGATGCTATAGAAGATCAATGTTAGTGGGGATTACTCAAACGACTAGGTATCAATTCTAGCAACATCCACATCTTTTTCATTTTTATTGGAACCTCCTACTTCCTCCTTTTTGGGGGTTTGAGACTTCAAGTTGTGTGCGAAGGTATAGGGAAAACTAAGGAGCTTAGCACGAGCTTGTGCTTATAGATTCACTTACGGTGGGAGGAACTATGTTATATGTGCCTTTACATTTGTGATTCGACCCTAATAGTTATCTTTTTCTACTAGATTCTATAATCAAGAGGCATTCGTATGAGTTGACGATGATGGTAGTGTGTCATTTGGATCTCTATTTTTGTAATGATTTTTCATAGTAATATAATTGCATTCATATATTTATTCGTCCATCAACAGGAAAACTTGTCAAGCTAAGTTTATTTAGAGTTTGTCATGCGAAACTAAGTGTGATATGATAGGATGCAAACAACACGACCTCCACTATAGGTTTGAAGTGCAAAATGATTGAGTTTAAGTTTTAAGGCTCTGTTTTGGGTCCAACAACAACATTAATGCTAATCATAGTCTAGCATCAATTGTGATTACTAGCCCGTGGCCAAGTACAAAAGAATAAGCAACACAATACTAGCTCCATATAATTGTAAACCGAGCTATACACTATTGTTGTCTCCCAAAGTTGTGTTGAATTTCCTATCAAACTCTTCATGCTCTAAGAGAAATAGCTCTAGAAGTCAACATTGCGATTTGTGTGCATGCATAGTGAAATGATCAACTAATTTTTCTTAGAGGCATTGGTTCTCACAATAGGAGTCAGAATCTGTAGTGACTTAATATTTCAAGATCTTGAATTATACTTTTTCTATGTAAAAGCTTTTGGGTTGAGTCCTCAAGAGTAAAGAGAAGCATTCACTTGATTGGAGAGAGGTTATGTTTGTGTGCAAGTGAGGCCATCTATACTTCAAGGCTGCAAGGGAAAGATGATGATTCTCCCATCATTCTAGGCTTGTAAGGAGATTAACTCTATCTTTAAGTTCCCTTCGATACTTTCTAGGCTGACTCCCTTATAAAGCATAGGCCTAAATAGTTATTAAATGCATACTATTTTGAGATTAAAATTCTACCTTCTCTCTATATAGTTAATCTTGACAAATAGCTTTTAATTAAGCTTTCTTGATCTCTATAATATACTATGTTTCTTTCCTAGATACACACAATGATCGGTAAGAATAACACTCTCATAAAAAATACAATTATCCGTTTAGATGAAGCTAGTTCAAAGAAAAATCATCATCCAAACGAAGTGCTTCTAAGATCCTATGAATGATATCTAAGCCTTTGGTTGGAAAACTTGCTCATTGAACATGCCTTTTAATTCATAAAAAACGGGAGCATCTATACATTTGCTTCTTTCCCGAAGCTTGGATCTTGCATTCACAAGAAATCGAGCATATAAGTTTATTGCTTCATAATTTCTATTCTCTAGATCATTAAACAAAGTTAACCTTCTAAATTTCTTATGAAGAAGATTCATGAATTGAATCTCCCAAACTTTGTGAATCAGGAGGTGAATAGGGTTCTTTATCTGCTCATAGGTCGGCTGCATTGTAGCTCTATACGTGTCTAAGATATAAAGTATCAAGGAGGTTCCTACTACTCAAAGAAAATCGTTAAGCAACTCTTATGAAAAAAGAAAGCGGCTCAAAGTTATTTATGAGGAATGATGATCTCATGTTTTATAATGATAGTAATTGAACCATATTTATCCTTTTTTCCCAATGTTCTAATAAGTGTCTATAACATGCCTGAAAATGGATAAAAAGGGTTTCAAAGGTAGAAAAAAGGATAGATATGGTGATTAAACAGTATTTATCCTTTTTCTAATAAATGCCTATAATATGCCTCAAAATGGATGAAAACAGTTTCAAGGGTAGAAACGTTTGCAAGTCTTTAAGCAATGTATAACGCATGCGAGTTATAAGATAGTATAAATGATTTAGTAACTAGAGGAGAAATTACCAAAAGTGTATGACTAGCTAACCCTAATCCCATGATAAAACCCATCCAACTTTAACATAGTCTCTTCGAAGAGAGAAACTTAAAACTTTCTCTATGTAAAATAGGCATACAATGTGATGAACGCGTAGAGAAAACAATGTAGCTGACATATCCCATGGGTTCAAGACCTTGATTTGATATGTTCATAAAACAAAAAGAACACAAGCCTGAAATGGAACCCTTTGAGATTTAGTAATAATAGAATTTGCAACCTAATCTTCACCGTCAATCTATTCATGGTCGCTTGATGTATGCGTGTCTTGTTATTGTTATTCTCCGATGTTTTCATCCAGCGGATACAATATCATAACCGTAGGCGTCATTCAGATGGTATACAAATGATAAGCTTCAAAAGTATAGAATGATATACAAATGATAAGCTTCAAAAGCATTGCAGGATAGTGTAAGGAAAATCATATCAAGGATGGTATGTTCCAGAATGCATTGTTTGGCGCCATCTTTGACAGACATTAAGGAATATCCAAATTCCCAAATGCGTTGACAACCTTATTACAATAAAATCTCATTTCTCAAGTGTACACAAAACTGAAATTTTACATAAAACCTTAGTGGATGATGTTAAATGATTGAAAAGGCCGAAGGAAATCATCCAACCACAAAGACCAAGCCAAGCGATCAGTGGCAAATCAAAGCAAGAGGAGGTAAATCCTTACGTTTGACGCCTATACTTGGTTATGTACGTAATGCAAATAGGCCTATGCGTGGTTATGCAGAGCGTTAATAAATAGGAACAAAGTTGGCAGCCTATGAACTTCATTTGTAACGACAAAGTTACTCAAAGTATGCACAAAATAACAGAGCAGTCGCCTAAAGATTGAACGAATGAATGAATGCATGACGCCTACTGTTTGGCTTCCGGCTTCGCCAATGGCCATGACATGCAACGCACATTGAATTTCGGCTATGTATGGCCGATTCGTATCTTTCTCTATCTCCATCTTCTTAAAAAAACATAGTCTAACAGTGCGCTGACTCCTGAAGGTAGGGGCTACTCGTTGAGATAGTACAGCACTTCGCTCTTTATAGACGCAGATGTGCAGATTATTAAGAGAGATCTTCAAACATTGACAAGCTCCTTATTTACTCGTAAAGTCGACAAGGGATGGAAAACGATCACCACTTTGCTCTATAATGACGGAGTGTGCAGATTATTAAGAGAGATCTTCAAAAACTGACAAGCTCCTTATTCACTCGTAAAGTCGAAGCCATTAATGATGCTCAAAGACAACGCGGTAAAGCAAACTAGGGAGGAAACATAGCTCATACTCGGTATTCAATACACTAATAGTACTCTTGAAAGTGCAGGAAATGAAGCAAAAACCTATTCATGCTAGTTAGTTAATTACTTATCTCATTTCAGAAGATAGCTAATGTGAATACTCCAGATGGTAATATGAACTCACGACATAGAGTACTCTGTGTGCCTACTAGTACCAAGAACCTCATCAATGCAGGCCAACTTGTTGGGAAGGGATTGTAGGTTAGGCTCACCAAGCATGGGGAATTTCTTGAATACCCACATCAGCAATTCAAGAAGATAGCAAGAGGAGAAACACCACCTGGAATGTTTACTATTGAACTTCAAGTCACCACGATCATAGCATTATTCAATTATAGCACCCAAACTTTATCAGGGTTAGAGATTTGGCACAAGACTTTAGCCCAGATGGAAGAAACAACTCTCAAACAAATCAGTAGTGATCAGAGTGCGCTTGGTCTACCGAATATAAGAAAAAACATATCATACATAAATGCAATGCTTGCCAATTTGGTAAGCCACATAGGAAACCCTTCACCAAAAAATGCTACATACATGGAGAGCTATTGGAGTTCGTCCACAAAGATGTATGAGGACAAAGTGAGGAGCCTTTGATCTTTGGATCAACTTATTGTATGCTATTCATACATGACTCTAGCAGATCGACTTAATTATACTTTATTAGGCATAAAGATGAAGTGTTTTCATTTTTGAAAAAGTAACTAGTTCTTGTGGAGAACCAAATCGATAAAACCCAAAAAAGACTACAGTTAGATGGAGAGGGATAATACTTCCCCCACGACTTTGACTCTTATCTCCAAGAGACAGGGATTGAAAGACAAAGCACCACTGTATATACTCTTGATCAAGATGGAGTGGTAGAGAGAAGAAATAGAACAATTGTGGAGGTTGCAAGGTCAATGCTAAATGAAAAGAAACTCCCCAAGTACTTGTGGGTTTATGCAGTATCAACAACTACAGATTTGGTTAATAGGCTTCCAACAAAGGGTCTCGATGGTATGAATTCCCATAAAAAGAACATTGAGATGCACTATCTCTATGTCAAGGAGAGACTTCCTTCTGAGACAGTTTAGCTTATGTGCCCACCCACGATAATGATGTAGACCTTTACACAAAGACTCTACCTAGGGTGAAAATTGAAATCGATGATTGATTTCACTCTAGATAGCTTGGCACTTCCTTAAACGTGAGTTTTAGCGACTTTTCCAGTGCATCACTACTAGGAGATTTGTTAGTATGGTTTATTAGTAATTTATGTGAATACACTTAGGTGGATCGAGGCAATTTGTTCCCTCTTAATGAGGTTCTTCACCATGCTTGTATATATGACTATAATTCTAATGAGATAATCATATTATGTACATTTTCTTTTTAATACACTTAGTATTAAGCTTCAAGATTCTTCTTCTTCTTGCTTGCAGTATTTCCATGCTTCTGTGATCTTCAAACTGTAAAGCTCGTGGCATTGAATCTTTGTACTGAAGAAAGTATTTTGAGTAGAATAAATTGTCCATAGGGTATGTAAGAGCAACATATATGCATCCCAAGACTCATAGGAAATCGTTGGAGAGAGTGAGCCCTATTCATGCTAGTTAGTTAATTACTTATTTCATTTCATAAGATAGCTAATGTGACTACTCCAAATGGTAATATGAATTTAATACATAGAGTACTCTGTGTGCCTACTAGTACCAAGAACCTCATCAATGTAGGTCAACTTGTTGGGAAGGGATTGTAGTTTAGGCTCACCAAGCATGGCGAATTTCTTGAATACCCACATCAGCAATTCAAGAAGATAGCAAGAGGAGAAACACCAGGTAGAATGTTTATAATTGAACTTCGAGACACCTAGAACATTGCATTATTCAATTATAGCACCCAAACACTATCAGAGTTAGAGATTTGGCACAAGAGTTTAGCCCACATGGAAGAAAGAGCTTTCAAACAAATCAGTAGTGATCAAAGTGCACTTGGTCTACCGAATATAAAAAAAAAAACATATGATACATAAATGCAATGCTCGTGAATTTGGTAAGCCACATATGAAAACCTTCAATAAAGACCGCTACATACATGAAGTCATATTAGAGTTGGTCCACACTGATGTATGAGGACCAAGTGAGGAGCCTTCGATGTTTGGATCAAGGTATTGTTTGCCATTCACATATGATTCTAGCACATGGACTTAATTATACCTTATTAGGCATAAAGATGAAGTGTTTTGAGTTTTGAAAAAGTAGCTTGCTCTTGTGGAGAACCAAATAAGTAAAACCCAAAAAGAGACTATAGCTAGATGGAGAGGGATAATACTTCCCCCATGACTTTGATTCTTATCTCCAAGAGAGAGGGATCGAAAGAGAAAGCACCACCGGATATACTCTTGATCAAAATGGAGTCGCAGAGAGAAGAAATAGAACAATTTTGGAGGTTACAAGGCCAATGCTAAATGAAAGGAAACTCCCCAAGTACTTGTGGGTATATGTAGTATCAGCAACTATAGATTTGGTAAATAGGCTTCTATCAAAGGTTGTGGTTGGTATGAATTCCCCTAAAAGGAACATTGAGATGCACTATCTTGATCTCAACGAGAGACTTTCTTGAGAGATCACTTTAGCTTATGTGCCCACCCATGATAATGTTGTAGAACTTTTCACAAAGACTCTACCTAGGGTGAAAAGTGAAATCAATCCTTTTCTAGTTTTATTTCACTCTAGATAGCTTGGCACTTCCTTTAACATGAGTTATAGCTCCTTGTCCACTGCATCACTACTAGCAAGATCTGTTAGTATAGTTTATGTAATTTATGTGAACACACTTAGGTGGATCGAGGCACTTTGTTCCTTCTTTACAAGGCTCTTCACCATGCTTGTATATATGATTATAATTCCAATGAGATAATGGTATTTTACACATTCTCCTTTTAATACAATTAGTATTGAGCTTCTTCCTTGCAGTATTTGCATGCTTGTGTGATCGTCAAAATATAAAACTCATGGCATTGAATCTTTGTACCGAAGAAAGTATTTTGAGTAGAATAAATTGTCTCTAGGGTATGTAAGAGCAACATGTATTGCCAAGTCTCATACTAAATCCTTATTTCAAATCTTATTGATGTGTAAGTGTGCAAAGGTTTCTTTATGAAGCTTGTGAGGGCCACACCTACTTCTAGTTGCATGGAAAGTTAATCTTATTCATTCTATTAATAGTTGAGGGTGAGTATTGAAGTAAATCAGATAATTTAAGGCATCTTGATTCAAAGTTCAATGGTTAAAGCTTGTGCCTTCCTCTTTTCCCTATGTTACTCACTTTGCACCAATACATTATAGACTTAGCCATGATATGAAATGTATGGCAGATTCGGTTCTTTCTCTATCTCCATCTTCTTAAAAAAAATAATGCAACAATGTGCTGACTCCTGAAGGTAGGGGCTACTCGTTAAGATAGTACAGCACTTTGCTCTATATTGACAGAGTGTGCAGATTATTAAGAGAGATCTTCAAACATTGAGAAGCTCTTAATTTACTCATAAAGTCGACAATAGATGGAAAATGATTAATGATGCTCAAAGACAACGAGGTGCTTAAGCAAGCTCACACTTGGCATTCAAAACACTAATAGTACTCTTGAAAGTGCAAGAAATGAAGCAAAAACCTATACACAACATACATGTTGAAAATCAAGCTCCAACCTAAGGAATGAAGGTTCTATCAAAGCATCGGCAAGCTGATCACTAAAGGAAAAAAGCTAAAGCTGCAAGTTTCAACCACCAGCCAACTTCAACTCTTCAATTACATCATACATTCACGACTAAAAGCGAACCTTATTTTACAAGGAGGAGTAGCATAGATCCAAGAATAAATCTAATTGATATGTATAAACTTATTAACTCCTAGAACTCAAATTACGTGAGTCCTATTCATGCTAGTTAGTTAATTACTTATCTCATTTCAGAAGATAGCTAATGTGAATACTCCAAATACTAATATGAACTTACTACATAGAGTACTTTGTGTGCCTACTAATACCAAGAACCTCATCAACATAGCTCAACTTGTTGGGAAGGGATTGTAGGTTAGGCTCACCAAGCATGGCGAATTTCTTGAATACCCACATCAGCAATTCAAGAAGATAGCAAGAGGAGAAACACTAGGTAGAATGTTGACTATTGAACTTTGAGACACCAATTACATTGCATTATTAAATTATGGCACCGAAACTCTATCAGATTTAGAGATTTTGCACAACATCACATGGAGGAAAGAACTCTCAAACAAATCACTAGTGATCACAGTGTACTTGGTCTACTAAATATCAGAAAAACATGTGATACATAAATGCCATGCTTGTCAATTTGGTAAGCCACATTGGAAACTTTTCACCAAAAAATGCTACATACATGGAGACCTATTGGAGTTTGTCCGCACAAATGTATGAGGACCAAGCGAGGAGCCTTTGGTCTTTGGATCAATGTATTGTGTGCCATACATACATGATTCTAGCGGATGGACTTAATTATACTTTATTAGGCATAAAGATGAAGTGTTTTCATGTTCGAAAAAGTAGCTATGTCTTATGGAGAACCAAATAGGTAAAACCCGAAAAAGACTATAGTTAGATGGAGAGGGATAATACTTCTCCAATGACTTGATTGTTATCTCCAAGAGAGAGGGATCGAAAGAGAAAGCACCACCATATATACTCTTGATCCAAATGGAGTGGCAGAGAGAAGAAATAGAACAATTGTGGAGGCTACAAGGTCAATGCTAAATAAAAAGAAACTCCTGAAGTACTTGTGGGTATATGTAGTATCAACGACTACAAATTTGGTAAATAGGCTTCCAAACGAGGAAGCTATTGGAGTTGGTCCACACAGATGTATGAGGACCAAGTGAGGAGCCTTCCATCCTTGATATTCTGGATTTGGGCTTTGGGAGTAGCGCCCCGCATAAGACACAGCTAGTCTTGATCAAAATGGAGTAGTAGAGAGAAGAAATAGAACAATTGTGGAGGCCGCAATGTCAATTCTAAATGAAAAGAAACTCCCAAAGTAGTTGTGGGTATATGTAGTATCAAAAAGTACATATTTTGTGAATAGGCTTCTATCAAGAGATCTGAATGGTATGACTCTATATGAGGCATTGAATGGAAGAAGACCTAATCTTGATCATTGGAGGATCTAGAAATGCATCTTCATTGGTTATGACTTAGATAAAAAAGGTTATAGGTTGTGGAATCCAAACAACAAAGGTTTCATTGTAAGTAGAAATGTTTTGCTTCATGAAAAGGAATCATGGTTTGGAGAGATTGCAAGAGAATTAAAATACCTTATGACATAAAGGAGGACTTTCCAACCCTATTAGAGAGGAATAAGCATACAATTGAAGCATCATGTGACTTTGAAGATGATCAAAAGACTCCAAGGAGAGAATTCAAGTCTTCGAACTCTAAAGGCAAAGCCAAACTGAAGGAGTTGAGGGATGTGGTGGATTCACCTCAATGTAAAATTAGAAGTTCAACTAGAGGAAAGAGAAAGCAAGAAAGGTATGTCTATGACACTTCATTACTTACTAAACATTATATCTACCTAGCATAGGAATCAAACTCTCAGGGGCCCTCATCATATGAAAAAGCAAAGATATGGGGTTGTATGGACATTAAGGTTGGCAAAACATCTACTGCTGCCAAGATCTAAATAGACAGGAACAAAGTTACAGCTACGACTTGGCAGCCTATCATCGGACTCAAATTATGGACAGAATAATACAGTCCCTCACTCGTCATCGTCGACAAGAGCAGTGGCACTAAGAGTACCATCTGCAGAGTGGATTGCAGACGCAAAGAGGAGGAGACTTTGTAAATAGCATACTTAAGATAATGTCAAATGTCCAATTTCTTAGGCTTAATAAGATAATATTGTTTCAAGGATGGTGATAGAATTGCCTACAAACTCACTAGAATAAAAGACTATCATAATTGGAACTATTCAACAAGCTAATGTATAAACGAAAATAAATACCTCATTTTGGCGCACACACACACACACACACACATATATATATATATATATATATATATATATATATATATATATATATATATATATATATATATATATATATATATATATATATATATATATATATATATATATATATATATATATATATAAACACACAAATGCATGCATACATACATACATATGCACATACATAATGAAAATCAAGGACCGAACAACTTCAATAACCATTTCTCCAATTACATCATACATTCGTGGCTAAAAGAAAACCCTATTTTTTAGGAAAAAGTATCATAGAACCAAGAATAGATTTGGTTGATATGTATAAACTCATTAACTCCTAATCTTCAAATAACGTGAGTCCTATTCATTCTAGTAAGTTACTTACTTATCTCATTTGAGAAGATAGGTGATGTGAATAGTCGAGATGGTAATATGAACTTACTACATTGAGTACTTTGTGTGCCTACTAGTATCAAGAACCTCATCAATGTAGGTCAAATTGTTGAGAAGGGATTGTAGGTTAGACTCACCAAGCATGGAGAATTTGTTGAGTACCCACGTTGGGCATTCAAGAAGATAGCAAGAGGAGAAACACCAGGTAGAATGTTTACTATTGAACTTGGAGATACCAAGAACATTGCCTTATTCAATTATAGCACCCAAAATCTATCAGAGTTGTAGACTTGGCACAAGAGTTTAGCCCACATGAAAGGAAGAACTCTAAAACAAATCAGTAGTTATCAGAGTGCACTTAGTCTACCAAATATAAGAAAAAACGTATGATATATTAATGCAATGCTTGATTTTGTAAGTCACATAGGCAACCCTTCCCATAACACACAAGGTGGACTCAAAAAAGAGCTCGAGGATCAGGGATAGAGGAGTGCAAAATCGCTAGAGAGAATGAGGACGTTCTACTATTGACGTAGCCATCAAAGACATATTTTTTGTCACTTAGTTTTTTCCATATGTTCGTGCCGCTCATAATATCACTCGTAGTTTGGCACATGACATCGACGTAACAACCTTGTCGGAAAATTCGGACTATTGTGGCTAATAAATAGGAACAAAGTTACCGCTATGACTTGGCAGCCTATGAACTTTATTTGTTTTGTCAAAACCATTGCAACTGACCTATCTTGGGACTCAAAGTATGCACAAAATAATAGAGCACCTAAGCTATCATGTCGACAAGAGTAGTGGCACTAACAATACTGTCTAGAGAATGGACACACATACGCATACACACACACACACACATATATATATATATATATACACCCACACACATGCATACATACATACAAACACAAATGCATGCATACATACATGCATGCATCTATACATACATACACACATACATACACACATACATACATACATACACACACAGACACACACACACACAGATATCTGTGTGTGTGTGTGTATGTATGCATACATACATTATATCCCATCACCTCTTCATAGTGGTATCAGTGCAAGTGACAATCGTGGGTGATGGATTTCCCTCATCTATTTACAAACAATTAGATCAAGGTAATTACCTAGCATGGTCACTCAAAATGCAATCCTATCTACAAGGAAGGAATCTATTTGGTTACATATCTAGAGATGGGATGACCCCAATACTTAGAGGCAAGGGACAACCAATTATGCATGGAGTTTAATACAACACTCAATAATGTGCCCAAGAAAAGTGTGAGTGATTTGGTCAGCAAGATGAAGGACATTGCAGACCCAGCTTGGAAGCATTGGAGAATTCATTGATGAAGAAAAAAATAGTAAGTCAATTCATCAATGGTATCAAGGTTGATGAAAACTGGGAATCCTTCACCATAAATATGGATCTTTACATAGATATGTGAGTTTGTTATTGCAACAGATATCATGATTACAGCCAAGAACATTTCATTATTCAATAATGGCACCCAAACTCTATGAGAGTTAGAGATGTGGCATGAGGAATTAGCCCACATGGAAGAAAGAACTCCCAAACAAGTGAATATTGATCAGAATGCACTTGGTCTACCAAATATATCAAAAAACATAATATATAAATGAAATCCTTATGAGTTTAGTAAGTCACACAAGAAACCCTTCAGTAAAGAATGCTACATACATGGAGACCTATTGGAGTTTTTCTACACATATGTTTAGGGAATGATCAAGGAGCCTTCTATCTTTGGATCAAGATATTGTGTGCCATTCATAGATGATTGTAGCAAACAGACAATATTGTACTTTATTAAGCATAAAGATGAAGTGTTTTCATGTTTTAAAAGGTAGTTCGCTCTTATCAAGAGTCAAACAGGTAAAACCCTAAAAATACTAGAGTCATATGGAGGGCGATAATACTTATCTCATGACGTATATTCTTATCTCTGAGAGAGAGGGATCAAAAGAGAAATCATAACCAAATATACTCTTGAGAAAAAATGGAGAAGCACAGAGAAAAAAATAGAACAATTGTGGAGGCTGCAAGGTCAATGCTAAATGAAAAGAAACTTCAAAACTACATGTGAGCAATGTAGTATCAACAACTACATATTTGGTAACTAGACTTCCATAAAAGGCTTTGGATGGTATGACTCTATATGAGGCATTGAATGGAAGAAGACCTAGCCTTGATCATTGTAGGATATTTTGATGCATTGTGTATGCATATGTACACTCAAAGGTTAAAGGTTAATTGGAACCTAAGGCAAAGAAATGCATCTTCATTGCCTATGACCTAAATCACAAAGGTTATAGGTTGTATAATCCAAGCAACAAAGCTTTCAATGTAAGTAGAGATGTTTTTCTTGATAAAAAAAAAATCATGGTTTAAAGAGATTGCAAGAGAATCAAACTACGTTCTGACCTAAAGGAGGACTTTCCAACCCTATCAAAGAGGAATAAGCATACACTTGAAGCATCAAGTGACTTTGAAGATGATCAAAGAACTACAAGGTGAGAAGTCAACTCTTGGAACTCTAAAGGCAAAGCCAAACTGCAAGAGTTGAGGGATGTGGTGGAATCCTCTCAATAGAAAATTAGAAGTTTGACTAGAAGAAAGGGAAAGTCAAAATGTTATGGCTATGACAATTCATTAGTTACTAAACATTCTATATATCTAGCACAAGAATGAAACTCTGACAAGCCCTCATCATATGAAGAACCAAAAAAAGAAGCTTTGATGGATTAATCCCATGGAGGAAGAGATAGATGCTCTATAGGAGAATCAAACTTGGGAATGGGTGCCCAATATTACATCTATAAAGATCATAAGTTCAAGATAGATATTCAAGGTAAAGAAAACATATGATGGGTCTATAAATAGATATAAAGCAAGTCTTGTGGTCAAAGGGTATGCATGACACAAGATATAGAATATCAAGAACCTTTATCACTAGTTGCAAACATGCCAACCATTAGAGTACTTTCGAGTGTTGGAGGTTCCAAGGATTGGAAGTTTTGTCAAATGGACATAAAAAATGCGTTTCTAAATGGATGGATATCTATGGAGGTACGCATGAATCAACCTCCTAGTTTTAAACATTCATCATGTCCTGAACATGTGTGCAAGTTAAGAGAATTTTTATATGGTTTGAAGGAACACCTTATGGCTTTAAATCACAGATTAGTTACCTATTTGCATGGTAAAGGATTCAATGTGGCCAAAGCTCATCCTAGCCTCTTCATCCAGAGGAATCAATCTGATTTCATATACCTATGTGTATATGTTGATGATATCATAATTATATGTAATCATGTTGAAGCAATAAGGAATACCAAGCTTGAGAGGAAATCAAAATAAGTTATTTAGGTCTACTTACATGCTTCCTTGGATTGGAAGTAGTGTATACAAAAAAAGGTATGTACCTTACTTAGATGAAATACATCAAAGACATACTTTTCAAGTTCAAAATGAAGAATTCATAGATTCGAGGTACTCCTATGGAAATGAACTCGAAGTTATGTGCTCATGAAGATGATGAAGATGAGAAAATTGAAGATGTAACTAGCTATCAAAGTGTAGTTGGCAATTTGAACTATGTCACAAACACTGAGTCATAACAAACGAGAACTATGTCATAAAAAGAGAAACTCTACGCACTAAAATAGCCTTTTTTTGCATGATGTTAAAAAACTCTTTATACCAGTATACAAGGTTTTCTAGAACCCCCCAAAAATATGCAAATTTTGAACATATTTTTAAAATTTTGACTACTTTAGGGTAGCAAAATTTTGCTAATTTTAGAGTACCTTATCTAACACTTTTAAGAGAGAATTATGAAATGGATAAAAAAAGCCTTATTTTATGAGAATACTCATTTATCTTGGATCAAATAAAAAGGAAATGAGCTAGAAAAGACTAAAGATTGATGCTACTAATTTGATAACATTAGATAATTTTAGGAAAAACAATGAATTGTGTCCATGTGCAACTGATTCAATGAATAAAAGTTATTTGTTTCTGTATATCCTTTCCTATCTAGCTAGTAGATTGAAATTGATTTTGTTTGGTGTGAAATGAATTGGTTGAGGTTGTAAATTTTGGGTCTTTTTTGCATCGCTCCAAGATACTTAATCAAATATTCTAAAACATTGCGTTTTTCCTTGGCCCCAGTCTTTGGTCTTTAGAAAATTTGTATAAGCAAAAAGATATATACTTTGTGAGAGGAAGTTTGATCTTACTATTGGAGAAACACTCACAAACTGGACATAATTTGAAGGTCAAAGCTTTAGAAGAAAACCACATGCCTATGTGAAGGGACAAATTCACAAGTGTATTATATTTGTAAAGTTAGTTCACTTTAGTTCTAAACGTTTTTTAAAAATCACGAGTCAGAATGAGACAATCTATATAACTTAGTTTGTATTAAGTGGCACGAGAGTAAGAAGAAGTGGAAGAGAGTGACAGAATGTGAGAAGGAGTTCATTTTATATAACAGAGTATAGTTGGGCTTCTCTGAGTGAGAAAGCATCTGTAAAGTTTCTGAGTTTTTCATATCTATGAGAAGCAATGTTTTGTGTATGACACTCTCTCCATCATCTCCATGTTCGTCTACTGTGTGATGAGTTCAAAAGTTCAAGTTTTCCAAGCAACTCGATGCCTGGCATCGAGTTTGTGTTGATAAGTCCGTGTTTTATTCTCTGAGTGTTATGTACTGCTAGAAATTCTTAAAAACATGAGGTTTGTGGAGCAATTCGATGCCTCGCATCGAGTTTCAGCATAAAGTCGATGCCTGGCATCGACTTCCCACATAAAAGTGGTTTTCATCATATGTGTTGATGTATGAAACACCACAAGAAATGAATTAATGTGACACTAGAACACCTCTATGGTCACCTTCAGTATTTTGCTAATTTCTCCTAGCTCAAGTATTATTTCTCCATGAAACTTTATAGGCTGAAACTAGAAGAGTAGAGCTTTCCAACAAGCTATCATATGCATCAAACGGATCTCTAGAACTCAAGTTATGGCTCTCACAAGATGACCCTGTATGAGCTTCCAAAACTAGAAACTTTGCCTGTTTTAGTATTCCTGGTGTCCAAAAATAAAAAATTCGATGCCTGGCATCGAATTTCAGTCCAAGTCGATGCCGGGCATCGACTTTGGGCTTTTTTTGGCTATTTTTCTGCACCAGAAACACTCTATTTTACACACACATGAAGAAGATGACTTATATGCTAGAAGTTGATGCCGGGCATCCATTTTATGCTGGAACTCGATGCCAGGCATCGAGTTGCTCCACAAACTTCATATTTTTAGAAGATTCAACAACAATTAACACACAGAGAATGAAAAAATGATTTATCAGCCAAGATTCGATGCCAGGCATCGAATTGTTTAGAAAACTTGAACTTTTGAATTCATCACACAGTAGGCAAGCATGGAGATGATAGAGAGGGACTCATACACAGAACTTTACTCAGTTCTTTCTCATAGCTATGAAAACTCAAAAGTTTTACAGATGCTTTCTCACTCAGAGAAGCCCAACTATCCTCAGTTGTATAAAATGAACTCCTTTTCTCTTCCTTCTCTCACTCTCTCTCTCTCTCTCTCTCTCTCTCTCTCTCTCTCTCTCTCTCTCTCTCTCTCTCTCTCTCTCTCTCTCTCTCTCTCTCTCTCTCTCTCTCTCTCTCTCTCTCTCTCTCTCTCCGTGTCAGTTGATACAAACTAACTTATATAGATTTTCGTATTCTCGTGATTTTAAAAAACTTCTAGAACTAAAGTGAACTAACTTTACAAATATGATACATTTGTGAATTTGTCCCTTCACATAGGCATGGGGTTTTCTTCCTAAGATTTGACCTTCAAATATATGTCCAATTAGTGATTGTTTCTCCAACAATATGTGTGTTAAATGTGCGTATTTCAGGAACAAAAAAGTGGCTAAAAAAGCTCAAAGTCGATGCCTGGCATCGACTTTTGGTTGCAAGTCGATGCTAGGCATCGAATTTTCATTTTTGGACAGTCAGACTTACTAAAACAGGCAAAAATTCCACTTTTAGAAGTCATACAGGGTCATCTTGTGAAGGCTATATCTTGAGTTCTAGAGATCCATTTCTTGCATATGATAGCTTGTTAGAAAGCTCTACTCTTCTAGTTTCAACCACCAAACGATCTTGGAGAAATGATATTTGAGCAAAGAGAAATTAGCAAAATACTAAATGTATGTCATTTCAGTGACTAGAAAAATCAGAAGAAGTAAAGCTCTTGGTTTTGGCTATCGTTTCTCAAAGTTTTGAGTGACAATGAGTTAATGGTGACCATAGAGGTTATCTAGTGTCACATTAATTCATTTTTTGTGATGTTTCACACATTAACACTTACGTCATACTCTTCCTTCTAGATTTATTTAATGGAAATATATATTCCATACTATGTCCAGTACCTATGTTCTGAGTGGGTCATAGGCAATTCAACAATGCTTATTGACTCCACAAGACAGGGAGAGAGAGATAGAGGAGGTTGTATTTCCATGCCCACAAAGTGTAGATGATCATCAATACCTTGGCACAGACTTCTCAGCGAGAAAAAAGTGAATTTTATATTTTTTTGCAGCCTGGCATCGATTTCTCATTGAAAACTACACTTTTCAGCAAGAACTCGATGTCTGGCATCGACTTCAGCGAGAAGTCGATGCCAGGCATCGACTTCAGCGAGAATTCGATGCCAGGCATCGACTTCTCGCTGAAAACTATACTTTTCAGCAAGAAGTCGATGCCTGGCATCGACTTCAGCGAGAAGTCGATGCCAGGCATCGACTTCTTGCTGAAAAGTATAGTTTTCAGCGAGAAATCGATGCCTGGCATCGACTTCTCGCTGAAAAGTATAGTTTTCACTTTAACAAAGTAAAAAAGACTACATGTTTCGCTTTCAACACGTGTAATATGTTCTCACAAAGTAATACCAAACGTGATATATTGTCTTGCTTTTTAACTTTGACCATGATAATGCTCAGAGAGAGAGAAAGGGGAGAGAGGGAGAGAAATGTGATTTTTCAAAGGATAAAGACTCGGGGAAAGGAAAAAAGCAATGTCTTAGAGTATTTGATTAACGTAACTTGAACAAAGTTTTATTGAAGTCTCTTAGCATGTAAAACCTAATAGATTTATTTCATAGAATGTGCAACGATGAACAATAAAGTCTCTTTCATTTGGATTATTAGACATCAAAGAATCATGTATGATGATATGCATGGTGTTTTCTCTCAATATGTATAGTCAATTTAATCTCATCTATTTCATTTTGATCTCATGGTGTTTTTTTTGGCATAATTGGCTATTATTAATAGTACACATATATGGCCACCTGGTTGTTGTATGATTATGCTTTGTATTCTCAAAAGTGTATTCTAATCCCTTTTTAAAATGGCATAGAGTTATGCTTTATGTGGGCTTGAAATAAAATGAATTACTTTTCAATTTCCATTTTCATGAAATCATGTAGTTTTAATCATGTAAGATTCGTTAAAGTTC
Source organism: Ceratopteris richardii (assembly GCA_020310875.1). NCBI lineage: Eukaryota > Viridiplantae > Streptophyta > Polypodiopsida > Polypodiales > Pteridaceae > Ceratopteris > Ceratopteris richardii. The sequence continues at coordinate 8,663,662 of CM035434.1, forward strand.
TAATTGGAATTTGTAATGTTGAATATAGCATGTTTTTATAAACAAAAATTGAAATAAAGATTGAAACAAAGTATCGTGAAATAAAAGCATATGGTTTTCATGCCCTAATTAAAATGGGCCTTATCATTTCTATGGAACAATTGAAAATAAGTTAATTTTTCCTTGTTTTTAGCATACTTTTGTAATTTCTAAAGGAGAACATGTCTTTGTTCTCGTTTGTTATGACTCAGTGTTCACACTAATTACAGTGGAAATTATCTATGGAGTAAGTGTCTTAAGTCAGTTCATGCATACTCCAAGGCAACCCCATATGGAAGAAGCCAAAAGAATACTCAAATATCTAAAGGGAACTATCAATCAAGGTTTTTACTATCCTTACACATTTCATATAGACATCAAGCTCTCTTGTGATATAGATTGGATATGCTCCAAAGATGATAAAAGAATCACATTTGGGTACCTCACCTTCACGCAGACAAAATTGATCTCATGGTCCTCAAGAAAGCAACCCATTGTTGCACTCTCATCAATTGAGGTTGAATATAGAGGGCTTGCAAATGCAACTCAAGAATCTCTCTCGATTAAGACCCTATATTCTGATTTAGGTCTAAAATTATCTACTCCTCACATCTTTGGGGATAATATTATTCCGTTGCATCCTGTTATTGACCCAGTCTATCATTCTTGGACTAATCACATAAAAGTGCATTATCATTATCTCAGGGAAAATTACAAGTAAGGAGATTCAATTATCATACGCATCAACTCATTAACAATGTATAGATATGATGAAAAAGGCATTGGATGGATTCATAACACAATATTTTCAAATCAATGGTTGGATTGCAAGAGATTTTAAGGGACAAAAGACTCAAGCTTCTTAGGCTTGAGGGTGAGCTTTCGGTGCAAGAAAGCAAGCATTAAAGCTTTTCTTTAGCTTAGGGACTACTCTCATAATCTACCTCACTTAGATATGGTCATGTGGACCTATGGTCATAAAGTTCTAAGGTTAAAACTTACTTTGTTATCTTGGTCAATTATAAAGGACCAAAAGTGGAATGAACGTGGTGTAAAGAGAGAGCCAAAATCGATGACTTTTTTAGTTCGAATTCAAAATCATATCTTTCTTAAAGTCAAGGACCACTTTTCAATGGATGACTCATCATATTCAAATTCAAATTTATGTCTGAATACAACCCTTTCTAGTCACACAATAGAGAGAGAGAGAGAGAGATTTTCTAAGTAATTTGTAAATATCTACAAAATGTTTTAATCTTTAAACCTTAAACTCATAGGTTGGAGCAAAAGTAAGAAGAGCATGGCATATCATATCTTTATTGAGAAATTGGACAAAGATAATTATCCTTCTTGGGTGAGGAGAATGGAAGCCTTACCTATGAGTATTGATCTCATGATATATGTAACAGGTGAAGAAGAAAAGCCTACATTTGAAGATGATATTGGACCAAACAAAGAAGAGCTAGAAGCTTTGAAGTTATGGCAAAAGAAAGATGCAAGTGCAAGAGCTTGTATATACAACACTATCACAGATCATTTGTTTCTACACATTAGAGGTTTGGAAATAGCAGAAGATATATGGAATGCATTGGAAGATCACTTCCAAAACACTGCTAAAGCTAGTCTTATGGTCAGATTTCACAACATTCAAAAAGAAGTAAATTCAACGGATTATTGATCATGCCACTAAGATGAAGGACTTGTTAGATAGCCTTGGATCGGTAGAGGAAATGGAAGAGGAAGAGGTAACCAGAATAACAACATGAAGACATGTTGGATTTGTGGCTTGAGCATTCATTTGGCTTATGATTGTTGGCACAATCACCAAGGGTCAAATCAAAATCAAAGTAAAAATGGCAGAGGTAAAAGATATGAAAATCAATTTCAAAGAGAAAGACAATGTCAAAGAGGTGGCTATTGTAGAGGTGGAGAACGAAAATGGGGAGAAAACCAATCCTACAATACAACCTACTATAATTATGCAAATGATACATAGAATGAGAACCATACAACATTGATGATGAATTCAATAAGCACAACAAGAAAAAGATAATGAGAACCATACAACATTGATGATGAATTCAATAAGCACATCAAGAAAAAGATATCAAGGTATTCTATATTGAATCCGATTGTTCTAATCATTTGTCAGGTAATATAGAATTAATTTCAAAATTAGAAGAAGGCATTTCTACTCATGCAATTCAAATACGTGATAACACAAGACACAATGTGCAGTCAATTGGAAAGGTGAAATGCAGAAGTGAGCAGATTTACTAACAAATGTTTTGTATGTTCCCACAATACCTAAGAATCTAATTAGTGTGCAACAAATCGTTGAGAAAGGCTTTCAAGTCAGATTTACAAATGACGGAGTATTTGTGGAAGATCTAGAGTATGAATATAATCAGATTGTTTATTGTATGAAAGAAAGTAGACTCTTTACCTTGAAAGTTCAAGGGGATATTAGTAATGACATGATTACAAAATCAGACCTCTGGCATAAGAGGTTATGACATTTTAATGAAAGAGGGATCAAAGCTATGGTGGAACATCAATTTTTTCTAGAGCTACCAAATGTGGAGAATCAACACATGGTTTACAAATGTGAAGCACACCAAATGGGAAAAGCACATAGATTATCATTTCAGAAGAAAGGATTCAAGCATGATGGACTACTAGAGATTATCCATACAGATGTATGGGGACCAACAAAAGAAGGATATCAATGGCTCTAGGTATTATGTTCTGTTTATTGGTGATGCTACAAGATGGATAATTTTGTATGTCTTGAGGGAAAGATCAAAAGTATTTGGAGCCTTCAAACATTTTCATGAATATGTAGAAAGATTCACAGGTCAAAAGTTCAAGAGACTAAGGTATAATGGAGGGGGAGAATACTTCTCGTAAGAATTCAATGATTATCATTGGAATGCAAGTATTAAGAGGGAAACAACTTGCAGGTATACACCTCAACAAAATGGGGTAGCATAAAGAAGAGATAGAACTTTGGTTGAGTTTGCTAGGGCTATGTTAAAGGCGAAACTTTGTCCAAATTATTTTTGGTCTAAGGCTATGAATACAACCATATATCTTGTGAATAGATTTCCATGTACAAATCTCAATGGAATGATTCCTTATGAAGCTTGGTGGTGTAAGAAAACAACACTAGATCATTGTAAAGTGTTTGGATCAGTTGCCTATTCTTATGCACCATCACAACTTAGACATAAGCTTGAGCCAAAGGCTGAAAAATATGTGCTCATTGGGTAATATGATGAAAAGTAGATGAGTTAAAGGTTATGGAATCCTCTCACCAAAGAATTTCTATGAAGATCATATGCCAGCAAGCACATCCAGAGTTGGATCATCAAGAAGAAATGAAGATGCACCTAGGCTTGATGAAGAAGTTTATTCAAGTACACATGAAGAATGTGAACCAAGAATGTCAAGCAGATTAAAGAGACAACCAACAAGGTATTCCTATGATACTTTTTATATGACTCTAAAAGGATATTCTTATATGGTCAAAGAAGATGAAGAACCTCCTAACTATCATGAAGCAAGAGATAAGAAACAATGGGAAGAAGCAATGAAGGAGGATTCCAATGCACTTGAGGAGAAGAAGACTTGCAAAATTGTTCCAAAAAAAATGGTAAGAAAGTGATTTGAAATAAATGGGTTTATATATATGTATAGGAACATTCATATGTGTGAAGGGTGATGACAGACTTCTGAAAGAGGTGCAATCGGGATGGTTAAAGAATTCATGAGATCTCACTGTAGCATGTAAAGTTTTACAAAATTAAGCATTCAATATCTAAGTTCGAAGGTAAGCCTTCTATGTCTTCAAGCATTTGATTAAACGGGTTGTAGGTTGAGAGAATCAAGTGTTTAAAGTTGTATATGTGAAAGTCGCCTACAAAGAGAGTTTGTTTTAGGCATAAGTTTACTTATTGAGGTGAATCTAAAGTTTTCTAAGTTCTTGTGAAGAAATTTTACTTGAATTAGTTGCATGAGCACTATTATGTCGAAAGTTCATGGAAAACTTTAATCATTTTGTCATTCAATGAGTGAGTTTTCTGAAGTAGGCTTTGGTGAGTGAAGATATGTCTTACAAAAGAGTTAATTGTTCATAATTTGGTAAAGACTTCCAAAATTGGTGATGTTCTTGGGCTATGCTTGACATAGAGGTATTCTAAACTCAAGTATAGCTTATGTTTTGGAGATTAATCATCTCCATCAATGGTATTAGAGTAGGTTTTATCAGAATTTAAGAAAAGGAGGACCTGGACTGATGCAAACATACAAAGATTAACATTTGAAGATTGAAAAGGATACAATTTGAAGGAAAGGCTAAAGAAAGACATAGTAACACAATCAAAAGGATCAGAAGGAATAAATTTCAAAGCAAAGGTACTTTGATTGCTCATAAGGTTAAAGATTTGATAGTACAGGTGAATAAAGAATAGGAGATAGCCTTCAAATTGAGAAACTAGATATAGAAAACTATCTAGCTTGGTCCATGAGGATGGAAGTTCATCTTATGAGCAAAGATCTGATGTGATACATCACAAGGGAAGAAAAGCTAGAATTCAAAGATCCTAGTCTTTCAACTAGGGAGGAGCTTGCAGATTTTAAGGTTTGGATGAAGAAGGATGCTCAAGCAAGGAGCATAATCTATATGGCAGTGAATGATTACTTGCTTCCTCATATCAGAGGACTTGAAAGTGCAAATGATACATGGAATGCTTTAGAGGATCATTTTGAGAATACAACCAAGTTAAGGAAGGCATCACAATGGGCAGAATTTACCACATTCAAGAAGAAGGCCTCACAATCAATATCTGATTATGTGACAAAGATGATAGACATTGTTGATTCTTTAGGAGGAGTTGATGAAGATATTGAAGAGGATAAATTGATAAGACAAATTCTTACAAGTTTAAGAGGAGATGAGAAGTGGAAGCCTTTCATATTACCAATAGAGCTTTCATTGGACCATTTTACTCCTGATTTGAATCAATTACTAGGTCCTATGCTAACATTTGAGCATGATATCAAAGGGGATGTTGATAAGAGTGCAGGTCAAGGAATGTATTAGAATGAAAATGAGAAGGCTAGCAAAGGAAACCAAAAATGAGTTGAAGATGAAGGCAATTAAAGTCTAGAAAACTTTCTAAGAGGAAGAGGAAGTGGGAGACGTAGAGGAAGAGGTAGAAACAACAAAGATAATGTCAAAACTTTTTGAATATGTGGTAAGACCAATCATCTAGCTCATGAATGTTGGCATAATAATGAATGCACTATTAATTATAATCAGAACTTCAATCAAAGAGGCAGAGGTGGAAGAAATCAGAGAGGAAGTTTTAGAAGTAGAATTGGTAGAGGTTTCTTTGGAAGGAATGGTGGAAGAAGCTTCCAAAATGAATCCTACAATAACACCTACTACAACTATGTATCAGATCAGAAAGACGACTCAACTCTAATCATGAATGCAACATGTGAAGTTCCAAATGAAGATCAAATGGTATTCCACATTGACTCAGGGTGTAGTAATCACCTGAGTGGGAACATTGCTTTGATGATTGATTTGGAAAATAAGGTAATCAATCATACAGTTCAAACAGGTGACAACGTAAATCATAAGGTAAACTCTTTTGGATTAATGAAGGCTAAAGATGGAAGTACTCTTTTGAGGAAGGTTCTGTATGTTCCTATGGTTCCAAAGAATTTGATCAGTGTAGGACAAATTGTAGAAAAAGGATTTGAAGTAAGGTTCACTAATGATGGAGTCCATGTTGAAGACCCTAGCCAAGGGTATAAGCAAATCATTACAATGAAGAAAGAAGGAAGGCTCTTCAGATTGAAGGTACAAAGTAATGTTGGACATGCCTTGTTCCCATATGGAGAGCAAAAGATATCTAAGTTGGATCTCTGGCACAAGAGGCTTGGACACTTCAATGAAAGAGGTAATATAGAGATGATTAATAATAGTCCAATTCTTGGATTACCTAATTTTTTAGGTCAACATATGACATAAAGATGTGAAGCATGTCAATAAGGTAAGGCTCACAAGAAATCATACGATAAGCAAGGTTTCATGTATTCAAAAAAACATTAATTAGTGCATACAGATGTATAGGGTCCCGCAAAGGACTTTAGTATAAATGGCTCCAAATATTATGTGATTTATCTTGATGATGCTACTAGATGGATCACTATTTATGTGATCAAAGACAAATCAAAAGTGTTTGGCACATTTAAACAATATCATGTATATGGAGAGAGGGTTATAGGACAAAAACTAAAGAGATTAAGATCAAATGGAGGGGGAGAGTATTTCTCAAATGAGTTTAGTGATTATTTGTGGAATGCAAGTATAAATAGAGAAGTTAATTGCATGTACTCTCCTCAACAAAATGGTGTGGCAGAAAGGAGAAATAGAACACTTGTTGAGTTTGCAAGGTCAATGATGAAAGAGAATAATTGCCCTAATTATTTGTGGGTTGAGGCTATTAATACAATCACATACCTGGTTAATAGGCTACCATGTAAAGCTTTGCAAGGTATGACACCATATGAAGCTTGGTAGGGTAAGAGACCTACACTAGATCATTGCAAAGTATTTGGTTGCTTAGCCTATGCTTATGTTCCCTCTCAATTAAGGCATAATTTACAACCAAAAGCTCAAAAGTATTTGTTCATTGGTTATGTTGCTAAAAAAATGGGTTACAAGTTGTGGAGTCCATCTACAAAGCAATTCCTTGTATCAAAGGATGTCACATTTAATGGGCAAGGTACTTGGTATTCATGTACAAATAGTACCTATACAGGTCTTGAGCAAACATTGAATCAAAAGAAGGTAAATCAAAGTTTCAAATTTCTAAGGAGGAAGGGAATGATGAAGTGCTAGTTGAAAATGAAGAATTGCCAAGGTTTGATCTAGAATACGATGAAGCAGAAACTTCAAGAAGTGGAGAAATCAGAAGTTCATCAAGGAATAAAAGACAACCTATAAGGTATAGCTATGACATGTCTTTCTTGACAACTAAAGAATGCTTATATAGTGAAAGCAGATGAAGAGCCATCTACATATGATGAAGCCAAAGGAAAGTAGAATTGGGAGAAAGCTATGAAGGAAGTGTTGGAGAAGATGGTGGATAGTCACAAGACATGAAGTGGTGAGGCCAAATCTTGCTTCACACGTACTAAGAATAATGGCAGGAGAGTGTAGTGAGCCTCTTTAGGTAGCTCATGAACACAAATAATCATATATGTTTCTTGGAAGGTGATCCACTAGTGGAAGGATCAAGATAGATAGATTGGAAGATAATCCAAGTTCAAAAACTTGTTATTTTAGTTCAAACACCTATTCAGTGTTTTGAACAATTTTCTAAGCATAGCAGCAATTAGCTTTATTTCTTCTGGGAAACTTTAATTAACTTAGTAAGCTCACAAGCATGAGTGGTTTCATCAAAAATGATGGGCCACATGCAGAGAAAGATGTTTAGTAAGTCACAACTTTATCCCGACATTCACGGGCTGCTACAGTCATGAGACGAGTGAGCAATGTTATGCTAATATGTGACAATCGTGAGAAGCAATGTTAATGAAGTTATGTAAGACTATAATAGAGAGTACGCTCATGCTTTAAATCATTCTAAATTATCAACTACATAGTGAGAACAAGCTCTGAGAAGATCACTGTTCTGATGGAGTTATGATAGAGAAATGAGATGAGAATGTAATGATCATATATCTATTAAAAACATGTAAAATACAATGTCATTGGCAATCATACATTGCTCAATGTGGGAGAGGTGAGTGAGTTATGATGTGAGCTCTAACTTCACAATGAGTGTACATCAAAATGATCTCACAAGGTTGAGATACACGTGGGTCTTTTTTATCCTTCTTTTAAAGTCATGCTTGGAGCAAAAGTTTGAATTCAAATTCAAACTTCTACCTAAAAAGTGAATGGTAACTTATAGGATAGATTCTTGCATTGCTCAACAACTAAGTGATTCCTGATTTACGGCTTCCTAAATCCTCGTGGGTGTCATCCACTTTTACAAGGATAAATGTGAAGTGGTTTTACAAGAGGTTGATCATATGAAGTGTTTCAAAGGTTATGCCAATAAGTTAAGCATAAGCTAGTTAACCAAGTATGTAGGCTTGGGTTTAATTGCACCAACAACTCCCCTTCAAGCCTAATGTGCTTGGTCTTCATTGCTCCTTGATTTCCTACAAACCAATAATCAATTTGAACTTGTTCATCTTTGTCCCATCCAATGCCTTTGTGAGTATATTTGCACATTGTAAATGAGTTGGTGCATAGGATACTTGAATATCCTCGCTAAGCAATTTCTCCCTTACATAATGATAGTTCACTTCAATGTGCTCACTCCTTGCATGATATACAAGATTAGCAGCCAACTAAAGTGAACTAGTCTTGTCTTGAAAGATTATTGGAGTGTAGGAATGTATCTCCAAATCAGCATATAGCTGCTTAAGTCACATAGCTTCCTGAGTTGCATTTGCCAAACCTCTATATTTTGCTTCTGTGGGAGATAAGGCCACCGTTGGTTGCTTCTTGGATGACCATGATATAAGCTTTGAACTTGCAAAGGCTAGATACCCTGAAGTGCTCCTCGTATCATCCTTGGAGGTAACCCAATCTTCATCATAATACATCTTTATATCTATGTCAGAAGTAAAGGATAGAACAACCCTTCATTCATTGTACCCATTAGATACTTAAGCACCCTCTTTGCAGCTTCCATATGAGGCTTCCTTGTTGCATGCATAAACTAACTCAATGTACCTACTACATAGGCAATGTCTACTCTTGTTAGAGTAGCATAATTGAGGCTTCCCACAAGTTGTTGATAACCTGTAACATCATCAAGTAAGTCACCTTCATGTGAACTCAATTTATGGTTGAGGCTTCCCACAAGTTGTTGATAACCTGTAACATCATCAAGTAAGTCACCTTCATGTGAACTTGTATACACAAGCTCTAACCCAACAAAGTAGGTTAGTAAACCTAGATCATTGATTTTGAATTCCTTCATTAATTGATCCTTGACTTTCTTAATGCCATTAGCATCATTCCCTGCAATAATGATGTCATCTACATAGACACATAAGTAGATGACTTCAGATTTGTTCTTCTTCACAAACAAAGAAGAATCTGCCTTGCTTGCCGCAAACCCTTGATCCTGTAAATAACTTACTAACCTATGGTTCCAAGCTCTAGGGGCTTGCTTGAGACCATAGAGTGCCTTCCTAAGATTGCATACATAACCTACTTTATCTTCATCTTCAAAACTTGGTGGTCGTGTCATATATACTTCTTCTAATATCCATCCATTTAAGAATGCATTCTTCACATCTAATTGATATAAATTCCAATTTTTAGAAGTAGCAAGTCTTACAAAACCCTGATTGTTGGCAATTTTTCCATAGATGAAAATGTTTCTTCATAGTCTACTCCATGATTTTGGGCAAATCCTTTTGCCACTAACCTTGCCTTGTACCTATTTATAGAACCATCAAAGTTCTTTTTTAGTTTTTATATCCATCTTGAACCAATTACCTTCATATCTGGCTTCTCCGAAACTAGATCCCAAGTGTGATTTTCCCGTAATGCTTCCACTTCTTCCTACATAGCTTCTCTCCATTCTTTCTTTTTTCTAGACTTTTCAAATGAAGCAGGTTCTTGTGCCATAGAGTCTTTAGTGATTAACAGAGAATGTTTTGTGACTAAGGATCTATCATATCCATACCTTATGGGCTTCTTACTTTGTCTTTGTGATCTCCTTAATGCTTGATTTGAAGACTCAAGTATGTCTTCTAGTTGCTTGAGCGTGAGCTTGCCTCTTGACTTCCAAGCCTTGAAGTCAATCTGCTCTTCAACTTCTGAGTTGATATCTTCTGCCAATGGTTGATCTTCTTGTGTGAGGGCTGGATAATCATTTTCCAAATTATATGGTAACTTGACTTTCCTGTAATCATCTTCAAACCATGACTTATTTTCATCGAACACTACATCCCTACTAACCATAAATGCCTTGTTAATGGGATTGTAAAGCCTATAGCCCTTTTGATTGTGATCATACCCAATAAATATACATTTCTCATCCTTAGGGTCAAGCTTTCCTCTTATTTGTGAGGGAATGTGTGAATAAGCAATGCATCCAAATATTTTTCAATGGTCCAATGAGGGCCTCCTTCCATTCCATGCTTCATAGGGTGTCATACCATCCAATGATTTGGATGGAAGCCTATTGACCAAGTAGGTGTCTGTGGAAAGAACCTCTGCCCATAGAAAATTAGGCAACTTCTGTTCATTTAACATAGAGCTAGCAGCTTTAACAATTGACCTGTTCCTTCTTTCTACCACTCCATACAATTCACGAGTGTATTTAGTTGTTACTTCCCTCTTTATGCCTCTATCCTATAGAAATGAATCAAACTCAATAGAAAAATAGTCACCACCTCCATCAGATCTGATCCTTTTCAACCTCCTTCGTCTTTGGTTTTCAACTAGTGCCAAGTACTTCTTGAAACATGTAAATACCTCATCCTTGTGCTTCATGAAATAAAGGATTTTCCATCTATTGTAATCATCAATAAATGAAACATAGTACCTTGAACCTGAGATGGATGAATGTTTTCTAGGACCCCACACATAAGTGTGTACAAGCTCCAAATAGTCTTCATGGATGTATCCTATCATGTTAAATGGTTGCCTGTGAGCCTTGCCACATTGGCATGCTCCACATTTGTATATCATATGTTGCTTGGTCACATTGGGAATCCAAGCACAGTTTGATCCCCGCATATTTGATTTATGTTCTTCTCCTATGTTTCCTAGCATTTTGTGCCATATTTCTAACTCGGATAAGGTTTGATCTCTATAACTAAATAGTGCTATGTTTCTTGTGTCATCAATCTCAAATGTGAATAACCTACGTGACTTCTCACCTTTGGCAATCCTTTTGAAACCTTTTTGGGGTCTTCCACATATGCTCCATGCTTACTGAATCTGACCTCTAAACCCTTTTCTACAGTCTACCCGATACTAATTAGGTTTTTGGTTATAGTAGGCACATATAGAACTTTTCTCAAAAGTTTCATACTACCATCAGATGCTTTGACATTTTCAATTTGCTTGACTGAGTTTTTAGTGTCACCACCTATTTGTACTTCATGTTTCCCATTGGGTTCTTCAAGATCAGCTAATAGAGCTACATTTCCAGCCACATGATTGGAATGCCCTGACTCAATGTAGAAAAGATGCTCATCATCTTTATGTTGCTTGGAAGTCTTGTTCATGATGAGTAGAGAGTCTTCTTGTTCTTCAGCATAGTTATTGTAGTCCCTTCTTCCTCTAAAGCCTCCTTGATAATTGTTGTTGTTGTAGCCTTGATTGTAATTATGGTTGTAGTTGCCTCCACCATTATTGTATCTGCCTCTTGATTGTCCATAGCCACCTCTATGGAAGCCTCTTTCTCTTTGGTTCCTTGTATTCTTAAAGCATTCTTCTATAGTGTTGTTGTTAAGACCACATATGTTGCATGGTGAGTTGTTGTAAGGGCCCCCTTGCCTTGCTTTCCTCATCTGCCCCTTCCTCTAGCACCTCTTCCTCTTCTTGCATAGCTAGATTGAGAGGTACTAGCCTCTTTTTCATGCTTCTTGCCTTTACCTTTATCCTTAGCTTTATTCTTATCTATACTATATAAAGGGCAAAAAATTGGTTACCTCTTAAATTGTCACCATTTTTGTTGAGCTTTGTCTCATGGGTGAAGACTTGTCCCATCAACGTGTTGAGATTAGGTATTTGCATATCCATGTAGAGGCCCTTTGCTGTGGTGAACGACTCCCACTTGTCATCATTCTTGATTCCATTAATGATGTGCATCACAATGTGATCTTCTTCTATCTCCTCTCCAATGCTTGCAAGCTCGTCAGCCACATCTTTCATCTTTGTTACATAATCAGCCACTCCTTGCTTTGGTTGCTTCTTTAGAGTTGTAAACTCCATCCACAACTGATTCTTCCTAGCTCTTGTGTTTGATGATAAGTATGATGAAAGCACTTCCCATGTCTCTTGGGAGGTCTTGCGATTCCTAACATAAGGTAACAAGAAATCAGAGATTGAGTTTAGTAGATATGGCCTAGCAAGAGCATCCTTTCCACACCATGTGGTCAACCTTTCTTGCTCTTCCCTTGTAGGTTGTTGCTTGCTCCTGAAGATTGGCATCTCTTCATCTCTTCAGATGTATCCATATAGACTTCTTCCTTGAAGGTAGGCTTGCATCCAATACCGATGTTGGAGGAGATGGTGGATAGTCACAACAGATAAAGTGGTGTAGCTAAATCTTGCTGTCCACCTGATAAGAATAATATCTCGAGAGTCTAGTGAGCCTCTTTAGCTATCTAATGAACATAATAATCATATATGTTGCTTAGAAGGTGATCCACTAATGGAAGGATCAAAACAAATAGATTGGAAGATAATCCAAGTTCAAAAACTTGCTATTTTAGTTCACACACTCGTTCACTATTTTGAACAACTATCAGTGCACAGCAGCAATTAGCTTAATTCATTCTAGGGAACTTTAATTAAATTAGTAAGCTAACATGCATGAGTGGTTTCATAAAAAATAATGGATCACATGCAGAGAAAGATGTTTAGAAAGTCACACCTTCATCCCGACATTCATGAGCTACTACAATCATCAGACTAATGAGCAATGTTATGCTAATATCTGACGATCCCAAGAAGGAATGTTAATAAAAAGTTGTAGGATTGTAAGAGACACTGTGCTGATTCTATCATGCTTTAAATTTTTGCAAATGATCAACTACACAGTGAGAACCAGCTCGAAGAAGATCATTGTTCTGATGGAGTTATGATAGAGAAATGAGATGAGAATGTAATGATAATATATGTATTAAAACATGTAAAATACAATGTCATTGGAAATCATACATTGCTCAATGTGTCTGAGGTGAGTGAGCTATGATGTGAGCTTTCACTTCACAATGAGTGTACATCAAAATGATCTCACAAGGTCAAGATACACGTGGGTCTTTTTTTTCCTTCTTTTAAAGTCATGCTTGGAGCCAAAGTTTGAACTCAAATTCAAACCTCTACCTAAAAAGTGAATGCTATCTTATAGGATAGATTCTCTCATTGCTCAAAAACCAAGTGATACGTGATTTAGAGCTTCCTAACTCCTCGTATGTGTAATCCACTTTTACAAGGATAAATGTGAAGTGCTTTTACAAGAGGTTGATCATATGAAGCCTTTCAAAGGTTATGCCAATAAGTTAAGCATAAGCTAGTTAACGAGGTATGTAGGCTTGGGTTTAATTGCACCAAAAATAAGAGTATGATGTAGTAATTGAGAATGAGACTTGGGACTTGGTACACAAACCAAGTAATCAAAAGGTAATTGGATGCAAATTGGTCTACAAAATAGAGAAATTTGTAGATGGAAGTGTGTCTAGGTACAAAGCTAGACTTGTTGTTAAAGGATATGCACAAACTTATGGTGTGGACTATGATGAAACATATAGTCATGTTCCAAAGATGACAACCATAAGGACTCTCATGGCTATTGCTACTTGCAAAGGTTGGAAGTTATCTCAATTACATGTGAATGCATTTTTAAATGGTTACATTTCAGATGAAGTCTACATGGAACAAACCGATGGTTTCAAGGATCAATATAATCCAGATAATGTGTGTAAGCTCAAGAGAGCTTTGTATGGCTTCAAGCAAGCCCCAAGGGCATGGAGTTAAAGGCTTGTAAAGTTCTTGAAGGAACTTGGTTTCCAAGCATCAAAGGTAGATAGTAGCTTGCTAATCAAAGCAAGTGAAGATGGTTTTATTTATGTTTGCATTAATTTTGATGATATAATACTCACAGGCACAGATGAAAAAGGCATATAAATGCTTAAGAAGCAGATGGAAAAAGAATTTAAGATCATTTATTTGGAATATTTATCATACTTCTTGGGAATGGAGATTCTATATACTCTACATGGAGTATATGTGACTCAAGAAAGGTATTTGATGAATTTTGTAATCAAGTTTTATATGGAAGATTGCAGATAGCATCAACCCCAATGGAGATGAATGACAAATTAAGTAGATGTGGAGGAGAAGATTTCAAAGATATGAATTTTTATCAAAGTTTGGTGGGTAGCTTGATTTATGCTATATTAACAAGGCTTGACGTATCATATGTAGTTGGAGTTTTGTCTCAATTCATGCATTGTCCAAAGAAGGAACATTGCAGGACAAAGGGTGCTAAGATATATTAAGGGAACACTTAAAGAAGGTTTGTATTATAGGTTTACATCAAATACATGTAACTTTGATGATAGAAGATCAACACATGGGTATTTGTGTTATGTAGGAGATAAATTGATTTCTTGGTGTTCTAAGAAGCAACATAGAGTTTCTTTATCCTCTACACAAGCAAAGTATAAAGGTATGGTGAAAGCTACAAAGGAGTTCATATGGTTGAAAACTCTCATTAAGAATTTTGACATCAATCAGAGTGTTCTTATCATTTATGGAAACAATATGAGTTCTTTGTATTTGGCAGCTAACCCTATGTTTCATGCTAGGACCAAACACATTGAGATTCAATATCATTTTTTGAGAGAAAAGGTGATTGACAAAGAGATAGATATCATGTATACTCCTACAAAAGATCAAGTTGCAGATATGTTAACAAAGAGCTTGGATGGATCTAAGTTGCAGAGGTTTAAAAAGATTAGAGGTATAAAGAAGAGTCAGGAAATCATAATTAGTCATTGAGGGGGAGCTATTGAAGCAAGACAATCACTAATTGATGATTACAAAGAGGATTGAAGATAGAAGAATGAAGAAAAGGATAAATAATGAAGCATAAAGTGAAGTGAAGGTTTAGAGAGAAATGGTTTGTAAACACATGTACATTAACCTTGTAACTATCTCATATATACATTGTAATAGTGACATATCTGGACATATACGCCTATATATACTTGTATATAGACATGTCACGTGAGAGAGAGAAGAGAGATAGATGAAGAGGAGATGATTAGATAATGAGTACGAGAATTTGAGTATGAGTATGGTCCATTAGATGTATTGTCAAGAGAATAGAAGTTTTTTTGAGAATTAAGCCTTGATCTCTCTTCAATTTCTCCTTTTGTGCTTAACCAATTGAAAAATACTTTTTGTATGCGACTAATTCCATAGTTGATGCATCTATGCTCAAGATTTGAGAGTCAATTGTAATCAAGCTGAGAGAAATGTGAGTAGGAACATTCATATGTGAAAGGTGATGGGAGACTTCTGTCATAGGTGCAATCTCGATGGTCAAAGAATTGATCAGATTTGAGTGTAGAGTGTAAAGTTTTACACAAAGAAGCATTCAAAATCTAAGTTGGAAGGTAAGCCATCTATGTCTAAAAGAATTCAATTAAACGTGTTGTAGATTGAGAGAACCAACTATTTAAAGTTGTATATGTAAAAATCGTCTGTAGAAAAAGTTTGTTTCAAACATAGGTTTACTTATTGAGGTAAATCTAAAGTTTGGTAAGTTTTTTTGAAGAACTTTCACTTGGATTAGTTGCACAGACATTAGCAGAGTGATATGTCAAAATCTCATAGAAAACTTTAATCATGTTTTTAGTGATTGAGGGAGTTTTGTGAAGCAAAATTTCCTTAGTGAAGATATGTCTTATAGAAGAGTTAACCATTCATAATTTGGTAGAGATTCCCAAAATTGGTGATGGTCTTGTGCTATGCTTTACATATAGGTATTCTAAACTCAAGTATAGATTATCTTTTGAAGATTAATCATCTCCAATAAACACACTAGGACCATTGGGGCACTTTTTTTCCTGTTTAGGAGGTTTGTTTCCCCGGCTTGTATATACGCCTATAACCCTAACGGGTCACCTATCATTGTACATTTATATTGGTAATAGATTCAATATTATGTGTTGTGCTCCAAGCTTCTTCTTCTTCCTTGTGCTCGTTGCATGCTTCCACATACCTCGAACTCCAACAATGGGTACGAGAGCAGGTCCTTGCTTCATCTAGGGCATCGTCCACACCCTGCTGGGCACAGTCTCAAAACCGCATGAAAATTGGTGAACATACTCAAGGTGGTTAGGAGTTCAAAATGGCTTCATTGTCTGGTGTTGAAACCGTGATCTAAGCTCCTTTCGGCCTTTGAGCGCACTATCACAATGCCTATACATCCAATTTCATCTTTTTGTACCAAAGATATATACAAGTTTCGGTTTGCTAGTATAAGCACCTCAAAGTCTACTACAGGTTTAGTAGAACTTGATAGGGTAGTTCTATTCATCTTTTTGAGATACAATCATTTTTTTGCATCAAGGTATTTTAGTCATTGGCCATGGCTAGAAGGAGTGATGTATTTTGTATGTTGGTTGTTGAGGATAAGTTGGATGGTACCAATTACCCATTATGGGCTTATATGATGCGTCATGTTTTGGCTGCAAAAGGAGTATGGAATATTGTGTAGGATGCTGAAAAATTTCCTATCACACCTGTAGATATAGTCACTAAAGCTGATGTATGGCACTGAACATGGTGATATTCTTCTAGTTCTTGTTCTTGCTGCAAATCGTGTTGCACCTATAGTAGAGCAACTTCATTGGGATGGCAGAGATGCTTAGGCACATGCATTAATAGCTTTGTCTATCAAATGTGTCAGTCTTCCTCACATTCGCTCTTGTAGAATAACAGAGGATACTTGGGATACATTTGCCACTTTATACCATGCAAGGAATGAGGCTCGTGTTGCTTACCTCCAAAAATAGTTGGAGAGTTAGCACATGAATGAATGAGATTCCATGGACAATTTTTTGACAAAGATCAAAGATTATAAGGAGTAATTGATTTCTACTGATGAATTTTTGCTTGAGAGTTCACTTGTGCATACTATTTTGAATGGACTTCTGGATTCATATCTGAGTTTTACTTCTACTCTTTGATTGATAATGAAAGGCAATCCGAATTCCTTAACATTTGAGTAGTTAGTCTCTATTCTATTGTAGGAAGATTGGTCTAGGCACAAGGGTCCATTATGCATGTTGCATATCAAGCTTTATTGGCTAGTCAAAAGGGCAAAGGTAAATGGAGGTCATCTAGTAGTAAGAAAAAATATGTTGATTTTGCACAATCAAAGAAGGATGGCAAAGAGGAGAAGAAAACAAAAAAGTTGAAATTGTTTTGCAATTAGATGAGATGGTCACATTCATGTTTGTAAGATGAAGTGAAAATTGATACAATAAAATAACCCTATACAATTTATACAAATATAAGTAAAAGTTCTACGATAATATTCAAGTTTATCTAGAGGAGATGGTGATATTCATGTTTGTAAGGATGAAATGAAAACTAACATAACAAACAACCTTATGAAACTTATGAAAATTTAAGATTTTTAAGTTTTAAGACAATTGGATTTAAATTTCATCTACTAGAGAAATGTAGATAGAAGGATTTGAGGGATTGTAGCATTGATCAGCATCTATTATGTGGCTCTCCACCTTTCTGTTCATGTTACTCATCAATACCAGGTGCTGTTCAATGCCCTGCGTAAAATGACATTAGAAAAAAACCCACATAAGTATGTTTACAAGAAATCAAAACACTCATGTTCTTCATTAATTACTTTCAATTTTTAGCCTATGCATAAAGATTGCTCATTTACATATATTTGCATGTACTTCCATACACATACTTTTTCATACTTACTTGCATGCACTTAGATATATTCATGCATACATACACTTTCATACATGCATACATATATTTTCATACATACATGCATTCATACACATGCGCTCGCATAAATATGCATTTTTTCTATCACTCACAAACATGCATTGAACTTCATTACACTCTTACATTCATGCTTTCTTATATGTATGCACACATGCATATCTCATGCATATGTATGCATTCATTTATGCTTATATGCATACATCTCATATGCACATGTTTTACTCATTTACTTATGTACATGCACATCTCTAATGCATGCATGCTTTCTCATGCACACATTCTCATCTTTCATACATATGCATGCATTTATTTCATGCATACATACATACACTTATACATGTGCATATATATTCTCATCAATACATACATTTGTCTCATACATGCATATGCATATATACACATAAACATGCATTCTTGCACACTTATAAACATGCATTTATGCATACGTATGCACATGCATTCTAACTAGTTAAGAACATGCATGCATTCATTCATGCACATGCATATCAAATTACATACATATGCACTCACCTATTCATGCTCCTTCACATAAAATATTTACACTAACTAATTAGTTAGATGTCATTAGCTAATTAATCAATTTAGTTATCATTAGCTAACTACTTAAATTAATACTTAGATTATAAATTATATGTTTTCTAGCTATTAGCTAGACCATTAGGACTTAAATCTCTCTCTCTCTCTCTCTCTCTCTCTCTCTCTCTCTCTCTCTCTCTCTCTCTCTCTCTCTCTCTCTCTCTCTCTCTCTCTCTCTCTCTCTCTCTCTCTCTCTCTCTCTCTCTCTCTCTCTCTCTCTCTCTCTCTCTCTCTCTCTCTCTCTCTCTCTCTCTCTCTCTCTCTCTCTCTCTCTCTCTCTCTCTCTCTCTCTCTCTCTCTCTCTCTCTCTCCCTCCCCCTCCCTCCCCCTCCCTCCCCCTCCCTCCCCCTCTCTCCCTCTCTCTCTCTCTCTCTCTCTCTCTCTCTCTCTCTCTCTCTCTCTCTCTCTCTCTCTCTCTCTCTCTCTCTCTCTCTCTCTCTCTCTCTCTCTCTCTCTCTCTCTCTCTCTCTCTCTCTCTCTCTCTCTCTCTCTCTCTCTCTCTCTCTCTCTCTCTCTCTCTCTCTCTCTCTCTCTCTCTCTCTCTCTCTCTCTCTCCCTCCCTCCCTCCCTCCCTCCCTCCCTCCCTCCCTCCCTCCCTCCCTCCCTCTCTCTCCCTCTCTCTCTCTCTCTCTCTCTCTCTCTCTCTCTCTCTCTCTCTCTCTCTCTCTCTCTCTCTCTCTCTCTCTCTCTCTCTCTCTCTCTCTCTCTCTCTCTCTCTCTCTCTCTCTCTCTCTCTCTCTCTCTCTCTCTCTCTCTCTCTCTCTCTCTCTCTCTCTCTCTCTCTCTCTCTCTCTCTCTCTCTCTCTCTCTCTCTCTCTCTCTCTCTCTCTCTCTCTCTCTCCCTCTCTCCCTCCCTCCCTCCCTCCCTCCCTCCCTCCCTCCCTCCCTCCCTCCCTCCCTCCCTCCCTCCCTCCCTCCCTCCCTCCCTCCCTCCCTCCCTCCCTCCCTCCCTCCCTCCCTCCCTCCCTCCCTCCCTCCCTCCCTCCCTCCCTCCCTCCCTCCCCCCCTCCCCCCCTCCCTCCCCCTCCCTCCCCCTCCCTCCCTCCCTCCCTCCCTCCCTCCCTCCCTCCCTCCCTCCCTCCCTCCCTCTCTCTCTCTCTCTCTCTCTCTCTCTCTCTCTCTCTCTCTCTCTCTCTCTCTCTCTCTCTCTCTCTCTCTCTCTCTCTCTCTCTCTCTCTCTCTCTCTCTCTCTCTCTCTCTCTCTCTCTCTCTCTCTCTCTCTCTCTCTCTCTCTCTCTCTCTCTCTCTCTCTCTCTCTCTCTCTCTCTCTCTCTCTCTCTCTCTCTCTCTCTCTCTCTCTCTCTCTCTCTCTCTCTCTCTCTCTCTCTCTCTCTCTCTCTCTCTCTCTCTCTCTCTCTCTCTCTCTCTCTCTCTCTCTCTCTCTCTCTCTCTCTCTCTCTCTCTCTCTCTCTCTCTCTCTCTCTCTCTCTCTCTCTCTCTCTCTCTCTCTCTCTCTCTCTCTCTCTCTCTCTCTCTCTCTCTCTCTCTCTCTCTCTCTCTCTCTCTCTCTCTCTCTCTCTCTCTCTCTCTCTCTCTCTCTCTCTCTCTCTCTCTCTCTCTCTCTCTCTCTCTCTCTGTGTGTGTGTGTGTGCGTTGGTAGCAGCCAGGGCAACCAAGGTGTTACAAGATAGGGTATCCGTTGAAAAGAGTCTGAACAAAGGGAGAGTCAAGCAGGATCAAGCAGGCAGAGTAGTCAACAAAGATCCGAAAACTAGGCCTATAAAAGTTTTCAAAGGATAAATCATTTTCAACAATGATTTTCATCACTACATTAAGATTGTGAATATCGTTTTTTGTAGCTTAGGGTCCATTTTGTTCAAGCCAAGGAGTCATCGAGCTTGGGGAGTATTGGAAGTCTATACGTATCAATTTTCATAATTTGTAGACTCCTTTTGAGTCCTCAAATAAGCCTTGGAACCTATTTTTTAACTAGGCCGGATACTAGGTCTAGATAGGGCCAAAAGCTAGTCAAAAGCTATAGAACGAGCAAGAGAGTTCATTTTTGAGGTTAGCAAATTGGGCATTGAAGTGAAAACGAACTTGTAATCTTCTTTTTTGATAGTTTAAGATTTCATTGCTACATTTATTTGTCTTGCCATGGGTGCGCATGTGTGTATGTGTGTGCGTGCTAGTGTGCTTCTCACTCATGCACTTGTGCAACTCACTTGCTCACGGTTGTCATACCCTCCTTAGGTCTTCTTGGATTGACAATTATGAGGTGGATCTCCTCATGTTGGTACTTGCTATTGTGCTAGAGTGACACCAAATTTGGCATCGTTGCCAAGGATGGACCTTTGAGGACGAGCATGTGATGGTAAGACATAGAGACATGACATTGGAATCATAGGTAATCTCTTACTTTTTACTCTTCTAACTACTTCATCATCATCACCACCATCTCTACTCTAAATTCCCTTCCATCATCATCTTCACCATTTTTATTCATATCCCCACACTCCATCTCCATTTCCTCATTTTACTAGCGAGCCTCTCAAAGTGAGTGAAATTTGTGTGCTTGGTTTTTGTATGTTTCTTGAGTGTTCTTGCAAGTGCTAGCATCCACAACACGTGCAATAACTCCAACATGTACAAAAAAACTCTACACATGCCCCGGGGCATTCATCTCTGTCAATTGCAACACATAGAAAAATTCACATTTTCGTAAAATAGAGTGCACCACTAAAGGCTAGAGACCATGCACATCACAAATACACAAAAATTTCAGAAACAATTGCATTTTTTCTATCTATTGCAATTGACACCATGAATCATGATTGACACGATCCATCGCGACAGACAGCTTCTCCATCAAGATTGATAGACCATGATGGATACTTTTTTTCATCACAAGGGACATCATCACGATAGACACCCTTTTCCATCGCGATTGACACAAATAGGATGATTGATAATTAAATTTGGTGAAAATCTAGTCCATCATGATGCATAGGCCCACAATTGACACCAATAAACACAAAAAACCAAAAAAATTCAGTCCATTGCAATTGACAGCCCACGACAAACTACCTCTCCATCACAATAGATTGATGTCCATTGCGATGATCACCCTTGTCCACCATGATTGATTGAAATATCATGATTGACACTTGATCTCGGCAAAAAGGGTATCCATCGTAATGCATAGGCCCACGACTGACATCAGTAAATGCAAAAACCCAAAAAAATCAGTCCATCACGATTGACAACCCATGATGGACTACCTATCCATCACGATAGACACATATCCATCACAATGGACACCGTTGTCCACTGCGATTGACAAACATATCACCACTGATACTTGATCTCACCAAAAATGCTATCCATCATGATGCATAGGCCCACAATTGACACATATTCATGCTAAAATCCAAAAAATTCTATCCATCGCAATTGATGCATATAGTGTGATTGACACCATCAATCTTGATTGACACTATCCATTGTGACTAACAAGCCATGATAGACAGTCTTGTCTATCACGATTGACAAGCAATTTTGGCCAGAAATGTAGGGTTTTAATTTTCAAAAATTGTTGCCAATTTTGGTCAAAATTTTCAAGTACTTGGAGCATTGTGAGGCCCCCAAGAAAATATTTTGAGAAGTCCTAATTCGTTGTTTGCCTGTTTTGACCTCCTAAACCCTTAACTGACATAGCTTTCTTATCTGAAATCCGTTTTTTGTGATCTTGAATTCATTGGAAAGCTCGGTTCAAATCCTACATAATCTTGACTAGTTTTTTGTAAAAAGCATACGTTGAGCTTTAGATATAGTATTTTGAAGTGGATTTCCTTCCATACAGGTGAGGGAGCTAAAGGATCTCTAAGGAAGTCTTTCATAAAGACAAGTGAAAATCTAGTCTTTGAAATACTTGAATGAAAATAGTATGTTAATTCACTTAGATTTAACTCTTGATCTAACTTTGAAACTTTTACAGGTCCATTGAGAGCATCAAAGGGCATCCATAGCAAGAGCATGTTGCAAGCTTGAGAACAAGTATCTTGAGCACTCGAGTGTCATCTGAGGGATAAGCATCTTCAGGTTGGAACATTCTCAACCCCCTCAATCAATTCCTAGCTTATGCTAAGTATAGCTAGTGGTTTTTATTAATTAGGGCTACATTAGGCACAATACAAGTACAAGGATCCTAATTACTCAAGTGCAAGCATAAATAGATTGGTTTTGCAACAAGCCCTAAAGTGAAAGGGCATAAATCAAGCAATCAAACCTCAATTGTGTTAAAAGACAAGTATTCCTTATGATAAAAACTTATTGGATAAGGAGTGATAGCCTAAGTGAAATAAAAAGAACAAGGTACTGATAAAAAAGAACCTTACAATGAGGTTGTACTTGGGAAATTAGGGATAACATCTAAGGCTTATTATCCTTAGGTCAAGAAGATATCTAGGATGAGATAGAAAAAAGCATCAAATCTTCTAATTTAGCTAGTGTCAATCGTATAGCTAGGTCATGGGCCCAACAATTGAGTGATTACCCATACATCCTAAGTTCAGAACAAGTGACTCTGAGATGTCATATAGCATGGAGAGATTAGTAAGTAGCTCAAGAGTGGCGTACCTAGAAAAACTAGAAGGACCTTACAAGACTTAACTTGAATATATCAAGACGAACCGATTAGGTGCTTGCTTTTACAGGTCTAAGACTGATCAACCTAGAGAAGTAGGAAACATGGCGACATATGACTTTAAAGATCTTGACATCCTAGGCAAAGTGTTCTACTTAGAGAAGACATTGGAGAGAGTGTTCATTGTAATGGAACTTGGTAGGCATGCCTACACTTGGAAGGGTGAATTTGTTTATCCCTAACGAAGATCCAATGTCTCTTATGATCATCAAGGAGCTAGGACATCCCAAGCTCATGGAACTTAGAGGGACAAAAGTAGAGATAGGCTTGAAGTGAGCTTCGCAGACCCCATAGGACGAGAGTGGTGAGGATTAGATGCATAACAAATAGATTAAGAGAGGCATAAAATCTGAGACATCAAGAGGCATGTATGAGTTTCTCTTGTCAAAGCCTAAAGAACACACTAGGATCTTGAGGCCTAAACAACTGGTTAAATCCATGAAGAATTATTTTGATGGAATAGGAGACTTGTACATCATGTGGCCAAATTTAGGCAAGTCTTGAGAGCTGAGCAAGTTAATGACTTGTTCATGTAATACAACACTTTTGGTGTAACACTCAAGAACATGGCTCTTTGGTGGTTTTAACCATTACCAAAGACAATTGAGAAACATAGAACAATTGCCAGAAGCATTCATTACCGAGTTTTCTAAGAGTAGCACAAGGCACAACTCGTCATCATTGATCCATAGCTTTAAACAAACCCCTCAAGATATAGTGAGACTCAAAGGAAGAAGATTTAGGAAATACTTGGAGAGATACCCAATTCCAGAGCTACCCACACTAGCCAAACAATTTGCATTGTTCCTAGATGGATTGTTGAGTGCTGAATTAAGATCCTACGTGTATCTAAAGGAACCGAGAACCATAGAGCAATGTGTACATATGTGCATAGATGTTGAGGACAACCTAGATGAGGAACTAGATCTTTCTAAGATTTACAAAGATTCAGATAGTTCCACTTTCCATATATCCAAGCCCCCTACTTCTATTGATGAATTGGTATAAAAGGTAGTGCACAAATTAGGAGTCTCTAGCAAGCAGACACCTAGATTTGCCCCAGTGAAAGGATGATATACCTATGGAAGAGACAATATGGCTAATGCTGCCCAATTATGGCTCAACCCCAAGTGAACCTTAAAAACCAATACCGCATCATAGACAGGAGGTATACTAACCACACCCTACAAGATTGCCCATATAATAAGCAAGTGGTTAGGCCAAATTATCCACAACCTTATCCAGAATAGGGGAGATACTAGAACCAGTATGCACCACAACAATATGTTAGACCCCAACAACCCTAGCAGCCACCCTATCAAGCTCAACAAAGGCCTCAACCAATGTTAGTACAACAAACCCCACCTCCAGCCAATGTGATCCTAGTGAAGTATGTACCAACTAGAGAAAATTTTAGTAGAGCCTTAGTGTTAGGATCACCATTGATCTCAAAAAGTGACCCGAATAAATCACAAGCTCAAATGGATAGTCCACTGGCCTATTATATGCAGTCACTAGAGCATAATGAGACTTAGTCTTATGAGGACCCTAGTGAACCTAGTTGAAAGCCTGAATACGCTAATATCATGTACACAAATCCTAACTCTAGGCCTCAACCTAGACAAATAAGATCCCCAACACATATATGTGGAGAATGAGTTCTCCTATGCGCAACGGAAATGTGTAGTGAACCCTTGTATGTCCAGCACTTGGACAAATAGTTGCACCTTAGATAGCTTGCTGCTCTCAATACAAAACTCAAATGGACTTGTGCCTTTAGTCAATCAAAGTAGACAAAGAGAGCTTTCTAACAAGCTATAAATAACTTAATTTGGAAACGTTTTGATTAGGAAACGCAACTAACAAAGATGAACTACATGTCCACACAAGTATGCTGAAGAATTGAACTTCACAAGTATGCTAAATAGTTGTTTCTTTGAGCCCCATGTGCTAGGTTTGCTTCCTATCATGAACACACAACCTAAGGTTGATCTTCTATCTTCCTTTGAACTTGCCCAATCAGCATCGCTAAAGCCTTTGACCTGCAATTCTTCATCAAACTTGTAAAACAAAGCATGATTAACTGTATCCTTTATGTATCTCAACACTCTCTTGGCTGAATTTAGATGTTCACTTGTCGGGGCTTGCATAAACTAAGAAAGTATACCTACAACATAAGATAAATCAGTTCTTGTAATGTTTGTATAGATTAATGATCCTAGAATGCTTCTATATGTCGTTACATCTTCCAATGGTTCTCCATCATTTGAAAAAATCTTTGTATTTGTGTCCATGGGTTGAGTGAGTGGTTTGCATTCACTCATTCCAAATCTGAAAAGAACATCCAACAAGTACTTCATTTGCATCAAGTAGATGCCACTCTTTCCATAAACAACTTCAATTCCTTAAAAAAAAATATCAACTATCCAAGATCTGAAATTTTAAACTCCTTACGAAGCTTCCTTTTGATATCTTTAATCCCTGTAACATCATTTCATGTTATGATGAGGTCATCGACATATATGCAAATATATAACTCTCTATTTTCTTCCTTCTTCATGTACAATGAAGGGCCCGCACTACTTGGGTTGTATCCACACTTAGTTAGATATTCTACCAATCTTTGATTCCATGCTCTTCGTGCTTGCTTCAAGCCATAAAGTGCTTTCTTCAACCTACAAACAAAGTCTGGATGGTTTTCATCTTCAAATCCAACGGGTTGACTCATGTATACCTCTTCTTGTAGTTCTCCATTAAGAAAAGCATTTTTTATGTCGAGTTGATATAATGGCCATCTCTTTGAAGCACCAATTGCTATTAATGTTTTGATAGTTACCATCTTTGCAACGGGGCTGAAAACTTCATCATAATCTATGCCTTGTGTTTTTTTTAATCATTTGGCAACTAATCTAGCTTTATATCTAGCTAGTGAACCATGAGCATTCCATTTTACTTTAAACACCCATTTGTTTGGAACAATCTTCATACCTTCTTTCTTTGGCACTAGCTCCCATGTGTGATTATCTTTGAGAGCTTTGATCTCCTCTTTCATAGCTTGTTTCCATTCCTTTTGTGTGCAAGCTTCTTCATATGTCTCAGGCTCTTTGTCTTTGATAACCTGCATCATGTACGCAAAATGTGTCGCCATGAAACTATTGTAACTCAACCTTTGAGTTGGATACCTTATCCTTGAAGATATTCTTTCATTTCCTTTAGAAAGTTTCTTCTTTAGCCTATTCAGCTTTACCATCGGAGTGATTACCTCTTCATATTCTTCTTCACTTGCATCTATCTCATTGTTTGGAGTAGCACTTGCTTCTTTGGCTCTACTATGAGCTGAATTTGGAGACAAAGAATGACTCCCCCTCCATGTTGAACATTCTTCATTTGATATAGATGATTCTGGATGTGAAAGCTTTGTGCTTGATTGTGGAACTTCTCTTTGATTTGTTCTTGCATAATCATCACAATCTTCTTCAAGAATCTTTTCCTTTCCTTTATCTTCATACCATGGTCTTAGTTCATCAAAGACCACATCTTGCAAGTCTCTTAATTCCTTTGTTCTAGGGTTGTAACACTTGAATCCTTTTTGCTCCATCGAGTAGCTGATGAAAATGCATTTTTCTAACCTTGCTTCCATCTTTGTTCTTACTTCTTGTGTAATGTGAACAAAGAAAACACATCCAAACACTTTGAGGTGTGTAAGGTCAGGTTTCTTATCGGAGTATACCTCCTTTGGAGTCAAGTGATGTATTCCCAATGTTGTGCACCTATTCATCAAGTAAATGGCGATTGCATTATCTTTCCCCCAATAGTACAATGGTACCTTCATCTCATTGAGCATGCATCTTGCAGATTCAATAATTTGCCTATTTTTTCTCTCAGCTACTCCATATTGTTGTGGTGTATACCTACAAGTGAATTGCCTTTTGATCCCATTCTCTTGTAGAAAATCTGAAAATTCTTTGGAGAAGTATTCTCCTCAACCATCGGACCTTAAGGTTTTTGATAGACCTTCGTGTTTCTTTTTCAATTTCAACTTTGAATCTTTTGAATATAGAAAACACCTCTGATTTTTGCTTCATACAAAACAGCCATATCTTTCTTGAGTGATCATCAATGAAGGTGATAAAAAATATATTACTAGACATTGATGCCTCTTGGGTTGGTCCCCATACATCCGTATGTACCAAGTCCAAGACATTTGGGGCCACATAATTGCTCCTCTTGAATGGTTGCCTAGTTTGCTTTCCTAGTTGACAAGCTTCACATAACTCATGTAGTCCAATGCTATTAAATTTTGGAAGACCTCTTATCACTTCATGTTTGCTCATGTCCTTCAGCTTTGGAATGTTGATGTCTATTCTCTTGTGCCATAAGTCCAGCTCTGAAATCCTCTTGTTCCCACATTGAATGTACATGACCTTTCCATGTGGATGTTGGACGTCCAAAGTGAACATCCTTCCTTCTCTTCTACCTTGAGCAATGACCTTGAAGCCTTCCTTTGGATTCTTTATGAAGCACCCATTCTCATTGAATATGACATGATAACCCTTCTCTACCATTTGTCCTTCTGAAATCAAGTTCTTTGAAATTGTAGGAACATCAAGAACATTAGATAGTACCTTTGCTTTACTTGTATCTCCAAGCCTTATATCTCCAATATGTTCAATCATGTGTTGAGTATCATCACCTGTTTCAACACATCCTTTTCCACTTGGTACCTGTAGATTAGTGAACAAACTTCCTTGGCATGACATATGGTTACTACAACCTGAATCAATGTACCATTTTTTGTCATCTTCACAAGAGCTTCTATACTCATGTCTCATTGCAAGTAGTATGCCCTTGCTTCCTTCACTTGAGGTGCTTACATAGTTGCTTTGATTCCTTTGATTGCCTCCATTTGGTTTTCCATTCTTTAGCCAACAATCACTAGCATAGTGTCCTACTTTACCACAATGATAGCATGTTATACCTTTATGAGAATTGTAGGAGCATCGGCCTCTTTCTCTACTTCTACCTCGACCTCTTCGTTGTGTGTTGGCATTTGATGCATCCTTGTTGTCTTCCGAATTGTTTTGATTGTAGTTGGAGTTGTTGTGACCTCTTCCTTTTCCTCTTGAGCCTCCTCATGAGTTCTTGTCTTTACCTCAACCTGCATATAACATTTGGTTGTTGTTGTCCTTTCCTTTGGGAGCACCAAAGCTAAGCTCTTTTGTGACAAGATGAGGGATTAGTTGTTCAAAACCTGGATATGCATCTTTCAAGTTAATGGAAGTTATAAAAGGCTTCCATCTTTCATCTTCTCTCAATCCATTGAGAGTATAACACACAAGATCTTCGTCTTCAACTGTTGTGCCAATAGAAGCTAAAGCATCACTTAGCTCCTTAATCTTCAAAGTATATTCAGTTATGGATTGACTCGAACTTTTCTTGATTGTGTTCAACTCATTCTTGATTCGAAGTTTCCTAGCTTTGGTATTTGTTGAATACATCCTTTCAAGAGCTTCCCAAGAATCCTTAGCTTTCTCTAGATGTTGAATATGCCCTACCATGGCATTAGTAATGACTTGCGAAATGAGGAACATGACTCTCCTATTCCTCTCTTCCCGTTCTTTTGCTTGCCTCCTTTGGACTTCGGTGGCCATAGGTTGATTGATTTGAGGTTGAGCATCATCGCCGCTCACAATACCCCATAAGCCTTTGCCCATCAGGTAGTTGGTCATTCTAAACCTCCACATGATGTCGAAAGGATTTCTTTCCTTGAAATAATATATGGAAAAATAAAAATATTTTGATTTAAAGTTGATTACCTGATATCTCTCCCACATATTTTTGTAATGCATTGGTTTAGATTGACTAAACTCTTCTCTTGGTTACCTGCAGGAAAAAGAGGAAACTATATTCAGAATGGAGGATTAACTGAAACCTTACTTGGGCTCAACGTTTTTTATGTTCATTTATATGTTTATTAGATTACTAAGTGAGTTTATGTGTGTTCAAGATCATATGAGGATAACTATCAATAGATATTTCTATGTTCCTATGATTATAGGGTTGTGAACCTATATTTATATATGTAAAATGCACTTAATTATGTATGTGTTTATGTACCCATGAATGTGAATATGACTAAAGGTTTATGTCTTATCTATGTGTTTGCATATATATACTTAAAAAGATACTTATGTATGCACCTATGTCCATGTGTTTATGTATTTTTTTTGTCTACCTAAGCATGAGTGTATAAATGGAGTTTCATGATGTATGAGGGTACAACTAAAACCTAAGATTTGTTTAGCTTTCCATAATTAAGCATGTTTATGCATATGTGTTAATATGTTTGTATGTGTGTCTATGTGTTTAAGTTTTAAGGTTCAATGTAAGTGTATTATATAATTAGACCTATATTATACGAGCTATTATATGTATATTTATTGTCAGAACATATGATATTAATCCTAATTTAGGATCATTTATAATTAATAGTTTCATATTTTCATATATATCATATATAATGGATGTGTTGGAGATAGACGTCTGCGGAAGCACGCGAACAGCACAAGGAAGAAGAAGAAGCTTGGAGCACAACACACAATACTGAATGTATTACTAGAGAATGTAAAAAGATAAGTAGCCCATTAGGGCAATAGGCATATATACAAGCCGGGGAAAAAAAACCTCCTAAAGAGGGAAAAAAGTGCCCCGACGGTCCTAAAGTGTTCACACACATCACTACCTAAATATATAAACAAATCCCCCCTGGGAGTGATGCGGTGAACAAATAGCTTGCACTCATGTATAAGGAAGTGCCAAGCTATGTGGAAATCACTCCACAAAAGGAAGTAAGCCCAAAGCTTTGTGGAAAGCTTCAAACTTCTCCCTAGGCAGAGCCTTCATGAAAAGGTCTGCAATGTTCTCCTGCGTGGGCACATATGCCAAGCTAATCTCCCCAACAGAGAACCTCTTCCTAACATAATGATAATGCACCTCAATGTGCTTAGTGCGAGCATGGAACACAGGGTTCCTCGCAACTGCCAATGCGCTCTGACTGTCAGTGAAGATGGTGGTGGCAGAAGACTGACCAACACCCAAATCAGCCATAAGGCATCTGAGCCACACACACTCAATAGTCATTGTGAAAGCTGCCCTATACTCAGCCTCACAATTGGAAGTGGCCACAGTAGGCTGCTTCTTTCTCAACCAAGATATACATGAGCTACCAAGCATGAAGCAAAAGCCACTAGTGGACACACGAGTGTCATAGCAACCAGCCCAATCAGAGTCAGAAAAAGCATGCAAATCTGGCGGTAGTGATCCCCCCTTGGGATAAAACAACCCAAGTACCCGAGTACCACTGAAGTAGCGAAAGATACGCTTAACCGCCTGCCAATGCTTAACTCCTGGGCAATGCATAAACCTCTTCATCTGTGAGACAGCAAACTGAATATCTCGTCGAGTAATGCATAAGTAAATCAAGCATCCAACAGCCTGCTGATAGAGAACAGCATCAAATGCATCTCCAGCATCATGAAGACTCAATCGCAAACCTATCTCCATAGGAGTGGCTATACGCTTACAGTCTTCAAGGCCAAAACACTACAATAATGTGTCAATATATTTCGTCTAACACAAATCCATTCCACCATCAACACGCATAAACTGGATGCCCAAATAATGATGCAAATGCCCCAAATCAGACATCTCAAATGAGGCATGCAAATCAACCTTAAAATCAGCAATATGCTTCTCAATAGGACCAGTTAGCAGCATGTCGTCAACATAGACAACAATGATCAGAAGCACATCATTAGCACGCTTAACATATAAGGTGCTTTCAGATGGACTTTTCTCAAGACCATGTGCAATCAGATAGGCATGTATCTTCTCATACCAAGCACGTGGTGCTTGCTTTAAACCATATAATGCCTTCTTTAACCTGCACACCTAGTTTTCATGCCCTTTCTGCACAAAGCCACGGGGCTGAAAAAATACACTTCTTCATGCAAGTCACCATTCAAAAATGCTATTTTAATGTCCAACTGATGTACATTCCAACCATGATGGGCTGCAAGTGCACAGATGCTCCGAACAGTAGTCATACGGCATGTAGGTGCAAAGGTCTCATTAAAATCAATGCCTCTTTCCTGTGCATAACCCTTTGCAACAAGCCTAGCCTTATACCTATCAACTGTACCATCAGGTTTATGCTTCAGCTTGAATACCCACTTAGTGTCAATGGCCTTCTTGCCAGGAGGCAAGTCACATAAAGACCAAGTACCATTCTTCATTATTGCATCATATTCAGATTGCATAGGAGCCATCCAATTTTCTGAATTTTGTGCTTCATCAAACAAAACAGGCTTAGTCTCATCACATAGACTAGATGCAGAACAGAAACAGGTATATACATTTGGCACAAAAAGATGAAATAGCCCTAGATGAAGCGACGACCTGCTCTAATACCAATTGTTGGAGATAGACGTCTACGGAAGCATGCGAACAACACAAGGAAGAAGAAGAAGCTTGGAACACAACACACAATACTGAATGTATTACTAGAGAATGTGAAAAGATAAGTAGCCCATTAGGGCAATAGGCATATATACAAGCCAGGGAAAAAAAATCTCCTAAAGAGAGAAAAAAGTGCCCCGGCGGTTCTAAAGTGTTCACACACATCACTACCTAAATATATCAACACACATACATATATATATATATATATATATATATATATATATATATATATATATATATATATATATATATATATATATATATATATATATATATATATATATATATATATATATATATATATATATATATACATATGTATATATATATAGAGTTAATAAAAAATTAATTATACATATAAAATATATAAATAATTAATATATATGTATTTAATTTATAAAATAGAGAAAATAGGGTTAGATTTAATAAATTATAATACGTATTTAATAATTAAGTAATATAGTTAATATTTTTTTTAATTATTTAAAATACGAAACTCTACGTGTGTGTATGTGGAAGTTACTAAGAGTACTAATTCTACGTGTGCAGAGTCGATGCTTGCATTCATCTCCTCCGTTTCTTCGTCTTGCACCAGGAATCTTTCCCAACATCCATTCCCCATTTCTGCTGCCGTTGCTCAACGGCGGGCCTGTTCTTATCTGCCTCTGTGGATGGCCTCCCAAAGAAAAAGTGGGCAGACATTAGGGATAGGGTTTGGAAAAGCTAAGATTGAGGAGTCCGGACTACGCCAGCTGTTTGGCCATGTGAAGGATCTAGCTTCGTTAAGGATATCTGAGGCACAAGGCTAGATGTGCAAAGGTTGTTATTCCTCAGAGGTGACGGAGTTCCATTCAATGTCGAAGCTTTATTTAGCTACGGTGTGTACATTGCAAACACCTCTTCGTATCTAAACGGCAGACCTTCATTGAAGCATCGTCTACTTCAGTCGAGAGCAAGTGCCTCAACAGGGCTTACTCCCTCACCCTCTTCCCAGAAAAAGTTCCTGGGAGTAGATATAATCCCCTTCCTCAAGACATGAGTGAATTTGTCATGGCATAGGCTTCATGCTAATATACAAGAAGCTATCTAATGTCCAGTCGAAGGAGGCGGTTGTACGTGGAAGAAAGAGATGAAAATAGAGTTGATGTGCACCGCCAGATAGCCGGAGGAAGAGAAAGAGATAGTGTGATAACCCGTGGGCAAGAGCCCCCCCCCTCCCTTCCTGTATTTCTATCTAGCCCTTGTTGGTGCTTGTGTGGTTTGCCGACCGGCGCCAAATTCCAAGTACTTATAGGGGGTTATAGTGAGCCTCCGACCCAAGTGACCCAAGCGAACCAAGTGACCCTTGCGCTCAACGTGCGGTAGCCTTCGTGCTAGTCCCCTCCGCACGCACCTCTCGAAAGCGTCGTTGTGCCATCGAGGGGCCGTTGTACGTGTTTGCCCGCGACGCTTAATGCGGGCCGGCTCATTGTAACGCGTTTACCCACGATGCTCAACGTGGGCCGGCTTAGGTCGTTCTTTCTGTAATCGTTCTCTTTCTAATGCAAGCAAGTTTTTCATTCAACAAGTGACTTTCTGCTTTCAAGCAAGTGAACAAACACTCAAGCAAGACACCCTACCGACGGGCCGGTGCGAGTCGTCGAGCGAGCCCGGGGTGCTTGTTATCTTTTTAATCACAGTTGGTATCAGAGCCTCACTCGATCCAAGCGGCCTTGGAAAAGAGGACGGACCAATTGTCACACCAGTGCTAGGGACCGCATCTCAACATCCTACTTAGTACACCGTGATGGAGGGTGAACGTAACGATGTCTTTCTCAGCGACGTGGAGCCGCGCGGTGGCGGCCACAAAGAAACGGGAAAAGAAAGACAGAGGAACAAGGGGAAACGACCTCAGATCCGGCCTCCCATCACACGAAATTATGATTTTAGGATGATGGAAAAAGATAAAGAGGACGCGCCGCTAGACTGGATGGTGGCTCAAGAACACCGCATGGGCCGTCTTGAGTCCACCATTGCCGACTTAGCACAGCTCCTCAAAAGTCAGGTGGAACCGAAAGGAGATAAGAATAAGGATACGGGAAAGCAACCAGAGGCACAAGAGGGTGAGACATCGGGACGAACATCCCGGCAGGACCGTCGGCCACATACACGGGGACGTCGGTCCGTCTCCTCCTCTGACGATGGGAGCGACTCGGATTCCTATGGAAAGTTCAAGCCATGTCCACCAGAAAAGTTTCGGGATAGACGCAACTCTCTCGCAGTCTCCAAATGGCTACGAGACATGGAGCAATACCTTGACCTACAAAGGGTGGGCAAACGACACTAGGTAAAAATAGTCGCATCCTTCCTGGCCGACGACCCCGATGCATGGTTCTTGGCAGAGTCAGCAAGGGAGGAGTTCATGTCATGGAAGGACTTCAAGGCGGCATTTGAAGAGTACTTCATCCCTCAAAATGAATCCTTCAAACTCAGGGACGAGTGGAGGGGCCTCAAACAAGAAGGCCCGTTGTCTGAATACATACGCAAGTATAGAAGGCTCATGTTGCAGATAACGGAGATGCATGATCTCGATTGGCTACATGCGTTCCTGTACGGGTGTAGCGTTTGGACAAGACGCGAGATAGAAAAGCAATCGCCCAACACATGGGAGGACGCGATTATCATGGCGGAAAGGTACCAAGATGCTGAGAGCAACCGAAGGGCTCAAAGCATGCGCAAAACGGACAACGTATCACCACGAAGGAATCAGCAGGGTGCGGGAAACACTAACACAAATACTCGCCTGGCCACAACTCAGAATACGGGCAATGCTCAAGTACAGAGAAATACAAACAATTTTGGAAATAATCAGCAGAGGGCGTTGCCAGCGCCCCAATGGCAACGGAATGATCCCCGGTCGTTTTGTAGAGTATGCCATGGGAATCATTGGACGCATCAATGCATGCGTAATAACAATCAAACGCGAGTGCAAACGGCTCAAGTAGAAGAAGAGCCGCAAAGATGTAACATGAATGTGGTCCTCACAGAGTTAGATGACAACGAAGAAGAAGTACAAGCGAGTAACAATGCGCCTCATGTAGGTATTGTGGCAACAATGCCAAGGTGCTTCCCGATGACGTTACGAATGATGCAGAACATGTACTTCTGGGAAACTTTTGGGAACAAAAGAAAAGCAGTACTAGTTGATTTAGGTGCGACGCATAACTTCATGTCGCCACAATGTGCAGCAAATTTGCAGTTGACCTTGAGTAAACTTCCCGAAATGTCACTCACTTTCGCTCAAGATCGGGATGATAATGTAAAGATTGCCCTCAACGTCCGCATGACAATGGGGGAGTGGTCGGCCAAGCTAGACTTTCTAGTAGTGCCATTGGAATCGTTCGATGTAATAGTGGGACTATCTTTCATGGACCGTTATATGGTGAGCATGTTAGGTAAGGGGATTGATAAACTCCTGCTTGACATGCAAGGCAACATAGTGGTCGTAGATTGTCATAGAGTTCCGAAAAGGACCCCAGATGGAAGTAAAGAGCCACAAGGCAAGTTAGAAGTGGTAGAGAACCCAGGATCAAAGTCACAAGAAGTAAAACACAAGGCCGTCGCTCCTCCCACATCCAAAGAGGAGTTGGACAGACAGAGAAAAGGAAAGGCACCTATGCATCGAGAGAGTGTGCCATCCACTAGTCAAAATAAAGGGAACAAGGCAGTGAATTTACAAGCAGGAAAAATGAAATCAGTAGCCGCAGTAACAAGAGCAGAGAAAAGACAGCAAATACAAGGGCCATTGACGACCAAACAGGTAGAAAAAGCAATGAAGCAAGGGGCTGAGGTCCATTTGTGCCTGATTAAATGTAACACCATTGACTTAGAAGAAAGGGAAAACGATAGGATGAAGGTCGGCGATCAAAGAGTGCATGAAGTACTAAAAGAATTTGAAGATGTCCTACCAAGTCAGTTACCAAGCGGGTTGCCACCACTTAGGCAAGTCCAACATAAGATTGAAGTAATGCCAGGCCAAGATCCACTGGCCAAAGCACCCTATAGAATGAATGAAACGGATCTGAAAGAGTTGAAAAGGCAATTAGTAGAACTGGAACAACAAGGCTTCATTCGACCCAGTAGTTCACCCTACGGTACTCCTGTCCTATTCGTCAAGAAGAAAGATGGCAGCATGCGATTATGTGTGGATTATCGGGCCTTGAATAAAATTACAGTGAAAACAAAGTATCCAATGCCAGTCATGGATGAGTTGATGGACCGGTTAGGCTAGGCAAAATTTTTTACACGAATAGATCTAAGGTCCGGTTATCATCAGATTTGCATAGCAGAGCAGGACATTGAAAAGACAGCATTCAGAACACGCTATGGCAGTTATGAATGGTTAGTTATGGCTTTCGGGCTCACAGGTGCGCCAAGCACGTTCTGTCGAGAGATGAACGATGGATTCAGGGACATGCTAGATGAGTTCCTGATCATTTACATAGACGATTTATTCATATACAGATGTACTCTTGAAGAACATTTAGATCATGTGAGAGTCGTACTTCAACGTCTAAGAGAAAGGCAACTATATGCAAAACCAGAGAAATCTGAATTTGCCATGACATCAGTTAAATTTCTCGGTTTCATAGTCTCAGATAAAGGGGTGATGATAGATCCTCACAAAATCACCGCTGTGCGTCAATGGGCTCCGCCGCGAACAGTGAGAGAAGTAAGAGAATTCATAGGTTTTTGCGAGTTTCTAGGAAAATTCATAAAAGATTTCAGTAAAGTGGCTCCGCTCACAGAGTTAACTAAAGGAAAGGGTTGCTTTGTGTGTGGGCCTAAGGAACAAGACGCCTTTGAGCAACTCAAATAGGTGATGTGCGAAGCTCCTGTGTTGAAGTTGCCAGAGTTTGACAAAGAGTTCAAGATCCATACAGATGCGTCAGGATTAGCAATTGGAGGGGTCCTTATGCAGGAAGGACGCCCTATGGCTTATGAGTCACACAAGTTTTCAGGTACAGAGTTAAGATGGAGCACTCACGAGAAGGAGATGCTCACGGTAATCCACTGTTTGCAAAAGTGGCATCACTATGTGCAAGATAAACACACGAAGATCTACACCGACAATATTTCACTCAAGTATTTTTGTACTTAGCCTAAGTTATCTCCCAGGCAAGCAAGGTGGCAAGATTTCTTGGTTGAATTTGACATAGACATAATTCACAAACCAGGCAAGCAAAACGTCATGCCAGACGCCCTGAGTAGAAGACCGACTCTGGCCGTGATTTCCATGGCCGAGAGTAAGATGAAAGATCAAATTCATAAATTGCAACAAATGGATCCGAAAATACAGAGGATCGTCAAAGATGTACACTCGGGCTTAGACCATAAAGGGAAATACACAATTATGAACAACATGTTATATAGAAAGGGAAGGATTTATATACCAGATAATACAGAACTACAGAGAATGCTTTTATGGGAAGCACACGATTGTCAATTGGCCGGACATGGAGGACAACGAAGAAGTTACGAACATTTAAAGGAGCATGTATTTTGGTCGAAGATGAAAGAAGACATGATTGAGTATGTCCAAACGTGCCCAATCTGCCAATTAGTAAGACAACAGAAGGTCAAACCGGCAGGCCTACTTCAGCCCATGCCCGTCCCGAACAGACTGTGGGACATGGTAAGTATGGATTTCATAACTGATTTGCCAACGTCAGATGGACACAATGCAATTCTTGCAGTGGTAGATTATTTTTCAAAGCAAGCGCACTTCATACCTATGAAGCCACCCATGCCGGCAAAGGTGGTAGCACAAACATTTTTTCAGAAGGTCTTCAAATATCATGGCCTTCCGTTGGCTATTGTCTCAGATCGGGATACAAGATTTATGAGTGATTTATGGCGCGCGTTATTCTCCATTTTGGGTATGCAACTTAGATTTTCATCGGCATATCATCCCAAGACAGATAGGCAAACAGAAAGAATCAATCAAACAGTAGAAAATTACTTGAGGAGTTATGTACAAGCAGACCAGAAGGATTGGGCCAAACACTTAGACATTTTAGAACTCCATTATAACAGCTCCATCCATTCCAGTACATCCATGTCACCGTTTGAAGTGGCTACTGACAAAAGTGTAATCACACCCATGGCACTCATGTCAGATGAGGTGCTAGTGGCAGCAGATCGTGAATGTGGGAACTTTTTAAGAGATTGGCAGTCCAAGCTTCGTCAAGCAAAGGAAGCTCTCATAAAAAGCAAAGAAAGGATGGTTAGGATTGCTAATCAGAATAGAACAGAAGCTTCAAACTATCAAGTGGGGGACTTAGTCCTCGTGAACGCCAAAAATATCATTTTGCCAAGAAATTTCACTCCAAAGTTTAATCAAAGGTACTATGGGTCGTACAGGATTTGTCACCGGTTCAATCAAGTTACATATCAGCTTGATCTTCCACCCGAAATTCATATCCACAACTCGTTCCATGTTAGTTTGCTAAAACGCTTCCGCCCTGATACTCGTTTTGGACGTCAAGTCACTTTGGTGGAAGATCCAATTGAACAAAGACAAGCAGAGTTGATACTTAAGGACAATAGCACTCAGTTTTCGGTCAAGTGGCGTGGAAGACCCCTCAAAGAAGCAACATGGGTAAGTAAGAACAGCATGCCTCCGACAGCCCAAGCCCTGATTGAGGCGTATGAAACGACTCATTCTTCAACATCCCAGGCGCGAATACCTTAGCTTTACGAGGACGCAAAGCTCTTCAAAGCGGGGGAGAATATGTGACAACCCATGGGCAAGAGCCCCCCCCCCCCCCTTCCTGTATTTCTATCTAGCCCTTGTTGGTGCTTGTGTGGTTTGCGGACCGGCACCAAATTGCAAGTACTTATAGGGAGACATAGTGAGCCTCCGACCCACGTGACCCAAGCGAACCAAGTGACCCTTGCGCTCAACCTGCGGTAGCCTTCATGCTAGTCCCCTCCGCACGCACCTCTCGAAAGCGTCGTTGTGCCATCGAGGGGCCGTTGTACGTGTTTTCCCGCGATGCTTAATGTGGGCCGCCTCATTGTAACGCGTTTACCCGCAACGCTCAACGCGGCCTGACTTAGGCCGTTCTTTCTATAATCGTTCTCTTTCTAATGCAAGCAAGTTTTTTAACAAGTGAATTTCTGCTTTCAAGCAAGTGAACAAACACTCAAGCAAGACACCCTACCGATGGGCCGGTGCGAGTCACCGAGCGAGCCCGGGGTGCTTGTTATCTTTTTCATCACAGATAGCCGAAGGAAGAGAGAGAGAAAGAGAAAGAGAGAGAGAGAGAGAGTTTTCTTTCGCATCTATTTTTTTTTAGTTTTCAACGTCGCTCATAACAAGAGGATGATCTATACATATGTGTTCACAGATTTTTCAAAAACCTTTATGAGTGTCATTAGATTTCGATTGCATTAACCTTTTGTGTTTTCATATCGATTTAGGATTCATATCCTTGTCGATATCTTTAGCACAATTTGAGTCTCATATATAGCATTAGCCACAAAAGAAAACTTTATAGTATTAACGTTGTTTGTCTATGATACTACTTTTTAGGCACGGAAATATGGTTTTTCACATCCCATACCATGTAAGGTGGATCTTCCATAAACATATATGGGATGCTCTCTACATGGAATGCTCCTACCCTCTTCATTTTTTGTTGGTATGCAGATTTCCTCATCCAAGTGTAAGGAATGATTTGTAAATTGTGACAATCGAGATTGTTTAGTTAACCATTCCAGAACTAAAGTCAATATCGTACGTGAAAGTGGTGTTGATTTAGGTTACGAAGGGTTAGATGTGGAAGATTGTACTTTGATACCTCCAAGTTCTAACCTTGAAATCCATCTTTTGCAAAATAAAGAGGATCGTCTGGATATATTACAATCTTAGAGAAAGAGAGAGAGTGCATGTTTATTAAGTGTGTGTATGCATATACATGCATGAATTTATGTATAATATATGTTTTGCATGTATGCATGTGTGTTTATGCATGTGCATATGACTATGCATGTATGCATGTGTGTTTATGCATGTGCATATGACTATGCATGTATGTATGTGATGTGCGTACATGTGTGTATGCATGTAAGCATGAGAGAGTTATGCATGCAAGTATGATTATATGCATGCATGTAGTATGAGTGCATGCATATTAGATGTAAGTGCATATGTTTTTATGCATGTCTGAGTGAGTGTATATGCATGTATGTTATGTATGTGCATGTACATATATAAGAATGTATGCATGAGTGCTGATGCATGATTGTATGCATGCAAGTATGATTGTATGCATGTTAGTGAGTATATGTATGTTAGCATGAGTATATGTATGTTAACATGTATGTATGCATATTAGTATGAAGTGCATGTATGCATATGAATGTGTGAAATGTGTATGCATATATGCATGTGTATATACTTGAGTGTAAGAAGTGCATTTAAGCATGTGTATGCATGTGATAGATATGCATGTATATGTGTAAGCATATGCATGCATGTTAATAAGTATGTATGAATGCATGAATGATGTGTGTGCATGTGTATTGATGCATGTATGCATGTGTATTGGGCATGTACATATGTAGTATATGCATGCATAAGAAATGTATGAAGTGCATGTATGCATGTGAAATGATGCATGTATCCATGTGAAGTGAATATAAGTATAAATATGTATGTATAAATGCATGAGAGTAAGTGTAGCATATTAGATGTTAATGCATGTTTATGAATGCATGTTAGTATGCATGTTTATGCATGCTAGTAAATGCATGTATATGCTAATGCATGTATATGCTAATGCATGTTAATGCATATATATATATATATATATATATATATATATATATATATATATATATATATATATATATATATATATATATATATATATATATATATATATATATATATATATATATATATATATATATATATATATATATATATATATATATATATATATAATGCATGTTAAATATAAGTTTGTATGCATGTTGATATGCATGTATGCATGAGAGATATTGAAATGTTATATGATGCATGTTTCCATGTAAACAAATGTGTGTTTGCATGTAAAGTAGATGTTTACATATGCATGAAAGTTAGGAAGTTAGAAGTCTATGTATACATGTGTAGCATAGGTTTAAAATTATGATAAGTATTGAATGTTAAATTAATAAAAGAGTGTTTAATGATTATTAAAAACATACTCATGTTTTTTTCTGAATGTTCTTCCTACACATCACTGTGAAGAGATTGTGAAGGAGATTACAAGATTACGAGATTACGAGATTACGACATTAAGAGATTGAAGCAGCTTATGATAATTAGAAATATAAATTTGTATAGGGATTTTCTTTGGGAATTGTATTAGATTTGATTAGAATTGTATTAGAACTTATTATAAGTTTTTGTATAGGTCTAAACGTTGATCCTAATTTTTATACTTTCACTCTGCGATTTAATTAAGTTCTTTACATTTCGTTTTCATATGTCTAAGAATTTAGCGTCAACAAGCGGTTCTGTTACTAATAGTAAAGAATTAGATAACTCATTTGGTATACGAATACTTCTACCGTCTTTTGTGATAGTACGATTAGTAACGAAAATAAAGAAATAGAAATAATTAAAGACCAAATAGTTGACGAGACTTTACATACGATAGAATACGATCGTAACCTTTCCAGGGTTTTGCCTTTACTTTCTATAGTTTTACCAGAACCTAATAATAAAGAGAATTTGTTTCCACCTAATTTAAAAAGAAATACTAAATCAAAACAAATTGAAGATGAAGTAGTTGATATAATATGCCTTCATATTTTGAAGCTTTAGCTAAATATAAGAACGCACTTCCTTACGGCCCGTAGTGTTCTATTTTTCATGAATACAAATATTGCTTCCACTAGTAAAAACCCAGTTAAAAAGAAGATAGATAACTCCTTCATTTTAAAAACACTTTTACCTATACCATTAGAAAATAATACTACTCAAATTAATAAAAACAAGGATAAAATAGAAGAAATAGAAAAAGTAAAAGATATTATTGTATCAGAAAAATTATACACTTCACTTGACGATTATAGAATATCTAGATTTAAAATTTTTTGTTCTATCGCTTTTCCTAAATCCGACGAGAAAGAAATCTTATTTTCACCTATTCCTAATAGAAAAAATCAATCTAAAAATAACGAAATAGCTATTATTAAAAATTGTGTTATTGAAGAGAAGCCTAATCGAATTACTGAAGAGGAATTGATTTTCGCAGCATATCAAAATGCTAGGAATATACTTTCATAAGAATCTTAATTCTTAAATTAAATTTAAATAGATTAAAAAACCTTTAGCTTTTATCACTCATAAACTGAAA
This sequence comes from Ceratopteris richardii, assembly GCA_020310875.1. Taxonomy (NCBI): domain Eukaryota; kingdom Viridiplantae; phylum Streptophyta; class Polypodiopsida; order Polypodiales; family Pteridaceae; genus Ceratopteris; species Ceratopteris richardii. Next base: position 8,705,675 of record CM035434.1, read on the forward strand.
TCTCAATCCAAAATCCGAAGCATACTTAGAAGCACCCTGCGTGTAGTCACATGGTTAGGTTAGCATGAATCTTTTAGATGAACGCCTGTCTCCCTTCACATCCCTCTACGACAACGGGATAGTTATCGTTATCCAATTTCTCTACTTGTTGACCCAAGTCAGCCATTGAAGACTATCAAAGACTTTGAGAGTTACCTCGAATAGTTATATTGTCCTTTGCTTTGTGAAGCCCCCTCTTGTTTTGTAGCTCCTCTTTTGCTTTGCTTTAACTCCAGCTCTATTGATGAAGCTTCAGCACCAAGTTGGGCAGCAGAAATGTGTAGTGAACCCTTGTATATTGTCCAGCACTTAGACAAACAGCTGCACATTAGATAGCTTGTTGCTCTCAATACAAAACTCAAATGGAATTGTGCCTTTATTTAATAAAAGTAGATAAAGAGAGCTTTCTAACAAGCTATAAATAACTTAATTTGGACAAGTTTTGATTAGGAATTGCAACTCACAAATATGAACTACCTGTCCACACAAGTATGCTAAAGAACTAACCTTCACTCTTGGACTGGTACCTCTCTGAATATATATCCTTCAAGAAAGATATTTGGTACAGAGTAAGTAGACACATATAGCTTTCCAGCAAGCTAAAAAAACAAGTTATTTGGATGAGTTTTGGTTAGGAAACACAACTAACCAGAATAGACCACCTGCATACATAAGTACACTATAAAACTGGACTTCACTCTTTGACACATATCTCACAGAATATAAATCTTCTGACTGAGATATTTGGGGTACAAAATATAGATGCCAAGAGCTTTCCCAAAAGATAAAAAATCAAGCAATTCAGATATGTTTTGGTCGGGAAACTTAACTGACCAAAATAGACTACCTGTCTACACAGGTATACAAAAAAATTGGATTTCACTATTCACTGATATCTCACATAATATATAAGCTTTCAAGAATACATTTAGTATACAAAAAGTATACAAGAAACAAGCTTTCCAATGATTGTTTAAACGCAAGAAATGATTACATATACACTACGATATGAGCTCCACAAGAGAGCTGTGTAAAAACTGATGTGCGAATCGAAGGAGTCTATGGGAAGACAAAATGACAAAATGACTAGATCTGACTACTGGGAGCTCTTGCCTCTTTCTCTCCTTGTTTTGAATGTGCTCCCACTTCACTTTTATAACCAATGAGCATGTTAAGAAGTTTGTGCCTCCTTCTTAACTCACCACTTTCCCACTACATGCCACTAACTACAAGGCAAGATATTGTACCTCTTACTCATCATGAATTTTGACTAGACTTTTTTCTTTTATTTCTTTATTTTTTTCTTCTTTTTCTTTATCTCTATATTGGGTAACTTTATCCAAGCATAGCTCATATGAAAATGATCTTGTACATTTATCTTAACAATATAGGACCATGGTATAGATGGCAATTACCTTATTCATCTTTCCAACCATCTCCCCCATCACCTACAAGTCCCCCAACAATCCCTCCGAATGGAGTACCAATCCAAGGTGGATATTCTTTAAGCAGACATCGCACCACTCCAAGAAGAAGTGCTCGCAGCCAAAGCAAAAGCCAGTTCACTACAGGAACAAATTCGAAGTCTCCAAGAACAGTTACATGAGAAGAATGCCATCATTGCTGCTTGCGATGATGAGATTAGCAAGCTGACTTAGATAGTGATTGACAAGGATGATGCCATGAAGGCTTTGGGTAATCCCCTAGAGACTACGTGCGCTAAATTTGTTACAGCTGAGTAGAACGGTCAAGAGATGGCTGAGTTAGCCTTACAAGCAGAAACCGAATTAAAGAAAGTCATAAAAGATCTCTTTCAGAAAAGTCACTCTCTGGAAGAGGAAATCGGCCGCAATATTTAGTTGAAGAACGATGTTGAAGCCATCCAGAAAGAGAGGCAAGATTTCTATAAAACCATGCAATTCAAGTCCCAAGAGCTTGAATGCAAAGAGAAACAACTGGGTATCCAGGACAAGCAATTATCGCGCATTGATGCAGAGATTGCCGAAATGAAGTTATGACATGATGCGGTGCTCGCTAATTATTTCTACCTTGAAGAAGCTTTTTTGCAAAGTCAAGGCGACATCTTACTCTCCCAAGTGATCACTTCCAACTCTATGCGGATTGATGCACATCTGGTTGAATCTCAAATTTTGAAGCTGATGTTAGAATCCCTCAAGCAGAAAATATCATGCACCTTTAAATTGGCAAGATCCATGTATATCCAAGGAATGATTGATGATTCCTAAAGCTTGTAATTTTCCCTGCTAGGTTGGAGTCTACCATGCGTGCTAGTGTCAGGCCACCGGAATATTATTTAGAAGAATAATTGTAATTGTAAAGTCACGCATTGAAAGGGTGTCGTGCAAAACGTTGTACCGTTTTTCCTAATCAATAGAGTGTGCGCGGAAGAGATGAATAACACGTCGCCAGACTATTCGGTCTAGGGGATGGTCTTGAGTTGATTCTATTCTGAGTTATGTTAATCATAGAGTTGTCTATAAGAGTCAGTATTCGATATTGAAGTGAATGAGGTACTGTGTTGATATTTTACTATGTTGAAGTGAAGTATGAAGTATAATAGTAATAATAAAGGAAGACTGAAAGTTTTGCGTACATAATTACAAAGATTTTTAAGAAATGCTATGCGCCGAAAGTGTAATTGAATCTACTGAGATTGTTCGAAGTTAATCAATGAAGTTAATTGTCTGAAGTTAAGCAGTGAATTGGGAAAATATATAAAGGGCCTCTGAATTATCAGAACCCTCACCATCCCAACAACCCACGAGTAAGTACATAATAACTTTAACATTTTTTATATTTAGTATCAATCTTGACTTCATGTTCTACTAAGAAATTGGCAATCAACTGATATTCCTTACTAGAGTCAAGGATGATAAATTTTGATTCTAATTCTTCTTTAAGAGTATTTCCTAGTTCTTCCATTAAAGATGAACTTTTTGTAAGCTCAATTAAACACTCAATGTTTTCTTCAGATGAAATTATTCCTAGACTTTTGAAATGTTTTTCATTTGTTTTGCTAAATTTATTTGCAAGTTTTTCCTTTTTAATAAGAAGTAAACTAGTTGTAGGAGTGCAAACTAAAAAGTTATCAAAGCTATATACATCATGAGGAAAGACATCAATCCTTTATCCATTATTGTCTCGCTCAATAGTGGAATCTAATAGAAATTCAGGTCATAGTAAGCCCTAAATTTCTTACAAGTATTGAATCTTCACAGACATGATTATAAGAGTCAATGGGATTTCTTTGTAGGTTTTTCCTATTTCTTGAATGATTGGGACACATTGCCATTATTTGCAAGGAATCCATTCTAGATTTAAAACGAATTCTTGCATATGTCGACCCATCGTTCATAGCTTTTGTTTCCATCCTCATCTCTATTATAAATGGTTGTCAGAGTATCACTTCATATGAGTAGTTGTCTTGCACAAAGAAATGAAACTCCTTCTAGACACCTCCTATCATAATAGGTACATGCGCACATGTCCCTAACAAAACTCGTGACCCATTGTCAGTTGTTCTCATTCTCCAGCCATGAACTTTATCGATTGGCCATCTAAATTTATCGAGGAATTTTCTGATATCACATTTATCTTTGAGCCTGAATCAATTAGGGCCAAAGCTAAACATGATTCCTTTTCATTGCCAATCTGAATTTTGACTTCCGAAGTTCCTCATGCCCAGAAAGTCATACCAAATTGGCTTTCATATTTACTCATCTCATCATCAAGAAGAATTGGACCAAGGAAATTTCTATTTACACTTCCTGTCGCAATGTCTTCCTCCTCATCACTTCTGCTATCACTTAATGTGATTGCTTCATTCTTCGCAAGAGTTTCCTCAACAACATCTTGCATGTCCTCATCTTCAGGTATTGGAAACCATCTTCTTCTTATAAGTCTTATGAAATTGTCCTTGAACTCAGGTTTTGCAATAGAAAACACCTATTCAAGGTACAAAGTAACTTGACTTTTCAATAATATATCATTTAGAATCTTTCTAGCATCATTTTTCTTTTCAAGCTCTGAGATCATAATTGCTCTTAGATTCTTTATTACTTTCTTCTTTGCCTTCTCTTATCCTTGTTTCTTTTCATCTTTTTTTATGATTTTGGTTTTTTTTATTATTCTCGTTTAGAGGCTTCTTTCTCTCTTTAATAGCTTTTTTCTTTTCTTCCTCAATTCGGGTATTTTGATTTTCTTAAACTTGAGTACTCTCATTTAATGTTTTCTTTCCTTCTTTTATTGGATTTCTTTTTTCATCCTCAATTAGGGTTGTAGTATCCTTAAACTGCACTTTCTTTCAATTATTTGTATTTTTCTTCTCATTTTCCCTAGATTATCTTCATGTCACTCTTCTATCTCCCTCATCTACCTCATCTTGCATGTCATCCCATCTCCGTTTCTCTTCAACATTGGCAATGTGATAATATACAGAGGATTGATTGACACGAGATTATCATGCAGTTTTACGCATGATTTTGTCCCTAGCTCTTACCAATGCCTGAATAGAATAGGGACCTTGACTTGCAACGGACTAGGATCCTTCTTCTAATGGCTCTAATCTAGTTGCAGAGGTACTAGTAGATGCATTGCAGATAGTTAAGTATTCATATAATTTTTCATACCTCCTTTGACCCAATTAACGGCCAAAGGAAGTCGCATCCAAAAATCACATAGTCTTCTATCAACTTCGACTACAAGCTGATTATCTTTTGCTCCTACTGTGTGACTACACACAGGGTGTTTTTTAGTGCTCTTTAGGACTTAAGACATGAAAACAATGTTGTGAAATATGTTCATCTATATTCTAGTGGCCAATGCATATGGTAAAGATCATTTGACTACATGCAAAACGTTTTTCATTTTTAGATGAGGTGGTAACATTCATGTTTGTAAAATGAAGTGGAAATTGATACATCAAAATAACCCTATACAATTTATGCAAATATCGATGGAAATAACCCTGTACAATTTATTTATGCAAATAATCCTATACAAGTAAAATTTCTAAGATAATCTTTAAGTTTATCTAGACGAGATGGTAATATTCATGTTCATAAGGATGAAAGGAAAATTAACATAACAAACAACCTTATACAACTTATGAAAATTTAAGAGTTTTAAGTTCTACGACCATTGGATTTAAATTTTGTCTACTAGAGAAATCTTGATAGAAGGATTTGAGGGATAGCAGCATCAATCTGCTGCATGTACTTATGTGCACATAATTTTTCATACTTATTTGCATGCACTTACATATATTCATGCATACATACACTTTCATACATGCATACATATACTTTCATACATGGTGCAGGACAATCACCAATTGATGATGTGGACAAGTTTTGAAGTCAGAAAGTAAAGCAAAGAGCAAAACTTGAGCCTTGAAGATGAGGGCATAATTAGAAGATGAAGACTTGTATATACATGTATATTACTCTTGTAATTAGTCCATAAAAACTTTCTATCCATGATGAGTCGGGATGTAAATTTATAATCAAGCTGAGAGAATTGAAGACAGGAACATTTACATGTGTAAATGTGAAGAAGTGAAGACAGGAACAGGTGCAATCGCGATGTTCAAAGATCAAATCTCACTCCACATTTTAAATTTTTGATGAAGTAAGCACTTGATCTTTAATTTGAAAGGTAAGCTACTTTTGGCTAAAATCAATCTTTGAAGATTCAAAAGGTGAAAAGTTCAAAGTGAAAGCTAGAGAAGGATGCCTGAAAGGTATAAAGAGGATCAAAAGGAACTATATTTGAATTAAAGGTACATTCATTATTCACAAAGCTTGAAGAATCTATTACACCGGTGAAGAAACGATGGGAGATTCCCTTCAAAAAGAAAACTATCGTGCTTGGTCAATGAGGATGGAAGCTCATCTTATGAGCAAAGATCTGATAGGATACACCACAGGTGAAGAAGAAAAACCATAATTTAAGAATCCTAGTGTTCCAACTAGGGAAGAGCTCTCAAATTTGAAGACAGATGCTCAAGCAAGGAGCATTATCTAAATGGGAGTCAATGATTACTTGCTACCTCACATTAGAGGACTCGATAGCGCAAGTGACATATGGAATGCTTTGGAGGAGTCTTCCAAAACACTACAACATCAAGAAAGGCATCTTTATGGGCAGAATTCACCACATTCAAGAAGAAGGCATCTCAATCTATTTCTGATTATGTAACAAGGATGAACGATATTGCAGATGCATTAGGAGCAGTTGATGAAGACATTCAAGAGGAAAAATTGGTAAGACAAATTCTCATAGGTTTGAGAGGAGATGATAAGTGGAAGCCATTCATTCTATCCACTGAATTGTCACTAGATCATTTCACTCCTGATTTGAATCAATTGCTAGGACATATGCTAACCTTTGAGCAGGATATCAAAGGTAGCATTGATAAGAGTACAGGTCAAGCAATGTATTCAAAGGATAAGAAGAAGATTAACAAAGGCAAGCAACAATTGAATGAAGATGAAGGCACTATGAGTCAAGCTAACTTGCTAAGAGGAAGAGGAGGTGGCAAAGGAAGAGGAAGAGGCAGAAGCAATAAAGATGGTGTCAAAGCTTGCTTGGTAAGACTAATCATTTAGCTCATGAATGCTGGTATAATAATCAGAATGATGGAGGATATAATCAGAACTCTAATTCAAGAGGAAGAGGTGGTAGAAAATAGAGAAGTAATTTCAGAGGTAGAGGTAGTAGAGGTTTCTTTGGAAGAAATGCAGGAAGAGTCTTTCAAAGTCAATCCTACCATAATACCTACTACAATTATGCTTCATATCAGAAAGATGATTCAACCTTAATTATGAATGCAACATGTGAAAGACCAAGTGAAGGTCAAAGTGTTTTCTACATTGACTCAGGGTGTAGCAATCACCTGAGTGAAACATAGCTTTGATGACTGATTTGGAGCATAAGGTGCGTAATCATATAGTCCAAACAGGTGATAACACAAAGCACAATGTGAAGTCCATTGGATCAGTAAAGGCCAAGGATGGAAGCACTCTTTTGAGTAAGTTTTTGTATGTCCCTACAATTCCAAAGAATCTGATAAGTGTAGGGCAAATTGTAGAGAAAGGATATGAAGTAAGGTTTACTAATGATGGATTTTATGTTGAAGACCCTAACCATGGCTATTTAAAAAAAAATTTAGGGAAGAAAGAAGGAAGGCTTTTCAGATTGAAGATTCAAGGCAATATTGTTCATGCCTTGTTCACTTATGGAGAACATAAGATCTCTGAATTAGATCTTTCGCACAAAAGGCTTGGACATTTCAATGAATGAGGTATTAAGGATATGATTAACAATGGTTTAGTGCTTGGATTTCCTAATATTGCAGGTCAACACATAACATGTGTGAAGCATGTCAATTCGGTAAAGTTCACAAGAAGACTTATGGTAAGAACGGGTTTATGTATTTAGAGATTCAAGTTCCTGATGATGAAGACATTGTTGATGCTCAAATTGATCATGAAGAGTTGCCAAGGTTCGATCCAAAATATGAAGAACAAGAGACTTTAAAGGATGGAGAAGTTAGAAGGTCAACAAGCAATAGAAATCAACCCATAAGGTATAGTTATGATACCTCATTTTTTACCACTAAATAATATGCTTACATAGTGAAAACAAAGAAGATCCTTCTACATATGTATCATCTCAATTAAGGCATAAATTGGAAGCTAAAGTTGAAAAGTATTTGTTCATTGGTTATGATGATAAGCAGATGGGTTATAGATTGTGGAGTCCATCCACAAAGCAATTCCTTGTGTCAAAGGATGTTACATTTGATGAGCAAGGTACTTAGTATGCAGGTATAATTAATGTTCATGTAGGTGATGAAGAAGTCATGACCCGAAGAAAAGGGAACTAAAAGATTCATGTTCTTGATGATGAAGAGATTGTTGATGCTCAAATTGATAATGAAGAGTTTCCAAGGTTTGATCCTGAATATGAAGAACCATAGACTTCAAAGGGTGGAGAAGTTAGAAGGTCAACAAGGAACATAAATCAACCCATAAGGTATAATTATGATATCTCATTTTTTTCACTAAAGAATATGCTTACATAATGAAAAGAGAAGAAGATCCTTCTACATATGATGAGGCAAAAGGTAAGGAAAATTGGGAGAAAGCTATGCAGGAGGAGTATGATGCATTGATGGAGAATGAGACATGGGATTTGGTTCTTAAACCAAATAATCAAAAAATCATTGGATGCAAATAGGTTTACAAGACAAAGAGGTATGAAGATGGAAGTGTGTCTAGGTATAAAGCTAGACTTGTTGTGAAAGGGTATGCTCAAACATATGGTCTAGATTATGATGAGACTTATAGTCCTGTGGCAAAGATGTCAACTATAAGGACTCTCATAGCTATTGATGCATGCAAAGGTTGGAAGATATGTCAATTAGATGTGAAGAATGTTTTTCTAAATGGTTACATTTCAAATGAAGTTTTCATGGAGCAGCCAGATGGTTTCAAGGATAAATATTATCCAGAGTATGTATGTAAGCTCAAGAGAGCTTTGTATGGTTTGAAGCCACCCCAAGGGCATGGAATTACAAACTTGTGAAGTTCTTGAAGGAGCTTGGTTTTCAAGTGCCTAAGGCAGATAGTAGCTTGCTTGTTAAAGCAAGTGATGATGGGTTTATTTATATTTGCATATATGTTGATGACATAATTCTTACAGGTATAGATGAGAAGGGCATACAAAGTCTTAAGAAGCAGATGGAATAGGAGTTCAAGATTAGTGACTTGGGAGACATTGTCATATTTCTTGGGAATGGAGGTTTCATATACTCAACATGGAGTATATGTGACTCAAGAAAGGTTTTTGAAGAATTTGCTAATCAAGTTTAAAATGGAAGATTGCAGGGTAGCACCTACTGCAATGGAGGTGAATCATAAATTGAGCAAATATGGAGGAGAAGAATTCAAGGACATGAAGTTGTATCAAAGTTTTGTTGGTAGTCTAATCTATGCTACATTGATTAGGCCTGTTTTTTCATATGCAGTTGGAGTGTTGTCTCAATTCATGCATTATCCTAGGAAAGAACATTGGATTGCACGACAAAGGGTGTTAAGATACATTAAGGGTACACTCAAAGAAGTTTTGTATTATGGATTCACATCATATACAAAAATCAAGATATATAGTGATGCAAATTGGGCAGGTAACTCTCATGATAGGAGGTCAACATATGGATATCTATGTTATGTAGGAGATGGATTAATATCTTGGTGCTATAAGAGGCAACATACAGTTGCTTTATCATCGACAGAAGCAGAATATAAAGGTATGGTTGAAGCTGCAAAGGAGATTATATGGTTGAAGACTCTCATGAAGAGTTTTGACATCAATTAGAGTACACCCACCATTCCTAGAGACAATATGATTTCATTGTATCTAGTTGCTAACCCTATGTTTCATGAAAAGACTAAACATATTGAGATCCAATATCATTTCATGAGAGAGAAAGTGGTTGATAAAGAAATATAAGTCATACACACTTCTACAAAAGATCACATTGCCAACATGTTAACCAAAAGCTTGGATGGACCTAAGTTGCAAATGTTCAAAGACATGGCATGTATAAAGAAGCTGGAGAAAATCACAATTGATGATTGAGGGGAAGTTGTTGGTGTAGGACAATCACCAATTGATGATTTGGACAAGTTTTGAAGTCAAAAAGTAAAGCAAAGATCAAAACTTGAGCCTTGAAGATGAGGGCATAATTAGAAGATGAAGACTTGTATATACATGTATATTAGTCCATAAAAAATTTTTACCCATGGTGAGTGATTAAGAGAGAGATGATGAATGATAAGAATGAGAAGTCATTAGAAGCCTTCGAGAATGAGAAGAATGTAATCCATCCATAAATGTAGATTTTCTATGAATAGAAGAGAATTAAGGAAATTGCACCTCAATCTTTTGCTCCATGCTCCCTTTGTGTTTATCTTCTTTAGGAATGCTTTTGTACAAGTCTAATTCTATAGTTGATTGAACTGTGTACAAGTTTTGAGAGGCTAATTATAATCAGGCTGAGAGAATCGAAGACAAGAACATTCACATGTGTAAATGTGAAGAAGTGAAGACAAGATCAAGCACAATCCGAGTGGTCAAAATTTTGATCAAATCTCACTCCACAGTTTAAAGTTTTGAGCAAATAAGCACTCAATCTTTAATTTGAAAGGTGAGATGCTTGTGGCTAAAAGCATTTGAATAAACAGGGTCTAATTTGGGAGAACCATGCATTAGAAGTTGTAGGTGTCAAAGTCGACTACACAGAAGAATAGTTTGAGACATAGGTACATTGTTTGAAGGTAATCTCAAGACCTATTGACTCTTTTGAAGAGACTTAACTTGAAGAAGGTGCTGAAACATTAGCCATCACCTTGTATAAAGTTTTATTGAAAAATTTACATATTTGATCATTCAATGAGTGAATTAAGTGCAGCAGACTTTTTTGTGTAATGAGTTTCTTCACAGTTGACTCAAGTCTTGATAATTTGGCAATAGATTTCCAAAATTGGTTGTGTTTATGAGTTGTTCCTTATATAGAGGTGCTCTAACATCAAGGATAATGTGTTCTCTTGGATATTAATCATCTCCATCAATACATACATGCATTCATGTAAAGAGAGATGGTGGATGCAATCCGAAGATGAGTTGGTGCTGCTACAACCAGCTTCATACCAGTCAAATGAGACTTTAGAGTTGGTTAGTAGACCCTTGAGCTTCCTAAATCCACCAAAAAAAACACCCAAGTGTTTTGGAACAAGTATCTCAAAGGTTTGAGTCAAGGGAAACTAGTTGCAAAATGACTAACTCCCAAAACTTGCTATTTTGTACATACACCAACTAGAAAAAATGAAGAGTGCTCTCAACCTAGTAGGAACTAGAAAAATGCCTTTTGGAAATAATCCAAGGTAAAACACTTCAGTTGATCAACTGAGCACTGAGAATAAGATTTAGCAAAATCTAGAACACTCTTGCAATTTTTGGGGCTCTCTAGAGATTCGACTAGTGAGCAGAAAAACACATATTTCTCAAAAATAGTAAATCCAATGACCATGAAATTTTGTGAGTATAAACTAGACTTAGATAGAAATCCAATGCACTTTAAAACTCCAAGAAAGTTATATATAACCCGAGATAGAAGCTTCTGAAGTTACTATTCTGAGTGAGTATAGCAGAGAATAAAACAAAGAAGAAGTAAATGATGAATGTATAGATTCACATATAATTACAACCCCATTGGCAATGAATACTTGCAAAATGGGAGTAGAATGATAGAGCTATGGAGTAAGCTCTTCAATCTCTACAAACGAACATGAAGTGGGCACGAATCAAGCTCTCTCCTGGTGACCTCCTTCTTGCTCTTTTTATAGCTACATTTGGAGGTAGTTTTGAATTTGAATTCAAATAACTTCACCTAAAAGTGATGCTAAGAATTAGGAGATATTCTCTCAGCTAATGGATTCGTGGTTTTAGGTATTTAGAGCCACAAATTTCCTTTTTACATCATGGATGACTTAAGCCATTCTTTCTTTCACAATTACAAGAGATAAAATATACTCTTTTACAAGAGGTGATCATATGTCTATACATATGACTACAAATAACAAAAATCAAATCATATCAAGCATGTAGGCTTGGGTAAAATAAAAAAATGCTCTCCCTCAAGCCTAACATGCTTGGCCTCCAAATAATTCTTCAATTGTCCTTGACTTCCTACAAGCCAGTCATCAACTTGAATCTACTCAATTTTTTACCATCAAGATCTTTAGTCAACATGTTTGCTCATTGAATATCTGTAGAGACATAGGGTAGTTGAATATCCTTGCTCATTAGCTTCTCCCTTACATAATGGTAGTGGACTTCAACATGCTTGGTTCTAGCATGGTATACTGGATTAGCTACAAGATGTAGTGAGCTTGTGTTGTAACAAAAAATGTGAGGTGTTGAAGAATGAAGTCCAAGATCTGTATACAAAGATTTTAACCACATGATTTCTTGAGTTGCATTAGCCAAACCTCTAGATTGGACTTCAGTAGAAGATAATGCCACTGTTGGTTTCTTCTTGGATGATGAAGAAATTATTTTCGAACCTCCAAATGATACATACCTGGATGTGCTTCTTCTATCATCTCTAGATCTGACCCAATCCGCATCTGAGTAGGCCTTTAGCTCAATATCAGCAGTAAATGGATAAAACAAACCTTCATTCATGGTCCCCTTTAGGTACTTTAGGACTCTCTTGGCCGCTTCCATATGTGGTCTTCTTGGCTTATGCATAAACTAGCTCAATATGCTAACACTATAGCATATATCCACCCTTGTGAGTGTTGCATCATTCAAACTTCCAACCAAGCTTTGATAGCTTGTGATGTCTTCAAGTAGCTCTCCTTAATAAGCACTAAGCTTATGATTTTTCTCCATAGGTGTACCTGCACACTTGGTGTTTTCCATCTTGAACTTGATGAGCATGTCATGCACATACTTCCTTTATGTGATGTATATACATGAACCTATGTAGATTAACTCCATTCCAAGAAAATAAGTGAGTGGTCCAAGATCACTTATTTTGAACTCCTCCTTCATTTGATTCTTTACCTATTTGATTCCTTCAAGATCATTCCGTGTGATAATAATATCATCAACATATGCACATAGATAGATCACTTCAGATCCATTCCTCTTTATGAACAAAGAGGTATCAGCCTTGCTAGCTTTGAATCCTTGGTCTTGCAAATAAGTCACCAATCTGAAATTCCAAGCTCTTGGATATTGCTTCCATCCATACGAATCTTTCTTTAATTTGCATACATAGTTAGGATGATGTGCATCCTCTTATCCTTGAGGTTGTGCCATATACACTTCCTTAGAAATCCATCCATTTAAGAAAGCATTCTTTACATCAAATTGATAGAGATTCCAATTTCTAGATGCAGCAAGACTAATGAGAACCCTAATTGTAGGCATTTTTGCAACATGAGAGAAAGTCTCCTCATAATCAATACCATGGGTTTGAGCAAACCCTTTAGCAACTAATCTTGCTTTATGTCTATTTATACTTCCATTTGGATTCTTCTTAGTTTTGTATATTCATCGAGATCCAATTACCTTCATAGATGGCTTGTTAGGTACAAGCTCCCAAGTGTCATTCTCCTTCAAGGCTTCCATTTCTTCATTCATTGCATCTCTCCAAGCTTTCTTGCTTTGTGTGTATTCAAATGTGGTAGGTCCTTCATTGGTTGAATCCTTTGCAATGTAGATTGAGTGCTTGGTGACCAAATAAGTATCATAACCATACCTCTCAAGTTTCTTCTTCTCCCGTGAAGACCTTCTAAGTGGTTGATGTGAGCTCTCGGGTCCATATGTAGCATCTTGCATCTTTGCTTTACCTTAGCTCTTCCATAGCTTTATTCTTTCCAAGTCTTCTAGGTCAATCTCCGAATCACTTTCTTCAATTTTCTTTGGCTTCTGTGGTTGAACTGATGGAAAATCTTCATCCAAGTCATAAGGCAACTTCACTTTCTTGTCATCATCGAACCATGATTTGTTCTCATCAAAAATTACATCTCTACTCATAGAAAATCATTTATTAGTTGGATTGTAGAATCTATATCCTTTTTTGTTTTGTTAATAACCAGTAAATATGCACTTCTCTGCCTTGGGATCCAATTTCCCTCTTGCTTGAGAAGGAATGTGAGCATAGGCTAAGCCTCCAAAGATGTTACAATGCTCTACACTAGGTCTTATTCCATTCCACACTTCATATGGAGTGATTCCATCTAGTGACTTAGATGGAAGTCTATTTATGAGATATGTGGCTATACACACAACCTCTGCCCATAGGTAGTTTGGTAATCCCTTTTCATTGAGCATGGACCTTCCGGCTTCAACAATAGCTCTGTTTCTCCTCTCTGCTACACCATTGAGTTCAAGTACATACCTTTTGGTGACTTTCCTTTTAATGCCTCTTTCATGCAAGTAGGTATCAAATTCAGAAGAGACGTATTCTCCTCCACCATCTGATCTAAGTCTTTTCAAAGTCCTACCTATTTGGTTTTCAACAAGAGAAACATACTTCTTAAAGCAATCAAAAACTTCATCATTGTGCTTCATGAAAAACAGAATGATCCACCTACTACAATCATCTATGAAAGACACATAATATCTTGAGCCGGATATAGATGGCTCCTTACTAGGACCCCATACATCCGTGTGCACTAGATCCAAAAGATTTTGGTACACATATCCCTTCCTATTGAAAGGTTGTCTATGAGCCTTGTTGAATTGACAAGCTTCACACTTATAAATCATGTTTTTCCTTGTGATATTAGGCAAACCAAGTACACTTTGCTCCCTGTAAATTTGTTTGAGTGTCCTCTCATCAATGTGAGCAAGCCTTATGTGCCATATCTCCAACTCTGTGAGAGTTTGAGATCCATAGCTAAATAAAGCTATGTTCTTTGTATCTTCCACTTCAAAAGTGAAAAGCCTTCCTATCTTTTCTCCTTTGGCAATACTTCTAAAGCCTTGCCTTGGTTCTTCAACATATGCTCCAGATCGGTTGAATCTAACCTGCAATCTTTTTTCAACAATTTTCCCATAACTTATTAATTTTTTGGTTATTGTAGGGACATACAAGACTTTACTTAAGAGGTTCATGTTCCCATCTGATGTCTTCACATTACCTATCTTCTCCACCGAGTGCTTTGTATCATCTCCTGTTTGCACTTCATGTTTTTTATGAGGATCTTCCGAATCAGAAAGTAAAGCCACATTTCCTGCTACATGATTTGAGCATCCCAAATCAATGTAAAAGATGTGATCATCATCCTTACCCTCCTTATCTGATAGATTCATAATCAATAATGGATCTTCTTGACTTTGGTCCTCTGCATAGTTACTGTAATCTCTTCTTCCTCTATGGCCACTTTGATAGTTGTTGTTGTTGTTGTAATTCTTGTTTTAGGTGTTGTAGCCTCCATTGATGTCTCTCTTGATGTCCAAGTCTCTCTTGATGTCTAGCATCCCTTGACATGAGGTAAAAGAAAATCAAAGATTGAGTTTAGAATATAGGACCTTGCAAGTGCATCCTTTGAACACCAATTTGAAAGTCTTTCCTCTTCTTCATGTGATGGTTGCCCTTTGTTCCTCATGATTGGCATAGATTCATCTATAGATATGCATTCAAATAGATTCCTCTCTTGAAGATAAGCCTCCATCCTTAGAGACCATGTTGGGTAGTTGTTTCTATCCAATTTGTCAATTGTTGATGGAAATCCATCTCCCATGTTGATTGTCTATGCTTTGATACAACTGTAAAGAGAGATGGTGGATGCAATCTAAAGATGATTTGGTGTTGCTACAGCGAGCTTCACACCAGCCAATTGAGACTTCAATTGATCAACTAAGCACTGAGAACAAGATTTAGAAAAATTTGGAACACTCCTATCATTTTCGGGGCTCTGTAGAGATTTGACCAGTGAGCAGAAAAACATAGATGTCTCACAAATGGTAAATGTAATAACCATGACATTTTGTAATTATAAACAAGACTTAGAGAGCAATCCAATGCACTTTAAAACACTGAAAAAGGTTATGTATAGCCGGAGATATGAGCTTCTGAAGTTACTATTCTAAGTGAGTATAGCAGATAAAACAGAGAAGAAGTAAATGATGAATGTATAGATTCACATATAATTACAACCACATTGGCAATGAATACTTGCACAATGGGAGTAGAATGATAGAGCTATGGAGTAAGCTCTTCAATCTCTACAAAGGAACATTAAGTGGGCACGAATCAAGCCCTCTCCTGGCGACCTCCTTCTTGCTCTTTTTATAGCTACTTTTGGAGGTAGTTTTGAATTTGAGTTCAAATAACTTCACCTAAAAGTGATGCTACGAATTAGGAGATATTCTCTCAACTAATGGATTTGAGCCACAAATTTCATTTTTACATCATGGATGACTTAATCCATTCTTTCTTTCACAATTACAAGAGATAAAATATACTCTTTTACAAGAGGTGTTCATATGTCTACACATGACTACAAATGAACATAAATCAAATCATATCAAGCATGTAGGCTTGGGTAAAATGCATCAACAGTTCATACACATGCACTCACATACATATGCATTTTTTCTATCACTCACAAACATGCATTCAACTTCATTACACTCTTACATTCATGATTTCTTATATGTATGCAAACATGCATATCTCATGCATACATATGCATTCATTCATAATCATATGCATACATCTCATATGCACATGTACTCATTTACTTATGTACATACACATCTCTTACACATGCATGCTTTCTCATGCACACATTCTCATCTTTCATACAAGTGCATGCATTTTTTTCATGCACACGTACCTGCACTTACACATGTGCATATATATTCTAATGCATACATACATCTATCTCATACATGCATATGCATAAATACACATAAACATGCATTCATGCACACTTATGCACATGCATTTATGCATACTTATGCAAATGCATTCTTACTATTAAACACACATGCATGCATTCATTCATCCACATGCATATCCACTTAAATACATATGCACTCACATATTCATGCTCATTCACATAAAATATTTACATTAACTAATTACTTAGATGTCGTTAACTTAAAAATTAAATTAGTCATAACACATAAGGGAAAATTCAAATTTAACCGCATATATATCTCTTTTTCTCTCTCTCTCTTGTCCTCTCTCTCTATGCATAAAACATTTGTATGTGTTTTAAGTACATATGCAAAATAAATTATAGACAAGCGAGTGCTCTGATTCTTTTTCCGATCTCAATTTGCATACAAAGCTAATTAAAGTGATGGAAGTAATGAATGATTAACATAGGTTCTTCGTGAACTAACCATATGATTCCACCAAAATCATTGTTGAGCAATGACTCCCCGATACATGAAGCTCTCGAAAAATATATATAGCCCTTTCTTTTCTTCTTCATCTCTGATTGTTCTCACTCTACAACCGACCCATTCCATTTTTCTCTCTTGCACAAATCCACACAATAGCAATAGCCTCTCTCTCTCTCTCTCTCTCTCTCTCTCTCTCTCTCTCTCTCTCTCTCTCTCTCTCTCTCTCTCTCTCTCTCTCTCTCTCTCTCTCTCTCTCTCTCTCTCTCTCTCTCTCTCTCTCTCTCTCTCTCTCTCTCTCTCTCTCTCTCTCTCTCTCTCTCCCTCTCTCTCTCTCTCCCTCTCTCTCTCTCTCCCTCCCTCTCTCTCTCCCTCCCTCCCCCCCCCCTCCCCCCCTCCCCCTCTCTCTCTCTCTCTCTCTCTCTCTCTCTCTCTCTCTCTCTCTCTCTCTCTCTCTCTCTCTCTCTCTCTCTCTCTCTCTCTCTCTCTCTCTCTCTCTCTCTCTCTCTCTCTCTCTCTCTCTCTCTCTCTCTCTCTCTCTCTCTCTCTCTCTCTCTCTCTCTCTCTCTCTCTCTCTCTCTCTCTCTCTCTCTCTCTCTCTCTCTCTCTCTCTCTCTCTCTCTCTCTCTCTCTCTCTCTCTCTCTCTCTCTCTCTCTCTCTCTCTCTCTCTCTCTCTCTCTCTCTCTCTCTCTCTCTCTCTCCTCTCTCTCTCTCCCTCTCTCTCTCTCTCTCCCTCCCTCCCTCCCTCCCTCCCTCCCTCCCTCCCCCCCCCCTCCCTCCCCCCCCCTCCCTCCCTCCCCCTCCCTCTCTCTCTCTCTCTCTCTCTCTCTCTCTCTCTCTCTCTCTCTCTCTCTCTCTCTCTCTCTCTCTCTCTCTCTCTCTCTCTCTCTCTCTCTCTCTCTCTCTCTCTCTCTCTCTCTCTCTCTCTCTCTCTCTCTCTCTCTCTCTCTCTCTCTCTCTCTCTCTCTCTCTCTCTCTCTCTCTCTCTCTCTCTCTCTCTCGCTCTCTCCCCCTCTCCCCCTCTCTCCTCTCTCTCTCCCCCTCTCTCTCTCTCTCTCTCTCTCTCTCTCTCTCTCTCTCTCTCTCTCTCTCTCTCTCTCTCTCTCTCTCTCTCTCTCTCTCTCTCTCTCTCTCTCTCTCTCTCTCTCTCTCTCTCTCTCTCTCTCTCTCTCTCTCTCTCTCTCTCTCTCTCTCTCTCTCTCTCTCTCTCTCTCTCTCCCCCCCCCCTCCCCCCTGTTGTAAGTTTTTCAAGCTCAAGACTGTGGGAACATGCCCCAAATTGAAACTTCCACATCATCCACAATCAAATGAGGCTGATTTCCACGAGTTGGAGGCATCCAATTATGCCCATAATGGAAAGAAGTTGATTAGAGAAGATTTAACTCACCTCTTGATGTGATTGGACCTCACTTTTGACATGTATATGCTTTTGATTGGTTAAAGAGGTTAGTATGTGGTCTTTAAAACCTCTAATGAGTTGTATTATGACTTAGAGTCGTGGAAATACATGCCCAAGCTGCCCCCTTGCTTAAGCACACCCCCGACTAGCTGTTCTCTGCATATTTTGTAGAAATTTCACTTTTACATACTATCTATCTAGATGTTTTTGGCAGACCCTCCGGCCTTGTAATTGTTGTTTCTCCTTCATTTGGAATCCATTTGCAATGATTTTTGTCTTGTTGGAAAGCTTATAAGTTCTGCTTTGTCTGGTATAAGTCTTAGGTTGAGTGCCTGCACATGTGCAGAGAAATGTTGAGAACAGTGTCTGTCTAGTTAGCTCATATTCTGTGAAGAGATCAAGTTATCTGTTTTGTTTCAGCTGATTGAGGCATCATCCAGTATCCAAATGGAGTGATTTTACTCTCATTTGAAAGTTCTTAAAGTCTAGTTTATGCTTGCGAAATTTCATTTTCAGTCTCTGCATATAGTCAGAGAAACGTAGAAAATAGAGAGCCTATGTCTTAAAAATTTCAGGATCCTAGGAGGATTCATTTGCTTTTGTTGTGCACATAGGAGTGTTTATCCTCCAACAGTGGTATCAGAGCTATAAGTGGAGTATCAAAGAGAGAAGAAGGAGCTACTGAAGTGAAGTAAAGACTTCATCAAAGTTTGAAGGAAGGAAGCAAAGAACGGGCACGTCAACAACAAGGGGAAGCAAATACATCATCAAATCAAAGACGAAGCTTCATCAAGAGGAGTAGCTCTATTTTTTGAGGTAAAAGCCATCCTTTTCAACTTCATTGCATCAAGGGGGAGGTTCAAAAGAGTTAGGAGGCACAATGGCTGATCTTAATGCTCAGATTGAGAAGCTCGAAAAAGGAAACTACCAACCATGGCGATTTAGAATAAGCAATTTTTTGATGGGGAAAGGTTTGTGAGGACTTGTGAGTGGTGGAGAGCCAAAACCCTACATAGATGAGGTAAATCCAACCAATGACTAGAGAAGAGCAGTAAGAGAGTGGGATGAAAGGGACAAAAGGTTCATTTTCATTTTATCTCAGCATATTAGCAACTCTATGGTAGGGCATATTCAAGATTTGGATACATCGAAGAAGGTGTGGGAGTGCTTGGAGAGATTGTATTCAACCTCCACAAAAGCTAGAAAAATTTAGCTCAAGAATGAGCTAAATAATCTTAGGAAAAGCCCCTCTCAAGGTGCTAATGATTACATATTAAAGGTTAAAGAGCTTGCAGATGCACTAGGGTCAATCGGTTGTGCCCTAGATGATGACGATCTTGTGGCCCACACCCTAAATGGACTTAGGGATGATGAAAAATGGAGGGCTTTCACAACTTCAGTGTATGTAAGGGACTCTCTTCCTGATTTTGATCAACTAATCACTCTCATGGTGACAGAGGAGATGAACCTTGGTGGTCATAATGCCAAGGGTAGCCAAGGGCAATTGTTGTATGCAGGTAGAGGAAGAGGAAGACACAACCGAGGTGCTTCAAGAGGAAGAGGAAGATATCAAAGCAACCACGGAGGTCAAGGACAACAAGAAAATGCAGGTCAAAGAGGTGGAAGAGCCACAAATAGAGGAAGAGGTGCAAGATTTGGTGGAAGAAGACAAGCCACTTCAAATGGATGCTTTGTATGCAGTAAGCCCGGTCATTTTGCAAATGAATGCTATCATAGAGCTCAAAGACAAGGGAATCAAAGCAACAACAACAGTTATAGAGGGCAAGGTAATTATACAAACACATCATCCAGCGAAGGGAATGATTATTTACTTGCCATGAGGTATGGTGAAGATACAACTCAAGCTAGTGAAGATGTATGGTATGTAGACAGTGGATGTATCAATCATATGTCATGTCGAAAGGAGTTTGTAGTAATTTGCAGGTCCCAAAGCATCAAGGGCATGTGGAAACAGGTGATTACTCAGAACATATCATTCAACATGTGGGAGATATCAGTTTGGAAGGAAATCAAAGAGCAAACTGCTTATCAAAGGTATTACATGTCCCTACTATTACCAAAAACTTGATTTCGGTAGGCCAAATGGTAGAAAAAGGCTATCAAGTTAGGTTCAATGAAAGAGGATGTTTTGTTGAGGATCCAAGGGCAGCTTTCAAGCTCATAGCAAAAGGAAAAAAGCAAGGGAGAATGTTCACAATGGACATAAATCAGCCACACCATTCAATGTATGTCACATATGGAGACAAGAGGATAGCAGATTTGGATCCATGGCATAAACGAATAGGTCACATCAACCTACAAAAGCTCAAGGACATGCAAAGGAGGAGCTTGGTAAGAGGCCTACCAAATTTTACATCTAAAATGTTGCATGAAATTTGTGTAGCTTGCCAACAAGGAAAACAATCAAGGCTGCCCTTCAAGAAGAGTACCTATGTAAGTGCAAATGTTTTAGACCTCATTCACACGGATGTTTGGGGTCCAACAAGAGAAGCATCTCTTGCTGGAAATAGGTATTTTGTAACCTTCATTGATGACTTTTCAAGAAAAGTGTGGTTGTATTGCATTAGAAACAAATCAGATGTGTTCCACTACTGCAAGAAATTCAAAGCACAGGTGGAGAAGGAATCTGGCAAGTTTATCAAAACTTTGAGATCCGATGGAGGGGGAGAGTACTTCTCCCATGAATTTTCTGAATTTTTGTAGGTCAATGGCATCAAAAGACAATTTACATGCAGGTATACCCCTCAACAAAATGGGGTAGCAGAGAGAAAGAATAGACACATAGCAGAGGTAGCAAGGTGTATGCTCAACGAAATGAATATGCCGCATTGTTATTGGGGAGAGGCTACATATACAACCACATACATCATGAATAGATGTCCTACATCAGGTATACATCATCTAACCCCTGAGGAAGCATGGACTGGAAGAAAACCTTGCATTTCACATCTTAGAGTCTTTGGTTGTATAGGCTATGTACATGTACCTCAAGAGTTGAGGTCAAAGTTAGATGCCAAATCTGAAAGATGTATTTTTTTGGGATATTCTATGGAACAAAAGGGGTATAAATGCTATAACCCCATCACCAAGGAGCTGAAGGTAAGTAGGGATGTTGTCTTTGATGAGTTGAAGCCTTGGTATGCATGCACGAGTCCATTGCAAGTTGAAGACATAGGTGAGACAGATTTGAAGAATGATGATAGAGTTCAAGAAAGCATGGATTTAAGTGGTCCAAGCAACTCATGCAACACAAGGACACCCTCACCATGGAGTGGAAGGCTTAGGGAAAGAGAGACCAGCTCTGAAGAAAGCAAAGTCAAAGGCAAAGAGAAGATTTTAGTTGAAGAAGGAAGCTATGTGGACGAGAGAATGTTGGAAGATGAAGAGATAGAAGAAATTCAAACTCTAGGAGTGGCAAAACAAAGAAAGAAGATGGCAACCACACCAAAAGGAAGTGAAAGAAGGTCTTCAAGAGTAAGATATCCAGTAAAAAGGTTAACATATGATAATTTCATTGCAAACCATTATGCATACATGACTTAGGTAATTAAGGACAAAGAACCAACTAGTTATGAAGAAGCTAAGGATTGCAAGGAATGGCAAGAGGCAATGAAGGAAGAGCTCAAAGCACTTGATGAGAACCATACTTGGAGCTTGCTACCAGCTCAAGAAGGCATGAAGGTGATAGGTAATAAGTGGGTTTACAAAATTAAAAGAAATTCAGATGATTCCATTACTAGGTACAAAGCAAGGTTGGTGGCGAAAGGCTTCTCCCAAAGCTACGGGATAGATTATGATGAAACTTTCAGCCCCGTAGCCAAGATGCCAACAATTAGGACTTTGATTGCAGTGGCCACATCAAGGAAATGGAGCTTACATCAGTTGGATGTGAAGAATGCCTTCCTCAATGGAGAGCTTGAAGAAGTAGTCTACATGAGCCAACCTCAAGGATTTGCTAGTATGAGGTACCCAAATCATGTTTGCAAGCTAAGGAAAGCACTATATGGACTAAAGCAAGCCCCAAGGGCCTGGAATCAGAGGTTAGTGGATTATTTATCAAGTTGTGGATACAAAGAAAGTGTTGCAGATCCATCACTTTACATGAAGAAGCAAGGAGACAAGACGGTATACATATGCATCTATGTGGACGATTTGATCATCACAGGAAGTGATATTGCAGGTATTAAAGATATCGAATCAAAGCTAGCGAAGGAGTTCAAGATATCTGATCTTGGAACACTAAAGTACTTCTTGGGAATAGAGGTAATCTATGCACAAAATGGCATCTTCTTGATTCAAAGAAAATACTTGTTGGATGTGCTATACAGGTTTGGTATGAGTGGTTGTAAGCCACTTTCTCAGCTCATGGAGCTCAATACAAAGTTGGTTGCAGGTCAAGGAGAGGCTATACAAGATATTACACTATATAGAAGCATAATTGGTTCATTAATTTATGCTACATTCACTAGACCTGATCTTGCATATGTAGTAGGTGTTCTCTCTCAATTTTTGCATGCACCTACTCATGATCATCTTATGGCGGCAAGAAAGGTGCTTCGTTACATCAAGCACACCATCAACCAAGGTCTATTTTACTCATATGATGCTGATCTAAGTGTCAAAGGATATAGTGATGCTGATTGGGCAGGTAGCAAGGATGATCGAAGGAGTACATCGGGTTATGTTTTCATGATAGGTAAAAAAGTGATCTCTTGGAGCTATAAGAAGCAACCCACTGTTGCCCTTTCATCCACAGAGGCTGAGTACAGAGGTTTAACATTGGCTACATGTGAGCTATTATGGCTTAAGAAGCTACTTAAGGACTTGGAAGTAGAAGTGGAGGAGTTTCCTCTTTATGGAGACAACATTTCAAGCATCTATCTAGCTAACAATCCCATGTTTCATGCAAGGAGCAATCACATAGAGGTTCATTACCACTTCGTTAGAGAAAAGGTGATGGCAAAAGAGCTAGATATAAGGTATGTGAACACTAAAATGCAGGTTGCAGACATGATGACAAAGTTTCTTGAAGATACAAAGCTTGGAGGATTCAAGGAAGCTATCAACATAAGAGACATAGGCTGAAGCAACGAAAGGAAAAGACTTGAGCTTGAGGGGGAGTGTTGAAAGTTTTTCAAGCTCAAGACTGTGGGAACATGCCCCAAATTGAAACTTCCACATCATCCACAATCAAAGGAGGCTGATTTCCACGAGTTGGAGGCATCCAATTATGCCCATAATGGAAACAAGTTGATTAGAGAAGATTTAGCTCACCTCTTGATGTGATTGGACCTCACTTTTGACATGTATATGCTTTTGATTGGTTAAAGAGGTTAGTATGTGGTCTTTAAAACCTCTAATGAGTTGTATTATGACTTAGAGTCGTGGAAATATGTGCCCAAGCTGCCCCCTTGCTTAAGCACACCCCCTACTAGCTGTTCTCTGCATATTTTGCAGAAATTTCACTTTTACACACTCTATCTATCTAGATGTTTTTGATAGGTATGTGCTTGAAGATGAAGAGGTGTTGCAAAATCCTTGATCTACACCAGCCAAATGAACTCTAGGATTATGTGGAGGGCCCTTTTAGCTTTCCAATGGATTTATTAGACACCCTATGTACCTTGGAAGATCACTCTCAAAAAGATAGATCAAAACAGATAAGTTGGAGGTAGCTCAGATGTGAAGAACTTGCTATTTTGGTTCATACCTCTGTCCAGTGTTTTGCATAATTCTCTGATCACAGCAGCAATTAGCTTAATTCCTCTTGGGGAAGTCTAGTTAACTTAAAGAGATAACTTTCAAGAGTAATTTCATAAAAAATAATGAACCACACACTGAGAATGATGTTTAACAAGTGATGACATCATCCCGATTTTCATGGGCTGCTATAGTAATGAGACGAGTGAATAGAAAAATGAACATAACTCACGATTTAGGAATTCAATGATAATGAAAATTTGTATCCTTATATTAGACATTAAGATGAATCTAACAAGATTTAAATCATTGAATTTGGATAAGTACAAACTGGGAAACAGTTCTGACAAGATGAGTAAAAAAGTCGGGTACCTGACAAAGAAGTGAAAATGAAGAGATAGGGTTGCCTTCAAATGAACATAACTGAAGATTTCAATACCCAAATGCAATGAAAATTGGTGAGCATATATTAGACGTGCAGAACTAACTTTACCAAGTCAAAGCACTGAAAATGATGCACCAAGCTCAGAGAAACCATATCTGCAATCTGACTGAGAAAATTGAGAGATATGGGAGTGAGTAGTACACTCCACAAGAACATGGAAATATGAACTCAAATGATCATGAAAATGAAAGTATATTAATTGTAAAATAAAATTGGACTTACTGATACATATGTGCCTCGGAATCACACCTTGATATGGCATAAAGCTCAGCTCTTGGAGGTCTTCACATGACCACGACTAAGACTACCATGTATTTATAGTTGATCTTGGGAGGCTAACTTCCCTCAATCACTCTCCAATCAATTAGTGATTGATTGGATTCTCTATCTACAACAAATCACGAATTCATGGCTCCTCTTTCCCTTTTTGATCAAGTGGACTCAACCACTTAAGATTCTTTCACTTTTACATTAAGTAAATTCTTCAAAAGTTACAAGAGGTAGTTCACAAGTGAACTTTACATTGTCTTCATTTTAAGGCTTCTTCTATGACTTTGTGAGACTCAAACCAATACTTAGGCTTGTCATAGACTTGCTTCAATAGCTCCCCCTCAATCCAAGTATGCTTGAGGTCTTCAATCTTCCAAGATTACCTGTAAACCAATCATAGCCTTGAATTTGCAAAGCTTTGTACCATCCAATGCTTTGGTTAGAATATCTGCACATTGTTGATGAGTGGACATATATGATATTTGAATCTCTTTGTTTAGAACCTTCTCTCTTACATAGTGATAATGAACTTCAATATGTTTAGTCCTTGCATGAAAAATAGGATTAGCAGCCAAATGAATTGAACTCATATTGTCATCATAAATAGTTGGAGTTTCAAACTCCAATCCAAGATCTTTGAATAATGTCTTCATCCACATAGATTCTTGTGTAGCTATGGCAAGACCTCTGTATTCAGCTTAAGTAGAAGAGAGAGCAACTGTGGGTTGCTTCTTGGATGACCATGAAATAAGCTTTGGACCTGCAAAGGTAAGATAACCTGAAGTGCTCCTTCTATCTTCCTTGGAGCCAGCTCAATCTACATCAAAAAATAGCTTCAAACCTAAATCAGATACATAAGGATAATAAAGTCCTTCATTTATGGTTCCTTTGAGATACTTGAGAATCCTTTTGGCAGCATCCATATGTGGTTTCCTTGGTGTGTGCATAAATTGACTTAGCACACTCACACTATAAGATATATCTACTCTTGTCAATGTGGCATAGCTGAGACTACCCACTAGACTTTGATATGATGTGATGTCCTCTATGAGTTCACCTTCATGTGAGCTCAATTTGTGATTGACCTCCATTGGAGTACCTGCAATCTTACAATCTTGCATCTTGAATTTCGCCAACATGTCCTTAATGTACTTTCTTTGAGTGAGAAACAAACCATGATATTTGTAGACAACTTCCAAGCCTAGGAAGTAAGTAAGTGAACCCAAATCACTTATCTTGAACTCTTCTCTCATCTGATCTTTGATCTTCTTCATACCATCTGCATCATTTCCTGTCAATATAATATCATCTACATATACACATAAGTAGATGACCTCAGAGTTACTCTTTTTGATAAAGAGTGAAGGATCTGCCTTGCTTGGTTGAAAGCCTTTGTCCTGCAAGAATGAAACAAGCCTGAAATTCCAAGGTCTTGGAGCTTGCTTGAGACCATACAATGCTTTGTTAAGTTTACACACATAATCAGGATAAACTTGATTCTCAAGATCAGGTGGCTGTTCCATATATACCTCTTTTGTTATCCATTTATTCAAGAATGCATTCTTTACATCTAGTTGAAGTATCTTCCAATTCTTGGAAGAGGCAATACTAAGCAAAAACCTAATAGTAGGCATCTTTGCCATAGGAGAGAAGGTCTCCTCAAAATCGATTCCCCGAGTTTGTGCAAAGCCTTTTGCTACAAGCCTTGCCTTATACCTTTTAATGGAACCATCAAAATTCTTCTTGAGTTTATAGACCCATCTTGAGCCTATTACCTTCATGGATGAAGTCTTGGGCACCAAATCCCAAGTGTTGTTTTCCTCAAGTGCTTCAATCTCTTCCTTCATTGCATGCTTCCATTCTGATTTTGCTTTGGCCTCTTCAAATGATGATGGATCCTCTTGGTTTATGTCCTGTGCTATGTAGATAGAATGTTTAGTTACTAATGAGGTGTCAAACCCATACCTTTCTAGTTTTTTCTTTTCCCTCATAGATCTTCTTAGGCCATGATGTGATGATTATTCCTCATGTCCAAGTTCTTGCAATTTTGCTTTACCTTTAGACTTCCAAGCTTTGATCTTTTCCATCTGAGATTCTTCATCATCCTCCGAGGTGTCTTGTTCTTCAATATACACACACACACACACACACACACACACATATATATATATATATATATATATATATATATATATATATATATATATATATATACATATATATATATATATATATATATATATATATATATATATATATATATATATATATATATATATATATATATATATATATATATATATATATGTTTTCTATACACACACATATATACATATTTCATATATATATATATATATATATATATATATATATATATATATATATATATATATATATATATATATATATATATATATATATATATATGCAAACACACACACACACATATATATATATATATATATATCCTAATTCAGAAACCCTATTTCAAAAACCCTAATTCAGCCTTTTAGCCATATGGTTGAAGTATATGTACACATTCCATCTATTCCTCCCACCACCTACTAGAGAGATGTCTCTCCTCCCAACCTTATGCCTCTATATATAGCTACTCGAATCAAGGAGGATCATAATAAATATAAAGATACATGCACATCATGTAGATACACATACATACACATTAGGTAGATACATAAATATGTACATGTGTACATATTTACATG
This sequence comes from Ceratopteris richardii, assembly GCA_020310875.1. Taxonomy (NCBI): domain Eukaryota; kingdom Viridiplantae; phylum Streptophyta; class Polypodiopsida; order Polypodiales; family Pteridaceae; genus Ceratopteris; species Ceratopteris richardii. The sequence continues at coordinate 8,733,232 of CM035434.1, forward strand.
TACACATTTACACATATACACATCACATATACACATCACATATACATGCCTACATGCACACATGTATACTTATACATGCATTCACAGTTATAAACACACTTGGATATATTACACAAATGCATATGCATACATACATGTGTGTATGCTAACACATGTATACATATATCACACACATGCACACACATACATATACATGAAAGACACATATGTGCATACTAACACATATATACATATAATACACACACATATGCATACATACATGACAAAAATTTGCTCCTCAAAAGTAAAGCTATATATAAAATTTTAGGCATATTGCCGAGCTTCATGTTCTAACTTAAAAGAAAATGATTTCATCTCTCTAGTGGGATTCACCAATATTCTAGTTGAATAAAGAAGTATTTATTATCTGATATCCATTCAAATGATTCAAGTGATTGATTGATAAATAGAGTAGGATTTACTATCTAATGTAATCATATGTTTTCATTATTGCCATCATTTTGGTAAGGCATCAATATAGTCCCATCTTCATTATCCTTATTTATTTCATTTATTTCTTCTATTGGTAAATCTATGTTCTCATGAATGACATCATCTATTGATGGACTAATATCGATTTATGGTAATTCCTCTTCATCATCAGTAGAATCATCATGTAGAGTATTATCCTCTTCATCAAGAAGATTATTATCATTGTCATGTACAATGATTCTAATTTCTCTTTCAGATGTTGATTATCAGTATCTAATGGTGAATCAACAAGAGAACTTTCTTCAATCTCTATAACAATAAATTGTTCAAACAATGACCTACCTCTGGGTTGAACATGAATGACTTTCCACCAAGGATGAGCATCAAGGTTTTTATAAAAAAATGCTTGTTCTATATGTCTAGGAAGAATATATGGTTCTCTAGTAGATCGCATTAACTTGGAAGAATCAATTGCCCAAAACCTAGATAATTTCTTTCTCAATGTGAAGTTACTACCTTTATACTCGGCTTGAAACTAGTCAACCTTCAAAACGACCTATCAAAATATATAAAAACAAAAAACCATTATTAGGTGCTTAAAAAAATAATAAACTTTATCATAAAAAATATAAACTTTTTTCTATCTGTTTGAATGTACGAAACGATATTTTGTAGATACCAACAACAATTCCCTCGTAACCAAGTTTGCCATCTATAAGGTTCGTGTCTTTTGAGCTAGCATATGATAGTTGCTTGAAAGAAGCAACAATGCTAGAATCCTTTGTTTTACGTAAAGAATCAATAGCTTTGATTCTTAATATGTTGTCCAAAAGCCCACATATTAGTGAACATTTGAGCTTGCAAAAGAAATTAAATTAGTAAAGAGAAACTAATATACATATATGAAAAAAACAAAATATTATTAAAATAAAATTACCTTTTGTTCACAAGCTATCATTAACTCTCTCTGCTCATATGAGATTTCTTCATTATTTGCATTGGCTCGTTGCAAATGAGTATATAGCCAATCCATGAAAGAAGATATATTTTTAATCTCATTATTATCAAGATTACATCTATATCTTTTGTTTCTCTGTCTTTTACTTCAGAGATTTTGAAGTTCCTATTCGTACTCGCTAATGAATGCTTGCATGCATTTGCTATTATATTCTACAAAAGTATAAACATCATTTTTTTCTTGAAATGTAAATAAAAATGGAACTCCCTTACCTGATAATACCTCGTCTGTTATTTTTGAAGAAGACTCGTTGCTCCATGCACGTGGAGCTTCTTCATGAACTCTTTCAAGGTATCCACTAACATAGTACATGCACCCCTCAAGCATCCAACCCTTTGCCATGGATCCTTCTGGTTTCACTCTTTGCCGCACATGACCTTTTAATATTCCCATAAATCGCTCGACCCAAAACATCCATCGAGTGTTTCCAACACCTGCAATCTCTATTTCATCTACAAGATGGACTAGTAAATGAACCTGAATATCAAATGAAGCTCTTTCTTCATCAAACATAGTAGCTCTTTGCATTCACGTTTCTTTTGTGGGATCGAGTTTTTGTCAATATCTTTTGATGCAATCCACCTATACACATCATAAAAAAAATTATAAAGAAATTAATTTAAAAATAAAAGATATCAAATATTCATATATATTAAATATAAAAGTATCATAATTACCTTATAAGTGATCCAAGACGATAGATCACATCTCGTAGTCCTTTTGTTATACATCTACTGATGACCAAATGTAAAATGTACGTCAAAAAGGTATGCCAATAATGTGTCTTCAACCCAGATAAGCTCTTGTCATCCATAGTAAACATGTTTTGGAAAGATGCTCCATATCCTATAGGAGTCCAAATCAATTGAATCCTATTGTTGGTAGTCTGTATCTCTTTTTTCATAAGTACCCAAGGCGTAGGTGCATAAGTCATTTCCTGTAAATGTCTATCAAAAATTGGCCATAACTTTGGTTTTGAATTTTGGTCCGAAGATGATATACTTTTAACTCTTTCTAATACTCCAAAGAATACCATATTGATATATTCTCTAGGAGTGGCAATTTTACTTTACCTCTCTTCAAATTCTCATTATCTTCATCAGCACAGAATATTTTTGATTCTGGATCTATCAGAGATCCATCTTTCCATTTTCGATACCAATCCTTTGGCGTCATTGGTTTTGGACACTGACCTATTTCAAGCTTTCCATTAAAATGTATGGCTTCTCTTTTACATCTTAATGGGTGATCATCAGGCAAGAATCGCCGATGTCGAAGATAAATATTTTTGTTGAGATTATTACTATAGATTGATCTCAACCAATCACCACAATATGGACAAGATTTATAACCCTTAGTAGATATTCCTGCATCATGAAAAGGATAAAAATATAATTAGATTAACTCACATTTATTTGTATGCATATTGAATAAAAAAATTACATCAATACCTGAACAAACACCATATCTTGGAAAATTGTGAATAGTCCAAGCCACAATACCACTATATATAAATATAAATATAAATATATATACAGTAATATAAATATGTATATAAATATTTATACAGTAAATATATATTATATATAAATATAAATATATATATAGTAAATATAAATATAAATATAAATAACTATAGTAAATATATATACAATAAATATAAATATATACACAATATATATATATATATATATATATATATATATATATATATATATATATATATATATATATATATATATATATATATATATATATATATATATATATATATATATATATATATATATATATATATATATAGTAAATATAAATATAAATATAATTATATATACAATAAATAAATAAATAAATATATATATATATATATATATATATATATATATATATATATATATAAATATGCAATATAAATATAAATCAATATATACTATTATGTATATATATATGTGTGTGTGTGTATACTAATATATATATATATATATATATATATATATATATATATATATATATATATATATATATATATATATATATATATATATATATATATATATATATATATATTACTATATATATGTGAGTATGTGTATGTGTGCGTGTATTTAGTATGTATGTATGCATGTATATGTGTATGTATGTATGTATGTATGTATGTATGTATGTATGTATGTATGTATGTATGTATGTATGTATGTATGTATGTATGTATGTATGCATAAGTGTATGTATATGTGTATGCACATGCTATATGTGTGTATGTATTCTGATTCTTTTTTTTTGTTTGAGATTAAAATAACAAGAGATATTGTATGGTGGAAAAAAATAAGAGGAGATCTAATATACCACCTGAGATGTGGCAGTTTTTTCATAGACAGCTACGTCGTCAGGAGTCATTTCCTCAACAGAAGGTATACAAATTAATAGTTTATATTTATAATTCTCATATGTTTTATTAAATTTTTACATTTAATTTATGTATTTCTTTTCTATTTAAATAAACAAGCTACTGCAAAGAAGAGAATTGAGTCGGTCCACACATCTCACTTAGGCCAAATGGGCCATCATGGTTTTGTAGCTACATTTTTAAGTATATGTGTTATTGTAAGTATATATATATTTTTAGTTAAAACGCAAGAAACTAATCTTTTTTATTTGTTTCAATGCAGCAAAAGGATTGTGGTCGATATCCTACGAAACATGAGATCGAGTATGTTGCACATTTTGGATATCGGCATCTCAGCGAGTATATGCGAGATCATCCAGATGTGTTTGTGAGTATTATTAAATTTCATATAATTATTTTATTTTTATGGATGTTTTGTATGTTTTTCTTATTGATGTTTGTTATATGTAATACAAGAGTATTATGGAGAGGCAGATATGGATGAGGTGGAGAGACAGACACAGGAGGAACGATCTCGATCGTCACAGAGTGCTCACACCGCTACCCATGATGCCACTACAGATACATCAGATCATGCGAATGTTCGTGATGATGAGGATGAGGATGATGATGAGGATGATATATATATATATATATATATATATATATATAATCCATATATTGTTCATTCAAGTTATGTTTTGAATTGTGTGTATGGTATTAAGTAATGAAAAGTCTTATTCTATTGATTTTTATTATTGTTTATATTTAGCAAGTGTTTTATTACTTTAATTATATAATTCATTCATATTTATGTGTGCTTGTGTGTGTATAAAATGTATATATGCACATGTATGTATATATCTATATTTGTGTAAGTGTGTCTATATGCATGTATATGTATGTATCTATGTATATATATGTGCATGTATGTATGCGCATATGTATGTGTGTATATGCATGTATCTGCATGTGCATGTGGAAGTGTATGTGCGTATGTATGTGTATGTGCATGTGCATGTGTATGTGTGTATATGTATGCATGTGCATGTATATATGTAAGTGTATGTGTATATGTGTGTATGTGCATCTATATATGTGTATATGTATCTATGTGCATGTGTATGTGTGTATATGTATGTATGTATGTGCATGTATATGTGTGTGTCCGTATGTGCATGCATATGTGTGTATGTGTGTGTATATGTATGTATGTACATATGTATATGTGTATATGCATGTATGTGCATGTGCATGTGTAAGTGTATATGTGTATGTATGTGTATGTGTATGTGCATATGCATGTGTATATGTGTGTATCTGTATGTATGTGCATATGCATGTGTAAGTGTATATGTTGACAATCTGATCCCACAGACGCACAAACGGAGAGGATAGTACAGACACAAAATCACACAAAAGTACTCAGAGAATAGAAAGAGACAAGAGATGACACCAGATTGGGTACAATCTCCCCCCACATACTTTGATGGACGGGTCCATCAGAGCATGTGTATTTATAGGTAATTCATATTATGTCCTGAATAGAAGATACATGAGGGCCACGCTTTGAAAAGCACTCTTTTGCTTTATTTACAAAATCATAATTTTCTATTTTTACAAAAAACATCACTTTCTAAAGTGATCTATTATTTTTACAAAAATAACTAAAAATACTATCTTCTAACAATAACTATCTTTTAAAAGTATTCTTCCAAATGTCTCCAAAAATATTTGAATAAGTCCATGTGTGTTCACACACTCATGGATTTTCACCTACTAGATCAAAACACAAAACACATTAAAAACCTCAAGGCATTAAAATCCATTAAACATTCCACTATTCCATAAAGTATAACATGCCTCCCAATTGACGAGCAACTGACCTCAGTTGATAACAATAAAATAGAAATGGATGACCACTCACATGTCCCATCACCGAACACTCATAAGCATGTTCCATGTAAAAACACATGCATGGAATTGTAAAACTAGAATTTAATGTGAATGTGAATGATAAGCAGGGTTACAGTCTATTTTGAAACCTAAATACCATCCAAAAGTGATTAAAAAAAATGAATATCTCGATGTGATAAAATAATTTTTGGAAAACCATGAAGTTTGAAACAAATTACAAGTCTTTGCTCAATGGAGTAAGAAACTTTTAGTATGTCTTGAATGCTTGAATGCATATGCATACTAATTTTCTAAAAATTTTGGCAGCATAATGGTGTAATTTTGAAAACCGAAAAAATTACGACAAGCAATTTCCATGATATTGGTGCCGATAGGCACAATCTATCTACAAAGAGACCGAAAGGGGATTACACACCCTGATAATTTTAGATCTTTCTCCTCACCAACTTGCAAGAAAAAATACTCACCTATCCTTGCAAGACGAATACATGTACCATACAAGACAAAACATGTCTAAACTATGCATATACTCTAGATACGATGCAAAATTTTTTGGAGTTAGACGTCTACAGAAGCACATGAACATCACAAGGAAGAAGAAGAAGCTTGGAGCACAACAGATAATATTGAATGTATTACCACTACAATATACAAAGATAAGTAGCCCGTTAGGGCAATAGGCGTATATACAAGTGGGGGGAAAAACCTCCTAAAGAGGGAAAAAAGTGCCCCGCCGGTCCTAGTGTGTTCACACACATCACTACCTAAATATATCAACAAATCCCCCCTGGGAGTGATGCGGTGAACGAGGAGCTGGCACTCATGTATAAGGAAGTGCCAAGCTATGTGGAAATCACTCCACAAAAGGAAGTAAGCCCAAAGCTTTACGAAAAGCTTCAAACTTCTCCCTAGGTAGAGCCTTCGTGAAAAGGTGTGCAATGTTCTCCCGCGTGGGCACATATGCTAAGCTGATCTCCCTAGCAGAGAACCTCTCCTTGACATAATGATAATGCACCTCAATGTGCTTAGTGTGCCAATGCGCTTTGACTGTCAGTGAAGATGGTGGTGGCAGAAGACTGACCAACACCCAAATTAGCCATAAGGTGTCTGAGCCACATACACTCAATAGTCATTGTGAAAGCTGCCCTATACTCAGCCTCACAATTGGAAGTGGCCATAGTAGGCTACTTGTTGCTCAACCAAGATATACGTGAGCTACCAAGCATGAAGCAAAAGCCACTAGTGGACACACAAGTGTCATAGCAACCAACCCAATCAGAGTCAGAAAAAGCTTGCAAATCTGGCGATGGTGAACCCCCCTTGGGATAAAACAACCCAAGTAGTTGAGTACCACTCAAGTAGCGAAAGATGCACTTAACCACCTACCAATGCTTGGCTCCTGGGCAATGGATAAACCTACTCATCTATGAGACAACAAACTGAATATCTGGCCGATTAATGCATAAGCAAATTAGGCATCCAACAACCTGCTGATAGAGGACAACATCAAATGCATCTCCAGCATCATGAAGACTCAATTGTAAACCTATCTCCATAGGAGTGGCAATAGGCTTACAATCTTCAAGGCCAAAATGCTGCAATAATGTGTCAATATATTTCTTTTGACACAAAGCCAATCCACCATCAACTTGCATAAATTGAATCCCCAAATAGTGATGCAAATGCCCCAAATTAGACATCTCAAATCAGGCATGGAAATCAGCCTTAAAATCAGTAATATGCTTGTCAATAGGACCAGTGAGCAGCATGTCATCAACATGGACAACAATGATCAGAAGCACATCATTAGCATGCTTAACATATAAGGTGCTCTCAATTGGACTCTTCTCAAAACCATGTGCAATCAGATAGGCATGTATCTTCTAATACCATGCACATGGTGCTTGCTTTAAACCATATAGTACCTTCTTTAACATGCACACTTGGTTTTCATGCCCTTTCTGCACAAAGCCACGGGGCTGAAAACATACACTTCTTCATGCAAGTCACCATTCAAAAATGTAGTTTTAATGTCCAACTGATGTACATTCCAACCATGATGGGCTGCAAGTGCAGAGATGCTCCAAACCGTAGTAATACGACATGTAGGTGCAAAGGTCTCATCAAAATCAATGCCTCTTTCCTGTGCATAACCCTTTGCAACAACCCTAGCCTTATACATGTCAATTGTACCATCAAGTTTACGCTTCAACTTGTATACCCACTTAGTGCCAATGGCCTTCTTGCCATGAGGCAAGTCACATAAAGACCAAGTACCATTCTTCATTATTGCATCATATTCAGATTGCATAGTAGCCATCCAATTTTCTGAATTTTATGCTTCATAAAAAAAAACCAGCTCAGTCTCATCACAGAGACTAAATGCAGCCATAACATAGAAATATGATGCAAAAGAGGCACTATGAGAGCCTGATCGTGTACGACATGACAGAGGTGCATCTAATTTGCTGTCATGCAAAGTCTGCACCAGCCATTTTGGCATAGTTTTTGCCTACTCAATATCACCTCTCTCATCAATAAGTGCATCATGTAAATCTGCATCAGAAATGGAATGATTTGCATCATCACATGAAACCTGCAAAGGTTGAGAAGTTGCCTCATTAGGACCAGCACTAGACTGTCCACCTGTAGAAAGAGGTAGCAAAGTATCATACATGTCTTTGAAGCTAACAGATGTCTCCTTAGTACATGAAAGCGATGGTTGAATAGCATCTTCCACAAAAACAACATCACGGCTAACCAAATTGCGTTTAGTATGTGGATGATACAGACGATACCCTTAACTTTCAAAACTGTACCCCACAAAAATACATTTTATTGCTTTATCATTCAATTTTTTGCGATCTTGTTCGTGCACTAATGCATATGCCAAACAACCAAAAACACGCAGATGACCAATAGATGGCTTGCGGTCATGCCAAGCCTCATATGGAGTGATAGAGTGCAACGCTTTAGTGGGACACCTATTAAATACATATGGTGTACACATGACAGCCTCAAGCCAGAAACGATGTGGTAGAGCCTGACCCTTGACCATACACCTCGCTATTTCCATGAGTGACTTGTTGTTTTGTTCAACAAATTCATTTGTTGAGGTGTATACGACACTATACACTTGGTGTTTTATCCCACGTTCAGCCAGAAATGCATTAAATTCAGAAGACATATATTCCCCCCCTCGATCAGAATAGAGGGTGCCCATTTTACATGCTGACAAATTTTCAACCAAAACCAAAAACTGTTTGAAACACATGAACACTTCGGACTTTTCCTTCAATGGATATACCCATGCATGCCTGGGAAAATCATCGATGAAAGTTACCAAGTAAAGATAATTTCCAAAAGAAGGTTTCTGCATAGGACCACAAACATCAGTATGTACAAGCTACAATTTTTGAGTAGCCCAAACTGAACCATCTTTTGGAAAGGAAGAACGATGCATTTTGCCTAAAATACAGCCTTCACAAACATGTTTTTTGGGTGCCTCAAGTTTGGGCAAAGAGGACACCATTTCAGATTTCTGCAGGCGTAGCAAACTAGCAAAATTCAGATGACCAAAGCATGCATGCCAAAGCTTTGCATCTGACATAGCCTGAGAATCATGTACTGCACATGCCAAATCATTTACACATCTTTCATAGTCTATGAGCTTATGCATCCCGCGACATAAAATGCCAGAAGCAATGATCACATCGCCATTTGATAGATCATGAACTTTACATCTGTCATCAACAAATTTCACAACCAAGCCAATCTTGGCTAATGCAAAAACTGATAATAGATTTTTCTTGATCCTTGGCACAAACAAAGCATCCGACAAAGTGAAAGAAATACCATCAGCAGTAGTCAAAATGACCTTACCAACTCCAAGAACTTGGAGAAGCTTGTAGGAGGTAGAAAAGTGAGTTGCAAAGCGATGAAGTTCAGTCCAGCCAACTAGCACAAGAGCAGCCCTTGAGCTTATGGAGACTCAAATAGACCTTATAGGCATGTGATAAGTGCAATAAAATACACTATGTACTTTGGAGCATCAAGGAGAAAGAGTTGATACAAACACATAGGTTTGCACATTGACTAGCTCAAAAAATTTAGTATCTTTCGATGAGATAATCAACTTCAAATGATCATAATGGCCAACATGATGAAAATTGGAAAAACTCCTTTTGGAGGAGTGATACACATAGGATTGAGTGTATAAAATGCACAAGAGTACAAGAAATAAGAAAAATATGCTTTTGGAATGAACTAACATGCAACAATGGTACCTCTTATTTTTCAGGAATGCATAGAGATAGACCCTGAGATAGAGAGATTTCTCCCAAATTACTGAACCAAATGGTTTACAAATTTGTACACATAAAATAGAAACTATTGTCTTTCTAATGAGTGCTGATACATCCAATTTGAAGCTTTGGAGAGAGAGCAGCAGCCTCTGCAAACTTACTATTGTTGAAGAAGATGATGGAAAAAATGAAGGGGCAAGACAATGATGGCCACAAGTGTATGTATATTTCTTCCATGTAAGGTACAAGTGATTTGAAGTCTTTATATAGACTCTTGGAGTGATCCACAACTTCTACAAGTGGATTTTCAATTCAAATGAATGCGGTAAAGGTTGTTGAAGAGAATCAATTCACTTTCCTATAATCTAAGAAAGGTGAAGATATAGTTTGATCTACTTTTAGGTAATCGATTGATTCATTGATTGCAACTCAACCACCTCAAACTTGTGGAAGTTTCTCTCTATTTCACCTTTTACATGTGTAAAGCTCTAGCCTTTTACAGTGGTAAATGATCCAAAAGAAATCTTTTAAAAAATACAATAAATTAGCATAGGTAAAAGAATGCTTCAATGGATATTTTGGCATAATCCAAACCATAGCTTTTTTGATGTAGATCAAATCCACTTCAAGCACAGTGTAAGCTTGATGTTCCAATAGCTCCCCCTCAAGATAAAGTATGCTTGAGTCTTCATTTTCTAATAGGTTGAATACCTACCATTGATTTAAATCTGCAAAGCTTTATTCCATCGTGCATTTGTCATCATATCTGCTATTAGCTTTTCAGTTGGAACAAAAGAAATGTCAATCTCCTTTGACATGAGCTTCTCCCTAATGAAGTGGTAATGAACCTCTATGTGTTTGGTTCTTGCATGGAGAATAGGGTTTGCTATAGATACATGGAGCTTACATTATCTCCAAATATGTGAGGCTTGGACTCACAAGTCCCAAATCTGTATACAATGCTTTTAGCCATATTGCCTCATGAATTGCTATGGTCAACCTCTATACTCTGATTTAGTTGAGGATAAAGCAACTGCTGGTTGCTTCTTGGAACTCCATGACACTAGCTTTGAACTTGCAAATGAGCTACCTACGAAGCTTTGATATTCTTTAATGTCTTCAATTTTCTCACCTTCATAAAAACTAATTTTATGATTCATCTCCAAAGGTGTACTTGCAAGCTTTGTGTTCTCCATTTTGAACTTGAGAAGTAGATATTGAATGTATCTTCTCTGAGTTAGATACATCCCTTCATCTGTATAAATCACTTGCATACCTAGGAAATATGTGAGCTCACCTAAGTCACTGATTTTGAACTCCTCTTGCATGTGTCTCTTGATCCTTTGAATGCCATTCAGATCATCACCTGTCACAATAATATCATCTACATATACACATAGATAGATAACCTCATTGTGATCCCTTTTGATGAATAGAGAAGGATTTGAGTTGCTAGGTTTGAACCCTTGATCTTGACGGCATGTAACCAACCTATAATTCCAAGCTCTAGGAGCTTGTTTCAATCCATACAATGCTTTCTTAAGTATGCAAACATAAGATTCATGATTAGGGTTTTTAAAACCTATAGGTTGTGATATGTATACCTCTTCACTTAACCAACCATTTAGAAATGCATTTTTTACATCGTTGGAGGAGTCTCCAATTTCTTGTAGCAGCTACACTTATCAATGTTGTGATTGTAGTAATCTTTGCAACTGATGAGAATGTTTCCTCATAATCTATACCATGAGTTTGTGAGCATCTTGTGGCAACTAATCTTGCCTTGTACCTGCAAATTGATCCATCTGAGTTTATTTTAGCTTTATATACCCATCTAAAACCAATTACCTTTTGATTGGATGACATTGGAACCAAATCCTAAGTGTCCATCTCCTTCAATGCATCTATTTCTTCTTTTATGGCCTTTTCCCAATTAGGTTTTGCCTTTTCCTCCTCATAGGTTGAGGGTTCTTCTAAAGTTGAGTCCTTTTCCAAGTAGATTGAATGCTTTGTAGGAAATGTGGAATCATATATATACCTTTCTGGTTGTTTCTTCTCTCTTGTTGATCTTCTAGGAGTTTGCTTAGATCATTCTTCCACACTCTTTCATCTTTGCTTTGCCTCTTGACTTCCATAGTTTTTAATCCTTTTCCCTTTCATCTTGGTCATCATCTGTATCACTTCTTGGACCCTGGACCTGTGTATCATGCTTGCTTCCTAATTGATGAGAATCAGAATCAAGATCATATGGTAGAGTCACACTTTTTTTTGTCCTCATCATACAAAGACGTGTTCATCAAACACAACATCTCTACTTGTAGTGAATTGCTTGGTTGAAGGATTATAGAACCTATAACCCATCTGAGCTGAGTCATATGCAATAAACACTGCATTTATTGCCCTTTCATCTAGCTTACCCCTTATTTGTGATGGTACATGAACATACGTTAAACAACCAAACACCTTGCAATGTCCAAGACTAGGTTTTCTCCCATGTCATGCTTCATAAAGAGTCATACCTTGGAGTGATTTGGATGGTATTCTATTGACAAGGTACATAGCAATTGAAATAACCTCTACCCATAGATAATGTGGCAACCTCTTCTCTGAATGCATTGTTCTGACTGATCCAACCAATGTCTTGTTTCTCCTCTCTTCAATTCCACTCAGTTGAGGAGAGCACCTGGTAGTCACTTCCCTTTTAATACCTTTAACCTACAAGAACTCATTAGAATCTTTGGAAAAGTATTCTCCCCTCCATCATATCTGAGCTTCTTGAGTGATCTACTTGTATGATTCTCCACATGTGCTAGATACTTTTTGAAGCAATCAAAAACTTCATTCTTACTCTTGATAAAGGATAGAACAATCCATCTACTATGGTCATCAATAAATGAGACATAATACCTTGATCTTGCCAATGAAGGTTCTTGACTTGGTCCCCATGCATTTGCATGTACTAAGTCCTATAAGTTGTTTTTGATGTAGCCTTTATGGTTGAATGGCTCTTTGTGCCTTCCCAATCTGACATGCATCATATTTGTTGATCATGTGTTGCTTTGATATGTTTGGTAGTCCTAGAACACTTTGATCCTTGCATATATCCTTCAAGGTTCTTTCATTCACATGAGCAAGTCTCTTATGCCACACTTCAAGCTCACTTAGGGTTTGAGATGCAAGAGTGAAGAGAGCTATGTTCTTGGTTTCTCCTACTTGAAAAGTAAAGTGCCTACCATGCTTCTCACCTTTGGCCATCTTCTTGAAGCCTTGTCATGGATCTTCCACAAAAGCTACATGTTGGGTGAACCTAAGCTGCAAGCCATTTTTAACTATTTGGCCTACACTTATTAGGTTTTTAGTGATAGTGGGTACATAGAGAATCTTACTCAGAATGTTTATTCTACCATTGGAAGCTTTGACCTTACCAATCTTCTCCACATTGTGCTTTGTGCCATCCCCTGTTTGAACTTCATGTCTATGCTTTGGACTTTCCAAATCAGATAGAAGAGCAATGTTGCTTGCAACATGATTTGAACATTCAGAATCTATGTAGAACAAGTAATCATCTTCTTTACCTTCTTTGTGGATTAGGTTCATTAGAAGCAATGAGTCTTCATGTGCTTGATTTTCAAAATAATTATTGTAGTCCCTTCTATTATGGCCTCTATTGTTATTGTTGAAGTTGTGTCCACCTCTACCTCTATTGCTGCCATATCCACCTCTTCAACTTCCTTGCTGGGTCTTCCCATTGAACCAATAATTCTGAGTGGTGTGTTTGGTCTTATCACAAATGGCACAATGTTGAACATTACAACCTTTGGATTTGTCATGCTTTGGTCCTTTCTTCTTCCCTTTCCACTCGCTCCTGCTTGTGAAGTTGGCTTGGGAAGTCTCCTCTTCATCTTCTTCTTTCTTCTTGCCTTTCAACTTCTTGTCCTTCTTATCTCCATATAGAGCACTAGTTGAATTACCATGATAGGAGTTACCTTCCTTTATGCTATTGTTGGCCTCTTGATTGAAGAGTTGTCTAAGAAAGATGTTGAAGTCTAGAGTTTGCACATCCATGATGAGATCATATGCTGTGGTGAAGGATTGCCATTGCTTATCACTTCGAATCCCATTGAGAATTTGCCTCATGATAACCTCTTCTTCAATCAGCTCTCCAATGGATGCTAACTGATCCGCAACGTCCTTGACTTTGCTAATAAACTATATGATGTTTTGTTTGGGTGTCTTCTTCATTTTGTTGAACTCCTTTCAAAGACGATTCTTTCTTGCTTTGGTACTAGCAGAAAAGAAAGTCTCTAGGTAATCTCAAGTCTCTTGAGATGTCTTGCATCCTCTAATATGTGATAATAGAAATTCAAAGATAGAGTTTAGTATGTACGGCCTTGCTTGAGCATCCCTTGTGCACCAAAGTGTGAGTTTATCTGTCTCCTCTTGTGTAGGTCCTTCTTTGGATCTTGGAATAGACATAACTTCATCACTTGTTAAAATTCCATAAAGATTTCTACCTTGCAAATAGGCCTCCATTCTGATTTGCCAAGGTAAAAGTTGTGTCAATAAAGCTTCCCAATCATTGAAGGAAAGACTTCAACCATCTTGATCTAGCTTTGATACCACTGAAAGAACTTGGAGAAGCTTGTAGGAGGTAGAAAAGTGAGTTGCAAAGCGACGATGTTTGGTCCAACCAACTACCAGAAGACCAAACCTTGAGCTTATGGAGACTCAAATAGACCTTATAGCCATGTGAAAGTACAATAAAATGCACTATGTACTTTGGAGCATCATGGAGAAAGAGTCAATACAAAACAGATAGGTTTGTGCATTGACTAGCTCAAAAAACTTAGTATCTTTGGATGAGACAATCAACTTCAATGCTCATAGCAGCCAACATGATTAAACTTGGAAAAAATCCTTTTGGAGGAGTTATACACGTAGGGTTCAGTGTATAAAATGCACAAGAGTACAAGAAATAAGCAAAATATGCTTTTGGAATGAACCTGGGACTCAACAGTGGAACCTCCTATTTTTCAGGAATGCACAAAGATAGGCCCCGAGACATACAAATAGAGATTTCTCCAAATCTACTAAACTAAATGGTTTGATAATTTATACACATAAATTAGATGCTAAAAGCTTTCCAATGAGTGTTGATACATCCAATTTGAAGCTTTGTAGAGAGAGCAGTAGCCTCTGCAATCGTATTATTGTTGAAGAGGATGATGCAAAAAAATGAAGGAGCAAGAGAATGATGGCCGCAAGTGTATGTATATTGCTTCCATGTAACGTATAAGTGATTTGAAGTCTTTACATAGACTCTTGAAGTGCTCCACAACTTCTAAAAGTAGAGTTTGAATTCAAATGAAGGCATTAAAGGTTGTTGAAAAGAAGAATCTATTCTTTTTCCTACAATCTAAGAAAAGTGAAGATCTAGTTTGATCTACTTTTATGTGACTGATTGATTCATTGATTGCAACTCAACCACATCAAATTCATGGAAGTTTAACTCTCTTTTTCTCCTTCTACATGTGTAAAGCTCTAGGCTTTTACAATGGTAAATGATCCATAAAGAATCTTTAAAAAAAATACAATAAATGAGCATAGGTAAAAGAACGTTTCAATGGATATTTTGGCATAATCCAAACGATAGCTTTTTTGATGTAGATCAAATCCACTTCAAGCATAGTGTAAGATTGATGTTCCAACATTCATGATGATTGAGATGCATTTGATGTTGTTATCTATCAGCATGCTGTTGGGTGCTTGATTTACTTGTGCATAATGGGGCATGATATTCAGTTTATCAACTCAAGCACAAAGGAAGTCCATGAAGCCAAGGAGAAGACCATACTAGGGGACACCTGATTATGGATATTGGTATGCATGATATCTTTTATGATAATTTGTATGGAATTAAGTGTAGGGCATTACAAGGATATGGAAGTACCTGCATGTTTAGGGAACACATGATTCCATTGATTGAAGGAGCCACACAAATAAGGGGGGAAAGTTACAAATTAAATTCAAATTAAGTTGAAGCTTTTTGCATAGAGAAACAAATGATGGGGGATTCTAGCATTATTATTCCACTAGAGCACTTAGAGTGTCCCTATTCCATGGTGATGTTGCCCAAAAAGAATGGAACCAAAATGGAGTGTGGTGTTATTAGAGACTTTGGATGGCGAGGCATTATCGCTAGTCATCGTCTTCCAACTCAAGGCCTATCATCACCAAAATTGAAGCTTTTTGGACCACTTGGAACTTAATAAAATATATATGAGCTCTACATAAACCTTCTCATACCATTTTCTTTGCTTAGATTCTTTTAGTTTCATCAATTTTTAGAGTTTTTCTTTAGATGTTTTCATGTGTTGTGGAGGATATTTTTTTGCCTAGCTCATAAGACCCTTGTTGCAAATTTTTGGAATTTTTGAGCATTTTTAAAGATTTTTACTAGAGTTAATTATTTTTTTCAATATTTTTTATTATTGAAATAGATGAAAAATTAGAAGCTATCTTAGATTTTGAGAGATTCATGCTATCTAGATGAAGAGGAAATTCGTTGAGAATTTTCCCAAACTTTTTTTGGAAATTTTTGGAGTATTTTTAAGCATTTTAATTGATTTTTTCCTTATTTTTAGTATATTTCTAAAAAAAGACCCCCTTGCCTTTTTTATTATTCCAAAAAAACCACTTTGCTTTTGTTTTTTATTTATTCAAAATATAAAATAAAATTCCTCACCACATTCTTCATTTTCTTTTAATTGTTTTCTTTTATTATTATTATTATAAATTAAGAAAAAACTTTTGGCATCTCTCTCTCCCCCCCATGGCCTCTGTCGCTCTCTCTCATGTTCCCCTCGCACCCGCCTGATCACTTCCACCCCCTGCATAGATCCTCCCACCCACACTTGCCATCTCTCTCTCTCTCTCTATCTATCTATTGTTCCCACCATTGCGCCTCCACCGCATCCCACCCAACCATCTCCGCAACGTCCCACCCACCCGCCCCCTCCCACCATACGTGTCTCTCTCCCACCCTCCTGTCTTCGCAGTGCCAATTTCTCACACTTGAGTGGGTGTAGAGACTGACACGCTCTTACATGTAACAAATACACATAGATCTGCCACCCATCCATCTCAATAGGAGTTCACACAACGTAATCGCACAAGAAAACATTGCGGAGCAAAGAAACACACGATGTATCCAAAGTCGATGCTAGCTAGCTATGTGCTTGCTTGTGTGGTAGCAGAGAGAGAGAGAGAGAGAGAGATAGAGAGAGAGAGAGAGATAGAGAGAGAGAGAGGTATTCAAGCTGAGAAGAAGCTCTGGCTATCTTTCTCTTCATCGCTGTGGCAATATGTGAGATATGTGGGGGCTGGTTAGTATGGAAGTGGAGAAGAGAAGGTGGCATATGGGTTTACTTGATACTAGACGCTATTGTTCTTGTGGCATTCCGCATCATACCCATGTTCCAATGTTAGGACTTTGGCTGTACATATGCTGCATATAGTAGCTTCTTTATCTTATTTTCCTTGTTCTGGGGCTGGGAGTCAATGGGAATAAGCCTGATATATGGAATTAGGTAGGTCCAGCCATTGCCATCACAAGAGCTTTCATCATCATATTCGTTCTGAGGAGATAATAGTTGCCATCCTTCATGCATGCTATAACTTCCTCATCCTTGTGTGCAATGTTTGCTAGATGCGACCGCTAATGGTTATGGATTGAATGCGTGAAATAGGGGCTCTTATTGCTCCTTTTATAGGTTTTCCTTTCTCTTGAACCCCTATAGTAGTGTTTTTCTTGGATATGCTTCAACTTGCAATAGATATACACCTAAAATGCCCCTTTTCTCCTCCTTCTTCACCATGTTTGGCATGGGAATCAAATGTTGAGGGAGCTCTTTGTGGTTAAAAAAAGGGGGGGGGGGGGGGGTGATAAAAAGAATGTATATACAGATATTAGTAAAGGAACGAGGCTTGTCGACTATGAATTATGATGAGGTCCATTATGGGCTATTTGAATGAGAAAGAAGAAGAAATCACAAAGGAAGAAACTATGAAGAATGTTTCAATTGGATGGTGGGATCATCTGATTGCTCCTTCTACAGGGATGTGGAGTCAAGGTTGCACTTGACAAAGTCCATGGACATTGTCTGTGCTCTCCAACACCAGGGTCATTCTCTTTATGGGTTTGGTGGTTGATGTTTCTACAATTTTCTTCCCTTCCTTCCCCCCACCCTTTCCCCATTCTGTCCCTCTCGCACCTTTCCCCCCTCCGCATTCCTCATACTCATTCACTATCTTCATCCTTTGGCTTCCCTCAGTCTTCTTGTTCAGTCGCATTGTAGACTTATCTACTACAGAGATAGCCACTGATTTTTTGTTTCTTCATTAGTGGGTAGCTATTGTTAAAAGTTCTTCTAGATCGCTTGGGATGCAGGCTTATCTTTTGCACATAGGGGCACTTATTTTATGGTTCTTCATATGAAGATAGCTATTGGTTCTCTCTCCCTCCAAGATAGATAGATGCAGCAAGAAGCTAGATCTACGATGTAAGGAGAAACTCGACCCACCTCCCATAGCCCTCCACCCACAGTACTCCACTTGCACCCTCCCACTCTTTTGCAACCCTCCACCCGCAATATCCCACCCTCCTGCAGAGCTCCCCATATTCCTCACCACATGCTCATGCTAAAAATACAGAACTCTTGTCTGAGGATGGTGTCCAAAATTGGTGGGACTCAACCTCGTTACAATATTCTCCATTTTCTGCAACATCTTTTAACAAAATCATGCATTGGAGACTTGCAATCCTTGTAGCCCAAGAAGGCTACAAAGCTATACTTTCATGCCCAACGTAAGCAGAAAGGGAGAGACATGTCGTGATAATACTCCGGTCCAAAACAAGTTGTGGTCCAAACAAGGCCATCAACAAAACGGGGCTTGCTAAATGTGAAGAGGATATTATATGCATTGAAGAAAATGGTTGCTATCTCATTGTACATGAGCCCACGCTTAAGATTTGAATGGATATATTATGGAGGGATAGATTTATAACGATCGAGAGCTTCATAATAGATAGATTTACCGACTTATCAATTTCCTTAATCTCTTTCTCGACTTATGAAGGGTGCCATTGGTGAAGGGATGACAAGGGAGATCCCTCATATGTATCTATCGGTCATATGCAATTGCAAATGATGTGCAAACTATGATGGCAGTGGTTAGAGAGGAAGCATATCATGAGAGTATCTATTATATTTGGAGTTCTTGGAGAAATTTGAACATAGTTTGTGACCCATGATGTACCATACAGAGACAAAGGGCTTGACTTTTCTATAGTTCAAGCCAAGAGGAGTGCTCAGGAGGAGAAGTATGTCCAAATGGATAAATATCGTTTTACTGTTCTTCTACTTCAATAGATTGTAGGCTTATCTATTGCAACGGTGGCCAAAATTTTTCTCATTCTTCATAAGTGGATTGCAATCATTTCTCTCTCTCCGGGATGAAGAGTCCATTAGGTGGTGGGCGAATGTTGACTTGGTCAAAGGTCTAAGTAATAACTTGGCAAAGTTGTTCACATGTGATGCACAAGTAGTTGATAGCATGGTGCACATGTAGTGCACAAATGGGTTGCTTGAAATGGTTTGCAAAATGGTATTTTTATGTGTTTTTAAGTGTTTGTGAAGGGGTGATTGGAACCCTTTCTTATGCCCATAAATTGGAGAAAATAAGGTGTAAGTGAAACTAAGGTCAAAAGTGAAAGGGAAATGAAGCAAAGCGGTATGCAAGAATTATGTGTGGCCCCTTTTTAAAATTTATTGAGTCTTCTAAGGTCACGACAAGACAAAATAGGCATTCATTGGCCTTCCTTAAAAAGTGGTTCTTGGGACATCAAAGAGGACCAAGACACACTAGCAGTTAAAAAAGCAACATACATGAAGTGAATCGACACAAATAGCAAGACACTCTAAACCAGTGCGTATGCAGAGAAGAGTGTGCAAGGAAGGTGGCCAAGTGTGCAGAGAGAGAGAGTGCACAGAGAGGCATTAAGGAAGGCAACCAAGGTGGACAAAGGTACCAATAAGGAGGTGTTGCACATCAATAGAAGGTGGCCCTTCCTCCAACTCTATTGGAAGCTTGAGTGCAAAGTGTGCACAAGAGCAAACTACTGGAGAGGGTGGAGGTCCGATACAAAGAAGGTTGGCTGCTGAAGGAATTTTGGTATCTTGTATACTTGTGTGTGTGTGTTTGCTCTGTGGCTTATGTGCTATGCATAAAAAACCATTTCCGTAACATTCTAAACAAGAATATTGTAATTCTCATTGTTAATCAAAATATAGAGGCTTTTGGTGTATTTGCATTTCTACTTCTTCTCCATTCTTATCCTACAGACTCTGAAGTCCCTTTCAACTAAACAACTCCCCAACAAAACTTACAAACACCATTATGATGCATAAGTTACAAGAATCTCATGTAAGAAATTTGGTGTAATAAGAACAAGAAAAGATTAAGATACCTTTCACGTTTTCCCTAGGGCAATCATCTTTGACACGAAGTCCAACTTTTCTTGAACTTTTGGATCTCCCAAGACTTTCACGAGCATTATAAGAGAGATGGACAATTCGAGTGGCCCAAAAACCCATTATTTTCATACCATGGTTGCACTAATCAAGCACAACCATTTATTGAATTTAACATGATTTTAAGCTCTTTATGGATCTCTTGCTAGCACTACAATAGATCGATGGTATACCGAGGTTTTTACCAAGGAAAATGAACACGGATTTATTTGCCGTGACGCCGGTGTAAAGGTCGGTTTGCGCGTTGGTACCAAAGAGTCGGTATAGGCATCGGTATATGCGTCGGTATATACGTCAGTATAATCGTCGGTATAAATGTCGGTATATGCATCGATATAAACGTCGGTATATGCGTCGATAATCGGCTTCTGCTACATCGCCTCCTAGGTGTACCGACGGTTATTCCGATGACACTACTGGGAGTACCGTCGCGTATACCGACGACCATACCTGCAAATTTTTTTTTGGGCAGAGTGTTTTGTCTTTTGCTATAGCAACATTACCATGATGTTGCTGAACAAAAGACAATACACTCTGCCCATAAAAAACCGAGTACATGTGATGTGTACTCTAACGACAACCGAAATATGAGTTCATGAAACAGAGTATTATTGTACACAAAAGAGATAATCAGAATGAACAATGAACCATGTACAAAAGAAGTTATATATTTCAATAATGAAGCATGTACAAGAGTGTGGCGAACCACTGTCATATATGACGCTTTTACAAAATGTGGCAAAGCAATGTATTGCCATATGGAAATCAAATACAAAATATTCGTCTTCCACTGCCATACACATGCAAAGAACGTTCCATATCAACAGTCCTGCAACAAAGAACATTAATGGAATGAGATAAATTCACACAAGTTTATAAATTATTTACCTCATCGCAAACGCTCCCATGAAACTACCGCACTGCGTCCCTCCAAGTCCTGCAATAGTGCAGTCAACCCATGACTATATCCATAAGACTCCTCCGTTCGTGTTGGAGGACGACCCATTGCCAACTCCTAAAACAAATATAAAAAGATTAGAGAAATATATATGAGAAATTTAACACAAATAAATTCAATAAATGAAATGGTACTTACAAACTCATGACGCATCGTGTCATATCCACCGTTGCCCAAATGTGACGGTCCAATCGTGTCTAGACGTGTGGCTGCGGCGTTTCTCTACTGGCGATATCGATCAGGAGTCTGCTGCTGCTCATCACAAATCATGTCCCACTCCTCAGCATCTAACCACACAGGATTTGGTAAGCCTTCTTTGAATGCATCACGAGCCTCGGATCGTCGATGCGACATGACCTCACGTGTGGTGTGCAGAATCCACTCTGAACTGACAATCGACTATCCATCGGCTGGTTGGAACTCCTGGTAAATTGTTTGTGTGATATAATTCTTCCGATCTTTATCCTGTTCACTCCATTTCAGCATGATGGAGTGTCCAAACTGGATGGAGCAAAGCTATCGTATGTGTGCATGCATTGCTTTGCCAGCTGCATCCATCACCGGAGCTCCATCTCGGATACTATACACCTTGGAGTCATCATGGTCATGAGCACCCCAAGGTGTACGTGGTGTACTGCGTGGTGTACTGCGTGGTGTACTGCGTGGTGTACTACATGGCGTACCTACATCTGAGGTACTCATCCTAGGAGTAGAAGCGGGTGACACAACGTCCGTCGCACTGCCTCCACAACAACCGCCTCCTCCGCCTCCATACCTACCTGTAGATCCACTCCTAGAACCTCCTTCTCCAGAGCGTGACCTCGATCTACGAGACGGGCCAGACCCTGTATCGCGCTGAGGTATCGAACACACATGTCTACTAGTAGACCCAGTAGGAGATGGCTGCAAAGATGGTCGTGGTGGAGTCACAAAGCTAGGAGACATACCTCCTACGGGAGTAGCACCACCCTCAGGAGTGACACCAGCAGGAGTGACACCGGCGGGAGTGACACCGGCGGGAGTGAGGCCAGCGGGAGTAAGGCCGGCAGGAGTAAGGCCGGCAAGAGTGAGGCCAGGAGGAGTGCTACCACGAGCGATCCAATACTGTGATGCAGCGGCCATATACGCAGGAGGAACCTGAGATATGAACTCCAAAAACTGCTCCTCTGTCATGGAATGTGGAGTGACTAGAGGACTGTCTCCCATCGTGCTCTGTAATAAAAGAACTCAAATAATTAGCATGCGATAAGAAAAATAATATAGGGAATAAACAAAAGAAAAACAAAAAATTAGTACGTACAAGTGTTTTATTCAAAAGTCCTCTATTCTAGCATCCTCTTGAAGATCCGATGCACCGAGAATATCTATCTCTATATTGATGGCTTCTAAATCGCTTGCTATGCTGGTTTCCTCCTGATCATCGTCTATTGCTTCATCTTCTCGAACAATGACCTCTTCTTCTGGAACAATGATCTCTTCCTCCTCAACTATCGAATGAATCTATGAGTCCACTAGAGATGGACTTTCTTCTACATCTATGTTTTCAAAAATTTTTCTACTACGTGGAGCGACTTGTAAAACAAATAGCCACTCTGGGTCTTTTGAATCTGGTATAAAAACAACTTGCTCACAGTGTTCGGGAAGTACAAATGTATCCCTTTCATCTGTCCATAATCTTGTGGAGTCGACTTGAAGCAAACTGCTCTTATCTCGTCTCACTATTGCGTTTCCTCCAGAGGTGACTACTTTGAACCATTTCACGTCAAAAACAAAGTAATCAAACTTTCTGAAAGATAGTTTCAAGATGTCTTGAATCACACCACAATAATTTAACTCGCCTTCTAGAGCATTATCATCTCTTGCACTCGCTCTACTTTTTTGCAAAAAATTCACCATCACTCCACTATCAAAAGTAGACCGGTTTTGATATACTCCTAATCATATCCTTTTGCGAGTTCTTCTTCTTCTTTAGAGATATCTTCACCCGCTGCCTTTGCTTGTGAAACCGCTGCATCTAGCCATCTGCTCGTTGGAAAAGGTGGGAGAGGTCGAAGATTTTCTGGAAGAGGCAAAAATCGAGTGGAACGATTTCTTCAAAACTGAGCTCTTTCCTTTGCGTTAGTTTCCTTGGCAAGTTCATACCTTTCTAACCACTTTTGCATAGGCTCAGAGTCAACTATGCAAAACTTCATTGCCTTCTCTCTGAAAGCTGCATCCATTTTTCTTTGCAATCCTTTACCTTGTGGTTCATCGCCTATGAGATGAACATCTTCATCATTGCTCCATAAGCGAGGCATTTCGGGATCCGATATACGTAGAAACTCAGTTATGAATACAAGAGATTCTTGTACAAGCCATCCCTCTGCCATGCTACCCTCTGGACGTGCTCTCTATCGAACAAACCCTTTTAATGTCTTCATAAAGTTCTCTAAGAAGAACATCCATCGACTATGGACAGTTCCTACTATTGCAACTTCATCTACTACATGAACCAGTAAATGAAGTTGAATAGTGAGAATACTTGTGGGAAAGTATTTCTCTACCATACAAACAGCCTCGATAGCATTGAGTTTCGCACTCTCTATGCTATCTCTATTTATCTCTTTAGAAGATATCCACTGTACTAAAAAACTAATTTTATAAATGGTTTTTCGTACATCCTCTGAAAGACAATCTTTTAGGGTTATAGGGAGCACAAACTATAAAAGCTTGTGCCAATCATGAGACTTGAGTCCTGGAAGATCGTCATTTCGTGTGAAAGTAGTCTTTAGACATCTCATGCATCCAGTAGGTGTATGAAACTCTGAAATTGTTTTCTTCACTTGTTGCTCTTCCATCCTGCGAAGCACCCAAGGAGCTCTTGGTAACGATACTGTTCCATTGGGCTTAGTAATTGCCCACAACTCTCGCATACGACCTCGCTCTTCTAAGTCGTCCCTTTGTGCTTTGCTTTCTTTCTTTCCGATCAAAGTTTTCCAAAGCATCTCTTCCACATTCTTGAAAATATGCATCGGGTCTACCAAATGATTGATCACCAATTCACTCCAATAAGGGAGTTCATGAAAAATGGACAACCATTTCATGCCAGCAACTGGATTTTCTGAATCCCACAGTTGTTTCCAATCACTAGCTTTCATTTGGTGTTGCGCTTGTTGACCAATTTGTCCTTCACGTAAAACATGCCCATCAGGCAATATCTATGATGTCCTTCATAGACAGTTTTACGTAGTGCTTTGGAATAGTGTGCTTTGAGTCGTGGTCCGCATAAAGGACAAGCATGGTAACCCGAAATCGATAAACCTAAACATTCACCATAACCAGGCCAATCATGCATTGTCCACATAAGTATGCCTTGCACTCGCACATCTCGTCTTCTTATAGGTTGAGACATGTCATGCACAGTGATCCCATCCCATAAAATGCGCAGTTCTTCCACAAGTGGTGCAAGATATACATCCATGTTTTTTACCTTATACTTACCTGGTACAATAAGAGCTAATAATAAATGACCTTTCTTTGTGGCCAACCATGGTGGGATATTATAATTGACCAAACATACAGGCCATGTGCTCCATGAAGAACTGCGTAATCCAAATGGATTCACTCCATCCATAGCTAGGCCTAGACGTATGGACCGAGGCTCACTAGCAAACTCTGGCCACTTACTATCTATGTGCTTCCAAGCATCAGAGTCAGCTGGCACTTGCATTACATTATCTGTAGACCTGCTCTTTGTATGCCATGACATTAACTCAGCTATAGATTTGCATCTAAACATGTTCTTAATTCGTGGAATGATAGGAAAGTGGCGAAGAACCTTTGCGGGGATTGGTTCGCCTATAACGTCTTCTCTAATCTATTTGCTCCACACTTTGGACATACGTGGAGATGCTCATACTCATTCCAAAAGAGAATGCAATCATTTGGACAAGCATGAATTTTAGTATAATCCATTCCAATGGATTGTAAAAGTTTTTTCGCATCTCCACGTGTTGGAGGCATGTCATTGCCCTCTGGCAAAATTTGATCTTTAAGAAGCCTGCAATAAGCAATTAAAATGATATTAGTAAATGAAGTTATTGTGATACAACAATGAAAGCCAATTTGTTCTCCACTTACCTGAACAATTTAGTGACACTACTATCTGACCATCCATAAATGGATTGCAGATTGAGCATCGCGAGTGAAGCACGTAGTACAGATATCTTTGCTCCATTGTAAAGTGGTAAGCAAGCTAATCTTCGCATGTTTTCATATTCTTCATCAACTTCTGATCGTGGAATTTCTGTTGTGTCCATGAAACTCTCGACACCTTCTTCACCATCATGATCTTCGTCCATCTCATAAAATGCTTCAAGCATCTCTTCCATATGTTCATTCTGTGTAATATTATTAGTGCTTGCTTCTACGTCTAAGTCCTTTTTTGCTCTCTTTTGTCCACGAGAGGTTACCGGTGCAATGTCGTTTGGGTCCATCTGCTCACCTGGGGGACCATGCGAATGATAGCGTAGGTTTTCCAGTCAACTCCTATCAAAGGATCCATACTCTCTAACATGTGCAGTACAAATCCGTCGTTTCTGATAAATTTGATACTTGCACTGTGTGCAAGGACATGCCATTCTCTCTTCAGAATCCAAAGAAGCCATCTGCTACAATATGGACATTTTAGAACATTTTAGAACATTTGTTTTTTTATTAAACCTAAAAATCTAACTCTTAAAGACCTATATACTTAAATAACTAAAAAAACTTAAAACCCTAGTTTTAAAACCCTAATCTATATAGCTATCCTATTTTATCTATATATTCGGATTTTTTTCTTGATTGATCCTATTGTATATATTTATATATTTATTTATTCAGATTTTTTCCTCTTAATTAAGTTATATATATGCCTAAACCCTAAAACCCTAATTTTAAAGATCTAGACCTAAATTATGTATATTTCTATACACATGTGTATATACATGTATATATGTATTATATGTGTATGTGTATGTGTGTATATATGTTATGTACATGTTAAAACCCTAAAACCCTAATCCAAATGACCTAGAACTAAAACATGTATATATATGTATGCATGTGTATATATATGTGTATATGTATATATATGTGAATATAGATAGGTATATAAGTATGTGTGTTTGTGTATTGTATATATATTCACTCTATTTAAAATGATTAAATTCAAACCTATTTTTATATATTTAATCATATATATTTCATTTATTTATTTAAAATACTAGTTCTTATCATATTTTATTATCTATATAATTATCCTACCTTATATATATATTTATTTATATATTTAGATTTTTTCTTTACTTAATTATATTTAATTATATATATTTAATTAAATAATTTAAAACACTAGTTCTTTTTATATTTATTTATGTATATAATTATCTTATTTTTTATATATATTTATTTATATATTCAGATTTTTTTTCTTACGTAATCCTATTTTTATATATGTAATTCTATATATTTAATTATAAATATTAAATATGTGTGCATATATGTTATGTAGGTGTTATAACCCTAAAACCCTAAATTTAAAGATTTAAATCTAAAATATGTATATTTTTGTATGCATGTGTATCTACATGTATGTATGTATTATATGTATATGTGTGCTTGTGTATATATGTTATCTACGTATTAAAATCCTAAAACCCTAATAAGAAAGACTTAGACTTAAATCTGAAATACTAAACCCTAAAACCCTAATCTTAAATATCTAGACCTAAAATATGTATATTTTTGTATACATGTGTATATACATGTATATATGTATTACATGTGTATGTGTATGTGTGCATATATATTATGTAGGTGTTATAACCCTAAAACCCTAATCTTAAAGATTTAAATCTAAAATATGTATATTTTTGTATGCATGTGTATCTACATGTATGTATGTATTATATGTATATGTGTGTTTGTGTATATATGTTATCTACATATTAAAATCCTAAAACCCTAATCAGAAAGACTTAGACTTAAATCTGAAATACTAAACCCTAAAACCCTAATCTTAAATATCTAGACCTAAAATATGTATATTTCTGTATACATGTGTATATACATGTATATATGTATTACATGTGTATGTGTATGTGTGCATATATGTTATGTAGGTGTTATAACCCTAAAACCCTAATCTTAAAGATTTAAATCTAAAATATGTATATTTTTGTATGCATGTGTATCTACATGTATGTATGTATTATATGTATATGTGTGTTTGTGTATATATGTTATCTATGTATAAAATCCTAAAACTCTAATCAGAAAGACTTAGACTTAAATCTGAAATACTAAACCCTAAAACCCTAATCTTAAATATCTAGACCTAAAATATGTATATTTTTGTATACATGTGTATATACATGTATATATGTATTATATGTGCATGTGTATGTGTGCATATATGTTATGTAGGTGTTAAAACCCTAAAACCCTAATCTTAAATATTTAACCCTAAAACCCTAATCCTATTTTTATATATTTGATGTAAAAAAAAACTTCAAAATAAAAATAGGATTATATGTGTGTATGTATGCATGTGTGTATATATGTGTGTGTATGTATGCATGTGTACATGTGTGTGTGTATGTATACATGTGTATACATGTGTGTGTATGTGCATGTGTGTGTATGTAGGCATGCATGTGTGTGCATGTGTGTGTACGTGTGTGTATGTATGCATGCATGTATGTGTATGTGTGTGTATGTGTATGCATGTATATACATGTGTGTGTATGTATACATGCATGTGTGTATATGTGTGTATATATGCATGTGTGTATATATGCATGTGTGTATATATGTGTGTATGCATGCATGCCGGTATATGTGTGTGTATGTATGCATGCATGTGTGTATATGTGTGTATATATGCGTGTGTGTATGTATGTGTGTATATGTGTGTGTGTATGTGTATGTATGCATATGTGTATATATGTGTGTGTATGTATGTGTGTATGCATGTGTGTGTATGTATGCATGTGTGTATGCATGCATATGTGTATATGTGTGTGTGTATGTAAGCATGCATGTGTGTATAGGTGTGTGTATGTAAGCATGCATGTGTGTACATGTATGTGTGTATGTATGCATGTGTAAATTAATGTGTATCTTCCTTTCTCTTCTCTCTCTCTCTCTCTCTCTCTCTCTCTCTCTCTCTCTCTCTCTCTCTCTCTCTCTCTCTCTCTCTCTCTCTCTCTCTCTCTCTCTCTCTCTCTCTCTCTCTCTCTCTCTCTCTCTCTCTCTCTCTCTCTTTCTCTCTCTTTCTCTCTCTCTCTCTCTCTCTCTCTCTCTCTCTCTCTCTCTCTCTCTCTCTCTCTCTCTCTCTCTCTCTCTCTCTCTCTCTCTCTCTCTCTCTCTCTCTCTCTCTCTCTCTTTCTCTCTCTCTCTCTATCAATAGCGAATAAAAGAATCACTTACAAGTATGTCCCTCTTTGAATCGTTGTCGTCAAAGCATAATGTAGGTCATCTCTCATCCAATTCCAAACAATCCACGCCAAAGAACTTCTGCAAAATCAACGAAAAGAGAAATTAGAAACCCTAAAGCATAGAGAAACACAAATGCTAACAGTACGCGCAGCACTTACCAAGATGTGAGATCTAAGCCGAGAGAGTGAGTGTGTGTGTAGAGAGAAAGATCCGTGTGTGTGTGTGTGTGCACAAGACAATGCAGGTTCGCGCACGCAAGTTCAACAGTAGACCGACAGTACTCAAACACGCGCAAAAATGTGAAGTTTTGCTCTCGGGTTCGCGGTATGTTTAAAACTCGCCGTCGGTATAGGCGCCGGTATGGACGTCGGTATACGCGTCGGTAGTTCTCAATAAATTATCGACGCTCATACCGACGCTCATACCGACGCCTATATTGATGCGTATACCGACGCCTATACCGACGGTTGTGGGCCACACTTACGATCCGTTTAAAACGGTCATACCGACGGTCACTTGACCGTCGGTATCTCTTAGTGAGATTTTCTGAGGGCTATACCGACGCCGACTATGACCGTCGGTATATGCAGCGTCGGTATGCCCCTCATATGTTGTAGTGTAGGCGATAAGCTCTGTGGTCTATTGTGGTACCTCTTGGAAATTTATCAATTGAAGAAGGAAAATGATAATCTAGAATGTATACTAGGTTGCATTATTCGTTATTCAACAATTTGTTTATTCATGAATAATTAGGGAATTTTACGGTAGCCCCCCATTATTCGACCGAATTATTCAGTGCCATGTCAATTTATTTAGACATGAGCGAATACTTTTTGCAAGGTATTCGACAATTTTCTATCGAACGTGCTTTTGATCGAAAAGTTTTCAATAAAAAATTTTATGAGTTGAAATCTTTTTGATCGAATATATTTTTGATTGAAACAAATTCGATCGAAGAATTTTTTATAAAAGAATACAACTAGACTCATTTTTCACAAGAGCTACTTTGTTTTTTATGAACTTACAGTGTCGTAGAAAGAACAAGGTATAAATTCTTGCTACAAATATTAAGTACTTTAGTACTAAAATCATAAAGAAAACTATTGTGATTGTTTGACTCAACATTGATTCTTACTTCACAATAGTATATGTATGTGTGTGTATGATTGTGACTAAACATGTATTATGATTGTTTGAATCAATATTGATTCTTACTTCATAATAATATATGTATGTGTATTTGAGTGTATAATTGTAAATGAAATCTATTGTGATTGTTTGATTCAACATTGATTCTCACTTCACAATAGTATATGTATATGTGTGTATGATTGTGAATAAAAATGTATTGTGATTGTTTGAATCAATATTGATTCTTACTTCACAATAGTATGTGTATGTGTATGTGTATGTGCGTGTATGTTATATGATTGTAAGTGAAAATCTAATATGATTGTGTATGTGCATGTATATGTGTGTGTACGACTGTGAATTAAAAACTATTGCAATTGTTGGAAAATATTTTATGTTTTTTTTAGAATTTTAGGGTTGAGAAGGTATTAATAAGTGAAGATCAAAGGCATCTATGACTGCATTTCAACTAAGAGAAGGTTCTTGTTGTATCCATTCAATATAACTTCGCAGATCCATAGATCTTCTTTAGAAAGTTGTATTGTATTGATACAACAAGAACCTTCTCTTAGCTGAGATGTTGGGATAATAGCATCGAGAGGGATGGCAAAGTTTTGATAGAAATCAACGTATGCACTTGATCCTTGGATACTTACGACAAAAAAGATGCAAACATGTGAAAAAAGATTTTATTTTTAATGATATAGTTTAGTATTTTTTCAAACATATAATAATGATTTTTTATTTCTATATATTTTTATAGGTTATTTTGAAGGTTGATTGATTTCGAGCTAAGAAGGTGGTGAGAGGTACTAATAAGTGAACATCAATGGAATCTTGGACAATATATATCAACTAACAGAAGGTTCGTGTTCTATCAATACAATACAACTTCACAGATCCATAGATCTTCTTTAGGAAGTTGTTTTGTATTAATACAACACAAACCTTCTGTTAGCTTAGATATTGGCCTCAAGACAAACGCATCAATAGGGACTTTTTGCGAGAAAAGAAATCGACTTATTGGGATAATAGCATGAAGGTGGACTTGTTATGGCCAAGTTTTGATAGAAATCAACTTATGCACTCAAAGTTTCGATACTTATGACAAAAAATATGTAAATAGATAATAAAAGATTTTTCTTTTTATGATATAGTTTAATATTTTTTCAAGCATATAATAATGAATTTTTACTTTTTTATATTTTTATAGGTTAATTTGAAGGTTGATTGATTTTGAGCTGAGTATGAAGGTAGAAATTTGCCATTAAAAAGGGATAATGTGTATGTATGTATATGCATGTGTATGTATGTATGTGCATGTGTGTGCATACATGGGTCTATGTATGTATGCATATGTATGTGTATGCATATGTGTGTATGTATGCATGTGAGTGTATGTGTGTGTGTGTCTATGTGTGTATTGTATGCATGTGAATGTGTGTGTGTGTGTGTGTCTATATGTGTGTATTGTATGCATGTGAGTGTATGTGTGTGTATGTATATGTGCAAGTATCTATATGTATGTGTATGTGTATATGTGTATATGTGCAAGCATCTATATGTGTATGCGTGTGTATGTATATATGTGCATTTGTAAATGTGTGTGTATGCATATCATATGTGTGTGCATTTGTGTATGTGTATACATGTGTGTATATGTATGTGTGTATGTGCATGTGTGTGTATGCATGTATCTATGTATGTATGCATGTGCATGTGTATGTACGCATGTGTGTGTATGTATATGTGCAAGTAACTATATATTTGTGTGTGTATATGTCTATGTGTGTGTATGATTTTGTGTGTACATGTGTACATGTTTGTGTGTGTATATGTGTGCATGTTTGTGTGTGTATGAAATGCACATACATACACACATGCATACACGTACTTTCAAATTTGTAAAACAAAAACATTAATTTTACCTTTGAAGAAAATTCTCTAGGGTAGGATTAGAGATCTATATGGAATGTGTTTTCGTCAATATGTTTTCGATCGAAAAACCTTTCGATCAAAAACTTTTTGATAAAAAACTTTCTGTTCGAAAAGATTTTCGATCAAAAGCCTTTCAATCGAAAGCTTATCCCTGCCCATTTTTTTTCGATGTTTATTCAAACAACCTTGAATAAAATGAACATATTTGTTTTTTTTTTATTATTCGATCAAATAAATGCAACCTAGAATGTATATACTATGATGATGCTTTGATATCAGTATGAGGAGCTGATGGGAGAGTAAGAGATTAGAGGGTCTTTGCAAAAAGCTACTCTAGACCAACCTATTCCTTGCCTGGAAACTCTAGTAGATCTCTATGCTATCAACTAAGGTATGAAGATGACCATGGTGCTGTTGGCACTCGAGGTAAGACAAGATGAATCAAGCACATGAGATGATCACAAATATTAACTAAAACAAAGTGTTTATTACCATTGTAAATACACAATTTTGTGGAATCTAACTCCATTTTGTCCAAGCTGAGTCCTCGAGCTTGAGGAGAATTTATAGAATTTTCATATAAGTTTTCATAATTTTTAGAGCTCCTTTGAGCCCACAAATAAGCCTTAGGACCTAATTTTTAACTATGTGGGATACTCTATGCAAAACTAGGCAAAACAAGGCAAAAAACTATAGAAAGAGCTAGAGAGATCATTTTTGGGTTTATCTTCTTAGAGGAGATCTTGTTTTAAGGTTAGCTTGTTAGATGGTTGAGGTGAGATTGTATGAGAAAAGATATTGTAACTTTGGTTGAGTTTAATTGATTCCCTTATTCACACTCTTTCTCTTCCTAGTGCATGTATGTGTACCTGTGTGCTTCTACTCACACTTCTCACTCAATCACTTGTGCACAAAACTCGCTCATGATTGTCACATCATCCTTACATCTTCGTAGATTGACAATTACAAGGTGGAGCTCCTTGATGTTTGTACTCACCATTTTCCTAGATTCACACCAAATTTGGCACCATTACCAGGGAACATAGCTCAAGGACAAGCATGTGATGGTGAGATAATAGAGTATCAAAGTTGGAATCTTTGGTAGGTAAATTTTCTTTTCTTTTTTTGGTTTTTTTTCTCATTTACACCTCCATTATCTTCCCCATCACTTCTATCCACCATAGCCATCCACCTTCAACTTTGCCAAAAAATACACCACAGCAAAGAGCTCCCCAAATCCCCCAAAGCACTAGGTGCATTTGAGAAACTTAGAGTTTTTCAATCTATTATGACAAGTCGGAACCACAAGAAACACACTCTATCACTACAGATCCCATCTATCGTGATATACAATGGCCATTGTGATAGGGACCTCCTATCACAATAGAATGAACAAAAAATCATGGGAGAAATTTCAACTTCCCCATGCAACCTTGAAGCAATGGTGGCATCACACACACTCTCATAGAACCTCTATTTATTTAAATAATCCAGTCTTTAAGATTATGAAGATTAAACCCAAAAGATTTTTTGCACATAAAATAGACTATTAGAACTTGCTAATGCAAGTTATTTCACTTAAAATGTTTACTTCTACTATGATAACCAATGCCTCCAAGATAGACAAGTTATGGCCTTCACTAGGCATGCACATATAGATACCTGTTCACTCCTAAATATGGTTCTCTTAGATTATCCACATAAATGACATAGTATTTAAAAAAACTTTAGAAGACTCGATTAGATTTCGAAAAAACCAAACCTTACAAGAAATGAGTGAGATATGACTAATGGACTCTACTCAACACTCAAAGAAATCTTAGAACACTGACACAAAAATCAGTGTGTTAGCTATGACTACACAATATTTGTTCAGATCAATCAAGCAAGCAAGAAGAGGGATTGCTTAGCTTAGGGGCCAATTAACTTGCTTCTGAAAACTCTCTAAGAGCATACACATGTAGAGATCATACAATTCAAAGCTGATTGTGTGTTAATATAGAGTTGGAAAGATTCCCTACAAGTCAGGGATCACTTTCCTTAAATTATAGGCGATTACTCACACACAAATGTGATTCAAAGTTTAGTTGTTGAGGGGGATTTCAAATTCAAATTTTGTGGTTTGCTAGGCATGCATACATAGATACCTGCTCACTCCTGAAAGTGGCTCTCTCAGATTATGTAGAGAAATGACACAAGACTTGAGAAAACTTTATAACACTTGATTAGCTTTCTAAACAACCAAAGATTACAAGAAATGAGTGAGATGTGACTACTGAACATTTCTCAACACTCAGAGCAATCTTAGAACACTCTCATAGAAATCTGTGTGTTATCTATTGCTACACAAACTTTGTTCAAATCACCCAAGAAACTTTGTTCAAACTTTGTTATCTATTACGAGAGACCTTATCTAGCATGATAAGGAACTCTATCATGATTGACCAAGGCCATGATAGATGACCCCCTCGATAGACCATTATCTATCCAAACAAGGCACCCTCTATTGCGAGAGACCCTATTTGTCTTAGAGAACAAATTCGATAGACAAAAAATGATGACAAACATCGTCTATCATGACATACTAGATCCACGATCGAACCTCATCTATCGCGATAGACCCCTTCTATCATGATAGACCAACCGATCTATCAAGATAGACCACATCCACCATAAACCACCCTCTATTGCAACAAAGACCCCTCTATTGCGATATGAACCTTCATTTTTTGTGATTTTTTGTCAAATTTAAGCATTGTTTGGAAAATGAATAGAGAAAAATCTTGAGGGAGAAAAAGTACCTCTTTGAGGATTGAAAGGGGGGTGAAAACTTTGGTATCAGAGGGAAGTGAAAGAATCGCAACTTTTTGGGTTGACTTTATGGAGCAAGACATGAACTTTTGTTTAAAATATTTAGAAAATAGAAAAAATATTATAAAAATAAGGAAGTGAAAACAAATAAAAGAGAGGATAAAAAATTTTATGAAGGGATTTTCTACCCCTTCACTTCAAAACTTGATCTCAAACTCTGCTCAGATTCAAATTGGGCTGGATAAAAGGATGATAGGAAGAGTACATCAGGTTATTTGTCTTTTGCAGGTTCAAAGCTTATCTCATGGTATTCAAAGAAGCAACCAACTATTGCTCTATCATCTGCTGAGGCTGAATAGAGAGATTTGACAAATGCAACACAAGAAGCAATGTGGTTGAAAGTTCTATACTCAGATTTGGGGTTACATACTCTAACTCCTCACATCTTTGGTGATAACACAAGATCACTTCATGTGGCAGCTAGTCCTGTCTACCATGCTAGAACAAATCATATTGAAGTCCACTATCACTATGTAAGAGAGAAGTTGTTAAGCAAGGATATTCAATTTTCCTATGTGTCCTCAAATCTTCAATGTGCAGACATGTTGACAAAACCTTTGGATGGTATCAAGCTAAGTAGATTCAAAGGCATGATTAGATTGCTCCTACTAACTAACAACCCTTTGTTAGTGGGATAATACAATTTGTATCCTTTTTGATTTTGATCATAACCTATAAAGACACACTTTTCTGCCTTGGGATCCAATTTCCCTCTTACTTGAGAAGGAATATGAGCATAAGCAAGACATCCAAAGATTTTGCAATGCTCTAAACTGGGCCTTCTTCCATTCCACATTTCATAAGGAGTCATATCTTCTAAAGACTTTGATGGAAGTCTATTAATAAGGTAGGTGGCTGTTGATACAGCCTCTACCCAAAGATAATTAGGTAGAGATTTTTCATTTAGCATAGATCTAGCTGCTTCTACTATAGTATTGTTCCTTCTTTCAGGTGCTCCATTGAGTTCAGGTGTGTATCTCTCTTTTGGTGCCTCTTTCTTGTAGGAAAGCATCAAATTCATTTGACAAATATTCTCCACCACCATCTGATCTGAGCCTTTTGAGACATCTACATGTTTGGTTCTCTATAAGTGCAACATACCTTTTGAAATAATTAAAAACCTCATCTTTATGTTTCATAAAGTACAAAATTGTCCACCTAGTGCAATCATCAATAAAGATATATAATATCTTGAACCTGAGATATAATATTCTTTGCTTGGACCCCACACATCTATATGTACAAGATCCAATAGATCCTGATGGATATAGCCTTTCCTGTTGAAAGGTTGTCTATGTGCCTTACCAAATTGACAAGCTCCACACTTGTAGATCATATGTTGCTTTCTGATGTTGTGCAATACAAGTACACTTTGATCCCTGCATAATTTTTCCAAGGTTCTTTCAGCAACATGAGCAAGCCTTTTACGCCATACCTCCAACTTAGAGAGTATTTGAGATCCATAACTAAACAATGCTATGTTCTTGGTGTCTTCCACTTCAAAAGTGAAGAGTCTTCCTATCTTATCTCCTTTGGAAATCCTTCTTAATCCTTGCTTGGGGTCTTCCCCATATGCTCCATGTCTTGTAAACCTAACCTGTAATCCTTTCTCTTCAAATTTTCCAAAGAAATCTAACCTGCAATCCTTTCTCTTCTGCTCCATGTCTTGTAAACCTAACCTGCAATCCTTTCTCTTCAATTTTTGGTTATTGTAGGTACATATAATACCTTGCTTAGAAGATTCATGTTGCCATCTGATGTTTTGACATTACCTATCTTTTCCACTAAATGCCTTGTATCATCACATGTTTGCACTTCATGTTTATTCTTAAGATCTTCTCGGTTAGAGAGCAAGCTACATTTCCTAATACATGATTGGAGCATCTTGAATCAATATAAAAGACATAATCATCATCCTTACCCTGCTTCAATGATAAGTTCATGAGTAGTAGTAAGTCCTCTTGGCTTTGGTCTTCAGTGTAGTTATTGTAATCTTTCCTTCATGTGAATCCATTTTGATGGTTAGTATTGTTGTTCTAGTAGTTATTGTTGTATCCTCCATTGTATCTGCCTCTATTTGATCCATATCCACCTCTATTGAATCCTTTCCCTTTGGAATTTCTTGGATTCCTACAAAACTCTTGAGTAGTGTGATTAGAATAACCACATATATTACAAGGTTGAGATGTTTGGGATCTCCCCCTACCTTGCTTTCCTCCTCTGCCTCTTCCTTTAGCTCTTCCTCTACCTGTGAAGTTGGCTAGGAAAGAGGTACCTTCATCTTCATTCTTCTTAGTCTTTGGCTTATCCTTAGCTCTAGCTCTATCAGAGTATACGGTAGAAGATTGATTACCTCTTGAAGATTCACCATTCTTGTTTATCTTTTCTTCATGTGTGAAGAGTTGGCCCATCAAGGTGTTGAGGTTAAGTACTTGCATGTCCATGTATAGATCCATGTTAGTTGTGAATGATTCCCACTTGTCATCAGCTTTGAAGCCATTGATGATTTGCCTTATAATTTGCTCTTCTTGAATCACCTCTCCAATTCTTCCCAAATAATCAGAAATTTCCTTCATCTTGGTGACATAATCAGTCACACTTTGCTTGGGACTTTTCTTCAAGGTAGTGAGCTCCATCCATAGCTAGCTCTTCCTAGCTCAAGTGTTTGAAGAGAAGAAGGTAGTGAGTGCATTCCATGTCTCTCTTGAGGTCTTAAATCCTTTCACATGAGGTAAGAGAAAATAAAAAATTGAGTTTAGAATATAGGAACTGGCTAGTGCATCCTTTGAACATCAAGTTTTAAGCCTCTCTTGCTCTTCATGTGATGGTTGCCCTTTGCTTCTCATTGTTGGCATGACTTCATCTTCATATATGTATCCAAATAGATTTCTTCCTTGAAGATAGGCCTTCATCCTCAAAGACCAGGCTAAGTAATTGTTTCTCTCCAATTTGTCAATGGTATAAGGAAAACCATCTCCCATGTTGATTCAACTATGCTCTGATACCACTGTGAGAAGAGATGGTGGATACCTCCAAAAGATGAGCCTGGTGTTGCAAAAACCTGCTCTACACCTGACAAGATGACTTCAAGCATGGTAAGTAGACACCTTGAGCTTGCTAAGGATGCATATAGGCCACCTTTGTGCTTTGGAAGATCATTCTCAAATTGATACATCAAAACAGATAACTTAATTCAAAACAAATGACTCAAAACTTGCTATTTTGGGATGAGGTGCTCTTTGGAATTTCACTCAGAGCTCATAGTCTGCTGAGGATTGTCTAGAGATATTGTTCACACTTTAAATTAGATATATTATGATCCTAAAGCAACAAATTTGATGAATTTTGACGAACCATACTAAGAGAATTTAATTTAGGAACATTGACGTGTCATCTCAACATTTCAAGAAACATCTGCTTGCATACATATATTTGTAAAAACTTTTGCCATTGTGAGTAAGAGAGCTCTGATTTTCGAATTTGCTTCTTCTTCCTCTTGTATCTCCTTGCTTGTGAGCTTGCATGTGTGTTTGTAGCTTGGAATGAGTGCTTGGAAGTGTTGTCTATCCAATTCATTGCTTTTCTAAAGTGCGTAATGTGTGTGTGAGATGTGTGGTGACACTAGGTGAGTTGCAAAACTCTTTTTTTTTTCTCATATCTTGAAGTAAGTTTATCAGAATTGGACAAAAGTACAATGCTTGGATGCTGCTCATCGAGAGCTTCGAAATGAACCCACTATTGAGCATATTTCAAGTTCGGAGCTAAGAGAAAAGTCTGTTTTTGTGCTTACTGCTCTTTCATGTATCATGACACCCTTTCCACCTATGGGAGTGATGAATGTGAGTGATAATACTCATTTGTATTCCATAATAGCTATCTCAC
Source organism: Ceratopteris richardii (assembly GCA_020310875.1). NCBI lineage: Eukaryota > Viridiplantae > Streptophyta > Polypodiopsida > Polypodiales > Pteridaceae > Ceratopteris > Ceratopteris richardii. Next base: position 8,772,161 of record CM035434.1, read on the forward strand.
TTCATTGACCATTGTGCAAGTGCATGTCTTCATACACTCAGTTAGTTTCAAGATACTTCCATCAGAACATTACACAAAGAAGGAAAAATATTATATATATGTATACACATCTTTAAAAAACTCTTGGTTTTGTATAGAAAAACATAAAAAACATATTTTTATGTGAAAGCTTATTCATACATATCCATTTATTACCTTAAAAAATTTTTAATTGTGTCTCCTTTATCTTCAGTACTATGTCTGATGTATTGCTAGAAAGTCTTTTCCCTTTCGTTCTTACTGTTGGGGCATGATAAAGTTTTGAATTCCACTCATATTCTCCCATATATTTTGGTAGTGTGTTTATGCTTTCTACTTCCTCATAACCTTCCTCACAATTCATTTCATGATTCATCCTCCCTAGATTCTCATCTGCATCCATGTCTTCGAAAGGCGGATTAATGTCCTCGGTTTTTCTCCATCTCTCTTCTTGGATTTTAGCCCATAAATCCTTGGGACAATTAGCTTCTACTTCGGGAATCATCAAACTTCTTTCCTAATTTTTAGTGTCTATGCTTTCCCCTTCTCTACAATCCTTCTGCCTTCTGGAGGGTCATGAGCTCCTAATCCTTCTTGAAATTCTCTATCAGGTATTCTCATTTCTGGAAGGTCCTGTATAGGTTTTTCCAATGTATTTTGAGCTAATTCCATCAATTTTTTACAGATTTCCAAGATTTCTCTTTCTAAATCCTCTCTAGGGTAACTCACTTCATGTTATTCTATACTTGGTCTTGCTTTGATCCTAGATTGATAGGCATTTATCCACATGGCTAATTCTTTAGGCATGGGATCAGGTAGCATTGACCCTGCTTGTTGTTTACATTGCTCTTTCTCCATGGTACTAATATCCTTTCTAGGTGTGGGGGCTGCAGTTGACTCCTCTTTGCTCTTCTCTTCCTCCTTTTGTTGAGTCCACTTGCTTCTTAGCTTCTCCCGTCGAGCTTTCCATCTCTGAGTCTGCTTTACCTTTGGAATTTCTTCAGATTCTTCCAAATCTGGCACTACTTGAGGTACTAAAGTTTCTAGCTTGTTGATTTTGTGTCTAGTTGAGTCTAACTCTTCTAGTCCTTCTTTAGCTCTTGCTCTTGTAAGCGCCTTCAGTGGTACCGTATACTCTTTATCACTTCCAGAGGCCTGTAGTACTTTTACCACGTTTACTTGGATGGTGTGACTCGTCTTGTTAGGGTTTTTCGGGCAATCCCTGAACAAATGTTCTTTTCCACAATCACTACAATATCCTTCCCAAACCTTATGTGGTGGTTGATAGAGCAAGGTCATTCCCTAATGAAATGGTCTCCTCCACATCGATAGCACTGTCCTCGAGGGATTGAGGGCCTAATTATAGGTCTAGAAGATGCTTGGGCTCTTGGATTTGTGTATATTACAGTAGCATATTCAGCTCCATATCCATATGATTGATCATAGATGTCTTGCCCATATAGGTATTACTCGTAGGCTTGCTCGTAATTCATTGAGTCAGTTTTGTATGTATAGTAAACTCCCTAGTGCTGATCATAAGATTGATTATGGCTGTTGGTGTGAGTCAAAGGAGTAGTTGGTACTAGTGCTCTCTCTATGTTCTCTTTAGCTTGGGCAAATTTCATTGGAACTACATTCTAAGGATGGGATGGTTGTTGTCCCAAGACCGGCTATGGTGGATTGTATCTTGGGTATTTGTAAGGGCATTGATTTGGAGGTGGATTCTGGTACTATGGGTACCTGGGAAACTCCCTACCTGGGTCTCTAGTTAGGTAACCATATGGCATGAATTATGGTGGTTGGACTGGTCTAGGCTATCTATTGTAAGGATAGTTATCAACCTTGTGATTGGTATATTTCTGTTTAATGCTGCAGTACTGGGCTTGAATCTATACTGGTGGATGGTTATATATATAGGGGTTCGATGAAACAATTCCCCTATTGCACACATGAGAGGGATGATCCCCTCCACATTGTACACATCTCCTTAGCATCGGCATTTGTAATGGGGAGTTGGGGTAGTTCTTTTGTCCTTGCACTCCTAACTTTTTGGCCACAAGGTCAACAATTTCTTCTACGTTACTGCTTGTACTAGTGTTGCTGCTGGAACTATCTTCACCCTTACTCTTGGTTTGGGGAATCTTCAAGTATTTAGATAAATTATCTTCCAAATCTATGCATTCCTTCAAGCATTCATTTAATGTTTGGAATCTCTTTACATAGACTAGTTCTCTCAGGGATCCATTGAATAGTCCTTCTAAGAATAATAAAATCATTTTATGTTGGGTGGGTGTTAGCAATCGGTGTGGTCGAGCTATTCTTTGTAATTTTCACCTTTGTAATAATGGAGATGTCAAGAGTTTTGGATGACTGGAGGTTTGGAACGGTGTGACGTCCATTCTTACTCTTTTCTTATGCTATGCGGAGATGGGTCTTTAACGGGTTCTTCCGAATTCTGGACTCGATGATTACGAAAACCTTGATTCGCAGAGTAGTGAAAGGAATGGATATACAGAATGGAGGATCCTTGTAACTACAACGATATAATGAAATTACCAATCTATTTGTGAAACGGGTGTCATTTGTACTGTGTAGCCAATGATTCCGAACTATTTATAAATGGTTTATCTATGCTAACCCGTATTGAAGGAGAGAATAGAAATGCATGTTTACGAATAGTAATATTCATGAATCTCTGTTCCTGAACCTAATACTTGGGTGTTGTTAGTATTACGATGAGCAGTGTCCAAACATTTGGCGACCACGATGGGATGGGGTTCTAGCTAAGGAAGTGCTATCACAAGTTTCATGCCGTTGCGGAGCGGAAAGGAGTATCATGAAACAAATTACCATCATGAAAATTTAGAGGAATTTGTTCAATAGATTGTAGAAGGTTTAAAGGATCTTCCTCTTTCAGAGGCAGTGAACATCCCAGAGGAATTGACATACTGGGTAGAACAAGGAGTCATTCCCCCTCGATTACTACAAGATTGGGTAATTGAGGGGAAGGAAGAGAAGCTAGTGAAAATAGTGGGGCACAGGGAAGGTGAAAAACTCGACCAACAAAACCTCCCACAGGAAGAAAAATACCCTGAGGAAGAAGGCTCCAGTGGCGGAAGTCATTCCCACCCCTAGGCTTGGATCTAGCTCTCATTCCAGTGTCGCAATCCAAATTGTGGGATCCGATGGCACAACGATATCAATTGCCAAGATTGAATTACACACACTTTTTTGGTAAAGCAGGGGAAGATCCCAGTGTGCATATACGAACATTTGAAAACTAGTACAATTGCAACCACAGGCATTTGCACGATGACGATCATAAATTACAGGTATTTTATGCCACCTTGACTGGAAATGCGGTTAAATGGTTAATTGAGTTCCCTTCCGATCATTTTATTACATATGATGCATTGAAAGAAGCATTCCTAGCACGATTTTGGACGGCCAAAATTATTTCGGAATTATACACCACTCTGCAATATATGGTCCAGAAGAGTTTGGTAGACCTCTACGCAGAAGAATTTTGATCTATTATGAAGCAGTTTCTGGATGATAGTTGTCCCTCAGAGGAATTACTTCTCGAGTTTTTTGTGGATGGCTTACAACCACTGATAAAGGAAAAAGTTTATGTCTTTACATTGGATCAGAGCCGTACGCTGGACCAGGTTATTGAATTAGCCACTTGTATGGACAGAAAAATGTGACTGGCAAACATGGGGATGGTCAGAAGTGAAATCAAAGGGAAACAATCCTTGAACTCGATTCAACAGCTGTACTGCTTGTGCTGTCGAAACCCAAGTCATATCACAACAGATTGTGCCCTAAATCCGGTATATTGTCCAATCTGCAACATGCATAATCATAGTTTGGATAATTGCAGATTCAATTCAAAGAGTACATTGGTAGCTTCTGCACAAGTCCAGACCCAGAAGTAGAAAGGGGACATAAGAGATTTTAAACATTCTGTTCAGCGCGGACCATGGCAGGATAACCAAGATATACGCAATAAAAGAACCTCACCGTACTCAAAATTACAAAAGAATGTGGACTCTAGAAGACGTTACAGACAAAATTTTAATGATTTCGGCAAAGGACGACGATTCCATCAGCCTAGTTTGAACAATTTTGGTAATCGTCTCATCTAGTGTCAGTTCTGTTTACAGTTTGGATACCGTAGTTGGGAATGCGAAGAAGCCAAAGAATACGATCAAAGGAAGCAGGAGGCAAAATTAAAAGCCCCAGTGGCTAGCATGGTCTCCATAGAATATGCTGAACCAGAGATTGCAGTCGTCACTTGCTTGCAGAATGAATATTCCACCGTACCGGAACCCTATATACCGATTTTGAAAAAACAGAAGCAACATCTAAAAACATCTGTACGATGGGCTAAGGAGTGTCCGCCCCATTTTGTTAATCCAAAAACAATTCCTTCTGCAGTAGGTGATCAATTCAACACTCCTGTTGTGGAGTTTTTTGACAATTTTCTGCAAGTTGTGGATTCCGTAATTGCGAATTTTCAAGAAGGGATAAACAGCTAGAACAAGAATGGAATGCAGGTTAACTCTGATATATGGATAGATAACGACGAATTGCCTCAGACGAAAACTGGTGGATTATTGCAAGAATTACATATGAAATAATCATTAGGAGCTTTGCTGGAGCTAGTGCCCACTTTTCAGAAGTTATTACAACAACTAGATGATGGAGAGTGTTAATCTCCAAAAGAACAACCTACTCTTGAGTTTAGAACACCTCTATGTCAAGAGTAAGTCAAAACCTTCACTAAATTATAGGTCCAATCTCCAAATTATCAAAATTAAGAAAATCTGTGAAGAAAGTGAAACACATAAAAGTCTGCTGCAGAATTTCTTCACATTGACTTATCAAACGTGTAAAGTTTTTGATGAAACTTTGTACAAATCATCTCCTAGGGATTGCGCATCACCTCCAAGTTGAATCACTTGAAAAACTTTAGTATAACTTGAGAAATTGTTTTCACAAGTTACCTATGTCAGAATCTGTTACTCAGAACAGTCGATTCTATACCCCTAACTTCTTAACTTTGGTTCTCACAATATCTAATCCGTTTTGCCAAATGCTTTTAGCCACGAGTAGATCACCTTCCAACTTAAAGATTAAGTGCTTGCTTGCACAAAACTTTAAACTATGGAGTGAGCACTGATCAAAAGATTAAACACGAAATTTGCGCCTGTTTCAGAGAACTGTAGACACTCAACACATATGAATGTTCCTACTAACAATTCTCCTAACCTGATTACAATTAGACTCTGAAATTCAGGTCACAGGCTCATTAACTAACAACTTAGATATCCTCAAAAGGATTTCACAAATGATCAAACACAGAAGGAGCAGACACGAAAAGATCGGGCGCAAACTTTCTTCATTAACTCAGAAACTTACAACTGAGTGATGAGAGCTAACTCAAACTAACTTTTCTCTATTTCTTGGCTCCTAACTTCCTCAATCTTGGTTTCTACATATGCTCTCATAAGCTCTCATACATGCCCCGACTTTTCTCAAAGTATTTATAGACATCTATGTACAAACTCTCATCAAAACATAAGTATATGTAATCTGTGTTATAACTAATGTACATATGTGTACATGTCCTTCATTCTTGTGAATATATCCATTTTCTTCATTCCAAATCTTCAATTGGTGATTGATATGCACCAACAGCTCCCCCTCAATCATCAATTGAGGTTTCTCCTTTCTTCTTTATACCTGCCATGTCCTTAAACTTCTGTAGCTTTGGTCCATCCAAGCTCTTTGTAAGCATATCAGCTATCTGATCCTTTGTTGAAGTATGTATGACTTCAATCTCCTTATCCATCACTTTCTCTCTTAGAAAGTGATACTGAATCTCAATGTGTTTGGTCCTGGCATGAAAAACAGGATTAGCAGCTAAATACAATGAACTCATGTTATCTCCATATATGATTGGTATCCCATGCATAATATCAAGACTCTTCATCAATGTCTTGACCCAAATTACTTCCTTTGCAGCTTCAACCATGCCTTTATACTCTGCTTCTGTAGAAGATAAAGCAACTGTATGTTGCTTCTTGGAACACCATGAGATAAGTTTATCTCCCACATAACACATGTATCCAAATGTAGATCTTCTATCATCTGGATTACCTGCCCAATCTGCATCACTATAAATTTTGATATTTGTATCTGAGGTAAACCCATAATACAAACCTTCATTGAGTGTACCCTTAATGTACCTCAACACCCTTTGTCCTGCAATCCAATGTTCTTTCCTTGGGCAATGCATAAATTGAGACAAAACCCCTACTGCATATGATAAATCAGGTCTAGTTAGAGTAGCATAGATAAGGCTACCAACCAAACTCTGATATTGTCTCATGTCTTTGAATTCTTCACCTCCATACTTACTCAATTTGTGATTCACCTCCATTGGTGTAGGTGCTACCCTGCAATCATCCATTTTAAACTTGATTAACAAGTTCTTCAAATACCTTTCTTGGGTCACAAATACTCCATGTTGAGTATATGTTATCTCCATGCCCAAGAAGTATGACAAGTCTCCCAAGTCACTTATCTTGAACTCCTTTTCCATTTGCCTCTTAAGCCTTTGTATTCCTTCTTCATCTGTACCTGTAAGAATTATATCATCAACATATATGCACATGTATATGAAACCATTTTCACTTGCCTTGACAAGCAAGCTACTATCTGCTTTAGACACCTGAAATCCAAGTTCTTTTAGGAACTTCACAAGTCTATAGTTCCATGCCCTTGGAGCTTGCTTCAAGCCATACAAAGCTCTCTTGAGCTTGCACACATAATCTGGATACCTTTTATCTTTGAACCCTTGAGGTTGCTCCATGAATACATCATCTGAAATATAACCATTTAAAAAAGCATTCTTCACATCAAGTTGACATAGCTTCCAACCTTTACATGCAGCAATAGCAATAAGTGTCCTTATGGTTGTCATCTTTGCCACAGGACTATAGGTCTCATCATAATCAATACCATATGTTTGAGCAAAACCTTTGACCACAAGTCTAGCTTTGTACCTAGACACACTTCCATCTGCAAACCTTTTTGTCTTGTAGACCCATTTGCTTCCAATAATCTTCTGACTATTTGGTTTAGGAACCAAATCCCAAGTTTGATTCTCCAATAGTGCATCATATTCTTCCTGCATAGCACTCTCCCATTTTTCCTTACCTTTTGCCTCTTCATAAGTAGAAGGGTCTTCATCTGTATTCACCATGTAAGCATAATCTTTTGTGGCTAGAAATGAAGTATCATAACTATACCTTGTAGGTTGCCACCTATTTCTTGTTGACCTTCTGAGTTCTCCATTCCTTGAGGTTTCTGGCTCTTCACATTCAGGATCAAATCTTGGTGTCTCTTCCACCTCAACCTGCACTTCATTATTCTCTTGCTCATCAAATATTTGAACTTTTGATTTACCTTTTCTTTGACTCACCTCTTCTTCATCATCTGTATTGATTTTGATTGTACCTGCATACCAAGTGCTTTGTTCATCAAATGTAACATCTTTAGAAACCATAAATTGTTTTGTTGATGGACTCCACAACCTATAGCCCATCTGCTTGTCATCATAGCCAATGAAAACATACTTTTCAGCTTTGGGTTCCAATTTGTGTCTTAATTGTGATGGCACATATGCATATGCCACACACCCAAAAACTCTGCAATGATCTAAGGTAGGTCTCTTACCCCACCAAGCCTCATATGGTGTCATACCCTGCAAGGCTTTACATGGTAACCTATTGACCAAATAAGTGGCTGTATTTACAGCCTCAGCCCACAAATAATTAGGGCAATTTTTCTCCTTCATCATGGATCTTGCAAACTCAACAAGAGTTCTATTTCTCCTTTCTGCAACACCATTTTGTTGAGGAGAGTACCTGCAAGTAATTTCCCTTTTTATACCTGCATTCCATAAGTAATCACTGAACTCATTTGAGAAATACTCTCCCCCTCCATCTGACCTTAGTCTCTTCAACTTATGACCTGTAATTCTTTCTGCATATGCATGATAGTGTTTAAATGTATTAAACACTTCTGACTTATCTTTGATCACATAAATAGTGATCCACCTAGTAGCATCATCAACATAAATCACATAATACCTTGATCCATTTATACTGAAATCTTTTGATGGTCCCCACACATCTGTGTGTACCAACTCAAGCTTCTCTGAGTGCATAAAACCATGCTTGGAATAGGAATGTTTATGAGCCTTACCTAATTGACATGCCTCACATTTGTATGTCATATGTTGACCTGCAACATTAGGCAATCCAAGCACTGAACCATTGTTAACCATATCTTTAATACCTCTTTCATTGAAATGTCCAAGCCTCTTGTGCCAAAGATCTAACTCAGAGATCTTATGTCCTCCATATGTGAACATAGCATGACCAATGTTACCTTGAATCTTCAATGTAAATAGTCTTCCTTCTTTTTTTCCTGAAACAATCTGTTTATACCCTTGGCTAGGGTCTTCCACATATACTCCATCATTAGTAAACCTTACTTCATATCCCTTTTCAACAATTTGACCTACACTTATCAAATTCTTAGGGATTGTAGGAACATACAAGACCTTACTCAATAAGGTGCTTCCATCCTTGGCCTTCACTGATCCTATTGACTTCACATTGTGCTTTGTGTTGTCACCTGTTTGGACAACATGATTAAAAACTTTACTTTCCAAATCAGTCATCAAAGATATGTTACCACTCAGGTGATTGCTACACCCTGAGTCAATGTAGAAGACTCTTTGATCTTCACTCTGCCTTTCACAAGTTGCATTCATTATCAATGTTGAATCTTCCTTTTGATCTGAAGCATAATTGTAGTAGGTGTTGTTGTATTGTTGACTTTGGAATCCTCTACCTGCATTTCTTCCAAAGTAATTCCTTCCACCTCTACCTCTGTAATTACCTCTTTGATTTCTGCCACCTCTTCCTCTTGCATTATAATTTTGATTATATCCATTATTATTCTGAGTATTGTGCCAACAATCATTAGCTAAGTGATTTGTCTTACCACAAATCCAGCAAGCTTTGCCTCCATCTTTATTGTTCCTGCCTCTTCCTCTACCTTTGCCACCTCCTCTTCCTCTTAGGAAGTTGGCTTGAGTAGTTGTTCCTTCATCTTCACTTGCTTGTTGTTTTCCTTTGCTATTCTTCTTCTTGTCCTTTGAGTACATTGCATGACCTGTACTCTTGTCACCATCTCCTTTAACATCCTGCTCAAATGTTAGCATATGACCTAACAATTGATTTAAGTCAGGAGTGAAATGGTCAAGTGATAGTTCTGTAGACAAAATAAATGGCTTCCATTTGTCATCACCTCTCAACCCTGTAAGAATTTGCCTTACCAATTTATCTTCCTCAATGTCTTCATCAACAGCTCCTAAAGCATCTGCAATATCTTTCATCCTTGTCACATAATCTGAGATGGACTGAGAAGCCTTCTTCTTGAAGGTAGTAAACTCTGCCCATAAGGATGCCTTCCTTGACTTTGTAGTGTTCTGAAAATGCTCCTCCAAAGCATTCCATATGTCAGTAGCACTTTCAAGACCTCTAATGTGAGGTAACAAGTAATCATTGACTCCCATGTAGATAATGCTCCTAGCTTGAGCATCTTTCTTCATCCAATTTTTAAGATCTGCTAACTCTTCCCTAGTTGGAACACTAGGATCTCTGAACTCTGGCTTCTCTTCTTCTCCTGTGATGTAACCAATCAAATCTTTGCTCATAAGATGAGCTTCCATTCTCATTGACCATGCAGGATAGTTTTCCCTATCCAATTTCTCTATCTGTAGAGCATCTCCCATCTTGTGTCCACCTGTGTATTGAAAACTTCAAGCTTTACAAGCAATGTATGTACCTTTACTTCGAATTAGGCTTCTTTTGCCTTTCTTGATGTCGAGTAGACTTCTCCTCAGCCTTTTGACTCCAAGCTTTCACTTCTTAGTTCTTCAAATGTTGAACTTCTTGAATCTGCAGCAGTCGGGACCTTCCTTTCCTTGATTTGATGTCTCCTGCTCTGATACCACTGATGGAGAGTGTTAATCTCCAAAAGAACAACCTACTCTTGAGTTTAGAACACCTCTATGTCAAGAGTAAGTCAAAACCTTCACTAAATTATAGGTCCAATCTCCAAATTATCAAAATTAAGAAAATCTGTGAAGAAAGTGAAACACATAAAAGTCTGCTGCAGAATTTCTTCACATTGACTTATCAAACGTGTAAAGTTTTTGATGAAACTTTGTACAAATCATCTCCTAGGGATTGCGCATCACCTCCAAGTTGAATCACTTGAAAAACTTTAGTATAACTTGAGAAATTGTTTTCACAAGTTACCTATGTCAGAATCTGTTACTCAGAACAGTCGATTCTATACCCCTAACTTCTTAACTTTGGTTCTCACAATATCTAATCCGTTTTGCCAAATGCTTTTAGCCACGAGTAGATCACCTTCCAACTTAAAGATTAAGTGCTTGCTTGCACAAAACTTTAAACTATGGAGTGAGCACTGATCAAAAGATTAAACACGAAATTTGCGCCTGTTTCAGAGAACTATAGACACTCAACACATATGAATGTTCCTACTAACAATTCTCCTAACCTGATTACAATTAGACTCTGAAATTCAGGTCACAGGCTCATTAACTAACAACTTAGATATCCTCAAAAGGATTTCACAAATGATCAAACACAGAAGGAGCAGACACGAAAAGATCGGGCGCAAACTTTCTTCATTAACTCAGAAACTTACAACTGAGTGATGAGAGCTAACTCAAACTAACTTTTCTCTATTTCTTGGCTCCTAACTTCCTCAATCTTGGTTTCTACATATGCTCTCATAAGCTCTCATACATGCCCCGACTTTTCTCAAAGTATTTATAGACATCTATGTACAAACTCTCATCAAAACATAAGTATATGTAATCTGTGTTATAACTAATGTACATATGTGTACATGTCCTTCATTCTTGTGAATATATCCATTTTCTTCATTCCAAATCTTCAATTGGTGATTGATATGCACCAACACTAGAGTCGACACACCGTACAACAGAAACTCTAGACCCAGCAGTCTCAATGGTAAAGGACACTCTAGAAAAGTTTGTAGACTATGTTGTACCTACCATTACAATTTACCATCGCAATCGCGCCATTCCGAAAATATTAATCGATGGAGGATCGAGTATCAACATAGCTTCTACAACAACATGCAGGCAGATGGGGTGGCACTGGTTTGAGCCAACCCCATTTTTTGTCCGAATGGCAGATCAATCTCGTGTTCAACTGGTGGGATTGATTAAGGATATTCCGATCTGGATTGCGCAGGTATTATTTAAAATTACCTTTATCATCCTGGAATTAAAGGGATAGAATTTATATTACAATCTACTTCTCGGACAACCATGGCTCCGGAATGCCAAAGTTCGACACAACTGGGATGAGAAGACTATCACTTTTTGGAAGGGACATTCCAAATTTATGGTTTCGTTGGATGATGAACATTACTTTCTCCCACAGCAGAAACCAATCTGGGCAGAACCACCACATATGCTATAAGGCTTAGAAGAGGATGATGAAACTAAAGTTTGGAGACTAATAAAGACTTGATGTCTATGGGAGTGGTCGATGTTAACTCAGTTTTTAGCATGGAAGTAGATAGTTTGACAATTGCAGTAGACCCCGAAGTGTTTGACAATACTAAGACTCAATTACCAGAATTTTCTCTAAAGCATCCTATGGAGATGAGCAACATTCACGTTGAGGAAGATGCTTTGGAAGTGATCAACTTGGGAAGCGAGGAGGACCCAAAGCCAATTCGAATCTGTTCGAAATTAGCTCTGGATTTTGGTAAGCCCTGATTGCATTGTTAAAGAAATACAGTGATGTTTTTGCTTGGTCATATTCAGATATGCAAGGACTGGATCCAAAATTATATCATCACCGTATTCTACTCAAACCGGATGCTACTCCCGTAATGCAGCAACGATATCGGATGAATCCCCATTTCGCGAAACACGTTAAACTCGAATTGGATCATCTAATTAAGGTTGGGTATATTGTTCCTATTGAAAATCCAGAATGGGTATCGTCAATAGTAATCATTCCGAAGAAAAATAAACAACTAAAAATCTGTGTGGATTATCGAAAATTGAATGTTGCCACAGTTCGAGATCCATTTCCATTACCCTTTCTGGACAGTATGCGTATATTTTTGAATGATTTCTCTGTCTCCAGCAGGATGATGTCACATTTGGAACATTTACGTTTATGTTTCGAATCCTTCCAAAAGGTGCGACTATGCGTAAATCCTTTAAAGTCAACATTCGCGATGAAATGTGGAAAATTGCTCGGACATATTATTTTGGAAACAGGAATTGCGGTTGATCCAGATAAGGTTAAGCAGTAAAATTTAGTTGGACGTCTCGCTCGTTGGGTATTGCTATTACAGGAATTTGAATATGATCATGTAGAACCTCCATAGGGTATTGATGATTCTCTTTCGGATGCTGAAGTTTTTACGGTGGTCAAACCGAAAGATGTTCCATAGATGACCCCAACCTAGTACAACGAAATGATGAGTTTTCTCACTAATGGTGTTGCGCCATCTCATTTACGGTCAGCATCCCAGAAGAAACTTAGATTACGTAGCCATTGCTTTACTCTGATCATGGGGCAGCTTTATCATAAAGATCTAACGGGAGTTTGGCTTCATTGTGTACCCCTGCACGAAGTACAGGCTGTCATTTCGGAAGCACATGCAGGGGATGCCGATGGACATTTTGGTCATCTTATTACGATCCGAAAAATTCAACAATCTGGACTCTGGTGGCCCACTATGTATGGTGACGTGCATGTGATTGTTCAGAATTGTGATCCGTGTCAGCGAACCGGTGAACCTAGCAACACTCATCACTTTCCTCTACAACCTATTTTACCGTTGGAACCTTTTCAAAAGTGGGGACTGGACTTCATTGGCCTAATTAAACCCCCTGCAGTGAATACTGGTGTCCTTTATATCCTTACCTATACTGAATACTGCACTAGATGGGCCAAAGTGTGGGCCACTAAACAAGCCACTACAACCATTGTGGCTAAGAAGCTCCAAAATGACATATTTCCTCGGTATGGTCTTCCGTTGGAATTAGTTTCGGACCGCAGCATGCATTTTCTGAATCAATTGATTTTGGAGCTTACAACAGGATTTCGTATTAAACATCGGTTTAGTTCCCCATATTACCCTTGAGCTAATGGTTTAGCTAAAAGTACTAACAAGGTGTTGTTACAGATGCTCCAAAAAATGCTCCTGGATAATACTGATCAATGGGAGATTATTCTTCCCACAGTGCTCAGGACCTATCGCACCTCTTACAAAGTTTTGGTGGGAAGCGCACCCTTTAAGTTCTTATACGGGCAAGAGGCTATTCTTCCTTTTGAACTTGCGATCCTAAGTTTTTGGATTGCAGTATAGAAGCGTTTAATTTCGGACCCCTCTTTTGCGTATCGCATGGATCAGTTGCGCCAGTTGGATGAAGTTCGCTATCAGAGTTTTCTTTTGCTTCAAGAGGTACAACAACGGCAGAAGCATTGGCATGACCAGAATTTGTGGACTTGGATTTTTTGCCCTAGAGATTTAGTTATGTACTTCCATTCGAAGATGAAACGAAAGATGGGCAAGTTGAAATTACGGTGGACTGGTCTGTTCCAGATTCATGAAATGTGCGGACTGGGTACATTCTGGGTTGCTACACTCACAAGAGAAGTTTTGCCGATGATTGTCAATGGATCTAAGCTTCGGCCCTATCATTGCTCACAAAAAAAAAACTTTCGTGGGATCGGGATCTCATGCAAGATGCGGAGTAATTATTTTGCATGAAAACATACAACAATTATAAGGGTGGCGACGGTGGCGTTTCAAATCAGGATGCGTTTCTTATTTTGAGAGCCAGTAATCAGTGCAGATTCAGGAGTTATGATTCCTTGATCAACTATCATGACACAGACTCACAATTTGTTACACAGGAAGGCTGGGCATAAAAGGCTACAAACTCTACCAAGTCTGACTTATTTGATGAATTTGTGAGCAGAGCGAATACAGCGAGCAGAGCGCATACTTCAAGCACGAGTGTCGTGCGCTAGAGCGACGAAGCAGACAGGTTACCACAAGATGGCAGTGTCTTTCTCTGACTGTCACTTTTTGTACATCCTAGAGAAGATCTCACAGGAGCAAAAGGAGTGGTTCGAATGCAGAGGGCTCCTGCAGTGTGCCATGATAGATTGGGGAAACATTAAGCCTCATTCTCAAGCAACAGAGATAGCCATGGAGATCGTCTGACAAACAGAGGGAAACGACATCAATATTCAAGATATTAGTATTAAAAAAGGACAAGAGGAAGTACATTTAAGTTGCAAAAAGCTGAGCAAGAAGCAGAAAGGTTAAAACCAAGGTTAAAAACCAAGGTTAAAAACCAAGGTTAAAAACCAAGGTTAAAAACCAAGGTTAAAAACCAAGGCTAAAGATCAGAATGGTGAATTGAAAAGATAGAGTATTTTGACTGCGGAAGTGGAGGAAAGATTGGTGGTCCGGAATTTAGAGTTTACAACATTGGAAGAAAGATTACAAGTAGTTCAAGAGACTCAAGATACTGTACATGCTCAAGTTGTGAGAATTACTGAGTTAGAAAAGCAAGTAGCACAATGGAAGCAGCACTGTGCAGATGCCAACTTCGTGTTGGCAGATAAAGAAGCCAAGGTGGAGAAGCTCCGAAAGGAGGCAAAAATTTTGGAAATCTCTTGTCAAGCTAGAGTAGAAGAAGTAACGAAGGATACTGCGAAGATTCAGACTAAACTAATTGAGGTTACATTAGCTTTTTATAAATTGATAGAAGGATTTCAACAAAAAATTCTGAAATTAGAAGTTTCTATGGTTAGTTATAAAAGCCTTAATCAACAAGCCTTAGAACCTAAGAAGTTACTTGAAGCAGAAATGCTCTTAGCCGAAGAAAATCTTAGGGACATGTTCAATGAATTGTGCTATGATATAGAGAGAATAATGTTTCTAAAATTACAGAATCAAGATGATGATCTGTACATTCTATGTAATTTTGTACTTAGTGGGTTTGGATCCACTGTGCGTGCCAATGTTAGAAGCTGGTGTGGTCAGGCTATTCTTTGTAATTTCCACTTTTGTAATAATGGAGATGTTAAGAGTTTTGGAAGACCAGAGGTTTGGAACGGTGTGATGTCCATTCTTACTCTTTTCTTACGCTATGCGGAGACGGGTCTTCAACGTGTTCTTCTGGATTTTGGACTCGACGATTACGGAAACATTGATATGCATAGTAGTGAAGGGAATGGATATACAGAACAGAGGATCCTTGTAACTACAACGATATAATGAAATTACCAATCTATTTCTGAAACGGTTGTCGTTTGTACTGTGTATCCAATGATTCCAAACTATTTATAAATGGTTTATCTGCGCTAACTCATATTGAAGTAGAGAACATAAACGCATGTTTACAAATAGTAATATTCATGAATCACTGTTCTCGAACCTAATACTTGGGTGTTGTTAGTATTATGGAGAGCAGTGTCCAAACAATGGGCCTCTCTTCCGTGGGTATCTATCCACATATTGATTAAATCTTCGAGCCGCCAATCATATTGACTGTATAGGGGACTGTTTGAAACTGTGGATCAATGATGAGGAGTTATTCTTAATGCCCGTCTTAGTGAATCCTTTTGATCAACAACAAGCTCAAACCCAAGTGGGTCCCGCATGAGGGCGACGAGAGGGTGATCAACCTTCTTTGTAATGCAACCTAGGTATCAACCAAGCTTCCCCTGCTTTGTGGGATTTGGGGGGTCCCGTGGGCACTAGTCCCCTTCTATTGTACCCTTGTTTCTTAATTTAATTCAAGTCCGGGAGAGTAGGCTATTGCCGAACTTCCTTTATATTAAAAAAAAAATCATTTCCTAAAATACTTGTTCCATATTTAGGAAACAGTTAGGTTCAAGTGGTTGGAACGAAGCCAAAGCGGTATCTGTAAGGGTCAACCCAAATGACTCATATTGAATCATAAAATCTTCCACTTGTTCAACACGAAGCACTTGCTTGAATTCAGCTATGTGGTTATAAGGTTCATTGGACCTATCATAGTGGTTTCTCATACACTTGGCCACTTGAATTGGTTGTAATCTTCTTCCTGGCTCTAGTGGTCTAGGCATAACATGAACAACTGGATGCCTTACTTGAACTCCAACTCCCCTACCTAATGGTGGCCTCTCAAGCATAAGATTTCTATTCCTAGGCTCTCCACTGGTCGGGGGTTGATAATTAGGGTTTGCTTCTGGTGTGGGAAACTGAACATTGGTCCTTGTAGGAATACTTTGTTGTTGGTTGTGCCCTAAGTTCAAATGAGCATAGCTTTGGTATGTTCCTTGAGGATCCTGGGAAGTAGTTCCTGAGTCTCTCGGAGGAAAGATTGGAATACCTTGACATCTTAATCGGGCTCTTTCTAGATCTGAGATGGCCCAATAATTCCTCATATTTGTGTCAAGATAAGTGATTCTAGAGAGATCCTCCAAGTCTTGTAGCTCATAAATGGTGACCGGGTTACTACTTTTCCCCCACAATGATGAAGGTGCTTGTAGTAATTTCTCCATCCTAGCTACCATATACACATGAGTCAATGCATCGTCCTGAGGAATTTTGTCACCTCTCCAAACTCTGGTTACTTTGGACTTGCCTAGACACTCTACCTTCAGTGCTTTCCCCATTAGTGTGGTCCACATTCCCACTTCCTTGCTGTTCACTTATAGTTTTCGGACAGCCGATCACTGCATAAATTATTCCTCTTTTATACATATAGAACCGTCCTTCTTATTTTACTGCAGGTTGAGGAACTATCTCGGATTCATTTGCTTTCTTCATTCGTGCTACGGTTCTATTTAGTCCATCTATATAAATTGGTAGGTAATGTTGGTTGGTGTTCACATACTCCAGAGAGGTTCTATATTCTCCTTCAATAATGGACATAAATCCTGTCAAAGGCACTGAACTATGCATGTCTTCCAAAGACATCCTAGCTTCTTCGTCTGATTCACTAGAGGTGTCAGAATATTGGGAATTAGCACTAGGTAAGTTTACACTCCCTGCTGATGATATGACACTACGTCGGCTTCCTAGTACACGTCCTGAGCATAGGTTCATCTACTAAATACCTCAGTCAATTTTGTAAGTCTCTCACACTTGTATTTACTCTAGGAGTTGGATTAGCCCAATTTAGGTTCTCCTTCCCTAGGATGTCCACGATACATGATACTTAGCTTGTGACGATACACGACACCTCTCGGGTCATGATACAGGGTTTGGACAATACATGATACTGGATGATCAAATGATACATGATACAGAGGTTGTGATGATATACGATACTTCAGATACCACAATACATGATACACAAGGAAATCATGATACACGATACTTGGGGCATATGTTACATGATACTTATGTATTGTGATACATAGATGGTCATGACACACAATACCTCAATAGCCACGATACACGATATGTCATGATACACAATACCACAACAACAATGATACACGATACATGATATGTCATGATACACGATCCTTTAGTATCGCGATACATGATGATCGCAATACACGATACTCAAAATCTTGCGATACATGATACTTAGTGATCCGCGATATAGGATACATGGAGTATCACGATACGTGATACTTGCGTATCACGATACTCAACCTGATGATACATGATACCAAGGTATCACGATACACGAGGAGTAAATGGTATCGACAATACACGATACCTGCCAGGTATCACGATACACAGGAATTCAAGTATCACGATACTTGAACTCAACCGATCACGATACTTGGGCTTAACTCGCTCAAATGAAAGATTTTTTTGAAACTTTTTGTGCCTATGTGATCCTTGTGCACTCCTCTTTCCCCATATGTGCCTGCAAAAAGCAAAATCTCACTTTATCGCCCCATATCTACCCACGATATTGATCGCACCCACGGTCATGTTTTTAGAGATTTTAATTTGATTTCCAAGTGGATCTTAGGTGGTCTCACCTCACTAATGCTCTCTCTTGATTCTCTCCTTTCTTAGCTTCTCTCTAAGGTAGCAAATGTGCACAATCTCTTGGCTAAGATACTGGTCATCAGCTCTCCACAATACTTGCATAGACAAGCGATTTTTGCAAATGAACTTCCTGGCTTTTATACCCGAGGCTAACCCAAGGCTGAATGGTAAAGAAATAAAAGAAATTTTTGTGATTTTGGGAAATTTACCTACCTACTCTACTCCTCCTCTCTCCATCCTACTCTCTACTCCTAGTCACTCCCTTTCCTAAGTCTACTAACTTACTACACACACTTTCCAAGTGCAAAGTAATAAGTGCAAAAAGATTTGATTACCAAAGCAGAGTATTCACCTCTTCACAACTCGTATCTTCTCCTAAGAGCTCTTACCATCATGCAAGTACCTCAGTTGGACTCCTACTTCCCCGACAATGGTGCCAAAAAAGGTGTGTACCTAAGCACAAACTTAGGGACTTGTGACAAAAGAGACTATTCCTCTATCACCAACAAGTGCATATAGTGGGGATTACACATTTAAATTATCAATCCGATCAGAGTAACTCATAAAAAAATGATGTAAAAAACTAATGACAAGAAAATTGGAGTTCTTTGTAGATGGCTCAAGAATGTTGGAGTTTGAGGTCTGCCGAAGCACGTGAACAACATAAGGAAGAAGAAGAAGCTTGGAGACTGAATGCCTTACTAAGAGAATGTACAAAGATAAGTAGCCCATTAGGGTAATCGGCATATATACAAGCTAGGGAAACAAAAACCTCCTAAAGTGGGAAAAGAGTGCCCCGATGGTCCTAGCATGTTCACACATATCACTACCTAATATATCAACAAATTCCCCTTGGGAATGATGTGGTGAACAAGGAGCTGACACTCATGTATAAGGAAGTGCCAAGCTATGTGGAATCAATCCACAAAAGGAAGTAAGCCCAAAGCTTTGTGGAAAGCTTCAAACTTCTCCCTAGGTAGAGCCTTTGTGAAAGGTCTGCAATGTTCTAGTGTGTGGGCACATATGCCAAACTGATCTCTCCAACAGAGTTTCTCTGACACAGCTATTCTGCCATCAACTTGCATAAACTGAATGCCCAAATAATGACGAAAATGCCCCAAATTGACATCTCAAATGAGGCATGCAAATCAGCCTTAAAAGCATTCTGCTTCTCATGAGGACTAGTGAGCAGCATGTCAACATAGACAACAATGATAGCACATCATTTGCACACTTATCATATAAGGCGCTCTAAGTTGGAATCTTCTCAAAACCATGTGCAATCAAGTTCGCATGTATTTTTTCATACTAAGCACGTGGTGCTTGCTTCAAATCATATAATGTCTTTTTCAACCTGCACACCTAGTTTTCATGCCCTTTCTACACAAAGCCATGAGACTAAAAAACATACACTTCTTCATGAAAGTGACCATTCAAAAATGCAGTTTTAATGTCCAATTGATGTACATTCCAACCATGATGAACTGCAAGTGCATAGATGCTACGAACAATAGTCGTTCGGCATGTAGGAGCAAAGGTCTCATCAAAATCAATTCCTCTTTCCTGAGCATAACCCTTTGCAACAAGCCTAGACTTATATCTATCAATTGTTCCATCTAGCTTATGCTTCAGATTGTATATCCATTTAGTGCCAATAGCCTTCTTGCTAGGAGGCATCACATAAAGACCAAGTACCATTTTTCATGATAGCATCATATTTTGATTGCATACCAGCCATCCAATTTTTTGAATTTTGTGCTTCATCAAATGAAACTGGCTCATTCTCATCACAAAGACTCGAGGCAGCCATAACATCGCAATTTGATGCAAAAGAAGCACTATGAGAGCCTGAACGAGTGCAATATGACAATGGTGCATCTAGTTCGCTATCACACAAAGTCTACACCAGCCATTTTGGCATAATTTTTGCCTCCTGAATATGAGCTCTCTCATCAACAAGTGCATCATGTAAATCTGCATCAGAAAAGGAATGATCTGCATCATTACATGAAACCTATAAAGGCTGAGAAGTTGTCACATTAGGACTACCACTAGATTGTCCACCTGTAAAAAGAGGCAACAAAGTGTCATACATGTCTTTGGAGCTAACTGATGTCTCCTTAGTACATGAAAGTAATGGCTGAATAACATCTTCCACAACAACAACATCATGGCTAACCAAAATGCATTTAGTATGTCGATGATACAGAGGATACCCTTTGCTTTCAGAATTGTACCCAACAAAAATACATTTCATTGATTTATCATCGAGTTTCTTGCATTGTTGTTCATGCACGAATGCATATGCCAGACAACCAAAAACATGCAGGTGAGCAACAGATGGCTTATGAACATGCTAAGCCTCATATGGAGTGATAGACTATAATGCTTTAGTGGGACACCTGTTAAATACATATGCTACACACATAACAACCTCAAGCCAAAAACTATGTGGTAAAGCTTGACTCTTGACTGTACACCTCACCATCTCCATGAGTGACATGTTCTTCCTTTTAGCAACTCCATTCTATTGAGGCATATACATCACTCTACACTAGTTTTTTATCCCATGTTCAACAAGAAATGCATTAAAATCAGAAGTTATACATCCCCCTCCTTGATTAGAATAGAGGGTGCCCATTTTACATGCTAACAGATTTTCAGCCAAAACCAAAAACTGTTTGAAGCACACAAACACTGCAGACTTTGCTTTCAATGAATATACCCATGCTTGCCTCGAAAAATCATTGATGAAAGTCACAAAGTAAAGTTAGTTTCCAAAAGAAGGTGTCTACATAGGATCACAACATTACTATGAAGAAGCTATAATTTTTGAGTAGCTCGAACTGAACCATCTTTTGGGAAGGAGGAAAGTTGCATTTTACCCAAAATATAGCCTTCACATACATGTTTACCAGGTGCCTCAAGTTTTGGCAAAGAGGACACCATTTTCAGATTTTTGCAGTCCTAGCAAACTAGCAAAATTTAGATGACCAACACATGCATGCCAAAGCTTTGCATCTAACATAGCCTAAGAATCTTGAACTACACATGCTGAATCATTCACAAATTTTGCATAATCTATGATCTTATACAGCCCATGACATAAAATGCCAAAAGCAATAATTCTATCACCATTTGACAGATCATGAACTATACATCTACCATCAATAGATTTCACTACCAAGCTAATCTTGGCTAATGCCGAAATTGATTATAGTTTTTTCTTGATCCTTGGTAAAAATAAAGCATCTAACAATATAAAAAACTACCATCAACATTAGTGAAAATGAGCTTACCAACTCCGATAATAGGATAAGAGGAGTTGTTGGTGCAAGTGATAGCATTCCCTATAGGGGTAGGCTCAAGTAAAGTGAAGAAACTGTGCTTCAAGGTAATATCTTTGGTTGCCCCACTATCAAAGTACCAAACAACTGAGTCTACTCCATACATATATTGTTCATGTGAAGATGGGTCATAACTGCAAACAATAGTAAATGCCCATTCTTTATTCTGCATGAGATTAGCAAACTGTGTTTTGGGTGTAGAGGCCTCTACAAAAACCATTTTGACCTCTTTCTTCTTTTCCTCTTTTGCAGCGAGTTTTGGACAACTCTTTATGACATGATCATTTCCTTTACAATATTTGCAAAAAAAAAAAATCTTTTCAGTTTTCTTCTCATCTTTTTCATCCTTCTTTGATTGTGTAGAACTAACAAATTTTTGCTTACTAGTAGAAGAGCTCCATTTACCTTTGCCCTTTTGACTAGCCAGGAAAGCTTGATCTGCAACACACATAATTGACCTCTTCTACCTAGACTCATCTTCCTGCAACAGAACAGAGACTAACTTTTCAAATGTTAAGGTATTTGGATTTCCTTTCATCGTGAATCAAAGAGTAGAAGCAAAACTCTTATATGAATTTGGAAGACCATTCAGGATAGTCTATACAAGTGAACTGTCAAGCAAGACTTCATCAATAGAAATCAACTACTCCTTCAAATCTTTGATCTTTGTCAAAAAACTATTCATGGAATCTTCTTCATTTATGTGATCACTCTCCAACTATTTTCGGAGGTAAGCAACATGAGCCTGAGTATGCGCTGCACAATCTTCCATAGTACTTTTGCAACCAATACATGAGGCATCATATAAGCCCATAATGGGTAATTGGTACCATCCAACTTATCCTCAACAACCAACATACAGAATACATCACTGCTTTCAGCCATGGCCATTGGCTAAAATACCTTGATGCACAAAAATTATTGTATCTCAAAAGGTTGAATAGAAGTACATTATTAAGTTTTGCTAAATCTGTAGCAGAATTTGATATGCTTATATTGGCGAACTAAAACATGTACATATCTTTGGTACAAAAAGATTAAATTTCCTGCATAAGCCTTGAGTATGCTCACCAAATTTTGTGCGATTATGAGACTGGGATCAAAGGGGTGTTCATGATGCCTTAGATGAAGTGATAACCTATTCTGATACCCATGATTGGAGTTTGAGGTCTGCAAAAGCATGCAAACATCACACGGAAGAAGAAGAAGGAGCTTGGATCACAACACACAATACTGAATGTATTACCAAGAGAATGCACAAAGATAAGTAGCCCATTAGGATGATAGGTGTATATACAAGTTGAGGAGAAAAAACCTCCTAAAGAGGGAAAAAAGTGCCTCGGTAGTCCTAGTGTGTTCACACACATCACTACCTAAATATATCAACAAAGAAATGCTCAAAAGGACTATGATCACTCCAGCAAGGGGTCACTAGTTCTTAGATGTAGGGGAGACTTGAGAAGAAGCAAAGAAACACCTAGTAAGAGTTGCCAAGTGCATATACTTGGTCAAATCAGGCAATTTTAAATTTGCTATGGTGACCAAGGACATACAAAAATGAACAAAAGTGAATATATTTTGGAAGTGTGGGAGCAAGTGGGCATCGAAGGGTTTTTGTAACTGCCCACTATAATGATTGACAATCCAAGGTGTATTGAGATAATGGAATTAGTGGACAAGCATACAAATGAGATGATCAAAAGGAATACCTCAAATGTAATGTAATAGATTTTTGGGGGGGGGGTGTATAGAGGATTTCATATCAATCAAAAACTGATTAGGAAGGCTCTCAAGATACAAGAGGGTGTCAAGTATAACATCAACAATATCAGGAAGGGGATGGAAATATACAAAGATATCAAAAAATTCATGGATTTTGAACCTAAAGTAGTCAATTTGTCTATTATATCCTTCCATCAACACTTTTTCTCCACTCAAATTATGAGATATACACAATCTCATAAGATGGTAACATTAGCCTTCATGCATAGAGGAAATGAAAAGAAAATGGATATGTCAAGCTATATATTGAAGTATATATATGAAGCAATAGCTCATTGGAAAGACAATAAGTTTCTGCGAGGTGGATAGATTCTTACAAGGATCATCTATGCAGTGTTGGAGAAAGAACAAGAATTAGAACCAATGCTTAGCTAGAGGGATTCGAGGGAATATATTTATCTTCAGGCAAGTCAATAAAAGAAGATTACAAGAAGAAGAGGAAAGAAATGGATGCAACTCCTAAAGCAGACATAAGGAAATCTATAGAAAAATCCTTGCCTAAGTTCATGTAACACGTAGAAGCAAGACCTTTGAAGAAGAGATTGAAAATAGATGAGGTAGAGGATGACAATATTACAATTAGGGTTAATGAAGATCCAAGGAAAGTAGTCGTGAACCTAGAAGAACTTACTAATGAATAGGTGATTGTAGCTCAGAGAGAGGTTGAATCAAATGTCATACCCCATCCTCCCATGATTGCAAAATAAAAGCTGTATAATTACTATATGAAGGGAAGTGGAGATAAAATGAGAAAGTATGAGGAAAAATATCAAAAAAATGCTTGAACATTTCTTAGATAAGGTCACATATTGGATAGAAAAGTAATTACAAGTATATGATAAGATACGTGAAAGCTTGATTTGTGAAAAAACTTAAGCAACTTTTATGAAAAGAAAACATTGTTTGATACTTTGTGCTTGGTCAAGGACCAAAGAAATATAGTATCGAAACATTGTTCAATACTTTGTGCTTCGCCAAGGACTAGAGAAATATAGTACCGAAATACAAGCTTCAACCTTAGTCTCAATTTAACCATCAGATGGATGCCACTTGGAACCACAAGGAGAAGGCTTTCAAGCACAAGAAACCATAAATTAATTCGAATTTGGAATCCCCCTCAACAAGAAAAATTTGAATCACAGTTAGGTGTGAGTAATTGCCTATAATTTAGGAAAAATGTTCCCTAACTTATAGGGAATCTTTCCATCTCTATATTAACACAAAATCAACTTCCAATTGTATGATCCCCCGTACGTGTGTGCTCTTAGAGATTTTTGGGAAGAAAGTTAGTAGGCTCCTAAGATAAGCAAGCCCTCTTCTTGCTTACTCGAGTGATTTGAATAAAGTTTTTGTCACCACAACTAACACACAGATTTCTATGTGAGTGTTCTAGATTGCTCTAAGTGCTGAGCAAAGCTCATTATCCATATCTCACTCATTTCTTGTAATCTTTGGTTTTTTAAAAATCTAATCAAGTCTTCTTAAGTTGTCTCAAATCTCTTATCATTTCTATGCATAATCTGAGAACCATATTTTGTAGTGAGCAAGCATCTATATGTGCATGCCTAGTAAAGACCATAACTTCTCTGTCTTGGAGACGTTGGTTCTCCGAGTAGGAGCAACCATTTTAAGTGAGATAACTTGCATCAGAAAGTTCTAAAAGTCTAGCTTATGTGTGCAAAATATTTTGGGCTGAATCTTCATAGTTGCACATATTCAATTATTTTTGCAAATAGAGCTTTTTTATGAAAGTGCTTGTGAGGCCACCATTGCTTCAAGGTTGCATAGGGAAGATATTTATCTCATTGGTGGTATCAGAGCTATTCAACATATAGAAAGCATTGGAGAGGACCAAGAGAAGAGTTTGAAGGAGATTGATGGAAGAAGAGCTAGTTCAAAGGCACACACTAAGCAAAGGGGAGCCTACTAGTGAAGAAGGAGGACATAAACCTCATTTGCTTGATACATTCTAAAGGTTAGAGGTAAAGCTCTTTTTATTATTCATTTCCTTTGCATCAAAGGGATCTAGGAGAGTACACTAGAAATCACCATGTGAGAATACAACATCGAGAAGTTGGGTAAGAATAATTATCAGCCATGGAAGTTTATGATCTCTATTTATCTCATGAAAAAGGATTATGGGGTCTCATTAGTGGTGCATATGCAAAACCTAGATTAGGAGAGAATCAAACTCTTGATAAACTAAGGAAAATTAGAGAGTGGAATGAAAAGGATAAGAGAGTCATTTTCATATTTTCACATCATATTAGCAATGCCATGATTGAGCATATGCAAGACTTAGATACATCCATGAAAGTATGGGAAACTATAGAGATGCTCTAATCTACTTCAACTAAAGCTAGGAAAATTTAGTTGAAAAATGAACTTTACAACTTCAAAAACCCCTAGCAACAACATAAATAACTACATTTTGAAAATTAAAGAGTTAATTGATGCATTGGGTTCCATAGGTTGTCACATAGATGACAACGACCTAGTTGCATACACCTTAAATGGGCTAAGGGATGATGAGAAGTGGAAGGCTTTTACAACATTTGTGTTAGTTAGAGATACCTCCTTCACACTTTGAGTAGTTGGTGGTCTTGATGGACAATGAGGAGATGAATATTGAAGGCTCAAAGACAAAGGCAATGAAGCCCAAGATTTCTATGCAGATAAAGGTAGAGGAAGAGGAAGGAATCAAGGAAGAGGAAAAGGCAGACAAGATAGAGGATCAAATGTTGATTCTGAACAAGACCAAGGAAGAAAACACTCCTCATATAGATGTAGAGGAAATTTCAAAGGTAAAGGAGGAGGGTTCAATCAGAATAGAGTCAATCAAAACTCAGAAGGATTCTTCATTTGTGGCAAGTATGACCACTATGCAAGAGATTGCTATCAAAGGGGTAAGACAAACTCAACCTACAAAGGACAAGGTTATTATCAATCTACTTCAAATGAAACGAAAGTATGCTAGCTATGACGGAGATGAGTGAATCCAAGACACAAGGGTCAAGTACATGGTACATTGATAGTGGGAGCAACCACATGAGTTGCAACGAGGATTTGTTCTCAAACATGCAAGTTCCATCAACTAAAGGACATGTGAAAATAGGTGATGACACTCCTCATGCTATTACACATATAACTGATGTTATGTTGGAAGTTTTTCATAAAGCCAAGTGCTTGAAAGATGTTCTTCATGTTCCCACAATCACAAAGAACTTAGCTTCTATGGGGAAAATGGTTGAGAGATCATCGCAGGTCAAGTTCAATTAGAAAGGATGCTTTATGGAAAACCCTAAAGAGGGGTACAAATTGATTGATAAAGGTAAGAAGGAAGGAAGGCTATTCATTTTGAATGTGAGGCCTAACTTTGACCACACAACTTACTTCACATGTGAAACAGGAAGGCAGCTAAATTAGACCTACAACACAAAAGGTATGGACATATCAATACTTAGATATTGAAGAGAATGGAGAAGAAGATGTTAGTACTAGGGTTACATAATATCTATAATCAAAATCTCAAAAATTTGTGTGAAGCTTGTCAATTGGGAAAGTATACAAGGCTACCATTCAAGAGGATCAATTATGTAAGCTATCATCCACTTGAGCTCATTCATACAAATGTTTGAGGGCCAAAAAAGGAGAATTCAATTGGAGGTAATAGGTATTGTGTAACTTTCATTGATGATTGTACAAGGATGCCATGGATCTACTCATGAAGCATAAATAGATTTTTTTATTATTTCAAGAAGTTCAAAGTTATGATTAAAAGAGAATGTGATAGATACATGAAGTGTATAAGGTCTGATGGATGGGGAGAACACTTTCCCCAATCACATGTAGGTACACACCACAACAAAATGGTGTAGAAGAGAGAAAGAATAGGTATATTGTAGAATGTGCTAGGGCAAGGATGAACGAGGTGCGTATGCCTAATTATTATTCGGTTGATGCAAAAACCATAGCTATATACATGATGAACAAAGCTCCTACATTACGTACACATATTACTACACCTTATGAAGCTTGGTACAATAGAAAGCAAGATGTTTCACAATTGAGAGTCTTTGGTTGCACATGCCATGTATTAATTCCAAATGAATTAAGGACCAAGCTTGATGATAGATGTGTCTTCATAGGGTATGGAGGTGAGAAAAAGGGTTAGAGGTGGTATAACCCTACAACAAAGGAATTAAAATTGTCAAGAGATGTTAGATTTGATGAATTGCTACCTTGGTATGCTATAAATGTATCTATGCAGGGTAATGAAGATGAAGAAAAGAGGATGTCAAGAGATGAACCAGAGAGGATGGTTCTTAGTGGACCAAAAGAGTCAAGTTCTCATCCATCATGGATAGAAGCAGTTCTACATCAAGTCAATTAAGTGACGCAAGGAGTAAAGGTAAAGCGAAAATCACAGAAATAGAAGAGTATGAAGACCTATGGATTGAGTTCAACATAGATCATTAGGGGAAGAAGGGGGAGAGTTCAAATATGAAAAAAAAAATCCAAATCAATGGAATGGTGAGATAATAAGGTCTCATAGGGTAATTTATCCAATTGAAAGACTTACCTATGATTCATTTATGGCTACACATTATGCCTATATGACCAAGTTCATTGAAGAACCCACATGTTTTTGAAGAAGCCAGCACATGCAAGGAGTGAAAAGAAGCTATGTAGGAGGAGATCAAGGCTTTGGAAGACAATTACACTTGGAATCTTGTACCAAGGAAGAGAGATATGAAGGTAATTGAAACACATGGATTTATAAGGTTAAGAAACATTTAGATGGTAGTATTGCTAGGTACAAAGGTAGGATTCTAGCCAAAGGATTTACACAACCATATGGAATAGACTATGAGGCAACTTTTAGCCATGTAGCCAAGATGAATACCATCAAAGCTATCATTGAAATTGTAACAAGCGAGAATTGGGAGATATATCAACTTGATGTGAACAATGATTTCCTCAATGGAGAGCTATAGGAAGTTGTGTACCTGGATCAACTATTAGGGTTTGAGGAAAAATTCAAGGATGGATATTTCTTTATGTTGAAGAAAGCATTATACGGTCTTAATAAATATCCAAGGGCATGGAATCAAAGACTTGTGGATTATCTAATCTGTTATGGATACAATCAAAGCAAGATCCATCATTGTTTTACAAGAAGGAAGGTGAATTATATATCTACTTATGTGTATATGTATATGATCTATTATTAAAGGATATCATGAAGAAGGTATCAATGACATCAAAGGGAATCTTTGAAAGGAGTTCAAGATCTCAAATCTTTGATATCTAAGGTTTTCTAGATATTGAAGTGACATATAAGGACAATGGCATTTGGATCATGCAGAGAAGGTACATTTTGGATATCTTGTAGAAATATGGACTTACAGATGCAAACCATTGAGTAATTCTATGGAGGAAAACACAAAATTAACCGCAATAGAAGTTAATGAAGTAGATGGTCCACTTTTATACAGGTCTATAATTGGATCATTGAACTCTGCCACTATTACTAGGATAGACCTAGCATATATAGTTGGTGTGCTATCTCAATTAATGCACACACCTAGAGTTCTACATTTACTTGCAGCGAAGAGAGTACTCCGATATCTGAAGGGTATACTCAATGAAGGCCTATTTTATCCTTCTGAAGATGAATTATAGCTGACTGTAGCCCAAGTGACTTGTGAGCTTATGTGGCTTAAGAGGATAATGATTGAGTTAAGTTTGCCAATTAATCAATTTCCAATCATGTGTGACAATATTAGTGTGCACCTATTTGCCAATCCTATGTTTCATGCTAGGAGCAAACACATAGGAGTAAATTATCATTACATAAGATAGAAGGTGCTAGCAAAAGAGGTTCAAGTGAAACATATAATTACCAAGGAAGAATGTTCTGACATGTTCACCAAAGCTTTGGATTCAATGGAACTAATAAGGTTCAAGAAGGGCATTGTATTATTGGAGCTAGGATGAAGAATGGAGATTGAAGCTTGAGGGGGAGTGTTGAAATATAAGCTTAACTTAGTCTCAATTTTACCATTAGATGGATGCCACTTGGATCCACATGGTGCGATCTTTCAAGCAATATAAACCATAAATTAATTTGAATTTTAAATCTCCCCTCAACAGAAAAAAGTTGAATCACACTTCGGTGTGAGTTATCCCTAAGCTAAGCAAGACCTCTTCTTGCTTGTTTGAGTGATTTGAATAAGGTTTGTGTAGCCATAGCTAGCATATAAATTTTTGTGTGAGTGTTCTAGATTGTTCTAAGTGTTGAGTAGAGTTCATTAGTCATATCTCACTCATCTCTTGTAATCTCTAGTTTATTAGAAAGCCAACCAAGTCTTCTAACATTATCTCAAATCTCGTGTCATTTCTCTACATAATATGAGAGAACTTGATTCAAGAGTGAGAAGGTATCTATTTGTGCATGTCTAGTGAAGACCATAACTTGCCTATCTTGGATCCATTCGTTCTCCAAGTAGGAGTAAAAATTTTCAGTGAAACAACGTGCGTAAGAAATATCTAAGAATCTTGTTCATGTGTGCAAAATGTCTTGGGTTCAATCTTCATGATCTTAGAGACTCGATTGTTTCAATAAAGATAGGTTCTATGAGAGTGCATGTGAGGCCACTTTTGCTTTAAGGTTGCAGTGCAAAGTTGAAATTTATCCCATAAAAAAAAATCCAAAGATGGAAAAGGGTGTAGTGGACCTAAAACAAGAAAAGAAATAAGAAAATAAAACTAAAAAAGAAGAAATAGGATTAGGAAGATGATAGAAAACTTGAGCAACCTCCTCCATTGCTTCTTGAAACACCACCAACTTTACTACTAGGAAGTTCAGTCTTAGTACATAAGGTGGATGAACTAATGTGTGTTCCTCAACCACCTAAGGAAGAAGAATTATTTGAAAAAAATGAAAAAAAGTTGAGGATTATAAATTCCTTCATGACATTGAGCTATCATCCTAGGAATTAAAACAACTTGATGAATTTGATATTCAAAAATTGAAGGAACTAGAAAAAAGGCCAAACATTGATGACTTCTTCAATACATCAATGGGTTTTGCTAGAAAAGATACTTAACATGATCAAGAATAACAAGAAAAAACACTAGTTCTTACAACTTAGGAAGATCATTACAAAGATAATCAGATTGGAAAATCAACTACACAAGAGGAGACAAATGAAATAGAGCAGTAGAAAATAGTGGTTTTGACCACTCTCGAAGACAAAGAAGAGGAGAATAAATAAGACACTGATGTAGTAATGAAAGATGTTGAAGCATCAAAGGAAACAAAAAAGGGAGAGCAAAAAAGGTGACACACAAGTCATGATAGAGCTCATGAAATTAATAAGGGACACTCTAGGGCATGACATAGAACATAAGAAAGCATAGAAGCTTAAGGAGAGCTCAAAAGAGAATAGAGCAAATGTATAGATACATATGAAGCAAGTGAAAGAAGCCGAAACATCTATAAGTTTTGAAGAGGACAAATATACATACATAACCTCTCCGATGGTAGTCTCACAATCACACAAAATTTGGTGAGCATACTTTGTGGTGCCGCAATTGCGATCGAAGCTCGTTTCAATCTCCAAATGGACTATCGCAATGCTTGTACATGCTCGTATTTTGGTGCCAAGGATATTTCTGTTCAACATTTTTAGATACAATCATTTTTTTGCATCCGGGTATTTACATCAGTGGCCATGGCTGAAAGTAGTGATGTATTTCATATGTTGGTTGTTGAGGATAAGTTTGATGGTACAAATTACTTATTGTGGGCTTATATGATGCATCATGTATTGGTTGCAAAAGGACTATGGAATATTGTGCAGGGTGTTGAAAGACGTCCTATTACACTTGCGAATAGAGGTACTGCAAATACATGTACTGCAAATACAGGTACTAGAGCTGATGGAGATGGTATCGAAGATGGTGATATTTTGCAGATTCCTTTCCGTGGTGCGGTTTCTGTTGCACCTACTCCAAAGAAAATTTGTTGGGATAGTAGAGATGCTCAGAAACATGCATTGATAGCTCTGTCTATCAAACATGCCATTATTCCTCACATTTGCTCTTGCAGAACAACAAAGGATGCTTGGGATACACTTACCACATTGTACCACGCTAGGAATGAGGCTTGTGTTTCTTTCCTCTAAAAACAATTGGAGAGTGAGCACATGGACGAAGGTGATTCTATGGACAATTTTCTGACAAAGATCAAAGACTTGAAGGAAGAAGTGATTTCTGCAGATGAAGCTATACGAGATAGCTCACTTGTGCAGACCATTCTGAATGGTTTTCCTGATTCATATCAGAGTTTTGCTTCTACGCTTTGTTTGATGATGAAAGGCAATCCAAATGTCTTGTCATTTGAGGAGTTAGTTTTTGTTCTGTTGCAGGAAGATCAATCTAAGTAGAACAGGTCTATCATGCATGTTGTAGATCAAGCTTTCCTCGCTAGTCAGAAGGGCAAAGGTAAATGGAGCTCATCTACTAGTAAGAAAAAATCTGTAAATGCTACACATTCGAAGAAGGAAGACAAAGATGAGAAGAAATTAGAAAAGTAGAAATTGTTTTGCAAATATTGTAAAGAAAATGATCATGTCATTAAGAGCTGTCATAACTGGTTGCTAAAGAGGCAAAGAAAAAAGAGGCTAGAATGGTTGTTGCAAAGGCCTCTAAACCAAAAAAAGAGTTTGATAATCTTGTACAGAATGAAGAATGGGCATTCACTAATGTTTGCAATTTTTACCAATGTTCTCTTGAACAATGTATATCTATAGTAGACTCAGATGTTTGGTACTTTGATAGTGGAGCAACCAAACATATTACCTCGCAGTGCAGTTTCTTCACTTCACTTGAGCCTGTCCCTAAAGGGAATACTGTCACATGCACCAACAACTTAACTCCTCTTATCTTGTCATGGGAGTTGGTAAGATCATTCTAACTACTGCTGATGGTAGTTCTTTCACTTTTCCGGATGCTTTATTTGTGCCAAGGATCAAGAAAAATCTGTTATCAATTTTTGCATTAGCCAAGATTGGCTTGGTTGTGAAATTTGTTGATGACAAACGTACAATTCATGATGTGTCAAATGGCGACATGATTATTGCTTCTGGCATTTTATGTCATGGGCTGTATAAGCTCATAGACTATGAAATATCTGTGAATAATTCGGCATGTGCAGTACATGATTCTCAAGCTATGTTAGATGCAAAGTTGTGGCATGCATGCTTTGTTCATATGAATTTTGCTAGTTTGCTATGCTTGTAGAACTTTGAAATGGTGTCCTCTTTTCCCAAACTTGAGGCACCCAGAAAACATGTCTATCAAGGCTATATTTTGGGCAAAATGTAACATTCCTCCTTTCCAAAAGATGGTTTAGTTTGGGCTACTAAAAAATTGTAGCTTCTACATAGTCATGTCTGTGATCATATGTAGACACCTTCTTTTGGAAATTGTCTTTACTTCGTGACTTCCATTGATGATTTTTCTAGGCATGCATGGGTATATCCACTCAAAGCAAAGTCTGAAGTGTTTATGTGCTTGAAACAATTTTTAGTTCTGGCTGAAAATGTGTCAGCATGTAAAGTGGGCACCCTCCATTCTGATTGAGGGGGGGAATACATGTCTTTTGACTTTAATTCATTTCTCACTAAACGTGGGATTAAAAATCAGTGTACAATGCCATATACACCTCAACAAAATGGAGTTGCTAAATGGAAGAACAAGTCACTCATGGAGATGGTGAGGTGTATGGTCAAGAGTCAGGCTCTACCACATAGTTTCTGGCATCAGGTTGTCATGTGTGAAGCATATGTACTTAACAGGTGTCCCACTAAAGCGCTGCAGTCTATCACTCCATGTGAGGCTTGACATGTTCATAAGCCATCTTTTGCTCACCTGTGTGTTTTTGGTTGTTTGAAATATGCATTAGTGCCTGAACAACTTTGGAAAAAATTGGATGATAAAGCAGTAAAATGTATTTTTGTTGGGTATAGTTCTGAAAGTAAAGGCTATCGTTTGTATCATGCACAAACTAAATGAATTTTGGTTATCCCTGATGTTGCTTTTGTGGAAGATGCTATTCAGCCGTTACTTTTATGTACTAAGGAGACATCTATTAGCTCCAAAGACATGTATGATACTTTGCTGCCTCTTTTTACAGGTGGATAGTCTAGTGCTAGTCCTAATGAGGCAACTACTCAACCTTTACAAGTTTCATGTGATGATGCAGATCATTCCATTTCTAATGTAGATTTACATGATACACTTGTTGATGAGAGAGCTGATATTGAGCAGGCTAAAACTATCCCAAAATGGCTAGTGAAGACTTTGCATGACAACAAATTGGATGCACTTCTATCATATTGTACTTATTCAGGCTCTCATAGTGCCTCTTTTCCATCAAATTTCTATATTATGGTTGCCTCTATTATGTGTGATGAGAATGAGCCTCTTTCATTTGATGAAGCACAAAATTCAGAAAATTGGATGGCTGCTATGCAATCTGAATATGATGCTAATATGAAGAATGGTACCTAGTCTTTATGTGACTTGCCTCCTGGCAAGAAGGCCATTGGCACTAAGTGGGTATACAAGCTGAAGCATAAGCTTGATGGAACAGTTGATAGGTATAAGACGAAGCTTGTTGCAAAGGGTTATGTACAAGAAATAGGCATTGATTTTGATGAAACCTTTGCACCTACTTGTTGAATGACTACCGTTCATAGCATCTGTGCACTTGTAGCTCATCATGGTTGGAATGCACATCAGTTGGACATTGAAACAACATTCTTGAATGGTACTTGCGTGAAGAAGTGTATGTTTTTGAGCCCTGTGGCTTTGTGTAGAAAGGGCATGAAAACCAGGTGTGTAGATTAAAGAAGGCATTATATGGTTTAAAGCAAGCACCACGTGCTTGGTATGAAAAGATACATGCCTATCTAATTGCACATGGATTTGAGAATAATCCAACTTAAAGCACCTTATATGTCAAGCGTGCTAATGATGTGCTTCTGATCATTGTTGTGTGTGTTGATGACAAGTTGCTCACTGGTCCTCATGAGAAGCATATTGCTGATTTTAAGGCTGAATTGCATGCCTCATTTGAGATGTCTAATTTGGGGCATTTGCATCATTATTTGGGCATTTAGTTTATGCACATTGATGGTGGAATGGCTTTGTGTCAAATGAAATATATTGAAACATTATTACAGTGTTTTGGCCTTGAAGACTGTGAGCGCATTTCCACTCCTATGGAGATAGGTTTATGATTGAGTCTTCATGATGCTGGAGATGCATTTGATGCTGTTCTCTATTAGTAGGCTGTTAGATGCTTGATTTACTTATGCATTACTTGACCAGATATTCAGTTTGTTGTCTCACAAATGAGCAGGTTTATGCATTGCCCAAGTGTCAAGCATTGGCAGGTGGTTAAGCGCATCTTTCGCTACTTGAGTGGTACCCGGCTCCTTGGATTGTTTTATCCCAAGGGGGGATCACTACTGCTAGATTTGGCCACTAGTGGTTTTTGCTTCATGCTTCGTAGCTCATGCATATCTTGGCTAAGCAAGAAGCAGCCTAATGTGGCCACTTCCCGTTGTGAGCCTGAGTATAGGGAAGCTTTCACAGTGATTGTGGAGTGTGTGTGGCTAAGATGCCTTATGGTTGATTTGGGTGTTGGTCAGTCTTTTGCCACCACCATCTTCACTGACAATCAGAGCGCATTGGCATTTGTGAGGAACCCTGTTTTCCATGCTTGCACTAAGAACATTGAGGTGCATTATCATTATGTCAGGGAGAGGTTCTCTGCTAGAGAGATCCGCTTGGCGAAGGCTCTGCTTAGGGAGAAGTTTGAAGCTTTTTGCAAAGCTTTGGTGATACATAGCTACATCTTTTGCCAAACTCCATCGATGATCTTGTACACGGACGAAACAACTTCCGCCCTACTCACAGAGACTCAGCTCTCCACCCAACCATGCCCGAAATGTCTCTTCTCTCTCGGTACCAATGTGGAGTTCCTTTCATTTGAATGTCATGTGGCATTCTCAAATAAAATCCCATATAAATATTATGTGATATTTCCTTCCCCTTGAAAGCATTTTCGTCCTCGAAAATGTAGATGAAATGTGCGGAATGGTAGAAGAAAGTGCTCGGACTCCCCTGAACCCCATGTACTCTATGTACATGGTCATCTCTGTGTGTTGTTTCTCCATATCCTTCCCTTTAAGAAGCCTTATATGAGATCATCTCAAAGGTGGGAAACCGTCTGAGTGGTGCCTACTATCTCCCATGTACACTCCACCTCCAAACTATCACTCCCATAACATACAACATCATCCAAATGACCTAAGTCCATATGATGTATCCTCCTTGGAGCAATAGCATGTAAAGCAAGTGTAAAAGTGCCAAGCTTATAGGCTTGACCATATCATAATGGAGATAATAAACCATAGAATCCTATGAAATATAGAGCAAAGTCCCATAACAAGTGACTCCAAACCCATCTAAGATTAAATGATAGATTGCCCTCATAACACTCCAGGTCTTCCTAACCTTGAGTGTGCTCACAACTAATAGTTTCCTCTAAACTATCTTGTGACTATGCAAATCCATCATCTAGCTGATGGTAGTAAAATGCAATCTCTACATTTCACCAACCAAGAAATTTGTGGTTTGTCATCCTTTACCATTGGACTAAGTTCTATTGGAAGAGCATCTATTAGCACTTGTGCAAACTCTAATATTTCTCGTCCCTGTAGTTTTCCATATGAATGAAAAAGCATTCCCTTTGAGATTCAGATAATCCCTAAGTACCCATCCTCCTCACTGATGTTTACTCATCATACTCATGATGTAACACCAACTAAGAGTTTGGTACCCTAATAGGTTAGATATATCTCTATCTTCTAAAAACCCTAAAGAGAAGAGTCGTATCTCTACTCCCAGTCTCACTAATGTCAATAACTAGATCATCTCATCTAGTCAAGGACCATCACTGGAAATAAACATAACTACTTCTCTCTAGAGTCTACAAATGAGATTCAATCTAACCATCATGATTAACTGATCTCCTCTTGCCTTTGATAGAAGAGTGCCACTTCTATCTAGACAACCTAAAAGTGAGAAAGTGAACCTCTCTCTATCTGTCTCTGTCTGTAATCTTCTTTAAGGAAAAGAGCTCTGGTAGTGGGATTTATTCCACTTTCTCTTTCCCTTTGAAAGAGATTCTGTAGAATCCAATTGCTCTACTCATCCATAAGTGAGAACATGCACATAAGTTCTCCATGTTTTTTTCCTTCCAAAATAGTGGAGAAAGAAACTCCCATGTGAAGGAAAATTATACTAAAAAGTAGAGTAAATGAATTCCTTCTGAAATAAAGACTAAGAGATGTTTTCCAAACACCTCTTCTGTGTAAAGGAAAACATAGTGTATTCTTCTCCTATGAAGAAACTCCCAATCCTAGTAGGAGATGTCTACTAAGAGCTCTCCTCTGATCTAGTGAGACATGATGCCATGAATGATGAGTCCTTTTCTTCCTGGCCATAGAAGAAGAGTGCTCAAAGGGAAGTCATTTCTACCGTCCCATACCAGTGAAAACTTCTTCCAATTCATGGTGTCATATCTACACTAAACCGAATATATATTCCATACATATGTAATGGAATATGCAGGTGGATCTAATGAATCCCATATCCTAAAATCATATCAGTGGACTCAAATGAGTCCCATGTCCTCAAACTAGTTAGTTTGGTTCTAATCATCATGTGGAGATATGTGATAGTGGATATCCCTTTTTGTTCCAAACTAGCTTGTTCCTAGGTACCAAGACTAGGTCTAAGTACCTGTCTGTAGATCCCAATATACATACATATGTATTGGGTATCCCAACTATTCCTGACTAAGGGATCTATACTCTATACCATAAAGCTAGTGCCATGCCTATGGCCTTCTTAACCATCACTCAAATCATATAGCACCATCGATGCTGTCTCATGAAACCCATCTCTGTGATCCCATCTAATTGGTTTCCTTAGTAGTGTAGCAGAAATGCTTCACTACTTGCTCAAGTGAGGTGTATCAATGAAACAAGTCACTCTTTGGGTATTCATCATGATACCCCATAGTCTCCTAATCATCATGTGAGACTCTTTTGAAGATAAATCAATCTTCACTACTGTGGAGATTATCATAAACATATCTCCCGTTCCTCTATGCAACTTCCTAAAAGCTATAGGATTGCTTGTGCACATTACTAATGGTGAAGGTGTAGCTCCTTCCCTTAGCAATCCTATGGTCTAAATCCATAAGGATTATATGTGGGGATCCTGTTGCTATTGAAGTTGCCTTATGTATAATACTATGATGGTACTAAGTCCATCAAATACATGCTTAGAAGCATGCCTACACCTTATTGAAGTTTGCAGAAAGGGCATGTTACCATGCCATAACATTCTTACTTAAAGGCAAGTGCATATATAATGCCATGAGAGGGGAAAATTTTCGACAGCATTTCCCCAGGAAATGGAATCCCAAAAAATTATAACTAATAACTCAGTGGCACATAGGCCACCCAATAACATAGGGCTTGACAGGCCCATGGCATGCACGCCATAAACTCATATATGGATTCCATGGCCTGCAAAAACATAAAAACAAATGTTGGCAACCATTTTCTATGTTGCCTAACCATATAGTTTCTGCAGTCCTCTTTCCTGCAAACAATCAAAAGGTATAGTTCTTGCCTGTTGATCCATACTTTAAGAATTTAAACAATGATGAACCTTTGATGTATGCAATCCAATCTATGCATGTACATACAGAACATGCCATAACATAAAGTAAATGCCTAAAACATAAAGCATACGTCCCTGAATAGATTGGTTTTGGAATTGCATGCATCCAATCATTCTCGACAAGCTTCAAGACCTCTGCACCTTCCTCCTCAGGCATTCCTATGAAAGGAACTCCACATTGATAGCGAGAGAGAAGAGACGTTTCGGGCTTGGAGACGGCGGTGCGACGCCGCACATCTCAGGGTACACTTGTCAGGGTACATCTTGCTAGGGTATATCCTGTCAGTCCCATAGCTGGTCAGGGTACATCCTGCCAGGGTACATCCGTGGGCACTTGGAAGAAGCACTTATTTGTGGTGAGTGTGAAACTAATCTTGGATGAAGGTGCATGGGCATTTTGGCACCCACGGAGGGTGGGATAGGTCCAAATTTGGTCCATGGGCTGGAGTTTGAGGTTGGTGGAAACACTCATGCATGGAAAGTGGGTCCAAGAGAGTCAAGAAGATCCACAAGTGAGCATTGAGGGCAATGCTCAATCTAAGGGGGAAGGAATGTCACATAATCCTAGTAGGAGATGGTTGAACCACGCCTTAAGAGAGAGGATTAGCAAGTAATCCTCAACCATGGCTTTTGGGGCAAGTGGTTAGCCCATCGTACTCCTAATTGAGAGGTTGTGAGTTCGATTCCCGACATTTGAGATTACTTCCTTTTGTGGATTGATTCCACATAGCTTGACACTTTCTTATACATGAGTGCAAGCTCCTTGTTCACTGCATCACTCCCAGGGGGGATCTGTTGATATATTAGGTAGTGATGTGTGTGAACACACTTGCTTATGCTTGCACACACACACACACACACACATACACTCCCACACCCCCTCTTATGGATGTACCCAACCACACAACCCAAATACTCTCCCTCTTGCTCTCTCACACTAGCACTCTCACTTTCTCACACACTCTAGAGAGGGCGGGAATGAGCTGAAATGCTGATTCATCCTTTAAAGTAATACACATCAGGGAATGCAAACCGGTTTTGAACATCGAATCTATAGCTTTTAACGGAAACCAAAACCCATGGAGCACTTTGTGTAACTTCAGAGAAAGGAAAAAGATGGGAGTCATACAGATGAAGGTGAACTTCTCAAATTTTTAGGCAAATCCTTTTGAAGAGTTTCTTACGAGAATCCTATGTGTATCGTTCCTTCCACTCCTTCCATGCCAATACATGCAATCAAGTCAGCAAAGCCCTTTACTATTCTTTGGAATTTTTTTTTTGAAATAAATGAGTACTATTCTATATGAACACTTGGTTTTCATTCCCCCTTATCCTTTTCTTCATCTGCAGAGCAACGGACAAAGTTCATATGTCATTCGTTCCTTTTATACCCATACAAAGTTTTCCACATCTTTTCTCAACTTTGACATCATGAATTGAAGCGAAGAGATCCATGATTTGACATATTCCTTGAAGCATAGTTATCCTACTTGCTGCAAGGAAAAGACAATACAGTACTGCAAAACAGGATATGTTGTTAATGTGGCATACAACTAGTCATGCATGGCATTCCGGCTTCCATCAAATGATCGGTAGTTGCAACCTTCACGATGCACGGTATTAATCCCCCCTCGTTCATGTGCGATTGGAAGCTGAAGCTATGCTCAGATTATTACATTGTCTCACAAAAGTTGGAGAAGCACCCTGAGCATCTATGGGTGATGTCACACATAGAGGACAAGGGAGGCAGCTCTAGAACAAGTCCCTCGCTGAGAGATGATACCAAGTCTGTGTTATCTGAAAATGCCACTTTGGCAACTCTATTTACTATCTATCAAGAACTCAAATGAAGATGGGTAACTCAAATGAAGAACTCAAATGAAGAAAGCTAGTTATAAAGGCTCCAATACGCTAATAATAATGGCAAAAGAAAAACGCTAATAATTATAATAAGAAGAGCTCAAAATAAGCAAGGACCCACTTTGATCAGTAGTTTCTCCCCCTTCTCTAGCTTTGTCCCTCCGCAGTGCTTTTGCTGTTGCCGTGCGCACCTGCCAAACACCATCTTCTCCTTTCCCCTTGTGAAGCTTCTCCTTCCCCCCACAACTGAAGATGCTGTAGTCTGTGGACAAAAGCAAAGAGAAAGCCCTCTACTTATAGAACAATAGTCCCCGATGGAGACCTCCCACACCTTTTTCTCCCCAATCCCCCCTTGTTGGTCTACTACTCCTCGAAAAAGACCCCCACATGAATAGAGAGAGAGTACGTGCCCCCAAATGTGTGCATTAATGGGGCAATTCCCTCCTCTTTCATGTCTGACACCCACCGCAAATATGAGCCGTAGCTCCCAAAAAACACAGAAGAACTCCTCCCCTCTCGAGCGTGCATCCCCTCAACTAGCTGGGGAATGAGAGTTTCTGCCATGAATTCCATGATAGCTAGGCTACCACGCCCTTAGGTTACACATCAACAAGGGCTGGCTCATTTAGAGCTACATCTGCTTTGAATTCAGGGCCTCTTATTAATCCCCCCCCCCCCCCCCCCCCCCCCCAAAAAAAAAAAAAAAAAAAAAAAACTCACCTGGGCTCTTTCAATCGTCCAACTTCTAACTCTGGACATCTTTCCAAGAACGAGCCTACTCATGCACATTGATCTGCTTCAAAAAATGGAGGGCCTCTTTCACGACAAAAATTCTGGACCCCTTGCTACCAATCTCTCTTCAAATGGCCTCATCACATCTGCTCCCATTTCTTTTGGACCGTGCCTTTGTGAGGTTACCACATTTGGTGTACATGCTAACTAAGCAATACCAAACACTACATTTTCCCTCAAAAGCTCCTAGCTAAGAAGCTCATTGTGAATGAGCTTGGCCTTGTCATCATCACGAATGATGCTACAAGCCCAATCCTTTTTTCCGATAGCGTTTCTCTAGTAATTTAGTGCTGAATATCTCTTGGTGAATTTGTTCCCCTTGTTTCATATCTTGTAAACATGCACAAGCATTTAAGACACAAGTACAACATTTTTCGGAAAGAATAAAGTGTATTAGTGCATAGAGAGCAATAGTTTTCATGGCTTACATACTCCCCTTTTCTTGTTTGCAAAGTCATCCCAACAAGCATTTTCACAATCTCGACCACCTTGCTTTTCACCTGTTACTCATTCAAACCATTAGCTCACATAAAGTATCCTAATCTAATCATCCAATCCATGCAACCATAATAAGTCACACAAAGACACATTTTCAACTCTCTACTCACATGTAGTCATCAAACACACAATTTTTGTCAAACATGCAATATATTCTACCAGGTATACCATAACTTTTGTCCATGCTCGATATACCCACATCCATCATACCAAGGATCGGGTGTCCTCCTAACTATGCACCACTTTGTTCTCAACTCTTTCTTTGCTGCAAACAAAGTTCAACAAAAACGATCATGTCATCCATACACTTCTTCAATCCTTTACATAGATGCAAAATGATGCCAAAGAAAAAATATTAATAATGATATCAAGAGCCCTCAAAGACCATCCTCCAACCTGTAGAAAACCAACTCACATGACATTGCTCAACAAAAACTTGTGCATACCAAAAATACCTTGGCAGAGTCCTCCTCTTCCATCATGCCCTTCTCACCTGCAAACTCATCAAAAAGATGAATCCAAAAATATAACCAAAAGAGAAACAATGATACACATGGCCTACTAGTGCATCTACATCCGATAGCACCTTCTATAATGCCATGTACATATAAGCAAAAATGAGGTCTTCTAAAACACAGCCTCAGTCACGCTCCCAAAAAATTGATCACCCATAATGAAACAAGACACACGTAAAGAAGGGTCAAGGAGCGCATGAACCATTACCAACCTTTGAAATGGACCTATCGGTAATATAAGAAGAGACAAATTTGATGAGTTGTTTACAAACTAACTAGTCACACACATATAATAATTATGCCATCATCAACATTGGCTATTAGTCTATTAGTAGCGAGCATCTATTAGTATCAGTCTATTAGTAGCGAGCATCTTAGTCTCACAAATACGTACATGCAAAAAACACACCCATTCGGGTGATCACCGCCCTCCTCTTTGTCTCTCCCCCTCAAAAGTGAGAACTTTTCCTTTTCTTTTTCTATTTCAATTCACGAGTTGGACTATGTTGCAATTGAATGCGACTCGTGGCCCTGACCACCCGACCAAGTTTGTTCCACCTGTCTACGAACACAAGATAGCACACACATATATAGGATGTGCACACATATATATATATGCTAGCCCATAACAAAGCTGGGTGCAACTCGTGGTCTCGAGTGCTTGACCAAGATGGTTCCACTCACCTATCAACCCGCTATGGTGCATAACACCAACAGATATAGACATGTAACTGGCGAAACCTATGATGAAGCTAGGATCAGCTTGTGATCCTGACCACTTGGCCAGGATGACTCCAATCACCTACTAACCCATCATAGCACACTCATGAACATATATACATGCTTTTGTTTTTGTTTCTCTTTTTCTTCTTCTTCTCTTTTTTTTTTTTTTTCACTTCCCATGTCTTGAGAGTTAGCGAGAGGCAGAAAGGACCATCTCCCACCCTTCATGCACATTATGCATACACAAAAACAAAAAAAAAGGAATACATCCATAGAGCTCATAGATCGATCATCCCTTCACCATCACCTTCTCGAGCATAATGATTATATGACTTAACTGACTAATCGCAAATGGGCCTATCAAACCGGATTTCTCTATCCTACCTCTATGTCCCTTCCTCAGTCGTAATGCAACATGGAGACCTCAAAAATCCCTACCTCGTCTCACTCACCTGTTGGAAATTAGGTAGGCCCATAACTAATACCACAGGTCCAAGGTTCCATATGTCCAACATATACAACATAGAATCTAGAAATCTTCTTATATTGACAAAACATGAACATACCACATTTAATCATACAAATAATGAGACAACGATAGAGAGAGACTAGACAACATGTGTAAAGTGTTATGTAAGACAAGGCTTACTCACACCATCATATATACCAATGTTCAATGTACAATGTGGGAGCAAAACTCTCAACCACTCTATGTGAACAGTAATAGATGGATGAGTGAATGTACAAATGTAAACATATTCAGATGTATGGATAGAAATCGGAATATACATGAGATGTGTGACCTGATAGGTTGTAGAAGAGTGAATATGAGTGGCAGAAAGAAGAAGGATAGTCTATAACCGATAATCAACAAACCCTATACTAAACTTAGGCTATGGAAGACTTTAAGTCAGATATGTGTGTGAAAAGATCACATACTTACAAAAGTAGCAAAGAAGGCTAACAAGTTTACTGCCAGAAATCCTCAAACTCATATGACCATGCCTTCTCAAACACCTCCTCCAAATATGCATTAAGCATATACATACTGATTCTCTTGTACCTATGCTCAATAGGACTCCTCCTTATATGGATGCCACAGCCTCCATAAACTTCAAGTAGTACCTGTGTGCATAAGGAGAATATGTATCGGAATTCTTAACATAAGATGCAAATCTTATGTTAACCACCATCCAATGTCTTTGAAGTAACCCAAAATCTTCATGTAGAAGACAATCTTCAAATACATCATGTAGATGGCCGATCCTCACCACCAAGATGCTAATGACCAAGTCCTCTCCATGAGCAAGAGTGTGAGCACACTCTTCTCCTTCAAGAAGAACTCCATAGCCGCTCCTCAACATGCTCCAAGATAGCACCATGGCTGCCCCATGTGCTAAGAACATCACCTCTGTTGAGGTATCAAAGCTCTCCAAAACTTGGTGTTGAAACTAGATGAAGGATACAAGACAATGAGCTAATGATCTTCTTATATAGTCTTGATTATCCCCTGAAAAGCTCATAATAAAACAAAAACTCACGCGAACTTCGAAAAGCAACCCGTCGCTATCGCGATCCATCGCTGATTTGGAAAAGCTTTATTTTAAAAACTTTATCAAAATATTTTCTGTTTACGCGCTGTCACTCACGGATTCGATCTCAGGTGGGCACTTTGGGAGATTACTGCGCTATCCATGGCGCCCAGCGCTCTTGTGTGTATAGGGACTAATAAAAAGACCTATAGATGCTGTAATTCCTAGACAATTTTGACCAACAAGTCTACACATGCTGTAATCTTTGGACAA
Organism: Ceratopteris richardii; assembly: GCA_020310875.1. Taxonomy (NCBI): domain Eukaryota; kingdom Viridiplantae; phylum Streptophyta; class Polypodiopsida; order Polypodiales; family Pteridaceae; genus Ceratopteris; species Ceratopteris richardii. The sequence goes on from CM035434.1 coordinate 8,816,525, forward strand.
TTTTGACCAATGGGACATTGTTCCCAACAATCCCCCCTGCAATGTCATAATGGTACAAACTGAACTGGATCCTGCAAACTATCACAAGCTGCAAACTATCACAAGCTTCAAGCTTGTACTCCCGAACTGACCTTCAAACCTTTTCTTCAAAATTCTTCTTCAATATTGAATTCGACTTTTCTTCAAACTTCAAAAACCTGAACTTGCTGAATATGAACCATAATACTTGACAAAATTGCAAACTAGATATCCAATAGTGTACTCATCAATTAATCACTGCTTGACAAAAAATGTAGCAAGTACTGACTCTGAACCTGCTATCTCCTGTCTTCATAAACCTGAAAACATACACTAGGATCCATATATTTGCATTTACCTTATGAAAACTTTCTCAATGTACTTCTGCTGTGTCATGTAAATACACTAACCAAAATAAAGAATTGAATCCTGGAACCTGTGACTGTCAACTCACAACTTAGTGTATTATGAACAGTGGTGGTTCATCTCTGGCTGTACTCAAGTCAACTCAACTCAACTCAACTCAACTCAACTCAACTCATGAGTCTCATCAAAAAATCTATGATGTCATCATGTCTTCATCCTTGTTTAATCTGTAGATCCTTCATACCTCTTTCCTTCAGAATCTCGTTTAAACATATATGTGCGCACCTCTAAAACATACCTTTCTGAAATATCAAGCTTCCTTCAATAGAACTCTGGAACCTTCTCCTGAACACGAACACCCTAACATGAACTTTCTCCAGACATTCTCCTTCTTCCTTCTTCTTTCAAAGCTGGAACATAAAGAGAACCTGACAAAGGAAATATAGGAATACCTGAAATAGGAATACCTATAGGTATGACTCTGTATTCTTTCATATATGGTTGAAAATAAGTTTTTATGTTTCATCACCCCCCAGATGACTTAACACTACTATCCAAAATTCTTCAAAAATATATCAGACTTTATGAAATCAGGAACGTCTTCCTTCATAAATATGATCTTTAGTGATCAATACCTGTATCTTAAACAAAATCTTTGAACCCTTTTTATTAGCATTGCAGTTGCCAATAGCTTTCACTATAACTCTTTAGCTTCCCATATTGTAGAATAAGGTTAGCTGATCCTAACAAAACAAAACCTTGCTGCAAGCTTTATATGATTCATAACCTTCTGCAACAGAACAAGTATCTTTTTCTATTCCTCTGCAACACAAATCTGATAGAATCTGAATCTTTGACTAACTTCATCCAATGCTAAGAACCTTCTCAAACAAAGGATAGACAGCTAACTCATAAATACTCAAGATCTTACATGATCTATCTAGATCTATCAAGATCTCTCCAACAAATTATCTAAATAGAATCTGCTCTCATCAAACCTTCATGATAGAATGTTTGATTTGCTACCTGAATGTCTCCAAGTGTCCATGCTTCTTACAAAGTTGTAAAACTTTTCTTCAAACAAATCCTTCCCAAGAATCTGCAACTCCTACTTGAAACATAAGTGGACAAACTTCTCACCTTGAGAACTCCCAAAGCTGCAAGTTAATACTTCAGATCTTCATATTCTACCCCAGTGAAATGTGATAGTATCTGCTTGATTTTCTTTTTGCTAACTCCACTTCTCAATCAAGCAATAGGATCTGATGGAACACCTTTTCGAATACAAGCATGTATTCAAAAATCAAGACAATCATAGAAAGTAGATTCTTCAACTGACTAGTACATCAAAAACTGAATTTTCTGAAGTTTTCAGAAAATACTGAATGTGAGGAACCTTTCCAAGCACAAAACCTCAACCCAAGTCTTCAACATCTGCAACAAAAAACTCTTTTATCTCAAGAGTTAGATAAAGAAGAAATATACTTCTTTGCAACTTGTCATATACCAAGTAGCTGTGTATTGACACTCCAAGAATTCTTTGAGGGAACATATAAGCTGCCTACTCAAAATCTTCAACTTATACATAACTCATACACATATGAGTCAAAACATATAAGCTGCCTTTCTTTCTCTCAATGCAATTCTTTGTCAAAACCTACTAAAACATGACCAAGTATAGTGCAAAACAAAAAGTTGCTTCTTCTTCAAACTATCTTCACACAAGATGTTCCCGTAGACTTGTCTTTGGATGTAAAGGATAAAATAGGAAAAGTACATGGAAAATATAAGAGAAGAGGAAGTCTTACTTTTCTTTTGGAAATATTGGACTTTCTTCTTCTGCATCTTTCTTCCACCTGATGATGTCAACACCTTCATACTTCTCTTCCATACCTTTTGTTCTCTTCATCTTGAAGTAGCAAGCACTCTTGACTTCTTCAAATGAAATTTTTCTCTTCCTCTAATGCTAAGAGTAAGAGACAAAACAAACATGGTATACAAATGGAAGTGAATATAGAAACTCTCATCATTGCTACCTATAACTAACTGGTCTACCAAGCCCAAAAAATTCCATTTACCTCATTATGTATCCCTTGAGAGTTATCATAGTAAAAATAGCGGTCCTCTGCATACCCAACCCAACAAAGCAAATATGATTTTAGCTGTGAAAATGGATAGTTGATATCAAGATCTTGGTTTAGGAAACATACGAGCCAATGGGCCTCCTCCACGTCCTATTCCGTTTGCAAACTCTCAACACGTATCTCCATGCTCGCCAGTGCTTGATCTGCAAAATATATCACAAGGTCGAATAGAGAATTTTGGTATACTTGATCATCCATCTCTCGCCTAACTCCTAAATGATCCTATGTAGCAACATAATTGGTTTATTAGCTTCTCACATCTCAGCAAATAGAAGGTAAACTGTCTAATAAAAAAGAGAAAGCAACTCTTGCTTAAGATCGTCCAAAGCAAGCAAAAGAGTCCCATCATCCAATGACTCACTTGAAATCCCTTCCCTGCATCTTTTCCAATTTTCCTCTGTACGTTCCACTAGCTAACCCAACTCCTATCTCCATAAGACCTCGAACTAATGACTTTGGCATGCTCGACACAACCTAATCCTCACTTCTTTAGTCCCCCACCATTTCTACTAGTACCCTTTGCATGAGGGCCTTTACTCACCATACTCCTTTTTGGTTCATTATCCAATGCATCTCCTTTTTTCATGTGTCTAGAGGTCCTTTCTTCACAAGCATTTTAACTCTCCAAAAGCTCTCTCTTTTGATCATCTATTTCCTTTCTAGAACCTTCATTATCTATGCACCACTTCTCTCTCTTGAATTTGCCCTTACCCTTGTGGCCTTTACTGCATATGTCTTTCCTCACGATGTCATGCACTTTGCTGTTGGTAGAATCTTGATGACCATCTTGCCTCCTCATCAGCTTTGTATGACATCCCTGATCATGAGCTTTATGAGAAGGGCTCTCGACATCCAAAGATTTTCTTCTCCTTATGAAAAGGTCAACCAATTTGCTAGCTTCTTCCTGCTCTTCCTCTACAACATCCACTTTTACCATCTCTCCTCCTTCTATCCTTGCTTTTGCTTGATCTAATAGTAGGCAGGCTCCAACACTTTTTTGGATTCCCCTTCCTTATTCAGATTTTATCCCTCTAGCCTGGATCTCACATCTAGCCCTCATACCATCGGTTTTCTTTGGATCGTCGTCTCTAACCTGTGGCTCTTCACCTCAACTTTCAAAGCCTCAATTTTTTTCCTCAATTGTCTTGCTTCTACTGTGATAGCCAATTCGAGGTTCATTTCATCTTCTAAGATTCCTCCATCTGGGGGGTTGTTTAGCTTGCCCTTTGTTGGGTCTATATGCATTGTATAACACTCAACCTGACTTGCACCTGCCAACCATCCTAATAACTCTTGATCGAAATCATCCTTATAAAGCAACAGATTCTTATATTCTCCCATCCTCGTGTTCTGGGATTTAGATAGCTGCAGGTTGAAACCATCTTGGAGCAGATTTTTGTAAGACTTAGTATTCAAGGCAAACCTCACTCATGCTTTTTTTTTTGCTTTGCTTTCTCTTTTGCATTCTTTTCCATTTCATCCTCCGTTGTTACCTTCATGTTGGTTGAATTTGAAGATACCTGAATTTGCACTCGGTTAGAACTCAACCCAATTGTTATAAAGCCTATGTGCCAATCATGTACACAATCGGCTTGTACTACCATGTCCATCCCAATAAGATAAAAAACATGGCCTCCGAAGTCCTCGATCTGAATATCAGGTAGTCTATGCTAAACTCTAACCCTCCCATGATTGTACTCACATTTTTCAAAAGACCAGCGGGTTTCACTTATGTTTGGTCCACCATTCTGAAGGACATTGGCGTGTCCTCCATATGGGTTAGTGTTGGCATCAGTCACGACATTTCAAGACAAGCGAGCCAACAGAAGGAATCAGAGCAAAGAGAAGGGCCAACTAGGCAAAGCACTCAACAGAGATCTGGCAAAAAGGCCTATCATTTTTCATGAAATAACATTTCTCAAATAGTGATCTTAGTCACTTCACGCCATTGTAAATACCATTTTTTATTATTTCTACTCCATTTTGTGCAAGCTGAGGAGTCCTCGAGCTTGAGGAGTAGTATTAGTATTCATGTACCAATTTTCATAATTTTCAGAGCTCGTTTGAGCCTCCAAAAGAGCCTTAGAACCTAATTTTTAACTAGGCCGTGTTGCGAACATTTGTTTTATGTAGGGTACAAGTTTCAAATTATGTAAATACCTTTGGGAAGTCTTCAAATACTTCAAGAAGGCTCATATTATTCATAAAATTTAGCAAAAATACCACGTGAGTTCTAGAACATGGTGAGTCAAATTAGTGAGTCACAAGGGAGCTTCAGTGGTGTCCTAGTGGAAGGTCGATGTGGCTAGTTCTCAAAGTCCATCAATACTTTGCTTATTTGAGCACTTGAGTCATGTAATACCTCCATCCAAGTGTCTACCACGAATTTAGATGTATTAGGAAGGTTTTAGATTAGTTTCCCATGCTATAAAAAGAGGAGAAAAGTCGTGATCTTGTGGGATGTCCAAGAGAGTATCTCTATGCTACTCTAGTTTTTGTATGCAGAGCTTTCAGAGCTTGTATCTCCCTCATTATATATCCAAATTACATGTTTGATAGCTCATTTGAAAGCTCTTCTTGTCTACTTTCATAGTACCAATTTTCATAATCATTGGATTTGTGAGCTGAGAGCAACACTCTCTGCAAGTAGTGTGTGTTCTCTGTTTTTTTATCCCTGCTGAAGGTCTCCATTAAACATCCAACTTGCAGAGGTCATATCTCCTTGTGTATGTATCCAACTCATGTGTTCTTTGGCTTGTTAGAAAGCTCTCCAAGTCTATTTGTATTCTGGAAATTTTCAGATTCATTGGAGTTGTGAGTTAAGAGCAGTAGTCTCTGCAAGTGATGTATGTCCTCAGGTTCATCTCTGTTTCAAGGTCTCCATTAAAGCTGCATATTGCAGAGGTCATAGCTCATTGAGTATTTATCCAAATTGAGTGTTCTTTGGTTCATTGGAAAGCTCTTGGTCTCTAGTATATGTGGTTAAAACAGTTTTAAAAAATTTTTAGTGAGTAGAGAGTAGTAAGCTCTGCAAGCATGACTGGTTTTCTATGATGAAGTTTGTGAGAAGGTCAACTTGTTCCTAGGGGGTTCCACCTACTTCCTGCTATACTTTGGAGGTCAATAAACTCCAACATTGGTATCAGAGCAAGTACTTGGAGGCTTGGAGAAGGTTATCATACCTTGACGAAGAATTTGAAGCTATCAAAGAAGCAGTTCATCATCAACACTACACAAAGGTAGAAGAAGATTGCAAGGAGGCATCTGAAGCAACATCCAAGCAAAGAAAGGTGCACATACCTCATTTACAAGGTAAATATTATATTTCTTCTCATCACACACATTGGAAAGGAGGCTTAAAGGAGGAAGCTTAGCATTTGTATTATGGGAGACCAACATGCACAAATAGAGAAGCTTGATAAGACAAATTATCAGGCATGGAAGTTTAGAATCACAGCATACTTGCAAGGTAGAGGCTTGTATGGTTTGATTGACGGCACAGATATCAAACCCACATTACCAGAGGACCCAAATCAGCAACAATTGAGGGAGTTTAGACTTTGGAATGAGAGAGACAAAAGGGTTATATTCATTTTATCACAAAATATTCAAGATTCAATGGTAGGACACATACAAGATCTAGACACAAGTAGAGATGTTTGGCTTGCATTGGAAAGGTTGTATGCTACAGGTACAAGAGCAAGGAAGATTCAACTCAAAAATGAGTTGAATAACATAAAGAAAGATACAAGGACATCGGTCAATGATTACATATTGAAAGTTAAAGAGATTGCAGATCAACTAGGATCAATTCAAGCTCATGTGGAGGACGACGACTTGGTTGCACATACTCTCAACGGACTCAAAGATGATGAGAGATGGAAACCCTTCATTACTTCAGTTTATGTCAGAGGAGAATTACCAGATTTTGATCAACTTATTGCCCTCATGGTCACGGAGGAGATGAATCTAAATGGTTCTACTTCAAATCAAAAAGGATCTCAAGGACAAGCTCTTTATGTAGGATCATCAAGAGGTGGAAACAGAGGTGGAAGAGGTTCAAATAGAGGTCGAGGAAGAAGGATCGATGATCAAAGGACTTCAAGTGGCTTCTTCAACACAAGAGGAAGAGGAAGATCAAGCGCTAGAGGTACGAGAGGCTACTACAACTACAACCAAAGACAAAGGAGTGAAGATAATAAGAACAATTGCTATATATGTGGAAGGTATGGACACTATGCCAAAGATTGTTATCAAAATGAAAATAATCAAGGTGGTAATCGAAGAGGAGGCTATTCAAGAAGAGGTAAACAACAAGGAAATTATGCAGTTGAAGGTAAAAGTGATGATTATGATTCTCTTCTTATGATGAATGTAGAAACTAAGATGAATTCCAATAGTGATGTATGGTATGTAGATAGTGGTTGTTCTAATCACATGTCTCATGATGCTTCATGGTTTTCTAATATGCATAATCCGTCATGTAAAGGTCATGTTGAAACAGGAGATGATACAACACATAAGATTATGCAGGTTGGAGATGTTGTTATGCAGGATAAGAGCAAGAAAAATTGCTTGAAGGATGTACTTTATGTGCCAACGATCACTAAGAATTTGATGTCGGTTGGTCAAATGGTAGAAAAAGCTCTACAAGTGAGATTTAATCATGCAGGTTGCTTCATTGAGGATCCAAAGCAAAGGAGGTTAATTGCTAGAGGTCAAAAACAAGGTAGATTGTTTACATTCAAGGTAAACCCAAATCATACAAACTATTTCTCTTATGGTATGCATCGAATAGCAGAGCTTGATCTATGGCACAAAAGGATTGGACACATGAATGTACACAGGTTAAAGGAGCTATCAAAGAAGAGGATTGTTGAAGGATTACCTGATCTTACTAAGCAACATATGGTGCATCTTTGTGAAGCATGTCAAATGGGTAAGCAGAGTAGACAACCTTTCAAGCATTCAAGCTATGTAAGTGATGGTTTGCTAGATCTCATACACACAGATGTGTGGGGACCTACTAAAGAGGCATCCTTGGTTGGTAATAAGTACTATGTTTTATTCATTGACGATCATAGTAGAATGACATTTGTGTATTTCATTAAACATAAGAGTGAGGTCTTTGATTGTTTCAAGAAGTTCAAATCATATGTCGAAAAGCAAACAGGAAGGTATATTAAGAAGCTAAGGTCTGATGGAGGGGGAGAGTATTTCTCTCAAGTTTTTACTGATTTTTTGTATGATGAAGGTATCAAAAGAGAAGTTACATGCAGGTATACTCCACAACAAAATGGAGTCGCAGAAAGAAGAAACAGAATCATAGCAGAAGCATCTAGAAGTATGCTTAATGATATGTGTTTGCCTAATTATTTTTGGGCTGAAGCTGTTAGCACAAGTGTTTACATTATGAATAGAGTTCCGACTGCTGGAGTTCATCATTTGACACCATATAAGGTATGGCATGGAAGGAAACCAAGTGTAAGTCATTTGAAAGTATTTGGTTGTGTATGTTATGTACATGTACCTAATGAGGTGAGATCTAAACTTGATGCAAAATCAGAAAAATGTATATTTATTGGTTATGCAGATACTCAAAGAGGATATAGATGCTATAATCCTCATACCAATAAGGTTGTTGTGTCAAGAGATGTAAACTTTGATGAATCACTTTCATGGTATGCAGATAAGAATTGTTTGCAGGTCATGGATGAAAATGAAGAAGGTGTGGTTGAAGGAGATGAATGCATAGTTCAGCCATCAGGAAGTTTAAATGATGAAAGGAGTGGTCTAGATGAAGAAAGAGGATCACCTTTCAATGGAAGATTAAGGCAAGAGTCACCTCCAAGTGTTAAAAGTAAAGGTAAACTCAAACTTGTTGAAGTTAATGATGAAGGAGAGGAAATTAGTGATGTATGTGAGTATGGAGAATCATCAAAGGTTCCTAATAAGAAAGGAAGAGCATCTACATTGGAGGTAAGAAGAACTTCAAGAGTAAGTAAGCAACCTCAAAGGTATACTTATGAATCTTTCATGAATACTCATTATGCTTTTATGACAAAAGTTGAGCAGGAAAATGAACCCACATGTTATGATGAGGCCAAAGGAGATGAAAAGTGGGAGAAAGCAATGAGAGAAGAAATGGAAGCACTTCAGGATAACAAGACTTGGAATTTAGTTCCAAGTACACCAAAGCAAAAGGTAATTGGTTGCAAGTGGGTTTTTAAGATTAAAAGAAATAGTGATGGTAGTGTGTCTAGATATAAGGCTAGACTTGTAGCAAAAGGATATAATCAAACTCAAGGTGTGGACTATGAGGAAACATTTAGTCCAGTAGCAAATATGGCAACGGTGAGAACTTTGTTGGCTTTAGCTGCAAGTAAAAGGTGGAATATATATCAACTCGATATAAAGAATGCCTTTCTTAATGGTGAGTTAAATGAAGAAGTGTATATGTCACAACCAGATGGTTATGTGGATGCAAAATATCCTAATCATGTATGCAGGTTAAAGAAGGCATTGTATGGTCTTAAGCAGGCACCAAGGGCATGGAATGCAAGGTTGGTAAAGTATCTTATGCTGCAAGGATACACAGCGAGTCATGCTGATCCTTCACTTTATGTAAAACATGTAGATGGCATGTGTGTCTATGTATGCATTTATGTGGATGACTTGTTGATTACAGGGAATAATGCAAAAGCAATTGATGAGATAAAAGGTAATTTGGGAAAGGAATTTAAAATTTCAGATCTTGGTTTGCTCAGATACTTTCTTGGGATTGAAATTGTGTATAGCGATGAAGGTATGTGGTTGATACAAAGAAAGTATATATGTGATATGCTGAAAAGGTTTGGTATGCAGGAATGTAAATTTGTTTCTACTCCAATGGAATGTAATGTAAAGCTGAGTGCAAAGGAAGGTGATGAGTTGCATGATATGAATGTATATAGATCCATGGTAGGATCTTTGATTTATGCAACAAAAACTAGACCTGATATATGTTATGCAGTGGGAGTATTGTCACAATTTATGCATGAACCTAGAGTACCTCATATGCATGCAGCGAAAAGAGTGCTTAGGTATTTGAAAGGTACCATGAACGAAGGATTATTTTATAGTCATGATGTTGATCTAACTCTTAAAGTCTTTAGTGATGCAGATTGGGCTGGAAGCAAAGATGACAGAAGATCCATAAGTGGATATGTGGTAATAGCAGGAAACAAGACATTAACATGGAGTTCAAAGAAACAGCCTACAGTTGCTTTATCTTCTACAGAGGCTGAGTATAGAGGTTTAGCATTGGCTACTACTGAGGTTATGTGGTTTAAAAAGTTGTTTCATGACTTGAATGTGCAGGTTGATGTACCACTGATATATGGGGATAACTTGAGAAGCATTCATATGACCTCAAATCCTATTTTTCATGCTAGAACAAAGCATATAGAGGTTCACTATCATTATGTTCGAGAGAAGGCCATGAACAATGAAGTGCAGGTTTCTTTTGTTGGAACAAAGGATCAAGTTGCAGATATCTTCACCAAATCCTTGGATGGACCAAAGCTTCAAAGATTCAACTATATTCTTGGCATGAAGGAAATACCCTTTGAAACTTGAGGGGGAGAATGTTGCGAACATTTGTTTTATGTAGGGTACAAGTTTCAAATTATGTAAATACCTTTGGGAAGTCTTCAAATACTTCAAGAAGGCTCATATTATTCATAAAATTTAGCAAAAATACCACGTGAGTTCTAGAACATGGTGAGTCAAATTAGTGAGTCACAAGGGAGCTTCAGTGGTGTCCTAGTGGAAGGTCGATGTGGCTAGTTCTCAAAGTCCATCAATACTTTGCTTATTTGAGCACTTGAGTCATGTAATACCTCCATCCAAGTGTCTACCACGAATTTAGATGTATTAGGAAGGTTTTAGATTAGTTTCCCATGCTATAAAAAGAGGAGAAAAGTCGTGATCTTGTGGGATGTCCAAGAGAGTATCTCTATGCTACTCTAGTTTTTGTATGCAGAGCTTGCAGAGCTTGCAGAGCTTGTATCTCCCTCATTATATATCCAAATTACATGTTTGATAGCTCATTTGAAAGCTCTTCTTGTCTACTTTCATAGTACCAATTTTCATAATCATTGGATTTGTGAGCTGAGAGCAACACTCTCTGCAAGTAGTGTGTGTTCTCTGTTTTTTTATCCCTGCTGAAGGTCTCCATTAAACATCCAACTTGCAGAGGTCATATCTCCTTGTGTATGTATCCAAATCATGTGTTCTTTGGCTTGTTAGAAAGCTCTCCAAGTCTATTTGTATTCTGGAAATTTTCAGATTCATTGGAGTTGTGAGTTAAGAGCAGTAGTCTCTGCAAGTGATGTATGTCCTCAGGTTCATCTCTGTTTCAAGGTCTCCATTAAAGCTGCATATTGCAGAGTCATAGCTCATTGAGTATTTATCCAAATTGAGTGTTCTTTGGTTCATTGGAAAGCTCTTGGTCTCTAGTATATGTGGTTAAAACAGTTTTAAAAACTTTTGAGTGAGTAGAGAGTAGTAAGCTCTACAATCATGACTGGTTTTCTATGATGAAGTTTGTGAGAAGGTCAACTTGTTCCTAGGGGGTTCCACCTACTTCCTGCTATACTTTGGAGGTCAATAAACTCCAACAGGCCGGACACTAGGTTTGACTAGGCCGGACACTAGGTTTCTGTGCTTCTCACTCACACACTTGTGCCATCACTTGTTCGAGGTCTTCATACCATCCTCATGCCTTCCCAGATTGACATTAACGGATGTGCTACTCATCATTGAGCTTTGGTTCCGTTGCCAGGGATCGAGCTTTGAGGACGAGCGTGTGATGGTAAGACGTAGAGTTGTGACGTTGGTGTTGTAGGTCATTTCTTTATTTTTCCTTATTTTTCTCTTTCTTTTACTCCACCATCATCATCACCATCATCATCCTCACCATCTCCCACCTCCATCTCCATCATCGTGAAAATTTTAGTTTTTTGGTCATATCATCTTTCCCCTTCCATCATTTCACTAGTGAGAGAGAGTGATTTGTGTGTGGTGTTTTTGCATGTTTCTTGAGTGTTCTTGCAGGTTTTGGCGGTATCATCATCTCCAGCAGGCTGCGCAGGTACGGAAAAACTCTACACAGTCTTCGAGATGTTGACCTCTATCGATCGCGATCGACAGCAAACTTGGATATTTGGTAAAACAAAGTGCACCACCAAAATTTGCATGCCCACGTGTCCATCGTGACGGACACAACCCCGATTGACTGAAATTACATCAAAATTTGCGAAAAAAGTTATCGATCGCGATTGACACCATCGACCGTGATTGAGAGACCCCACGACCAACTCTGTTGATCATGATTGACTCCATCAATCACGATTGACGTGTTGATCGCGATTGACAAGCCTGACGGACACCTCTGTCAATCGTGTTTAATAGACCTGTCGATCGCGATTGACAACCATATTTGACAACTTTTTTTAGGGTTTTTTATTCCAAATTTTGGGGTAAATTTTGGGCATCCTTATCAAGTAATTAGCACTTTGTGAGGCTTCTACACAAGTAATTTGAGAAAAATCATGTGGATTTGTTAGCCTGTATCTATCCTATTTCTACCCTAGAACCCTGAACAGTGATAACTTCCTCATACGAAATCCGTTCGGAGTGATCTTAGGCTCATTGGAAATCTCGCTTTGCATCCCACTAAAACATCGATTGGTTTTTTATAAAACTAATACGGGGAGTTATAGATAGAGTATTTTGAAGTAGACCATACCTCGGGGTAAGAAAACTAAGGGATCTCTAGGATTGTTTTCCATAAAGACGATGGGCAATTTGGTCTCTGAATTACATGAATGAAAATGGTCTGTTGTGTCATTTGAATTTAAGTCTTGAGCTAACTCTGGGACTTTTATAGGTCCATTGAGAGCATCGAAGGGCGTCCAGAGCACTAGCATATTGCAAGCTTGAGAACGGGGTGCTTGAGCACCAAGGAGCAAGGGATAAGCAAGTGAGGTTGGAATATTCTCAACTCCCTTTGTCAATTCCTACCTTAGGCTAAGAGCGAGTCATGCTAGAAGTAAGTTTGGGTGACGATAGGCACCTGTCAAGTTGAAGACTCTTAAATACTCAAGTTCAAGCATAAATATCGTCTCTTTGTGATCGATGACTTAACAGGAAAAGAACTTGACGTGGAACGATCAACTTAAAGTGCAAAAAATCACTCAAATATTCCTGATGACGTGATATCAAACAAGAGCATAACCATGATAACCACCTAAAAAAGAACCAAGTGACTGATACAAATTGATCTACAACAAGGTTGTTCTTGGGAAAATTGGGGCTTTTCAATCAGGCATATGAACCTTAGATCATGGCGACACCTAGGGAGAGATAGACAAAGCCTTAGGTCTTCAGAGGCTAGTGTCAATCACACTGCGAGGTCTTTGGCTAAGCAATTGAGCAATTATCCCCACTACACTAGCTCTGAAACTTGTGAATCAGAGATGTCTTATGGTATGGAGAGACCCACAGGAAGTTTAGGAGTGGCGTACTTAGAGAAACTTGAAGGCCCATACAAAACTCAATATGAATACATTAGGACTAATTGATTAGGTGCTCGCATCTATGAGGACGGCCTAAGAAGATCCATTGTCCAGATTAAAAACTCTAATCAACCCTTTGGATTAGAACACCCAATCGTCAAATTTGAGAATGGTGCATACTTAGATAAAGAAGGGACAATATACGTAGTCACCAGCCAACCGGATCGAACAGATGAATTTGCTAATGTCATAGAGCAAGGGAACTTAGCAAGAGAGCCTAGAACTCCTCGAGGCAAATCAGTCCTCACTAGAATCATCACGCCAGAGTGGGTTCCCCACGACAATAAGAGCATAGATTTGCTCTTGAACCGAGAGACTAACGATGCCTTTTGGAGGTATAAGACTGACCAGTCTAATGAAGTAGGAATGCTCACAATCTATGAGTTTAAAGATCCTAATAGCCCACACAAAGTAACCTATCTAGACAATACTTTAGAGAGGATCTTTATGGTCTCAGAACATGGTAGACATGCCTACACTTGGAAGGGTGAATTTGTCTTTCCCCAACCAAGATCTACTGTTTCTTTTGGTCACCAAGGAGCAGGAACATCCCACGCTCATGGAGCTCAAAGGGACAGGAGTAGAGATAGACCTGAAGTGAGCTTTGCTAACCCACTGGGAAGAGAAAGAACAAGAATAGAGATGGATAGAGTGGAAACCGAGAGACCTAGAGACCCAAGGAACCAAAGAAATGCTGATGATTTTCCATTGCCAAGGCCTAGAGGACACACTAGGACCTTGAGGCTGACCCAGCTGATTAAGTCCATGAAGAATTACTTTGATGGCAGTGGAGACCCATATGATCATGTGGACGAGTTTAGGCAAGTCTTGAGAGCTGAACAAGTTGAGGACCTATTCACGCAGTACAATGATTTTGGTCTAACCCTTAGAAACACAACCCTTAGATGGTTTCAACCACTATGTGAGAGTAAATTCAGGAACATAGACCAACTTCTAGAGGCTTTCATTACCTAATTCTCTAAGAGTGGCATCAGACACAACACCTCCTCACTGATACATAACTTAAAGCAGACACCTCAAGATACCGTTAGACTTGCAGGAAGAAGGCTTAGGCAATATCTAGAGAGATGTCCTGTTCCCGAGTTACCCACACCGGCCAAACAAGTGGCTTTATTCTTGGATGGACTGCTAAGTACCAAATTGAGATCATGTGTACTTGAAGGACCCTAGGACCATAGAAGAGTGTGTATGTATGTGCATCGACATTGAGGATAACCTAGGGGAGAAATTAGAGCTTTCAAAAATCTACAGAGACTCAGATAGCTCTACTAGCCTCAATTCAAATCCATCCACATCTATTGAGGAGCTTGTAGAGAAGGTAGCTTAGAAGTTAGGAGTCTCAAGTAAACAAATACTTGCCCCAATGAAAAGATGCTATATTTGTGGAGGTGACCATATGGCGAATGTATGTCCCATTATGGTTCAACCCCAAGTGAATCCTAGTAGTCAATACTGCACCATAGAATGGAGATACACTAATCAAGCCTCGCAAGATTACCCATACAATAAGCAAGCAGTTAGGTAGACTTATCCACAACAACACCCTCAACAAGGAAGATACCACAACTAGTACCCATCACACCAGTATGCTAGGCCTCAGCAACCCTACCAACCACAATATCAGACCCAGCAAAGGCCTCCGCCTATGCTAGCTTAGCAACCTCTAACCCAAGACAATGTGATTCCAGTGAAGCATGCAGCTGTAGAAGAGAATCTGAATAAAGCCATAGTGCCAGTAGCACCATTGGTATTAGAAAGTGACCCTCGTGATACTTGCATGAGAGCACCCATGGTCATGGTAAGGAATGAAGACTCAATCATACCTAGGAACACAGAGGTCGTAAAGAACACTAAAGTGCAGTGCAATCTCACCTTAGAATAGCTACTCAAGGTTAGGCTAGAACTATGGAAACTTGTAGCCAATCAAGTGCCAGAAGTAGCAAAACCTCGTTCCCAGGTAGGATCTCATAAAATAGTGCCATAAATACCCTTGGACCAGATAGGAGACATGAGTGAAGGAGAAGAAGGAAACACCTATCTTCCCATTACCCATCAAGGATAGAAAACCAAGGCAATTTTGGACTCAAGTGCAGGAGTTGCAATTGCTACCACTTCCCTATGGACGCATTTGGGGCAAGCCAACACTCAGGCCAACGAGAATGAAATTACAGATGGCCGATGGTCACATAGAAAGACCCTTAGGATTACTCAAAGGAATAACTCTCACCACTTGTGGAGTAGAGTTTGAGCATTCTTTTGCCATATGTGACTTCAACAAGAATCAAGCCTATGAGATGATTTTGGGAAGACCATTTATGCGACAGTTGCAAGTGGTACAAGATTGGGGAACCAATTCTTTGTATTTGCAACACTTAGGTGTTACAACCAAAGTCAATCTCAAGGATTATTCTCGTAGATACGTACCGCATATTCAATGGAATCCCATCCATAGAGCTAAAGATGATACAGAATCAGTTCATTCCATAGGATCAAGATCCTCATGGATGCATGAAGACACCCACTTATGGATGTGCAAGGTAGCAGTAGAAGAAGAGAAGAGAGAAAAATCCAGAGAGATAGATGCGAAGGAAACTCATAGATCAATTCAAGAACCAGCCTATGCCAGACAAAGAATTTGAACCTCATGGATGGGTGGAAATTTTAGCAACAATGGATGTAGCCATCAATGAAGAACAATGGACACCCCATTGTGATGAGGATGGCTATGAAATTTCAGTCTTCTCAATAGAGTCAATCATGGGTGATTCAGTTATTGAAGAATGTGAACCTAGCAGTGATGCATTTGAGGATGCAAGTGACTCTGATCTAGAGTCAATCATCATGGACCCACCTTTTGCATGAGATGAAGAATATTTCTAAGAAGTAGAAGCTCGCCCTTAGAGACACGAAGAGCTTACAAATGATGTGAGGTTGACCACACAAGTGACCGCCAAAAGTGAAGGTAGGAAAATAAAGAAGAAAGAAACCATGTCAGAAGAGGAAGTATCTTTGTTTGAGGTCCCCGAGAAATTTAGGAAATATGAGATAGACGATAGGACAGTCATGATAAGAATGCCTAAATGCGATGCACAAGTAGGAGAGGCTTACGACAATAAAGAAACTACTAGGAAAATTGTGGTAGCCTTGGAAGAAGGAGAAGAAAGATGCACCTACATAGGACATGACCTGACGAAAGAAGAAGAGCAAGAGGTGATAGCTTTGCTAAGAGAGTACAGAGATGCATTCGCTTGGAGCTACAAGGACTTGAAAGGTGTAGACCCTGACATATGCTCACACACTATCCCCATGACCTCAGATGCCAAACCCTCTAAGCAAAAGCCATACACGTATAATGATAATTATGTTGCCAAGATCAAAGAAGAGATAGATCCCTTGGTTGAAGCTGGTTTCATCTATGAAATTGAGCACACTAAGTAGGTATCCCCCATTGTAGTGGTGCCCAAGAAGAATGGAAAGTTACATGTATGCATTAACTTGAAGAAGGGTAATGTAGCCACTATTTGAGATAACTATCCGCTTCCTATCACTGAGCATCTACTAGAAAGAGTAGTAGGCAAGGAAGTGTACAACTTCCTTGATGGATTTTCTGGCTACAATCAGGTAGCCATTGCTCGTGAGGATCAGCATAAGATGGATTTTGCCATAGAGTCGGGCATATTTGCTTTTTGGGTAATGCCATTTGGGCTTACCAATGCACCCGCTACCTTTCAGAGAGTGATGTGTCATGTATTCAAAGAATTCTTGAGGAAGAATTTGGAAGTCTATGTTGATGATCTCTGTGCCCATTCCAACATTAGACAGACACATATACCCGAACTTAGGAAAATCTTTGACAAATATAGAGAATATCAAGTCTTCTTGAACCCAAAAAAGTGTGTTTTCATGGTCAGCCAAGGTAAGATTCTAGGACACATAGTGTCAAAGAACAACATATCCACGAACGAGGAGAAAGTGAGAGCTATTGCAGAGCCACCCAGGCCAAAGAATGTCAAGAACGTACAAACTTTCATGGGGCATTGTAGCTATTACTGACGTTTTATACACATGTATGCCATCATTGCAAAGCCTCTATACAGACTTTTGACCAATTTTGAGTGGAGTGAAGAATGTGAAAACTTTTTCAATGAGCTTAAACGGCGATTATGTTCAGTGCCAATCTTGACCACACCAGATTGGAACAAACCCTTTCATGTTCATGTGGATGCATCCAATTATGCTATTGGGTGTGTACTCGCACAACCTACTGGTGAAGGTAATATGGATCTTCCAATTGCCCATGTTAGTAGACAATTGAATGCAGCTGAACAAAACTATGCGACCATCGAACAAGAAGGATTAGGCATGGTATATGTGGTTAAAAAGTTTAGACATTATTTACTTGCAAATAAGTTTAAATTTTTTACTGATCATCAAGCACTGTTGTACTTGGTAAACAAGCCTTGCAATACAGGTAGATTAGTAAGATGGTTCCTCTTACTAATGGAATATGACTTTGAGGTAGTGGTTAGGAAAGGTAAGACTCACTTGAGGGCAGACCATCTTTAAAGGCTCACATCTGGAGAAGCCCCACAAGGAGTATCAGATGATCTTCTTGATGCTTACTTGTTTAATCTGGAAGTTGTACCGTAGTGGGCCAAGAAATTAGTGTCAGTATTGACATACGAGCCTAACCACCCAGTAATAAATACTCAAGATAGGGAGGTAGTAAAAGCCCAAAAGTACCATATTATGGCAGGAAGTATGTACAAGCATACAAATCAAGGGATATTAGCTTGTTGTGTGGAAGAGGATGAGTATGCAAAATGGTTGCAATTAGCACATGTAGGTGCATTAGAGCAACACTACTCGAGGCAAAGAACTTTACAAACACTGAGGAGACTCGGAGTGCACTCGCCTACTATGGAAGCAGGTGTCCATAGGATGTGCAAGGAATGTCCAATTTGTCATATTAAACCACCAGTGGAACATGCCACCCTTTATCGGGTGTCTTTAGTGCCAGATTGGAGCGAACCATTAGTAGCCTTTTTGAGGACGAAAACATTCCCTCAAGATATGATGTTGGTGAGACAAAGGAGCTTAGAACAAGAAGCATTAGAATACTCACTTATTGGAGATAATTTATACAAACGTGGTAAAGATAGTTACCTAAGATTGTGCATCCATGAGAGTGAATATCTGAAGATCTTGGAAATTGCTCACCAAGGTGTAGCAGGAGGACACTTTGGACCAGATCGTGTGATTAAGACAATCCTATTTGCAGGTCTTTGGTGGCCCATGCTTCACATGGATTCACATACCTATGTGAAGAGGTGTGATGTGTGGCAACGAACTCAACATCCTATATGCAAGGATGAGATGCCTTTGAAACCTATGATGGATGGACATGCATTCTCTAAGTGGGGAACAGACTTTGTAGGTCCTATTAATCCCCCAGCTAAGAGTTCCCATGTAGAGTATATCATTGTGGCCACTGATTATCTGTCTAAATGGGTAGAAGTGAAATCCACAACAAAGAACGATGCTCAAATGACAACTAAGTTCTTATTTGAGAATGTGTTCATAAGATACGGGCTACCTATAGAGCTGGTAAGTGATAGAGGCACTCACTTCTTGAATGAAGTTATTGAAAATATTCTTGAAGAGTTCTTGGTGATACACAAGAAGTCTGCCCCCTATCATCCACAAGCTAATGGGCAAGCTAAAAGCACAAATAAGATTCTATGCAACGTGCTTACCAAATTAGTGAACAATAAACACTCTAATTGGGACAAACAACTACACCATGCTATTTGGGCATATAGAGTTGCCTATAAAATGGTACTCCAAGCCACTCCCTTTCAGATGGTGTTTGGCCAAAATGCAGTGCAACCATTGGACTTTTTGATACCTACACTGAGAGTAGCACAGAACATGAGTGGACAGGGCATGAACTCTCTTCTAGGATCTTTGATCTTGAACGGATGGGTGAAACAAGACTGTGAGCTACCGCATGGATATATGCAGCTAAGAAAAGACAGAAGGCGTACTTTGATGCCCACGTGAAGGATAAAGGCTTGAAAGCAGGAGACTTAGTTTTAGTGTACACCCTGAAACAACATGCAAGAAAGCTAGAAAAGCATGGCCATGGACCCATGATTATTAATAGAATATCAATAAGTGGGGAAGTCCAGCTAGCCACCTTAGAAGGTGATGTCCTTTCTAATTACATTAGTGGATGCCGAGTCAAATTATACCAAGAACCTCTCACGGAGGAAATTGTTAACCGACTCAATACTGCCAAGAAATGTAAGGGAGAAGAAAAATGAATTCAAGAAGAAGCACATGCAGAAGCATTGGAACACATCCGAAGAATGAAATTGAGAAGACAAGGTAGAGATCAACCTAGGATAGATGCCTGTGCAGCTCCATGATATCATATGGCTATGTGTGAAGTCTTAGGTGTAAGTTCCCATAGAATAATTGACCGACGTCCTTTTGTAACCTTAGAGATAGGACAAGGAAATAGTGCAAGGATTGTACGGGCTTTGATTGACTCAGGTGCAGCCACTAGTGCGGTTAAACTTTCCTACTGTCAAGAATTGAACTTAAGTGTCAATCCTATAGAAGCATACCTTATAGGATTGGGAGGTGTGGAAACCCCTTGCATGGGTGAGGTGGAACTTCCCCTCTACATCCAAGATGTTCTTATGAGAGTTAAGGTGCTAGTGTGTCAAGACGAGGACCTCACTCAGCCTCTTGTCTTGGGTCAAGACTGGATCTATGATCATGCAGTCAACCTAAACCTAAGAAGTGGACTTCTTGAGGGTCTGGGTAAATTCGAACTACATTAGAATTGAGTTCGAAAATGAAGCACTCAAGGAACTAGGAAAGGCACAAACTCTTGGTCCTTCTAGGAGTACACATGAAGATGGTGATGCTATTCTTATCCAAAACTATGTGATGCAGAGGGACGATTTTCTTTACAAAGAAGTCAAGGAGACGATGGAACTCCCTTCTTTTCCAAAAGTCATAGAGACACGACAACCAAAGGAGTACCAAATGTAGAAGAAGCAGATGACCTATGCTCGAAGCCAAAAGGAAGTACAAAGAAAGGTGTCTCAACCACCAAAACAAGTATGGGTATGAAAAGGCGAGCATCATGTTGCGGTCACCACGTCATACTAGTGATCCACGACAAGACACTAATAAGAAGTCTTTCAAAAATTCTTCTATGAAAGTAAAGTCTATGTGGGTACCCAAGAAGTCAATGAAGGCTGACCCACAATCAATACAAATTTGGGTGCCTAAGGCTTGCTTGCGGGCTCAAATAGCCACATGTAATCCACACCATCTACAACATGATTCACTCACTTGAACAACTGATACCCACTCATATTTGACATGCACAAACACATATTCATCCATGAGCATGAGCAGAATCACTTGTAAATGGGTCCCTAAAAGGCCTCATTTCCAAGTAGACATTTGGATAAAGCCGTCGAGGGTCTCCACAAAATCAAAAGAGAAAGCCATCCACTGTGTTTGGAAGCCCAAATCTTGTAATGAACCTCCCGATCCCATTGTTAAGCCATCTCCGCTTAGTAAGTGTGTCCACACTACACCCCACCACCCCAATTAGCACATAGGAACCCTGCATCTGCTAACCACACTTCACACTCACAACCATGTGAGCACTAACTAATCGACTAACTACGTCACAGTTCAGCATGTTAATGTTGTGATGGGGACACATGATCACTTTGTGTCCATTGCAATGTTAACATTCATTTGTATATTCTCACAGAACTGGTGATTGATTTCCTCAATATGGCCGAGGTTGCAGGAACGAGCTCCCAAGCAGGCACCAATCCTCAGATAGTAGACATTGAAAGTCTCCCTATTCAGGAGGAGTTAAAGGAAAGGCCACAGACGTTAAGAGCACTACATGTCATACCGATGCAAAATCCCCCCCAAGGGCACACATCGCCAGTAAGCAAGAACTCCCATTGGTTTAATGAAGTTGTAGGAACCCTTGGAGGAGGCACCTATCTATGGGAGGCGGAGATAGAGTTTAACGGACGCTGGGGCCGATATCATTTCTTTACACGAGAGTTTGAGAGGCTTCAAAACAGTGAAGGATTGCAACCAATATGGAAGAAGGCTGGATTCTATGATTAATTCAAAGCTCAGTTACCAAAGCCGGACTTCTTGAGGTGTTCATACCTAATTAGCACACTCACTCCCAGCAAAGAGAAAAAGGGGACGAGCACCTTTGTACTGCCTTCTATTGCACGATGAAATGAACTGAACCATTTTAAATTGACCAACAATCTAGTAAGGGAGGCTCTTGAAATGAGAGGTATGCACATCCCTATAGAGAAGGAGATAATGATCTCGGACAACATGAAGAACAAGAACTTAACTAAGTTGAAGGATATGGTGGCAATGACACCAACTATTGCCATCCACCTCTGAATGCGCATGCAGCACTTCACATTCCCTGCTCAAGAAAGATTTACGATGCCACCCAAGAAGATTTGGTTTAGTTTATACTTAGCAGAAACCTTGAATCTGACAATTAAGATGCCGCATTGGATCATTGACCAAATCCATCTTGCACACCAATGTTGGTACAAGAAACAAAAGTAACTATGGATGCTCTGCACTTACCAAAATTATATATTGATGCTTGGCATATGATGTGCCAATTCAAAGGGGACTCATCTAGACTAGGGTGCAAGATTTTCAGCATAGGATATCAACCGCAGGGCCTCCTTCAAAGAAAATGAGGGGGGCTGTTCAAATGCCATGTGCAATAGGCTGGAGGTGCTACCCTGACACCGGAAATGACTCCCCCACCCCAAAGGCGAGTGGAACCCTTTGCCATCAGATTACCAAGGCACAGTGCAGAAGGGCATAATCTGATCTTCCCATTGATCCCCACAGACTTGGAGTTTCCTCACGGCTTCACGCTTGAGGATTTAATTGATGAAGAGGTAGCAACAATAATCAATGCAACTAACTTGGAAATCGATGTAGAGCAATTAAGTGGACAAACAACTGTCATAGATCAACCCCATCCAACTCAACCAGTAGTAGTTGAAGTAGATGAAGATGAAGAGGAGACTGCGGAAGAGGAACAAGATGATGAACAAAAAGGGCCATCACAAAGGGGAGCATGAATATGAGCAACACATTATTCCAGAACTTGCGAGAGACCTAGCCTATATGAAGCAACTAAAAAGACTGTATGATACTATAAACCTAGTTCAAGAAGAACACAGACTATCTTTAGCAGCAGGAAATGCCTTAATGAACCAGATACTTGAAGAAGAAGGTGTGGATGATCAATACAGGGCTACCCTCGACATGACGACTGATGCATTAGGAGTACCAGAGACTGTGCACACCTCCCTCACACATTCATGGAAATCTGAGCACAGACACGAGAGACACCCCCCAAGATCAGGGACACAGATCTATATTTTGGTATCAGAACCACATGGCACCAGCGTAGCACACTCCATTCAACACACAGACGAAGCCCACGCTTCAAGCGCAACCCCCATCACCAGCACTACCACCCTCCCCTCCAACTCCACCTCCCTCACCTCCTACCACCACTGTCACCACTACTGTCATGGCCAAAGTCTCCACTTCCCCTAGTGAAGCACACACTCTGAGTCAACCGTCACAACCCTCACAAACTGACACCACCACTATTGTAACTGCCACCACGAACAATGTAATTGTTGGGAAAGATCGATGGATACTCCAACAGACTGAGTAGGTACTGCTAAACCTCCTTTGTACCAGCCCTCTTTTGCTTCAAAGTTGATAACTAGACCTCCTTAGCTTTCCAATGACACCATAAAATGTCCTATGTCCTTTGGAAATGATGTGTGCAATGATTGAATCAAAACAGATAACTTTGGAAGTCACAAACTCAAGAAAACCTTCTATTTATGGCTTGATACTTGCTGAGTATTTTGCTCAGTATGACCAGCACAAGAGGAATTGGAAACATTCCTTTTAAGTGTATCTAATTAGCTTAGTAAACTACCTATTCCAAGTGGAATGATGTAAAATCATAAACTATGCTAAGAGAAATCAATTTAGCAAGTTAAGCTATACCCCCGACTTTTTAAGACTGTAACAGAAAATGACCAGAGTTCACCTCAATGCAGATTTCTCCAAAATGGCTGAATAGAATGTCTTCAAACTTTGGTAGCATGTAGATTACTTCAAGATGAATCCAACAAGTTTTGAATCACTTAATTTGGTGAAGAATTGACCGAGCTATGCCCTTGACAAGTTGACAGACTTTTGAGTAGACTAATAGAGAACTCAGAGATGGACAATAAGAACGTATGTATTAATGAACATTTGTATACAACTCCATTTGCATGAACATCAATGCAAAATGGTGTAGAGAGGTGTGAGCTTGAGTATAGACCTCACACACACTCAAAAATCAGTAATGCTAGGCTCGGGAGTGCTCTCTCTTACCCGTGACTTTTCATATCCATTTTTATATGAGATGACTAAAAATTTGAATTCAAATTCAAACTTTTGGCTCCCTATGATCAAGCTCCTAAATGCTTGGAGATATTCTTTCAATCAAACAACTACTTTTTCCACGAATCCTTTTGGGTAGGTTATTACAAGAGATTCCAAGTCAATTTGACTTTTACAATGAGGTAAAGTGGTAATTAATCACTAGCATATGTTCCTATGCTTCTTTATGTTTGTATAGACTTCAATGCATCCTTTGAGCCAAATGTGTAGGCTTGTAATTTACACCAATAGCTCCCCCTGAAGCCAAACATTTTGGCTTAATTCTTCATCTTCAATCTTCAAGTATATCCTGCAATCAAATCATGGATTTGAACCTGCAAAGTTTGGTTCCATCCAAAGCTTTAGTCAACAAATCTGCACATTGCATGTTGGTTGATACATAGGTACGTTGAATGTCCTTGCTTATCAATTTCTCTCTCACATAATGGTAATGGACCTCTATGTGTTTGGTCCTAGCATGATAAATAGGATTAGCTGCAAGGTGAAGAGAACTTGTATTATCTCCAAAGATAATTGGTGACCTAGTATACAATCCCAATTCTGTATACAAAAGCTTAATCCAAATTGCTTCTTGTGTGGCATTAGCTAGTCCTCTATACTCTGCCTCTGTGGAAGACAAAGCAACAGTGGGTTGCTTCTTTGAAGACCATGAAATTGGTTTGTCACCTGCAAAAGAGATATATCCAGAAGTGCTCCTCCTATCATCCTTGCATCTTGCCCAATCTGCATCTGAATAAATTTTGATATCAATATCTGAAGTGTAAGGGAAATACAAACCATGGTTCTGTGCACCCTTGAGATACTTCAATATTCTCTTGGCAGCCTCTAAGTGAGGTATCCTTGGCTTATGCATAAATTGACTTAGCACACTAACTCCATATGCAATATCTATCCTTGTTAAGGTAGCATAGTTCAAGCTACCCACCATACTTAGATAACCTGTAATGTCCTTGACTTCATCACCTTCATGGGCACTTAGCTTTAGGTTTACCTCCATTGGAGTGCTTGCTACTTTAGCATCCTGCAAGTGAAACTTCTTCAACATGTCCTGTA
Organism: Ceratopteris richardii; assembly: GCA_020310875.1. NCBI lineage: Eukaryota > Viridiplantae > Streptophyta > Polypodiopsida > Polypodiales > Pteridaceae > Ceratopteris > Ceratopteris richardii. Next base: position 8,841,324 of record CM035434.1, read on the forward strand.
TATATTTTTTCCGAGTGATGTATATTGCTGAATTAGTGTAAACTAATTCAAGTCCCAAAAAATATTTCAATAGACCAAGATCATTGATCTTGAACTCCTTCATCAATTGACTTTTGATATATCTGATTCCATTGACATCATTACCTGTAATGATGATGTCATCAACATAAACACAAAGTTATATTACCTCTAAATTACTTCTCTTAATGAACAGAGAAGTATCTGCCTTGCTCATGACAAATCCTAGGTCTTGGAGGTATGTAGTTAACCTGTAATTCCATGCCCTAGGTGCCTGCTTCAATCCATATAAAGCCTTTTTTAATTTGCAAAGATATGTTACCTTCTTAGGGTCCTCATAGCCAAGAGGTTGTGACATATATACCTCCTCTGGAATCCATCCATTCAAGAAAGCATTCTTGATATCCAATTGGTACATATTCCAATTTTTTGATGCAGCCGCACTTACCAACACTCTGGTGGTTGGCATCTTGGCCACAGGTGAGAATGTCTCCTCATAGTCAATGCCTTGGGTTTGTGCAAAACCCTTGGCTACCAATCTGGCTTTGTACCTATCGATTGTGCCATCAGAATTCCTTTTAAGCTTGTAGATCCATCTGGATCCTATTACCTTCATTGAGTCCTTCTTAGGTACTAACTCCCATGTGTCACTTTCTTTAAGTGCATCAATCTCCTCATCCATAGCTTCTTTCCATTCTGATTTGGTTATTGCTTCTTCATATGATCCTGGTTCTTCATTTGACAAATCTTTGGCAAGATAAACAAAATGTTTAGTAACAAGAGATGTATCATACCCATATCTGATAGGTTTCTTGCTTTCTCTTTGTGATCTTCTAAATGGTTGAGTTGAGGATTCAGGTATGTCTTCAAGCTTCTTCATCTTCATTTTGCCTTTGGATTTCCATGCTTTGAATTCTTCAAGATTGATAGTGTCTTCATCATCTGAACTTGAGGCTTCATTCTGAGTAGGTTCCTCCTTTGTAAGACTTGGAAATTCCTCTTCCAAATCATAGGGTAATTTGACCTTCTTGCATTCATTCTCATACCAAGAATCATTTTCATCAAAGACAACATCTCTGCTTACCATAAATCCCTTATTGATAGGATTATAAAACTTGTAACCTTTTTTATTTAAATCATACCCAATAAAGATCCATTTTTCAGCCTTTGGGTCTAGCTTACCTCTTATCTGAGAAGGAATGTGTACATATGCTACACATCCAAATATTTTGCAATTGTCAAGTGAAGGTCTCTTACCATGCCATGCTTCATAGGGTGTCATGCCATCAAGAGACTTAGATGGTAACCTGTTTATGAGGTAAGTGGCAGTAGAAACACTCTCTGCCCATAGATAGTTAGGTAACTTTTTCTCATTAAGCATAGATCTAGCTGTCTCAACAATTAATCTATTTCTTCTCTCAGCTACCCCATTCTGTTCAGGAGAATACCTTGTGGTTATCTCTCTTTTAATGCCTCTATCCTGCAAGAAGTCTTCAAATTCATTGGAGAAGTACTCACCTCCTCCATCTGACCTTAGCCTCTTCAAATTCCTTCCTGTCTGATTTTCAACTAATGCAAGATATTTTTTAAAGCAATTAAATACCTCATCCTTGTGCTTCATGAAGTATAATACAGTCCATCTGCTATAATCATCAATGAAAGACACATAGTACCTTGATCCTGAGACTGAGGGGTCTTTGCTCGGTCCCCATACATCTGTGTGTACAAGCTCTAGGTAGTCTTCATGCATGTATCATTTCTTTGAGAAGGGTAACCTATGAGACTTCCCAAATTGACAAGCACCACACTTATAAATCATATGTTGCTTGGATACATTAGGTATCCCAAGCACACATTGGTCCCTGCACATTTGTTTCAAGGTTCTTTCTCCTATGTGCCCTAACCTTTTGTGCCAAATCTCAAGCTCTGAAAGTGTTTGATCTTTATAACTGTATAGTGCAATATTCTTTGTATCTTCCAACTCAAAAGTGAAAAGTCTACCTAATTTTTCTCCTTTAGCAATCCTCTTGAACCCATGTCTTGGGTCCTCCACATATGCCCCATATTGGTTGAATCTAACCTGCAAACCTTTCTCCACAATCTGACCAACACTCATCAAATTTTTGGTAATGGTTGGTACATAGAGTACCCTGCTCAACAAATTTTGATTTCCATCACAAGTCTTAACATTTCCAACTTTAACTACAGAATGCTTTGTGTCATCACCTGTTTGGACTTGATGCTTACCTTTTGGTTCCTCAAGATCAGAGAGTAATGCTACATTGCCAGCCACATGATTTGAGCATCTTGAGTCAATGTAGAATAGGTGGTCATCATTTGTACCTGACTTTGAAGTCATGTTCATGATCAGAAGAGAGTCATCTTGCTCCTCTGTGTAGTTGTTATTTCATGTTCTTCCTTGGTTGGCAATCCTCTTGCTTTGAATGAGGGCAATTCCTCAACCCCTGAGATGTAGCCATAGAGACTCCTTCCTTATAAGTAGGTCTTCATCCTTAGAGACCATGCTTGATAGTTGTTCCTGTCCAATTTTTCAATAAATGAAGGAAAACCATCTCCCATTTTACCTTAGTTTGCTCTGATACCACTATTGGGAAAGATGAATGGATACTCCAAGGGACTGAGTAGAACTGCTAAACCTGCTTTGTACCAGCCCTCTTTTGCTTCAGAGTTGATAACTAGACCTCCTTAGCTTTCCAATGACACCATAAAATGTCTTATGTCCTTTGGAAATGATGTGTGCAATGATTGAATCAAAACAGATAACTTTGGAAGTCACAAACTCAAGAAAACCTTCTATTTATGGCTTGATACCTGCTGAGTATTTTGCTCAGTATGACCAGCACAGTAGGAATTGGAAAAATTCCTTTTAGATGTATCGAATTAGCTTAGTAAGCTACCTATTCCAAGTAAAATTATGTAAAATGATAAACTATGCTAAGAGAAATCAATTTAGCAAGTTAAGCTATACCCCCGACTTTTTAGGACTGTAACAGAAAATGACCAGAGTTCACCTCGACGTAGATTTCTCCACAATGGTTGAATAGAATGTCTTCAAGCGGAATCCAACAGGCTTTGAATCACTGAATTTGGTGAAGAATTGACCGAGATATGCCCTTGACAAGTTGACAGACTTTTGAGTAGACTAATAGAGAACTCAGAGATAGACAATAAGAATGTATGTATTAATGAACATTTGTATACAACTCCATTTGCATGAAAATCAATGCCAAATGGTGTAGAGAGGTGTGAGGTTGAGTATAGACCTCACACACACTCAAAAATCAGTAATGCTAGGCTCGGGAGTGCTCTCTCTTACCCGTAACTTTTCATATCCATTTTTATAAGAGATGACTAAAAATTTGAATCCAAATTCAAACTTTTGGCTCGCTATGATCAAGCTCCTAAATGCTTGGAGATATTCTTTCAATCAAACAACTACTTTTTCACGAATCCTTTTGGGTAGGTGATTACAAGAGATTCCAAGTCAATTTGACTTTTACAATGAGGTAAAGTGGTAATTAATCACTAGCATATGTTCCTATGCTTCTTTATGTTTGTATAGACTTCAATGCATCCTTTGAGCCAAATGTGTAGGCTTATAATTTACACCAACAGTAATTCTAACTATAGTCATCGAGAATCCCATTCCTCTTGTCACACTTCTCGAGGGCTCACATGCAAAACTCCACACACCATTATACACCTTCACGAACATCACCACACCTTCCATTCCCATGTACATCGTAACACCCACGATCGCATCCACGTAGGACCTCATGGACATATCACCCACTTCTACACCTCTCCCTCCCCCCCATATTCCCACAATCTCCCATTCCCACACCACCCACTTCACCATTCTCAAGCATAGCATACACACTCCCTTTCCCTTTTCCCTACCCTCCTACATTCCCGACCTTCCCAAGATCCACTCCTGTAAATAATGTATTCAATACTTTATATCAATGTGTGTCTCAATTACAACACCATTACCAACATTTAGATGCTCAACATACGAGCCTGTTCAGAACCCATGAAACGCTACAAGAACGATTCACAAACTTGGAGAAGAACAAGAGGCTACTACAACATCATTATGATACCTTGCAGAGACAACATATATACACCTCATTGATATCCTCTACCTCTCTGATTTTTGAAGTTCCTGAAACACTCATCTGTAGTATGACTTGATTATCCACAAATATTGCATGGTGAGGAGTTATAAGGTCTCCCCCTACCTTGCTTACCTCCTTTGCCCCTTTATTTTGAGGTTCTACCTCTCCCTGCATAGTTGTCTTGGGAGGTAGTTCCTTCATCTTCAACCTTTTTGTTCTCCTCTTTCTATTTGGACTTACTTTTATCAGTGTATAGATCAGGTGACACATCCTTTCCTATGTACGTGCATCTATCTTCTCCATTTTCTATGGTCACTATAAATTTTTTTGTTTGTTCCTTGTTGTCATAAGCTTCTCCTTCTCTTGCCTCTCTCTTAGGCATCTGAATGGATATTTTCCTTTCCTCTACTTCGTATCTTTTGAAGTGTTCTGGAACTTCAAATATATTTGGGGTTGGTTCTTTTAAGTATCGATACTCCGAATCAAACTCCGATTCCATCTCTAAGCTCTCGTATTCTTCTTTCCATTCCTTTTCTAATACTTCTCCTGCTTCTACCTCCTGAAGGACTACCATGTACAAGCTTATGTCATAGCCTTCTTCGTCCACACATGCGTTCATGGTCAATACTCCTTCATTTACACATACGTCCAAGGTTGCTAGGATCTCCATCCAACCATGCAATTCAAAGCTTCATCATGAAAAACTTGAGGCATATATATTGGGTCCTCTATGGGTCGATAATTTTGATGTCCTAGTGGCCATAGCTGAAGTTTTTTATCCTCTCTCTTTGCTTCCTTACACATCCATAATCGGGGATCCTTGTGCATCCACGATTGATCACTTGATCCGGCACTATGGATAGAAAAATCATCTTCTTCCTTGTGTATGGGATTCCATTGTAGTGGGGGTACATCCTTGTACACAAAGGTATGCAAATTTATCCTGGTAGTGGTTCATTGATGTTGAAGGTATAATGAGTCTCTTCCCCAGTCTTGCACTACCCTAAGTTGTTTCATGAAAGGTCGTCCTAATATCATTTCATAATTATTTGCCTTTCCAAATTGACATATAGCTAATGTATGCTCAAACTCGACTCCACATGTGGTCTATATAATTTTTTCCAATATTCCCAGGGGTTTCTCTACATGAACATATGCTAATTGAAGCTTCATACGCATTGGTTGTAGGGTTGGATTTCCCCATTTCTCCCAAATCTCTTTGGTGGCAATGACCACTCCCGCTCCTGTGTCTAGTATGGCCTTGGTCATGTATCCATTGTATGTGATGGGTAAACATGTGTTGCCCTCATCTCCTTCACTAAGTTTTCCAACCTTATCCACCAAAATTTTTATGGTAGAAGGGTTTTCAGTTTCCTTGCTTTCCTTTTTGTTCTTCTCATTCTCTAACTTCAACTGTCCCGCTAATTGTTTCCATAATTGTGGTTTGACACAAAGTAATTCTTCCACAGTCAAGTGACATTGTACTTTGGTCTTTCTGAGTTCTGCTAGATTGTGTGAGGTCTTATCTGAAGACTCCTTTTCTTTTCCTCGTATTGTGGGAGCACGGAAGATCATGGATTCCTTATTATATTCTCGCATGTAGTTTGGTAGGGTGGAAATGCTCTGTAGTTCCTCCCTATTTTGGTCTATCCTAGAGACTTCTTCATATATTTCCTCCAAATTTGGCGTTGTTTGATGGTCTTCCACATCTAATTCCTCAAAAGGCAGTTTTGCAACTCCATTCTTTTTCCATTGATCTTCTCAAATTCTAGTCCACAACTCTCTTGGCCAATCAGCCTCTAAATCAGGGACTGTGGACATGGATTTGTCTTGGGTATTCAATAGTTCTTCCTTATCATCCCTCTCTTTTGGTTTTTGGTCCTTGGTTTTAAGACAATCATTGTATTGATTCTCAGATATTCTCATCTCAGGGAGGACTGGGATAGTCTTCTCTAGAGTGGCCTGAGCTACCTCTATGACTTTTCTACATATCACTAGTCTCTCCTTTTCTAACTCCCCTTGTGGATAACGTTTTTCGTGCTGCTCTACGTTTAGTCCATTCGTGATTCTAGCTTGGTAAGCTTTCAACCACATGTCTAAATCGTTTGGTCTTGGGTCTGCTAGAATTGATCTTGGCTTGTCCGGTTCTAGTGTCTATGGTGTAATGGGAATTTCTTCCTAAATTTCAGGTTCCTTAGGTTTCTTATTGCCTCTTGTGTCCTTCTTGTCTTCCTTATTTTTATTTTTCATCCATTTTTCTCTACGTTTTTCCTTTCTATCCTTCCACTTTTGGTTTTCGTTGTTTGGATATTCATAAGTAGGTCTTCAGAGTCTTCCACTACTTGTACTTTGGGTTCTAGGGTTTTACTCTTTTCTTGCTCCGAGACTACTCGTTTTCTTTCTTGTCCTTTCACTTGTGCTCGTGTGATGGCCTTCAATGGTATTGTCTATTCCTTGTCATTTCCTAACGATTAAATTACTTCTATTACATTAATAGGTGCAGTGTCATGAGGCTTATTGGGATTCTTTGGACAGTCTCTAAATAGGTGTTCCTTCCCACATTCATTGCAATACCCTTCCCACGTTCTGGGGGGTGGTGGGTTGTATGGCCGAGTGCATTCTCTTATAAAGTGATCTCCTCCACATCTATAGCACGGTCTTTTTGGCATAGGAGGTCTGATGGGTGGTCTTATGGGTGCTGGTGCCTTAGGTGTGGTGTACATGGTTGCCAACTCGGGTCCATAGGCATTTTCATATCCCTCATAACCATAGTATAGTGGGTCATAAACTTGCTCGCACTCCATCATACTGGTGTCATAGGGATAGTATTCTGCTTGGGTTTGTTCGTATCCTCGGTTTGTTGATTCTGTACTAGCTAATGGTGATGCTGGTACTATGGCTCTCTCCATGTTTTCCTCGGGTTGAGCATATTTAATTGGCACTACGTTCTGTGGAAGTGGTGGTTGTTGTCGTAACACCGATTGAGGTTGTCCATATTGCCCTTGCTCATATGGCATAGGTGCCACTTGTGGTCCTGGATAGGGATTGTATCTGGAATCTCTCTTTTTGACTCTCTAGGAGGGTATCCATACGGTCTATACTAAGGTTGATTTAAAGTTCGTGAATGCCTGTTGAATGGACAATTCTCACTGGTATGATTAGTGTATTTTTGTTCTATATGGCAATACATGGCAGTTCCTTGATGTGGCTACCTATTGTAAGGGTAAGCTTGAGGCAAGCCTGTTCCTCCTCTTACACACATGTGAGTAGGATGCTCCCCTCGCAACATGGGTATTCTCATTGGTGGATGCTGGTAGTTCCACTGTCCCTGAACTCCTAACTTCTTGGCTACCAGCTCCGCCAACTCCTTTACGTTACTGGAGTTGGATGTCACTGTACTTCTAGTGTCTTTTGATTTTGTAGGGCTTGGTGTACTTTTGAGATCATCAGCTAGGTTGTCCTCTAGGTGAATACACTCTTGGAGGCATTCACTCAATGTCTGTAGCCGCTTCACATAGAATAAAGTTCTCAAGGTCCCATTCGTCAGCCCGTCTAAGAATAGAGATATCATTTTTTGCTGAGTGGGTCTTCCTGTTACTGGGCATCTATCCACATATTGATTGAACCTTCGGGTAGCTATTTTCACCATTTTATTTGGGTTTTGTTTGAAGCTATGGATTAAAGATGAAGAGTTGTGTTTAATTCCTCTCTTAGTACATTCCCCAATAAATTCCTGAAAAATTTGTTCAATATTTCCAAAATGATTGGGATTGAATGGTTGGAACCAAGTCAAATCCGTTCCTGTGAGAGTGAGTTCGAAGGACTCATACTGCGAAAAGAAATCATCCACTTGCTCAGCCCATAGAACTTGTTTAAATTTAGCTATGTGATCGTAAGGTTCTCCCATCCCATCATAATGATTTCTCATACACATAGCCACTTGAATTGGTATTAATCTTCTTATGGGTTCTGGGTGTCTAGGCATTACAGGAATTGCTGGTCTAATTGGAGGCATTCCAGGCTACAATCCTAGTGGTGCTCTTGGCCTCACTGGTGGCTGATAGTGGTTGTCTAGTCCAGGGTGAGTTTGGTTGTGTGATTGCAGCCCTGGGATTGTGAATTGGACATGGGTTTGGTTGGGAATGCTCCGATGGCTTGTTTGTCCTGACATTGTATTTTCTGACTCTTGTTGTGTCCCAAAGGGATTATGAGAGGTAGTTTCCTGCTCTCGCGAAGGAAATACTAGCAACCCCATATACTTCAATTGAGCCCTATCAACGACATCAACCGACCAATACCTTCTTTGGTTCTTGTCTAGGTATGTGACTCTAGACTCCTCTTCAGGATCTTTTAACTCATAGAAAGTCATTGGGCTTTCTTCTTGTCCGTGTGTGGGTGAGTTAGTTTGTAACAATAAGTCTGATCCATGGATCAAGTAGACTTCTAGTAGGTAATCATCTTGAGGTATCCAATCCCCTCTCAAGACTTGAGTCAGTACTGATTTGCCTCTAGGTGTAGTTATGAACTTTTTAGGGTCCGGTCTTCCCGAGTTTCCTTGCCCTTCCAATCCTCCTCTCTTGTTGATCCGATCTGGGTGTTCTGTTACCACGTAGATGTGACCCAACTTGTCCATGTACACTCCTCCTTCATACTTGACTGTAGGTCTAGGCACTATTGTTGATTTAGTGGAATTCACCATCCTAGCTACTGACCTATTTAAGCCATCCAGGTAGATGGGATCTCTTGGGAATTAGTGGACACATATTGCAGAGAGGTATGGTATTCCCCCTCTACTGTTGACATGAAGTTCCCCCTAGGGATAAAACCTTGCATGTCTTTGGAAGCCATTGGTATCTCTTCCTCTGAGCCACTAGAGGTGTCAGTATAGATAGAGTGATGACTTGCCTGAGTTGCACTTTCTATCGATGAAATAACACTCCTCCGACTACTTACCACACGTCCTAATCTCAAGTTCATTCACCCTACTAGGGCTTTCTTGACTCCCCACTATCCCACAATTTGCTCCTCAATTACCTCTCATTTTGCCCTGGCTTGATATGTTCTAGGCGATACTATGAAGAGATGGCCCTCCCTCCCTCCCTCCCTCCCTCCCTCCCTCCCTCCCTCCCTCCCTCCCTCCCTCCCTCCCTCTCTCTCTCCCTCCCTCTCTCTCTCTCTCTCTCTCTCTCTCTCTCTCTCTCTCTCTCTCTCTCTCTCTCTCTCTCTCTCTCTCTCTCTCTCTCTCTCTCTCTCTCTCTCTCTCTCTCTCTCTCTCCCCTCCCTCCCTTCCTCCCTCCCTCCCTCCCTCCTATTGTAGAGAAAAGAGGAACAAAAGAGGAGCCCCAAAATTTTCAAATTAATGGGCATAAATTTCTTCTTCAAAATCCTAGAAAATTCCCTCGAAGCTATGTAATTGCACTAGAGGAGTCCTCTATATGCATAAGCCCCAAATTCTTGTAACATAATTTTTGTAAAGTAGTAGGAAATTAGAGATTAGTCAATAAAGTGCCGGTCTCATGTGTAAAGGACCATTTTTAGGGCACATGTATATAAGTTACTTGGTTAGTCTTTGTAAACACTTTTTGCCATTGTGAAGAAGGAGAACTGAAGTTTCAAATTTGCTTCTTCCCTACTGATTTTCATCTTCTATATGATCTTTTGTGTGTGTGTCTGATGCTTGAAATGTGTGTATAGGAATGTTGTCTATCCCTCCCCACCACGTTTGAATGATTGTAGTGTGTGTGTGTGCCAATACGAGTTGTGAAGCGAGTGTAGGTGTTTCTCGCCATTCACTGTTTTGGTCATAAGTTGAAAAGCTATTGTCAGATTTGAGTGAGAATACCACCAATAGACGCGTCTCCTCGAGAGCTTCAAAATAACCCACTATTGGCCATATCGGGAGTTTAGAGCTAGGAGAAACATTTGATTTTGTACTTACTATTGTAAGTGGTATTGCAATAGACATTTCGAGAGATTTAGTGTGTTGGAGAGATAGCTTAGTCTTTTCACATGCATTGTGGCTGAGCCACTTCACTTCCCATCATGTGTGCACATGTCCTCATACACTTGGTTCATGTGGTTCTTCGGATTGATAATTAAACGTGTATCGATCCACCACTATACGCGCTTGTGGAGCAAATGAGATTTAGTCTCTTTGACACAAGTCCCTAAGACCTCATGACTTAGGTACACATGTTTTTGGCACCGTTGCTGGGGAACAGACTCAACCAAGGTGCCTTCATGGTGGTTATAGCTCTGGAGTGAAGGAATCATACTTGTAGAGGTGAATTTGTTCACTGGCAAGTAGTCAAACACTTCAGCACTTGTTACTTCACATCCATGAGGTGTGTGTAATGAGTTTTTAGGTTTAGGGTTAGAAGTGAGGAAGAGAAGGAAGAGTTAGGGTTAGTATAGAGAGAGAAGTGGAGTAGGAGGAAGTTGGAATCACCAAGAGAAAAATCTCAAAGGCTTCAGGCATCACAAACTATAAAAACCAAAAAAAAAATTAGTTCGTTTGACACTAGTGCAGGAACTGGTATCATGTGCAGATAGCAATCAGTATCATCAGTGTGGTATCGCATGAAGTGAGCTAAAGAGAGGAGTTGAGAGCATATACTTGGGTTGAGGCACACTTGAAGGTAAGCCACACAAGTCTTTGATAGCAAAACCAATTCATAACCACCACCACACGTGATTAAAATCATTTTCGGTATCACGGGATGGGACAAAGAGTTTTGGGAGATTCTAAAAGAGAGATAGAGGGTTAAGAGTAAGGAGGGGTTAGAACTAAACCTTTTTGTGCAAAATAATTTACGTTTAGAGCGATTTCGGTTGAAGTATCATGGTCGGTTCAGTTTTGGTATCGCGATACCAAAATTCCCTAGTATCGCGATACTCGCCTAGTATCATATCACTGCATACCACTTGAGGTATCGCCATATCATTTTTGGTATTGTAGCATCAAGTTAGTATCACGATCGTGATCATCGTTAGTATCATATCGTTTATCTAGTATCATATCGTCTGACCTCCTTGATATCGTATCGTTTGTCATACCAGTATCGTATTGCCAATGTGGTATCTGTAAGACAATAATTACGCAATATAACATAGGAGCAATAGCAGAGAAGATAACAGATATAGGAGAATCTCAACAATTTTCTACTAGCAGCAAGTACAAAGATGATGGCGTTGTCCACCCGTGCGCTCTCAAGGTAGAGCTTAAATGGTGATCTAGACAACTCTAGATAGGGAGATACAAGGTAGAGGTATGCTGGCTCAACTCAATGTCTTAGGTAGTGTAGAAGTCATGTATATATAGGATCATGGGTGGCCGTGGGCGGCCACCCGCGTAATTGCCATACACGGCTTAGACTGGTTGAACGGACCTAACAAATATAAATGATTTCCCCTTGGACCCCCCAGCCGGGGCTGCTCACCGCTGCGCCGGACCCCACAATTGGGGACCCTGGTAACTCCCTTTCCTTATAATACCTTACATGGTCCAATATGACCTTCATCCAACATTCAAATTGGGATTCCCATCAATTGGGTAATGCACGCTTGGCTTCTCCTCATAAAGGGGGCCTTACAAAATGTGCATACAATCATGAGGGGTAGACATTGATCATATACTAACAACCCCCCTCAATGTTTACCGATGATAAATCAAGTAGGTCTCGGTCCTATCCCCATCTGTTGAAGATGCTTGTTGAGCTGCTCTCTTCCAAGTGCTTTAGTGAATATGTCAGCACAATTTGCCTCTGTTGGGCAATATTCTAGCTCCACAATTTCATCTTCAATTAGCTCACGAATGTAATGGTACTGTACTTCTATGTGCTTGGTGCGAGCATGAAATACTGGGTTCTTTCCAATAGCCATACAACTTTGATTATCACACTTGAGTACAGTTGGCATATTTGATGGAAAGCCAAGATCTGCAAGAATTCTCCTTAACCAGGCTGCCTCACAAGAAGCAAAACAAGCTGCTTTGTACTCTGCTTCAGTGGAGGAGAGTGCGAGAGTTGGTTGCTTCCTACTTACCCAAGAAAATATTCCTGAACCAAGTGAGAAACAATATCCAGAAACTGATTTTCTAGAATCACAATCTCCAGCCCAATCTGAATCACAATATCTATGGAGTGTATCACCTGTGGTATACAAAATACCAAAATCCAAGGTTCCTGCAATGTACCTTAGAATTCCCATTCCAGCATTCCAGTGACTCTCCTTAGGTTTGTTGGAAAACCTGCTTAACACTCCAACAGCATAGCAAATGTCTGGTCTAGTGTTGCACAGAAAAATAAGACTTCCAACGAGCTTCCTATACTTCTTAGCATCTACATCAGGCATGTTATCATCCATAGATAGCTTATGATTTACCTCCATAGCTGTGCTAGTTGGTTTGCTGTCCATCATTCCAAATGCCTTGAGAATTTCTTTGGAATATTTTTGTTGTGAGATGAAAATGCCATCCTTCCTTTGACCATACTTCAATTCCCAGACAAAAATGGAGTAGACCTAAGTCTGTCATTTCAAACTCAGTTCCCAAGCTGATCCGAGTTTGATTGATGAGTTCCTGATGATCTCCTGTAATGATCAAATCATCTACATATACAATGACAACAACTAGCTTGCTATCCCTTTTCGTTACATACAAGTTAGCATCAGAAGTACTTCTTTCAAAACCCATATTTTTGAAAAAATGATCTATTCGTTGGTACCAAGGCCGTGGAGCTTGCTTAAGTCCATACAAAGCTTTCTTCAACCTGCAAACTTTATTTTCTGAATTGGGCACCTCAAAACCTGGTGGTTGAGATACATTTACCTCCTCCTTGAGGTGACCATTCAAAAATGCAGATTTGACATCCATCTGGAAAATAGGCCAGGACTTTTGTGCAGCTACTGTAAGTACCGTCCGAATAGTTGTCATGCGTGCTGTTGGTGCAAAAGTTTCTTGAACATCAAATCCTTCAATCTGTGAAAAACCCTGTGCAACTAATCGTGCCTTATACTTTTCTAATGTTCCATCAGCTTTATACTTAGCTTTCCAAATCCATTTAGTACCTATTACCTTCTTCTTTGGCGGCAAGTCGACTAGATCCCATGTATCATTTTTGAGTATACTATCATACTCAGACTGCATTGCCGCTCTCCAACCTGGATCATCAATGGCTTCTTCAATGGTGGTAGGTTCCTTTATCGAACCCATGATATCTGCCATTAGAGCCATGTTAACAATGTGTTCTGAGGCTCTTCTTTGCTCCTCTATTCTCTTTGATCTTCGTAATCCATCCGATGATGATTCTGGTACATCTACATGTGGATTGTGATCATCAAAGAGCTGTTGTGCCCACTTCGGTAGTGGCTTACGCTGTGCAGCTACAACTGGTTGGCTTTTTATTGAGGAAATTTCTCCATCAGATGTTTCCTCCTCCTCAACTTTAACCTGTCTTTTGATAGGCACAAGGTGAGATATTTCTCCGTTTGATGAGATAGTAGATTTACCTTTATCTTCCACTAAGTGTGGTCGTTCATCAAACACCACATCTCGGCTGACAAAAATCTTCCTTGCCTCAGGATCCCATAACCTGTATGCTTTAGACTCTTCACTATATCCTAGGAAGACACACTTTTTGCTTTTTGAATCCAACTTTGATCTTGTTGAATCAGGAATATGTGCATAACAGAAACAACCAAAAATTCTGAAATGCAAAACTGAAGGCTTTTTACCAGAATATGCTTCTTGAGGAGTCATCCCCTTCAGTGCTTTTGTGTAGCTTCGATTGAGGATGTAGACTGCTGTATTGACTGCTTCTGCCCAGAATGAATCAGGCATGTCTTGAGCCTTCAACATACAACGAGCCATTTCAACTATTGTCCTGTTCCTGCGCTCAACAACGCCATTTTGTTGGGGTGTATGAGCTGTGGTAAGTTGCCTTTTCACACCATGCTCCTTACAGTAATTGTTGAATTATGTTGACAAGAATTCACCTCCTCTATCTGTTCTAAATTTCTTCAGTTTCCTTCCTGATTCATTTTCTACATACTTATGCCACGTTTTAAATTTTTCAAAAGCATCAGCCTTCTCTCGAATGAAATAAACCCACATCTTTCTACTATAATCGTCGACTAACAGCAAGAAGTAGAAAGATCCTCCTAAAGCAGGTGTAGACATTTTACCGCAGAGATCAGCATGTACCAACTCTAGAGGAGCTTGAGATCGATTGTTGGTCTCTCTTGGAAACGCCTTTCGTTGTTGCTTGCCCATCATACAAGCTTCACAAGGTTCCTGCAACTCTGAAAATGCAGGCAAATGAGCAACCATCCCTGTTCGTTGCATCTCCTTCAAAACTGCAAATCCGAGATGCCCAAATCGTTGGTGCCATAACCTGCTTACATCTTTATCTTCTGTAGCAGTTAAAGCACTTAACTCATACAAGTTATCCCGTCGTATGCCTTTACCTACAACATTACCTGATGAATCCATGATTTCCACACCACTCTTATTGAAGTGAACTTCGAGTCCACGATCTGTTATTGCAGAAACTGACAACAAATTTCTTTTGAGTGTAGGTACATAGAGAACATCGGATAAATTTTTCTCAACACCTGGAGAAGTGATAAAAGAGATGGTTCCAGTTCCTTCAGCTGGACACTTGGAGTCATTTCCCACCACTACATTGATGGATTCCCGTAGAGGCACTAGGGAACTATACCAATCCTTTTTACTAGTCATATGGCGAGAAGCTCCACTATCTAAAATCCATGGCTCATCAACACGAGCTTGAGCAGATGAACATACCTCTTCAATAGCTACCCAAAGTTCCAGCTCTGAGTTGTTTGCAGACTCTTTGTTCTTCCATGATGGTTTTACAGTCCCATTCCGTTCATCAGCTTGCTTCTTTCTGCAATCCTTGATGGCATGGCCTTTCTTTTCACAATAGAAGCAACTTCCTGTGAACTTTTTCTTCTTTGGCTTCTTCTTTGATCCCTCTGAAGAGCCTTTACCTTTTGCATTTGCTGAGAATGCCGCATCAGTTGTACTTTGCCGATTCTTCAGCCGCATCTCTTCTTCTAAAAGCATGGCACAAAACTCTTCAAATGTAAGAGGAGTTGGCCTTACCTGAGTGTTAAGGGCTGTTACTAATCCATCATACTTTGCTGGAAGAACACGTACAGATCTTCGAGCCAGCTCTTCTGGTGTTATAACAACACCAACTGCAGCCAATTGATCTTGAAGATGCTTTATCCGTTTGATAAAATCTTCAGCCTTTTCAGAATCAGAATGCTTTTCATTTGCCAACTGATTTTCTAAATTCTGTATCCTAGTGTGGTTCTTGGTCTCATATTGTCGAGCCAATATGCCCCAAGCCTCATGTGCTTTAGTAGTATGTTGAACTAAAGTAAGCACAGAATCACTTACACTAGTGACAATCGCACATAATGCATCAGCATTCCACCTCTTCCAAGCTCGTAGAAGATCTGGATCTGGCTGAATCATCAATCTTGAATTTGCTGGATCTTCAACTGGTATAGGCTCTGGATCCAATCCCATCGGTCCCATGACAGTGTCAAGTAATTCATAGGAGTCCAAAATTGCAGAAATTTTGAACTTCCAGAGTGTATAGTTGGTTCCATCCAGCTTCCCTTCAGTGAATGCAGGTGGACGAATTTGAATAGGTGCAGCAGTAACATTAGCTGAAGCACCAAGACTAGTGTTCGACGATGAAGCCATCATGTAATCACTCGAATAATCTACTGATATTCTAGTCTGCTAGTAGGCTAAAATAATGATACTTCTCAAGCTATTCGAGCCTTACAGATCTGATACCATGTAAGACAATAATTACGTAATATAACACAGGAGCAATAGCAGAGAAGATAACAGATATAGGAGAATCTCAACAATTTTCTACTAGCAGCAAGTACAAAGATGATGGCGTTGTCCACCCGTGCGCTCTCAAGGTAGAGCTTAAATGGTGATCTAGACAACTCTAGATAGGGAGATACAAGGTAGAGGTATGCTGGCTCAACTCAATGTCTTAGGTAGTGTAGAAGTCATGTATATATAGGATCATGGGTGGCGTGCCATGGACGGCTATACATGGGCGGTAGAGCGTGGGCGGCCACCGCCCGCGTAATTGCCATACACGGCTTAGACTGGTTGAACGGACCTAACAAATATAAATGATTTCCCCTTGGACCCCCCAGTCGGGGCTGCTCATCGCTGCCCCGGACCCCACAATTGGGGACCCTGGTAACTCCCTTTCCTTATAATACCTTACATGGTCCAATATGACCTTCATCCAACATTCAAGTTGGGATTCCCATCAATTGGGTAATGCACGCTTGGCTTCTCCTCATAAAGGGCGCCTTACAAAACGTGCATACAATCATGAGGGGTAGACATTGATCATATACTAATAGTATCCTATCGTCCAAAAATTCAGTATGATATCATGCAAAGTTTCGGTATCGTATCGTCACTTGCACTAGTATCGTATCGGGAGAACATCAATATCGTATCGTGTGACTTAATGGTATTGTATCGTGCAGCGCACAAGTATCGTATCGTGCAAAAAGGTGGTATCGTATCGTGAGAGATTTTCATATCGTATCGTACAGTGCACTGGTATCGTATCATGCAGCGTGTGGTATACTATCGTGAGGAATCTGGTATCATATCGTCACAGGCAGAGGTATCGTATCGTCATATAGTTAGTATCATATCACGTTAATCTGTGGTATCGCCTAGAGTGGTATTGCCTAGAGTGGTATCGTCCACAGTCTGTTGGAGCAAGTCTATGACAAGCCTAAGTATTGGCTTGAGTCTCACAAAGGCATAGAAGAAGCCTTAAAATGAAGACAATGTAAAGTTCACTTGTGAACTACCTCTTGTAACTTTTGAAGACTTTACTTAATATAAAAGTGAAAGAATCTTAAGTGGTTGAGTCCACTTGATCAAAAAGGGAAAGAGGAGCCACGAATTCATTGATTGGAGAGTGATTGAGGGAAGTTAGCCTCCCAAGATCAACTATAAATACATGGTAGTCTTAGTCGTGGTTATGTGAAGACCTCCAAGAGCTGATCTTTATGCCATATCAAGGTATGATTCAAAGGCACACATATGTATCAGTAATTCCATTGTATTGTACAATCAATATACTTCCATTTTCATGATCATTTGAGTTCATATTTCCATGTTCTTGTGAAGTGTACTACTCACTACCATATCTCTCAGTTTTCTCAGTTAGATTGCAGAGATGGTTTCTCTGAGCTTGGTGCATCATTTTCAGTGATTTAACTTGGTAAATTTAGCTCTACAAGTCTAATATATGCTCACCAATTTTCATTTCATTTGGGTATTGCAATCTTCACTTATGTTCAGTTGAAGTCAACCTTGTATGTTCATTTTCACTTCTCTGTCAGGTACTCGACTTTTTTACTCATCTTGTCAGAGCTGTTTCTCAGTGTGTACTTACTCAAACTCAATGCTTTAAAGCTTTTTGGATTTAGCTTACTGTCTTATACTAAACATACAAATTTTCATAATATTGGATTCCTAAATCTTGAGTTATGTTCATTTTTCTGCTCACTAGGCTCATTACTGTAGCAGCCTGTGAAAATCGAGATGATGTCATCACTTGTTAAACATCATTCTCAGTGTGTGGTTCATTATTTTTTATTAAATTACTCTTGAAAGTTAGCTCTTTAAGTTAACTAGACTTTCCCAAGAGGAATTAAGCATCTATATATATATATATATATATATATATATATATATATATATATATATATATATATATATATATATATATATATATATATATATATATATATATATATATATATATATATATATATATTGTTATTTATATATTTATAATAGTGTATATACACACACACACACACACATATATATATATATATAGTGTGTGTATGTGTGTATGCATGTGTATCTATATGTGTGTATGCATGTGTTTGTGTGTGTGTGTGTATGCATGTGTATGTGTATAAATGTATGTATATATGATTATGTGAGTCTCTGTGTGTGTACATATGATTATGTATGTGTATGTGTATGTGTATGTGTATGTGTATGTGTATGTGTATGTGTATGTGTATGTGTATGTGTATGTGTATGTGTATGTGTATGTGTATGTGTATGTGTATGTGTATGTGTATGTGTATGTGTATGTGTATGTGTATGTGTATGTGTATGTGTATGTGTATGTGTATGTGTATGTGTATGTGTATGTGTATGTGTATGTGTATGTGTATGTGTATGTGTATGTGTATGTGTATGTGTATGTGTATGTGTATGTGTATGTGT